>OX439441.1:12454518-13068147 GCA_949320045.1 Scotopteryx bipunctaria
TATAAACAAATATTGTGCGTCTCGGCACATGAGAGAGAAAACATGGTCAGTCAAACGCCAGTTTTCTATAAGATCTCGTAACCGAATGCAAAACAATTGTATCTGCGGTGCATGTGATGTGCAGGAATGCGCTTTCATGCCGCGTCAGCCGTCACGGACCGAATCCGGAGAGATGCGCGTGAGCAACGTGCCCGTTCTGCTGGATTAGAGATTTCCTAACTCTGCGGATTCGTATCAACAAACCAATGTGTGTGTGTTCGTATGAGCTAGTGGCCAACTCTAGTGACGGAGTTTTTAGGCCGCCTAAGGCCTCCGTCATGGCTTAACGATTTAAAAGCCGGGACCGACTGTTTAACGTGCCCCGTTAACTTTAGTTTTAGAACTAAAGTGATTTCATCGTAATAACGAAAAATACACGACGGTTTGTTTACATAAATTGTATTTCCAGTTTAGCTGCGTAACAATGAGTTTAAAGATCTTTAGAAACTGGTATATATCTTGTGATAAAGATCTGGATTAGTTCATTTTCCAGGATTTTATGACTAAATCCTAAAGATAGAGATCACCATAATAATGACTTTATATCAACACGCGAATCAATGACTGTTTTACACATTAATTTAGATCATAACTTTGAATAACTCATTAGTATTAAAGAATACTAGTAAGATATTACAAGTTGCGTAAAAAGTGCTCAAGTGCGATCTAAAAACATATTGTCAGGTGCACGAAAGGAGCCATTCAGGCGTATTTTAAATCCTTTCAGCACATTGGTCCGAAAGAACTATTAAAACATTATTAATGCGATACACTGCTAATTGAGAACTGGTGAATTTTATATATAAAAGGCCTACAGCTTTTAGAACCTAGACATGCTAATTTAATACCGAGTCTTACATAACTGCTCCATAAGACGTGTCAAGTCAAGAATTTCACTACTTCGATAACATCTTACATGAGTTAAGTCATCAGCTTTCACTGGGTCGCAGAACCGGCTTTCCGTTTCGTCTCAAAGGTCGCCTGAGGTCGTTTGAGTGATGACTTTGAATGATGTGTTTGTTGCTCTCGACATACCGAGTGAATTGTATGACCAGGGTGAGGTTCAATGCTTTCGAATAACTATTATTTTGCGTTTGCTTCTTTACCTGTCTGTATACATCGATTCGGTTATAATTTTAAATGGAATTGGTTTGATCATTTCTTGAAACTTTGAAGTAAATCTAATCTATTCTCTACCTACCTTTTGATTTGTTCGATTCATTTCTTGTTACTTTTTAGGGTTCCGTACCCGAAGGGTGCCAACGGGACCCTATTACTAAGCCTATGCTGTCCGACCGTCCGTCTGTCAGCGGGCTGTATCTCATGAACTGTAATAAGTAGAGAGTTGTAATATCACAGATTGTGTATTTCTATTGTCATTATAACAACAAATAATAAAAAAACGAGGTCCCATACAAGAAATATTTTTTAATGTACGATGGTACGGAACGCTTCGTGTGCAAATTCGACTTGCAATTGACCGGTTTTTTTCTGTCTCTTCTAAATCAGGCACATTTTATCATACCGGTAATTACTTACTAAAATGATAATTGCTGGCCAATTCACAACCTCGTCGATCAAAAGTATTCAACCCACACACACCAGACATTACATAACTACAACTTTCACACGAGATCGAGACGTCTGCATACAAAACTTCCACATTGTCAAAGCGCATACAAGTTTCCTGCTATGAGTAACTTTCTTGGAGTAAGGAAACTATAGAGCTTGAAACTAACCGTATGACGAAGTTCTAACGGCTATTACATTAGGTTACTGCAATAAGTTACAGCAATAATTAGGTTACTTCTCTGCTGGACTGGGAGTAAAGAAAAAGCATATTGATTTGATTGATAGCTGATTCTCTCCCCGAGCATGTCGTAAAAGTCGACTAAGGGATAGTATCCTCTCCAAAATGATGGACCACCTATATGGGCGATGGGCTGATCACCTGTCACCATTGTTCACCATTTCCATTTTAAAGCAGAAGTGGCTGCAAGTTTTCTTATGTTAACTTGTGGCTCTGCCACCTCATTAGGGATATGGGCGTATGATATGGATAGTATGATACTGCAATAAGGATATAATTTAGCGCCATATTTTTACCAGGTCACTACTTAGGCATTTTTAAATAAATAACACCCAACATTCCTGACCCCACACTAAGATTCCCTGTATCGCGGGTATTAGAAACTACGAGTACCATGGTACCACAACACCCAGAGCCGGATGAAATATTTACAAAACGTACAAACATTTTATCCCGTAGCGGGAACCTTTTGCGTCTCAGCCGAGCACTCGCACGCCACGCCACTGATGTCGTCGTTTTGAACTAATTATTTTCGCGCAATGGTTTCGCTCGCGTGTTACCCGGATAGAATGTAGCCTATATGTTATTCCGGCACACATACTACCGTTCAGCCATTACAGCTTGGTTCAAATGCAAACATCATCATTTCAGCCCGTCTGCATTTCACCACTGCTGGGCCTCTCCATTCTCCGATCTCTCGCGAATCTCATCCACTGATTTCCGGCTATGTTCACGAAGTCAATCGACCATCGGGCGGGTGGTTTCAATTCAAACATAAATTATATAATTTTATAACTTTCGAATTATAAAATTAGCAGGATATTTTCCTATTAACAAACTCACACTTTCCACTTTCTATAGCTGTGTATGTTTGCTAATTTTCAATCTAAGACTTGACACACAGGTGGAATCACAATTAGGTATTCAGTGTTTCCATAAAACGAAGAAAGTTCACTTTCGTACAATGGCGTATGTTTTATGGATGGTATGACGCTGGCAAACGGCAGAACTTGACCGTCATTGAGAGATCTTGAGGCATAAGATGTTCATTGGTAGTTAATAGAAATATGATGCGTAATTTGCTATGTTATGATCACAAAAAAACTGAATGTATGAGAATGTATGAATGTTGGACTAACTACATGGACTCTCACTAAGGAAAAGCTAAGGATTTTGAAAAAAATATCAATTGGATGAACTATACCTAAATGAATTTCGATAAACTTAATATCAAGTCAAGTAGACTTTTCATCAATTTGAGAAAAACCGTTTTCGGATACTATCCAAATACGACCAATGACCAAATACGAATGATCGGCGATGCAAAATTCAAGAAAGCGCAAGATGTAGGTAATAATGCCCAAACATAGCTATAGTAAATGGTGATCCTACACCAATTACAGTCCTGTTGGTTTACGCAACGAGATCCGGCTTGCACCAACTCATGGTTTTTATAACCAACGTTTATATTTTTATAATCAATCAGTCAGTAAGTAACGTTAGATTTTTATGTATTTGATCAGTGAAAATGAATCAGCGGCTGTTGACGGCTAGTTTATGGTTGGTGAACAAGCACCTTGCCTTATTAACATTGAAATATGCATCAGTTGACGCCGGCCACACGTAACGTAAACTAATTTAGCAATAAGTTATTCAAACAACACTTAAAGTATTTGCAAGTGAAATTGTTAACGTAACTTATGGAACCTTATCGCTTTATTAATTAGCGGTATTTCTTTCTGCTAAGTGTTTGTCGAAAATAGAGTTATGTAAATAATATACCTTCAGTCCTAGAAGCATGTAACTCGAAGGGTATATTCCTCTTATGATGTAGGGGTGCATGTCGTAAAAGTCGACTAAGGGATAGTATCATCCAACATGATGAGATACAATAAGCAAGTATTCCCAAGGAGGATTGACGTCAGGCAGGCGGCCGGTCATAAAACACTTTAGCCAAAACTCTTACAGCGTGATCCAAGGAACATGCTGTGCCGACCCCACATAGAGTGGGGTAAGGGCAGGAAGATGATGATGTAGGGGTGCACTAAGAAAGGAATTCCTGGACGACGAAGCGCGAACGCTGTCTCAGGAGACTGTAGATCATTATTTTCGATTGCTCTATCGAGCTTCAATTATATTTTTAGCACTTAATTAAAAATAGGTATTGCGTTATTAATTTAAATTAATTTAATAAATACTAGTAGGTAAGGTAACTAAATACTTATTTCTAATTTATACGGCTGCAATAACTCCATTATGTATTGGCTAACTGGCTTGAAGTTCTTTTTACAATAAAATACCATATTATCTTTAAGTGAACTATTTAGTTAGTTCCGTCTTAGACTTTGCTCGCGTTGTACCAGGATAAATAATCGTATTAAAAATAACTTGAAGAACAGTTAAAAATCCGGCTCTTCAACTACACTACTCCAATAAATGATCCTACGCAACATTTTGCGTAATAGGTAGATGTAACAGTATACAGAGACATCTTTGGAATTTCACTGACGTAATTCACTCTGTCATCAGGGTTAGGTTAGGTTAACAGTACGTTATTACATCAATCCTACTAATATTATAAACGCGTAAGTTTGTATGTATGGATGTTTGTTACTCTTTCACGCCTAAACGGCTGAACGGAGCCGAATGAAACTTGGAATATACATAGTACACGTACTGGATTAACATATAGGCTATTTTTTATCCGGGTACCACGCTAGCGAAGCCGCGGGCGGCAGCTAGTATTCTTATATTTATTAACGTGGAGTTTATTTCTTTTGATAACTAAGCATCCTCATAATTGTTCATTCTTGGTGGAATCTACAATCTTTATGTAATGATTAAAATTTTTGCGAAGCTTGTATGAGAATAATGATAGTAAAATTCGTCTTACAATAACGGTCCCAACTCGTCACTGCAGACAGTCATCGAGCAATACCAGGCATCATCATCTTCAACCTCGTCGGCACCAACAACGGCCTCAACAACACTAACGGCTTCTGCGGTACTTCAAGGAGTTGGACTGGCTAGGGGAGGATTAGCAGGGTAATGCACAATACACCCCCAGCGGGACGTCAGTACCTACAGATCTTTGTTCCCCTAACTATAATTAGAATTAGAACGATTATTGATTCGTCCTATACGTAATGACTTTCTGAGAGTTAGTAAAAGTGGCATTGAAATTCCCTCATTTTCTGCCTCTTTTTTAGAATCCACTGTTAACATGACAGTGAATCTGTCTTCAAAGAACTTGACCCACAATGGCCTAACGTAGGTCCGTGATGAATCGATTCAATACACTATTTAGCTTTGCACAAGCGTGATGACTGTTTTGGTCAATAATAGATTGAGAAACGAGATGTCGCGTGCTTGGTGAGGTTAGAAATAATTCATCCTACCTAGAATCGTAAAATGTATGTAACCGAAAGTGTTGTTTTTAAGTAACAGTAATTAAACGACTAGCTTACACGCATGGCTTCACTCGCGTAGTGTACATTTTGACACCTTTTTTACCCCTTTTTAAGGATAAGTATTTTGATAAACTATGAAACCTGTGTCCATTTATAGTGATCAAAGCGAGTTTCAAGCCAATCGCACTGCCCGTTAAAAAGTTCCGACACAAAGTTTGACACCTCATTTTGCCCCTTTTTAAGGGTAATTTTGAAATATCCTGAAACACATGTTGATTTATTTATCATTTATACCTAGTATCCAGACCGAATTTCAAGCAAATCGGACTACACGTTAAAAAGTTCCAAACTTTTTTACCCCTTTTCCCTTTACAGGTAGAATTTCGAAAAATGCCGGGCGGGACTAACTTACTGTTATTTAATTCCGAAATTCAGTGATTTGGCCTGTGCGTTGATTGCAAATAAATGCTTTCTGTTAAATAGATTGAGCGGTGATCGGACTTGAAATAACGCAAGAGGAATTCCTAGAAAACTAACTGAAGAGATCGAATATGCCCAACTATTGGAACGCTCCGCGAATTTGAGTTTTTTTATACAAACTATTTACTAAGAGTTGTGTTTCGAATTCCTGCCTTAGTTCAGCCCTACACTATGAGTATATTATACTCCCTTCAAGTTCTATACTTCCAAGACCTAGATTTACGCTGTGCGTTGATTTTTAATCAGTCAGTAGCATCAGAATTTTATATATTCAGATAACCTAGCTCATACGCTTTTTTTCTCTAAATAAATGTCGCCGCATAATGTTCAAATACTACGGAGCTTTCAGTAGTCCAAACAGCATGTCTTTAAATTCATACTTTCCACTTGCCCAGTTCATAGCCGGGTAATTTTTACGTAAGAATCAAGATGTTTAAATATCCATATTAAACAAGTGTTACGAAGTCCACAGAAGGTAACTCAGGAAGGCAAGAAATGTGTAAAGTGTAGGTACCATCTGGCTTGTGGTTGTGACCATAAAACAGTGGCCTAAATACATAGTAAGAAGATCTTTTCTACATCAGTTTACTAGGCTGATTGGGATTTCGTCATGTGATAATATATTCTTGTTACCTGCATGTTTTTGGTTGCAAAACTATCTGGGATTACTCTTCCTAGTACAAACTAGAAAATACTGTTAGAACACTGAAGCCAGGGACTAGCCTAGACACCAGTTGCAGAATATTAGGGCTTGTTTCTTTGATTATACACCTGTATAATCAAAGGCTTGTTTATTCTATTCTATATTTTTTATGTTTTATATCATAGAAGCTTAGTTTACTTATAGATATACTTATCTCATTTATTTTTAATTTACCATAGAAAAAGTTTACAGAATATTCAGTTATAATTTATTTGCACCAAAAAGCCAGTAAGGTTTGTAATGTAGATGATAATTATTACGGGACACGGGACGCTATAGTGCCCGCAGTAAGACAAAAAAAGACAACAGCTATTACGAATCTGATAGCTGTCACCCCCTCTATGTGAAAGTTTGACAATGTCAAAATTGTGTCAAACCCAGCTACAGAGGCCAAAAAGTAAAAGAAGAAGAAGACTATAGTTTCATAATAAAGTAACAAAGGATTTCTAGCGTGTGCCCCTGTACTTTCACCGCGTCTCGTCCGGCGCGGGCGCATCTTACCGCCTACTTACCGCTACATGCTCAATTAGCTATAACTATGTATAGGCCGTTTGTTCAGCTCGCCTCTTCTCTTGAGAGTATTGATGTTTAAAAAGTTATTTGTTGGTCTTTCTTATTAAATATTTGTTTTTTTTTTGCCTCAATACGATCAACTATTTTAGTCGATATGCTTTTAGTACAATCTTACTGTAAATTAACTAAGAATATTCTAAAAAAATCTCAATCGCTTACTAGGTAGTGGCACCGATTAGCCGTATAACAAATTATCATCATCATCATCTTCCTGCTCTTATCCCGCACAGCATGATCCATGGATCATGCTGTGTCGACCCCACAAAAGAGTAAGAGTAACTGAAGTTTTGGCTAAGGTGTTTATAACAGATAATTTATTTATATCAACTTTTTGTACGCATAAAGGCCAAGAGACAGACCACCCTCCCGATAGTCGAACGACATCGTAAACGTGGTCGACAATAAATGGCTGAGACTCGCAAGGTATCAAAGAGAATGGCGTAATAAAAAGGATGCTTTTTCTCAGCAGTGGGTGCAATCGGGATGAGATGATAATGATGATGGTTTCAACGTACGTCTATTTTATAGGATAGAACTAATAGAACTAATATATGGTAGCGGAGTCGGTCATACATCATTCATTGTCTATTTTGGTTTCGGCTGGTTGATCTGGTACTAGGAAGCCTTACAGAAATTAATAATAATATACTTTTAATGTTCCTCATTGCTTCATAACTACAACAAATATGATGTTGTCCTTGTGCCATCATTAATGTGCAATTCTAAAAAACTTCGTATTGCTTTGTTTCGCTAATTAAAATTTTTAATTAGTGTATTACCTATGCCTATGGGTTTTAAACGTAAACAGCTAAGGACGATAAAAAACGATCACCTAAACACCATATCAGCTATCATTTCACATCATCAGCTCATATCACAGAACACTATTACTCCTAGCGGCTCATATTCACCTAGCGTGTCAAAGTCCGTTTCACAAAAGAATTTGTTTCGAGTACCGCCAATTTTCACAAGGATTTTTTCGTGAAAACGACTCTAATAGAAAAAATTATAGGGGCAAGAGACTACAGCTGACTTAATTGGAGTCCATAAGTATCTAACAGCTATCACTGTACTCATGCAACGTAAAAAAATGATAACTTTGTACAGCTTGCAACAAAAAAAGGCCTTTTACCAGCTATAATAGATGATTTATACAGCGTCAGGAGGCAACTTTTACCTTCACTAACAGGACGCTGTAGTGCCATCCTCTCAGCTTAGTCGGCCTTGCCCACAGGAAAGACATGGTCAATACGTGCGGAGCTGACTAAGCCGCGGGTATCTTCACGATTTTGTTTCATCGTTTGAGAGTACTGGTATTACAACAAAAGTGTACATAATAAAACAGTGAAAGGACGCCTTTCCTTGTAATTGTTGTAATAACAAGTTACGAAACCTGTCAGTTAGTGAGACAGTCCGCTGTTGACGGAGATTGGATCACTTCTAATTTATACCTAACGCCTTATTTACTCGTAATTGAACGTGGCGGTAGTATGACATGTTAGATAGAGTGCTATTCTTTTATAATATTAGTAAATAAATAAATATTTGTAGACATTTCACACAGCGCCATCTAGCCCCAAACTAAGCAAAGCTTGTACCTACTATGGACCTATGAGGACCTTTAATTGGCTTCTCTTTTTCTCAGTCTAGTTTACCATACCGTTACTAATGTAAGCTGTTGGTCTTCCAAATAAATTAAATAAATAAATAAATAAATGGGAACCAGATGGCTGATAGAATACTTATATACTTTTTTTGTAAATACATACTTATGATACATAATACATACATAATACTACAACACCCAGACCCGGAAGAAATATATGCAGAACATACAAACATTTCTCCCGTAGCGGGAATCGAACCCGTGCCTCTTGCGTCTCAGCCGAGCATTCGCCCACGACGCCACCAAGGTCGCCAGTAGGATTGTTACAAGCGGTTTCGTCTACTGCGGCTTCGCTCGCGTGGTACCCGGATGAAAAATAAATAGCCTGTTATCAGCACATGTACCTACTATGTATATTCCAAGTAAAATTAAATTGTTGTTTTTACTATCTTCCTCGCATTTTTTTATATTTTCTCACTGTTTAAACCTTCCCTGGACTACGACGAACATTTCAAAACAAAAATCGGCTAAATCGGCCCAGCCGTTCTCGAGTTTTAGCGAGACAAACGAACAGCAATTTATTTTTATATATAGATAACTATCACGATTTGACTATTTAATTATACTTTATTTTAATGAAAACAATTATTGTGCTCATTCATATTACTAAATTACAAAAAAAAAAAACACCTTGGTAATGTTTTGTGATGATTATTTTATTTTAATTTTGACAAAATTATTTATAGTATTCAAAATTAAGTTGTATTATTATATTGTAATAATATTTAAGTAGTACATACAACACATATAAAATAGTAATTTTATACTAATGACGGTGGTGTCGTCGTTCGAGTGGTCGAGGAAGCGTTGGGAAAAAAAACCTGAAAAAACTCAGGAGAGGGATGACATAAATTCACAGGGGAAACTTTTGTCCAACTACAGGACGAAACAGATAAAAAAGGAGATGTTTCACAAATGTATGGAACCTAGACCTGGTCGGTGCACATTTGTATAAACATAGCTAAATATTATGTAAAACCTTTGCCCATTGTATTGTTTTATTATATTGGCTTTTTAATGCATGTTCCTAAAATACTTTTCTCACGGAGGGTAACATCTCCTTTGAAGGCCTCGGTGGTCTATAGGGCGAATGCGCGGGTTCGATTTCCGCAGAAATATTTGCACATATATCTTCCGGGTCTGGGTGTTGTGGTACCATAGTACCACGATACAGTACCTACCACAAATATTGTGCGCTTCGGCAATTTTCGTCTAGCTTCTGAAATATGAACTAACGCTATCATGATATGTAATATAGAGATATTACAATCATTATGTAGATACTTACTTTTTTAGATATTTGCTTCAGTTATTATTTTAATACTTCGAAAAATTAAGAAAGGTTTTCATGCACGATGTTTGTGGTATTACTGTGCTTGTAGTTTCTGAAACCAACGACGTTGAATTCTAAAGTGGGGTCAGAGTGTGACTTTTGTATTTATCTTTTTGGATGAAAATATACAATCTCTTTGTCTCAACATCAATTAGTCTGACACGTGCATAGTTGCACCTGTACGATACATTTCAAGTTGTTTATCATAATTTGCAGCGACAGTCCACACGCTACCCGACGATAACCCACTGATTTCGCCCATTCATTATGTGCGCGTGTGCACTGCGTTGATTGTTATTATAATTACTTGTGAGCTTTATTGTAGGCGAATCATTTTTTCTAATCCATAAAAATATGCATTCCTAAGTGGAACGCCACGCAATTTTTCAAAGAAACACCATTATGTTGAATTTCGGAAATTCTTTTCGTGCTATCTTAAACCATAAATGGAATATAACCTCTTAATTTTCATGCTTCTAGGCTATGCGATTGACGTAAGAGTTTAGATTTATAAATTCTTTTGAAGAGGTAAAAGGTTTCATTGGTACTCAATAAGATATAATTTCTTTTCGGTAGCATAGATTATTATGTAAGCTACCGAAAAGAAAGAAAAGAAAAGGTTTTTTTATAAAATGCAAACTGGCATTCCCATAATCAGTAGTACTAATAAGATACGACTAATATTTTTTTATGTAAACTCGCTCGCTTGCCTCGCGCGTTCGTGGTCACCACTCAAACATAATCAACTGAATTCGATCGGAAGGATAAGTAATAATGCGTTAAATTGTAAGCAGTATGTTCCAGTTCACAATCTTTCGACAGTTTCTCGCGAGATAGATTATAATCTAACGGTAAGCCATGACGGAGGCCTTTAGGCGGCTAAAAACTCCGTCACTAGAGTTGGCCACTAGCTCATACGAACATACAATACATACATCTAACGGTTTTTAAAATTTTACGGTGACATACCGGTTTCCCTCGTCAACCTTAAGCATATTCTCCCTTCCTATATCTTCAAGATAAATGATTCGAGTTTTTCGTGGGAATAGATTGTTGGGTGTTTGACGTGAATGTCACTTCATGATAACTCTAAATGAGTGGCCATTGTGAATGCTCACAAAAGATGTGGAAAAATGTCAGATCCGCATTGTTCAAGCTCTTGGGTCAAGGAGTTTAATACCAAAATACCTTGTAATATACATTAAAACTCTGGTTAGGTGATTAATAAAGATACACATTGGGTTATTTTAATCATTTTAACTGACTTTCCTGTTTTATACTAATTCAGAGATCATCACCTCCCTGTCCTTATCTCACTATGTTTTTATTGTATGTACTAGCTGTCGCCCGCGGCTTCGCTTGCGTGGTACACGGATAAAAATTGCCTATATGTTAATCCAGCACATATACTATGTATATTTCAAGTTTCATTCAAATCCGTTCAGCCGTTTAGGCGTGAAAGAGTAACAAACATCCATACATCCATACTTACAAACTTTCGCGTTTATAATATTATAAAACCTATATACTATTAGTAGGATTTAGCTGACCACTATGACGTGTGTTATGAAATGATTTTAAGTTAGCCTCAAAGGCAACTTTCGTGTATTTGTCACATATTTTTTCAAACTTTTAAGTTCTACGACATGCCGGTTTCCTCCATGCAAATAAGTAAAAAAAATTAATATTATGTTAGTAGACAGTAGATTTCTATCTCTACAATTAAATAGACAATGCTAAGTAAATGTGAATCATGCGCCGTTTCCGTTTCCTTATGCGCACACGACTTGTGTATGTAATGTGTTTTAATGTAACCGTAGCAATTTTATTTTATATAATTATTTGATTAGATTGGTTATTGCATTTAAATTTTGCTTGAAACTGTCTTCCGATGATCACAGTTACAAATCCAGTAAACAAAAAATATTATTTTTTTCTCTAAAATGTATCTATGTGCGCTTTAATACCTACTCTCAAACTAGAACGTAAAAAGTTGCGAAAAGATGTGCCAAGTGCACGAAAAGCGTTTAAGGCGCGCTTTTTTTTAACAACTGACTAGTTTGGAGAAAAGATTATAACGCTCGAACTATCAAGAGAACTAGACATAACTAAACTGTCTAAACTTAACCTCTATGAGAATATCCTCTAGAAAAGACAGGCTCGTTTTTAATTAAAAAAATTATAATTTGAATAGCTTTTCTTACATCTCATGTATTTTTTCTTTGAGCTGGTACTCAATGACATAAGAATGTCTACAGCCGTCTCCCAGTACATAACGTAGGTACTTTTGGTGCTAGTGAATTATGTTCTGGAAACACTTATGTTATCCATATCTTCATCTGAATCTCTTAATTAGTTACCTATTGGCTAATAAGCTCAATGTATTCGTCATGCAGAATTAAATCCCAGATTACGACGCGTGATAACTTTATTGTTTTTGTTTTTATTTTTGTTTAAGTACCCACTCATATAAAGTTTAACTTTCATCGTCATCCACAGGTTCATTTAACCCACTGCTGAAAAAAGGGTTTCCCTTTCTTACTCTATAACTATAACTCTTAATGTATTCATTCAATTACCTACATATAAAGATTTTGTACCAATAAAGAGCTTGTACTGAGCCTGAATTGAAACAAACACTTAAAAAAAATAAGTATCTACATAATTTATTGTAACATCTTTATATTACATATCATCATCGCGTTAGTCCGTATTTTAGAAGCTAGACGAAATTGCCGAAGCGCACTATATTTGTGGTAGGTACTAACTACTGTGCCATAATAATTTTTATATTTTAATACTAAGTGAAACTTACTTGACTACTGACTTGAAAAATATTCGTGTTCCTTTTTCTACGGTAATTAAGGAATGAATATTATGTAGGTTTGTAGGTACTTACTCTAGGTCCAGTAATGGCGCTGACAACTTGCGCCAACAACAAACACTGCCAAACGCCCCTCATGCTGCACTCTCAACAAATAGAGCGGCAGAGTACCATCACACAACACAACACTATCAAACACGGCAGTGAAATCACCACCACACTTCACAAAAATCAATTTATTTTTAATTTTAAAAACCGCGCGAAACGCGAAGTGTCAAAAATGACAGGTGTATTTTCCCGCGTGGAATGAAACGCACGCCACGGCAGACTCTACGGCAATAGCGCGCGCATCGAGTTGCGTTCCGTTTTACCACCCCTACTCTACTCCCCTACTCATTTCGAAAGGACCATGATGAGATTTTTAGATACTAGAGAATCTATTAGATTATTGCAAATGAATTTTGAGTATGAGGTCGGTTGGAAAAGAAAGTTAGTACGTATAGTTGCAGTCAATAAACTTTGATTGACCCATATTTGTGTCACGGCCGAACTTCTGCAGTTAAAATCACATTTAGGAGCTGTAGCTTCTGCAATGCATTACAATAATTGACACTTTAGGAGCATGCTTCGTTTTATTACACCTGTGCAACAGATGTTTTGAAAAATCGTGACCTTACCGATGTAGTATTTACCGATAATGCAATCTATAATTGCTTTTTTTTCCTAGATTGCAACTACCTACCTAAATAAAATAACACATTTTTATCTAAAAATTTCCTTGCGTTTTTACTTAGGGCTTTTGTCTGTAGGAAGGGACTTATATCAAAAGGGGATATTATGTTGTACCTACCTAACGTAGAGAAATAGAAATCAATTTCTTAAAAAATAATATCTTGCTCGTCAAGAAAAGCATAAAGTGAATCTAGAAATCGAAAATACCTACTTATCATTTTATTTGGTATAGAATTCAATTAGATCCGTTTCTTTTCACGCAAAATTCTCGTCGACAGGAAAACCGCTTGCGTCAGTCCCTTTTGCAAGTCTTCGACTTCATTTGTTTGAAATCTTATGGTAAAATCATTAATCAACCGAGATATCTCCTCAGTTTTGCAAGTTGTGGTAACGTACCATGAAGACAATGGGCAGAACCGGGATTGAGCCATGTCTAGTGAAAAGAATAATGGTGCATGTCTCACAACCTCTAATTGGTGTACAACAATCGTTTTACACCGTTTTGAATACTTAGGGTTTTGTAATTTGAACAGGGTTGATTGTTTGGAAGAATAAGTTCTACTTACTTATGAAGGTTTTTCTTATGTTCGGTGATCTTGGTTGGTTCAGTTATTATTAGTTGACTATTAGTTGCATATTCGGCCAAATTCTGTTTTCATACAAAATACGAAGTTTGCCGTAGCGCACAATATTTTTGGTACTATACACTTTTTAGTTTTCCTTAGCGAACCTCGTAAAAAAATAATTTCACAAGTGACCCACAATTTGCTAATTCGGGTCGAAATTAGTAAGTAATTTTCTACTCGCTTGATCCTTATCTCGAGTGATTAAATACTACATTTGTTTGAATGATTTATATTGATTAGACGTGGGTGAAAACGAAATAGATTGAAGGCGATAAATCAATTTTCCTTTCAGCCTTTCAGTTTACCTAAGTTTGACCAATTGTATTATTGACAAAGGAGGCAATTTAGTTTTACGAAATTCTAGAGTATTGTGAAACACTTAAATGTAATTTAATTATAGGTTTACATCACTTCACGTTAATACCGACGGGTCTTCTACTAGGTGGCCTCCGTGGCTTACCGGGCGAGTGCTTGGCTGAGAAGCAATAGGCGCGAGTTCGATTCCGGAAGAACATAACCGGATTGTCACAGCTCCGGTATAATCAAGCAATTAAAACGTCAAAACATTGTTTGTAATTTTTTTTGTACTTCCTTTTTATAACTAACAGTCAATGGATTTTTTAAGTTCCTACTTATAAATGGTCAGGTGGGTTAAAAAGGCCACTTTATCTGATCTGCTGCTGAATTGAATTGCGTACGATTTACCAAAATTCCGACCATTTTACGACCAAATATGTTGTTGAATTGAATTGCATACAATTCTGACTATTTTACGAAACTGACATAAATCGCTTAAGATTTGGTATATAATCCAAAAATGAATTGCTAGTAAATGAATTGCCTAAAGTGGCTTTAGCCCAATCTGCCACATGCAGGACGAACTGTGAGCAGACCACACAGAAGAAGGCAGGACCAGTTGGACGCACACCTGGAGAACGGGTCGACATTAAGCTTAAGAGAGATCTAAATGGAATAGGAGGAGGCTTTTCCCCAGCAGTGGGACAATACGGGCCCATAATAATAACAATACTCATAAACAACAGCCAATAGCAAAGATTCCAGTAATAAAATTAACATTTAAATTGAATACAGCTCGCCCTTTGTTTGATAATTATCTCGGAAACTTTTAAACAGTATTTCGTCACGTCACATTTCGTCACACGCTGACACGATGTTTTGGGCCGTGACGTAACAGATGACTAGCTGATATGGCGAAATACGGAACACAGAACCCCCCAGTTCCGTATTCCGTAATCCCCTTAATCTAAAATGAGGCCAAAAAGATCTAAAAGTCAAAGATTTAAATAAATTATATTCAAACCTTTTTAATATCGAAGGGGTTTCAAAATGGGTGTAGTCATATGAATTATTTTTTTAACTTTGTTGCTCTGTTACCTAAATTAGATCATTAGACCCCACATTAAAATCTGTATAACTAATTGTACTATGACTTTACTTTTGTTTTACTAGTTGTGTCACTAGTTTTTTCGAACCAGTGTGATGAGAGGATTTAAAGTGCGCCTCAATAGCTCCTTTTGTAAAGTTAACTAACTAAATAAATAAATAACACCCAACAGTCACATACATAGTCCTGACCCCACACTAGGATTCCCTGTGTCGTGGGTATCAGAAACTACGAGTACCATGGTACCACAACACCCAGACCCGGAAGAAATATTTACAGATCATGCAAACATTTCTTCCGCAGCGGGAATCGAAACCGCGCCTCTTGCGTCTCTGCCGAACAATCACCCGCCACGCCACCGAGGCCGTCATATTGTTGACGAATGCTTTTCAAACTTTTTAGGTTCTACGACATGATTTCCTCACGATTTCCTTCACCGTTTGAGTGTACTGGTAAAGCGCATATAATTTTTTCGTACAGAAAAATACATTGATGCACGGCCGGAACGCACGACCTTAAAATCGGAAGGTTGCTACCGCAAGTTTGTGTTATTTTCAAAATAATAATAGACATTTTAACACAGTATGTTACAGTATGATTAGTATTCTTCCAATCACAATACTTGAGGCAGTTTTAAAATGACTCTACATTATATATGAATGTATGAATGAATGAAATTATCGTGGCTTCGACTTTTATTTCCCACGCACAAATCTTAGCCGCACTAAGTTAATCTAGAACAGTTTAATTCCCCTCATTACATTCACACTGACCACATTCAGGAAATAAGCCCTTATGAAGTTGCCGCCACAATAAAGATAGGTTTACTTACTAAATATTGGAAACTAAACCTTATTATCGGTACTAAAGACGCACCTTAAAAGAAGCTTTAAAAACAGGTCAACTGTGAGTCGAATTCACAAATGATAGGTTCCATAATACATCATCATCTTCATCATCTTCCTGCCCTTATCCCATTCTATGTGGGGTCGGCACAGCATGATCCAAGGATCAGTAAGGGTGTTTTATGACCGGCCGCCTGCCTGACGTCAACCCTCCTCGGGAATACTTGGATATTGTATCTCATCATGTTGGAAGATACTATCCCTTAGTCAACTTTTACGGCTCGGGGAGAGAAGCAGCTGGGCGCATTCTATGTTTTTTCTTTACTCTCAGTCCAGCAGAGAAGTATACATGTAGGCACATAAATGTTTCTTATATGGGGCCTACTTTTATTTTTAATAGTGGTTGTTATAGCGGCAATAGAAATACACACTCTGTGAAAATTTTAACTACTTATCTACTTTTACATTCATGAGATACAGCCCGCTGACAGACGGACAGACGGACAGCGGAGGCTTAGTAATAGGGTCCCGTTGGCACTCTTCGGGTACGGAACCATAGAACTATATTAGTGTGGTTCAAATTGTACTGTACAAAGACCGCATGCCTGACGTCAACCCTCCTCGGGAATACTTGCTTATTGTATCTCATCATGTTGGAGGATACTATCCCTTAGTCGACTTTTACGACATGCTCGGGGAGAGAAGCAGCTGGATGCATTCTATGTTTTTATTGTTTTTTTCTACGGTTACAAAGTATCTTACACCATGATCCAAAGATCATGCTGTGCCGACCCCACATAGAGTGGGATAAGGGCAGGAAGATGATAATAATAATACGGTTACAACGATACATCAACCACATGTCGGCAGCTGGTTCTCAGCTACTCCACGGAATCTATGCCAAGTCCCACCGCGATGGTGGTTTAATTGCAGACCTCATCGCATTATGTGGTATTATGTGGTTTACGTAACGTACATTATGTGTTGCGTGAGTGACATGTAACTGATGAGCTGGTTATGTGTCAATATTAGATCGGCCACCAAAGAGGAATGCACTGTTGAATCATTTTCGGAAGTTGTTTATATATTACATTACTTCTGAAGTACACTTGAGCGACATCTAGCCCTGGCGTGGTCGCAGCCTGAAATTTTGGAGGGGGTCACTAATAAATTAATAATAGAATATGTCGAGTAAATCAGATTTTAATGCACACATTATAAAACAAATAGAAGCCTTCTATTTCTATTGGCATGGCAGCTAGGGGCAGAAAATTGCTTTTTCATATTTTGTAAATTTTTAGAAGATTTTTCAATTTGACGTGTACAATTTTGGGGGGGAGGATCATGTCCCTTCCCCCCTTCGGACCACACCTGATCTAGCTCCAAACTAAGCAAAGCTTGTACTATGGACACCACATGGCTGATAGAATACTTATATACTTTTATAAGCACATACTACTTATAATACTAATGCTACAACACCCAGACCCGGAAGATATATTTGCAGAACATACAGACGTTTCTCCCGTAGCGGGAATCGAACACGCGCCTCTTGCTTCTCAGCCGAGCACTCGCCCGCCACGCCATCGAGGTCTGGTTTTCGTCAGTTACTATAATGCAGTATTTTACCTCCTTTCCTATGAGTATATCAAGTAGTGATATGATTAATACAGAATAAGGCAACAGGCAACTTTCTTACACTAGGTACATTAACGATAAATATTATGGATTTTTTAATTAACAGGACATTCTAATACAGTCGTAAATAAAATAATAGTATTTTGTTTATACTTAGTTCAACTTAGACCATCTAAATCGGCCTTATCTTTGTTTTCCTCTAACGATATACCAAGTTTTCTTATACTCATGTTCTTAATGCATGGAATTAAAATTACTAAAGTAACGCTAGGAATTCTTCTCCGTGTGCTTTTACTAAAATTCTGCACAGATTATAAACAAAATATATATGTACCACAAATATTGTGCGCTTCGGCAATTTTCGTCTAGCTTCTGGTGAAATACGAACTAACGCGATGATAAATAAATAAATAACTACTAATATTATCCTACTAATATTATAAACGCGTTTGTAAGAATGGATGTTTGTTACTCTTTCACGCCTAAACGGCTGAACGGATTTGAATGAAACTTGGAATATACAATTTTTTATCCGGATACCACGCGAGCGAAGCCGCGGGCGGCAGTTACTCATAGTATGTAATATAGAGATGTTGCAATAATTATGTAAATACCTACTTACTTTTTGAAAGGGTTGGTTCAGTTATTATTTTGATTATAATATTCGGATAAGTTTTCATACAAATCACGAAGTTTGCCGAGGTGCACAATATTTGTGGTACTACTGTAAGTATTTCTCAACACCTCACCTCTATGGTTATTAGTTGCAAAGCAGACGTCACCATGACCATTCGCTTTCTACGACCTTGCGAGGTGAAAGTATTACCCGGCTGAATCACACGACCTCTACACTTTAACACCATGCCCATCGACATCCGGCTTTTGAAATTAGCAGGGTTGTAGTTATGCAAGTAACACTTTACATGGGTTATCTAATACTGGATGTGTGACCGATAGAATTGATACCGGAATTAATTTGACCATTTTAATCATAAGCATGTTTAGAAATATCGCAATTTTGAATGAAAGTAAGATTTTGGTTTTCATTGGCCGGACTTTTGGAAAACATCGTGAGGAAACCGGCGTGTCGTAGAACCTAATAAGTTTGAAAGCATGTGCCAAGATAAGATAACAGATAAGATAAGATAACGCTTTATTGTTTACCACACAACATTGAACTTACAAAAATAGACAAAAAGAATGGTATAGAAAGGGCGGCCTTATCGCTAAAAGCGATCTCTGCTAGGCAACCTAGGATGGATTGGATGGAACAAAAACATAGAAAGAGTATCTAAATTTAAAAACGAACTTTTAAGACTAATCTAAACTAAACTAACGTTAAATACACGCTTGGACCTTTCCATTGATGACAAAGTTGAGCGATGCGGATTTCTAGAATACGAGAGAAGCCTTTGGGGCGTACATTAAAGTCATAGTCAAAGTCATCGTATGTTTATTTAAATACCAACAGATGGTTCACTTGTTACTTGTAAAGAAAGACGCCATATATAAAAGAAGTCAAAAGAAAAGATGCATTTGTAATCCATGACCTAGCCAATTAGCGTCCATCTGTTCCGTCACACTTGTATATTTCATAAGAAAATTGCTCTTTTGTCACGAAGCATGACCGACACATTAAATAAGGCTTTGCGAAGGTTACAAGCATTTAAAACTAAAGGTGGTTAGTTTTTCTTACGATTTTAGAAATAAATTGGAACGTTAAAAAAGCAACATGACACAGAAAATGGTCAATTTAGCTCATGTTGTTCTGTAAAAGAATAAGGATTTAAATACGACTTATTACTACTTATCATGTAGTTCTATCGAACCAGTGTGGTAAAAGGATTTAAGGTGCTCCTCAAAGGCTCCTTGCGTGCACTTGATACATTAATGTTTTCGAACTTATCAGGTTCTACGACATGTCGGTTACCTCACGACGACGTTTTCGTTCAAAGTTTGAGAATACTGGTATAGCGCACGAAAATTTTTTTGAAAGGAAAAATCCATCGGTGCACTTCTTTGAACCCCCGACCTTACGATCGGAAGGTGGGGTCACTATCACTAGACCACCAGTGCTCTCGATCTTATCCTACATCTTATTTACCCCGCCTTCTGATCCTAATGTCGTGGGTTCAGACCCGATCGAGTACCAATGGATTTTTCTGTGCGAAAAAATGATGTGCGCTATATCAGTACTCTCAAACGGTTAAGGAAAACATCGTGATGAAACCCGCGGCTTCGTCAGCTCCGCACGTATTGACCATGTCTTTCCTGTGGACAATGCTGACTAAGCTGAGAGGATGGAATAAGTGCTGGGCAAGCTTACTTATTACCATCTTAATTCGTCCCGGGCACTACAGCGTCCCGTTTATGAAGGTAAAAGTTGTCTCCTGACGCTGTATAAATTAGCTACTAAAAGGCCTTAGCGTCACTGGCGGTAGAAACTAGAGCAAAGCCCTTTGACTTTTAACGATCCATGCGACAGCCGATGAAACGATTTTGAAATTACAACGCTTTACAAAAATTAGTTTCGCATCTATTTGGCCATTTTGGAGTCAAGAGTCAAGGCCGTAGCCATTTTGAGAGTTTTATTACGCAAGTATTTACCTTCTTACTTTGATAATCGGTAAGTACCTATTTAGGAAGGTAGCATACGAATATAATAAGAGATTTAACGGTCTATAGATAGCTCACCTGATCCAGCTCATCAGACGGTGGAAGCGTGCCCAAGACGCTGGCCGCATTGCCACGCTGAATGACAATACTGATCTGTTGAGCCAAATAAGAAGCAGCTCTTGGATCACGCATCGCATCGACCAGACGCCCTGAAAGAATTTTGAAAACCCGGTGGGCACCCGTGCGAGAGGCCTATATTAATAAAAGCTTTTATTTTTCCCTTACACAATATTTACATATTATATTATCTATACCTAAATTATACCATGTATTTATCTATTTTTAAACTTATTTATACCTAATTAATTATATGTGTAAGAACCGCGTTCAGCGGTAAAAGCCTCCTCCAATTGCTTCCATTTTTCCCTATCTCGAGCTGCTCTATGCCAAATATTGCCTGCGAGAGGCCTATAGGGACCCCAAAAGGCTTAAATCCATAAGCCCCGTCGAGGTTTGCATATTTGTGCATAAACTTTTTAGGTTCTTCATCATGCCAGTTTCTTCACGATGTTTTCCTTCACTGTTTGAGAATACTGGTATAGCGCACATAATTTTTTCGAAAAGAAAAAACCAATTGAACCCATGACCTTAGGATCTGAAGGCGAGGTCGCTAACACTAGACCACCAAGGCTCTCTCTGGTAGATAATGATGAAGATAGTATTATTATTGATACAAAGCATGTAACAAGACTACCCTAGACCATCAGTACCTATGATGGTGATGAAGTAGAAACTAAGCTATAAAACCGATGAGTTGATAGGTACCCTTCTTATTTGATGTCGGCTTAGAAATAAAGCAACTCATCAAACGCCGCGCAATACTGTAATTGCAACAGAAATCACGAGCTAAAAGCATTCAAATCAAATTGCTAAACAAAATTTCTTTATTAGGAGGTAGGTAAGTGATCATTTGCAAACTGCCTAACGTCTAAATATCTATCATTATAATTCAATAGTTTGTTTGTTTGAATGTTTGTGGCTCAACCAGGCTGAACAGAATAAATGATAAAAATAAATACTTGTGTTGACATTTTAGACAGCGCCATCTAGCCTCAAACTAAGTAAAGCTTGTACAATGGGAGCCAGATGGCTGATAGAATACCTACTCATACTTTAGGCTAGACACACATTCAAAGCCGTGTGCGCTAAATTAGTTTCTTAGTAAGAAGTAACAGTTTTGTTAAAATTGCCAATTGTTGCTCAACACATAGATCGTGATCTCTATGATGCTTTTAAAATTAACTATCACTTTATTATAACATTTGTAACATGCATTGTGCCGTTTATTGCACATTGGCTTGCACCACAAATTCCTCATTATTTTTGATAGAATTTGAATATACTTCTCTGCTGGACTGGAAGTAAAGAAAAAACATAGAATGCGTCCAGCTGCTTCTCTTCCCGAGCATGTCGTAAAAGACGACTAAGGGATAGACCTTTCCAAAATAATGGACCATCTATATGGACGATGGGCTGATCATCTGTCACCATGGTTCACCATATCCATCTTGGGACTTTAAATCAAAAGTGGCTGCAAGTTTTACTATGTTTGCTTGTGGCTCTGCCCACCCCATTAGGGATACGGGCGTGATAATATGTATGTATGTATGTAGAATTTAAATTTGGTTAGTGAGGCATAGCTTCTTTTCAAGGAGTTATGCAAGAAGTTTATATACGTGACCAATAACCAAAGGACTCTGGCGCTCACCAACAACGCCCCAGTTATAGCTAGATGTCTTAAAGCGTCCATACAATGATTACCAACATGTAATTTGCTACTTACACAGAAATATTAATTAAGAAAAATTATCGTGGAGTGACAAAACCCTGTGAAAATGTCCACGTATTGAAGAATTACGAGATTGCATCTCCATTGTGCGTCGAGGAAGTCACGATGCAGTTCCCATGTTGATAAGTTTCATAGAAAATAACACCGCGTTTAGTTCTGTTGAGATTGTTATTTAGCTACTAGCTTGTTTCTTGTGATGAAGTGCGAGGGTAAGTCTTTTTGAATTAATACGGTTGAATAATAAGACCTTTTACCATCTATAGTAGATTATTTATACAGCGTCAGGAGGCAACTTCTAGCTTCACAAACGGGACGCAGTAGCGCCCAGGACGATTTTTTTATTTTATTATTAAGGCACACAAAACAGAAGACAATCACATAATAAGCAAAGTACAAATAACACAAATTAAAACTAGATTGAATTCCAAAACATGTGTACACAGCATGATAATAAAAAAACACAAAACAGTTCTGTGCAGTTCTGTTTATGTGTTCAATTAAGATAGAGTAGGCTAGCCCAGCACCTATTCCATCCTCTCAGCTTAGTCGGCCTTGTCCACAGGAAAGACACGGTCAATACGTGCGGAGCTGACTAAGCCGCAGGTTTCACTCACGATGTTTTCCTTCACCGTTTCACGGTTGAATACTAGCATCATAATACTAGTTATGAAGCCGCAGGCAGCAGCTAGTATAATATAAAATTTCATAGACAAAATAGACAATCGTAAACAAATACTCGTACTTTGTAAGTTTCTTTCTGTAAAAAAAATTGTCATTGGGTTCAGGAGTGAAAAAAAAAGTGAAAGCATTTGAAAGAACTTTAATCATGACGATCAATAGAACTAACGTTAAATTCATAATACGATAAGTACAGTAAGTTAGAAATACATAGGCGTAACAATCACATACTAAGTCTATATTCCTTGAAATCACACAAATATGTTGAAATCTATCAATTTAATTAATAACTAATCAACTTTAAGATTTTTAGAAACAATTTACCAATTATTTGTTTTGTTTAAAACAAATATTTTTTATAAAAAAAGTTGTTTTAATCATATTTAGGCAAGTCTTGGGACTTTGAATCAAGAGTGGTTGCAAGTTTTCTTATGATTACTTGTGGCTGTGCCCACCCTTCTTTAAACGGGCGTGATAATATGTATTTTAGGCAAGTTTCAAAATATACAAAATGTAAAACTTGTCACGACACTTGAAACTTTTTTTTAACAAACGGTTCTTTGACCGATAACAATTTTGTTTTTCATTTTTCATTTTAAATTTTGTACATTCTGTACGTTATCTCTACCAATACAAAGTTGAATGCTATTCTAGACTATTATCTATATCAAATAGAATATTTACATCTTACATTAGACCATGTTCTATGTAACAATGACTAGACAGCTACACATCTATTTAAATGATTATGAAAGATTTATTATTCTATGTAGAAGTAAATCTAATGACTAATGTCACAAAAATTAGACATACATATTCGATGTAAGTACCTTTGCGTACAGAGTCGACTAGTCTACTAGACTAAATAATTTGGGTTTCAAAAAACGGTGTAAATAGCGTGAAATACCTTGTTATTTTCCCGACGTTTAAACTATGTTGCAACAGCCGTAGTCGCGGGGCCATTGAAGAGCGTAAGTACCATGCGCTACCGTTGAGCAGCGGCAGCAGTTTTCGTAACTACCCTCACCTGATCAGAATTCGAAACGTCTCGGGAAATTAACAAGGTATTTCACGCGTTAAACATCCGTTTTATAAACCCAAAGTATGAGTTCTCATCACGAGAGTTTAAAGAAGACTAGTCTAAATAAGTAAAATAAGACAACAATCACGCCTTCCTTATATTTCCAAATATGACCTAAATATATAGGCTTACTTCTCGTTTAATTCTCTGCTGGACTGGTAGTAAAGAAAAAATATAGAATGCGTCCAGCTGCTTCTCTCCCCTAACATGTCGTAAAAGTCGACTAAGGGATAGCATCCTCTCCAACATGATGGACCATCATATGAGCGATGGGCTGACCACATGTCACCATGGTTCACCTTAACCATCTTGGGATTTTGAATCAGGAGCGATTGCCAGTTTTCTTATGATTACTCGTGGCTCTGCCCACCCCATTAGGGATACGGGCGTGATAATTATGTATGTGTGTAAATATAGGCTTAGCTTATAAAGTAAGAAATGCAAACAAATGAGGGAGTGAACCACGAAAACAACCTAAAATGAAATAAAATGATAAAAATATCGTTTTACATCAACACTTACCTAAAATTATAAATACCAATAAGTAAATTATAATCATTACCTAACATATAAAATAACTTATAGCGGCTTAGAGATCAAGAATCTAGTAAGTACATTTTTCTAGACAGTTACAAAAATCTACAACATCACGTTCACTAATAATACCTTACTCAATTAGACCTACTTAGACAGGGCTTAATTATTTTCCCAGAAGGCTTTCTTAAAGCTTTCAACATAAGCTGAAACACATGCTTTCTCGATAGATCTTCATGTAGACACAGCTTTGCAACTTCGACGGAAGTCTTTGATTCATTGTTCTTAATAATTTTGGCACAAGAAAAGTTAAGCATTTTTGCTGAATGCTTAAGAAACTAGTTCGCTCATGCTCAGCTAAGTTTATTAATCTTACACTTTTATATAACTTTTATCTTGTGGCCTTAATATAGTTTTTCTAACGTGCCATGATATGAAGACGTATACCAAATTGTACTAGGCATATCAGTCATATCATTATACCATTAATTGCATAAACAATAGAGAGCGTTATTTTGAAGCTTAAAAACTTTATAGGATCCTAATTTGTTTAAGTAGCATTATTTGGTATAGCATTTTTGGCACTTTATAAAAACAGCATTTTGTGTACCTACAGATGATATGACAGTCATTTTACTATGCCGCAGCAACACTCGTGTACTATGATAATAACAACACCCAATAGTCATATAAGTACATAGTTTTGTCCCCACACAAGGTTTGCCAGTCGTGGGTATCAGAACCTACGAGTACGATGATATAACAGCACTCAGACCCAGAAGTTATTTACAGAACTTGCAAACATTTTTCCTGTAGAGCTAATCGGATCCGCGAAACTTTGATGATGACTGTACATACAAATTTTATGTTACGAGTACCTATTTGTAAAGTGCTATTGAGAATGGGGACATCCACGTATTCCACATTTGATTGGTTGCTAGTTTCACAACTATTTATCTCTGAGATGCTCTGCCAGTTCTGTTCGCATTTAGCAATATACATACATTTGAAAGTGAACCATTTCGAAATTAGGTAAAGTAACGTTAGATCTATTTAGCGTTAGATCGCCGTTTAGAACGTAACCTAGTGATTTCCAAATCGATGGATCGATGTTACTGACGAACGCATTTTTACTATTTATCTAAAGTATGTTAGTAAGTTCGTATGAGCTAGTGGCCACTCTTGTGACGAAGTTTTTAGGCCGCCTGAAGGCCTCCGTCATGGCTTAACGACTTAAAAGCCCGAACCGACAATTACTGTTATTATTACTATTTATCTGTCCGTGAATTAAGCGAAGGTATATGGTCTTTGCTCACCTCTTGCTAAGATTTTTTACCAAAAATAAAAAATAAACATCCATATTCGTCTTTAAACCTTAGCTCAGCTTGGCAATTTGTATTGGTTGATTGCGGCTCAGAGCCAATGACATTTTATTGTCCTTTAATGGCTATTATGGCTTTTAAATCAATTAGTATAAACTTCACAGCGTTTGATAGTCTAATCGCTTCGGTTTGTAAATAGCTTTCACGGTTGCGACAAAATAGTATAGGGTAAAGAACTCTTGATTTGACGCTGGCCTCGTCTGAATACCCAGATAAAGTACACTTCACTACATGCTCTATGTCAAACTGTCAAAACGTGGTCAGACAGAATAGCTCCATTAGCCCCATACTTAAACTCTGTCCTATAAAAACATAGAATTTACAATCATAATAAAACCGGTCAGTTCCAGTCGAATTCGCACAAGGAGGTTTCCGTCAATTCACACGTGTCTTTATTTTATTATACATATTTTTTTAGAAGCGAAGAAATGAGCTTAAACGAACGAAAATAAAAATAACCGAATGCAAAGTGCGTTCCATCCATCGAGCATATAACCGAAGTTCCCTCGAACGTAAGATCCATTAAATAGTCCGATTAAGGCTCTAGTTATGGACATTTTAAGTCTATGTCATCATTATTTTCCTGCTGTCCCCCTTTATGCAGGGCACGACATATGGTATTCTTCTTCCATTTCCCTCTGTCAGAAGTCATTATGATTATTGAGAATGACATGCCATTTTAAAGCCGGGTTTCCATCGCGAGCGGAGCGGACCTAAAGGACTCCGTTTAACTCGTAATAGCAAACTGTATGATTGTATGTCCACCAACAAATAGTCAGGTGGAAAGGATTGAACGAGCAGAAAGAGTTGAAATGAACTCGCTCAGTTCTAAGGAGCGGACATTACGGAGTCAAATTACATAGTAGAGTTTCTATAGAGAAAGAGGAAAGCGGGTCATAGTCATAATCATAATATGTCATAAAGAAGAAGTCGGAAAATAAGTCACATTTAGTTATAGTCGTTGTGGGTACTTTTTTTACCCAAGTAGGCAAGTACAAGTAGGTATATTATAATGCCCGACACATTTTCACAAAAAAAAACAAGTTTTAATATTGTTTTGAGCTTTACCAATAAAAACCATTGAGCTTTTCTAACTACTTAGGGCCCGATTTCACATAACATTGACATCATCGAACTACCTTGCGCGTCCATTTTCTTACCATAGTTCGTTAATACCAACTCTCATCAAGGATCTCTCAAGAACGCTTACAAAATTCTTTCTCTGAGTATCTTCAGACACTCTGCTTTCTCAAGGAAGTGTAGACAGGGTAGGTATACTATTCTCTAGACTAGAGGAAGTAAGTACCTCATGTTAACATCGTTATCTGGAAGTCTTGTACTCCCATGGAGCTTGGTCGCGCGGGCGAAAAAATTATGACGTCATCTAGGGTAGTAAAAAGCTTGTAAAAAAAATACAAATAAGCTAAGGTAAGTACATTTGAACTAGGATAGAAGCTTGGTTTCCCATCGGCAGGTTAGACATGTGGTTTGTCTTTTATTTTCTACTGAATTACGCAAAGTCCATTAACATAAACAAGTGACTCTACCGCAACGGATGCAGAGGCTATGCACACGTATAACGTCGCTTTGTACGA
This sequence comes from Scotopteryx bipunctaria, assembly GCA_949320045.1. Lineage (NCBI taxonomy): Eukaryota > Metazoa > Arthropoda > Insecta > Lepidoptera > Geometridae > Scotopteryx > Scotopteryx bipunctaria. The sequence continues at coordinate 12,482,338 of OX439441.1, forward strand.
AAATGTAGGGCAACCTCCACTGCAGCGCTTGGTCATACAACGCACGGATGGGCAGAATATTACCGGCCGTGGACATGGGTCATATTATCCGTGTGTAGAGTTCAAGCCTACGGCTATCGGTCACCACCAACCGCCTAGGAAACCAAGACTGGTGATAAATGGGATACTAAAGTAGTAAAGTTGTCTAGGGTAGTCCAGAGCGCGCCCGACCGGCTCTATCTCAGTTCTCCCGCGGTCACGCTCGTCCCAACATCGCGGCGACGTCGCCCGCCGACTGCGAGTGCAGCAGCGCGCGTGCCGGCCGCGGCGGCGCCAGCCGGGGTAGTGCCAACACGCCCGACGGGGTAGTTCCGAGGGGAGTACCCAGAGGACAGCCGGTCACGAACTCGTGCCGTGAGGCTTCGGTTGGGGTGATCCGGCGCTTTGAGTCCCATCTGGAGCAAAAAAAATCGTAATATTAGAAGTTTGATTTGTTTAATTACAATATTAGTAGGATTGTGATACCATTTAATAATTCTCCAAATACAGTGGATTTGGATATAAACAGTCTCCATTTTATCCAAAAAACAATTCAATAAATACAACGCCAACTTGTATTCAAATGTGCATAAATATTTCCTGTATCGGAATTCGGAAACCAGGAGTGGAAAAGCACGATGGTCATTATCGAACACCTGTTGCAGTCTAGTTTTTATACGTCTACCTTATAATCCACGCCTTAGTTATAAAACTGCCGATTTAATAATCTTATCCTGCGTGTAAACATACTGGACACCGATAGGCATTCATCTAAAAGGTAGACTTACGAATACTTGAGAATAGTTTGGAGATTTTCAAAATATTTGATACCATAAGAAATATAAATTGCTGACATATTTTCCCATGCTGAGTTTTGAGGCCACCTTGAGCTAACCATCACTTTGGATTCCACTAGAATCGCTAAGGAATGCGTTTAAAATGATATTTAAGAAAATTCTTAAGATTTTTCCATCTATAGAACAATTTGTGCCAGACCACAGCGAGACAATCTTTCACAAATTACTAACTACGAATCGTGTCGTTAGTTCTTTCGAACCGGTGTGGTGAAAGGATTAAAAGTGCGCCTCAAAGGATCTGCCTTGCACTTGACATATGTTTTAGAACAAAAAAAATATTCACAAGCAATACTTATCCAGTCTAGTTTAGCCTACAACATCCCTTACTACAAGAATGATAAATCTGTCATAAAACTTCATCCTAAAAAGGTTTAATTCCTGGTTAATTGCCATATCTGGACCTTAGCAGGTATGTGGTCAGTCGGTGGTATTGCACCCAAACTGGAACAAGGCGATCACTGTCACTTTTGCTCATTACTCGTTGAATTATATTGTACCTGCGAGTGTTGGTTTATTAGTAAATTGCCCGCTTTGTGCTTAGTTTATTGCCGATTTTAATGAATGAATGACTTTCGCAAAGTAAACAATTTAATCTTGTAATAATACGAATATAATACGACTCTACGGCTGACCGCACTGGGGCTGTTGCAAGATCCATTCGTCCAACTTGTCGGTCGTCAGTACCTGAATGCTATTAGGCAAGTGATGCTTTTTTAGAGACCACACTGTTTCCAAAGAACAAGAGACACGAGAAGTTGTAGAGACCAATATACTTTCAACAAGTAGGTACTTACTTAAAAACAAACTTAAAAAGAACAAGAAACCCGACTGTGTAGAATTTAGGTACATTTGCAATATTAGATTTTTTTACGCATGATAATGATGATTCGAAATTTGCACCATTTTAGACCAGGTCTTAGTTCATTGTAAATGGCTTTTTCATAATTCAAAGACGCCATTTTGAATTTTGTGACATTTTAGTGTCAAAAAGTGTCACGTGAGTTATCTAGGCGAATCCAACGACACCTCACTTATCAAAATGCGTCCAGCGCTTTTGGCTACAGAGGCAGCCAAAAGAATAAATGGAAAATGGCTTCTTACAGCCGCCATATTGGATTTTTGACATTTTATACAGTCATATAAAATAAGAATGCACATACCCACATACATACAAACACATCGCCCTCCGTCTTCGCAGTCGGGTAAAAATAATTTAAAAAACGATTGACCAAACTCAAAAAAGCTCGAGCAATTCACAGATTTCCTTCAAGCAATCATTCGATTTGCATCCAACTACGACGCTCCGAACATAATATAGAAGATAGTTGATTATCCATAGATATAGTTTGGATATTTTAATCAATGGTCATTTTTAGACTATTGCCATTTTTCATAATTAGACATTAGTCGTGCAAAGGATCAAAAATGGTAATAAGTAAGTTCGTATGAGCTAGTGGCCAACTCTTGTGACGGAGTTTTTAGGCCGCCTTAAGGCCTACGTCATGGCTTAACGACTTAAAAGCCGGGACCGACAATTTAACGTGTCCTCCGAAGCACGGAAGCGCTCAGCTCGTAATGCCACTTGCGGTCACCCATCCAAATTGTGACCGCGCACATTGCTTAACTTCAACGATCAAGAACGTCTAAGCAGCTACGCCACGAGCGCTTTTAATTTATTGTAACTTAGTCCCTTAAAGAGTTTTATTTTTATTAACAATCCACCTGCGTGAGTACGCAAATACGTAATAGGAATCTGCGGTGAAAGGTTAGTGCGTTGACGCAACGGAACTCGACCAGCCAGTGAACTCAGATAACGGTTTAGATGAGTCATTTCATCTCTAACTAACTAACCCCCGAATACTCAAACGCATCTCAAAGTTGAGCACGTCTCAAATATCGATTTTTTTTTTTAGACAAATTTTCTTCAGAAACCTCGTCAAGTAAGATTCAATGAATACCTACTAAGGCTGTACAACGTCAGGAGGCAACTGTTTGCCTACGGGAAGCTGTAGTACACTTTTACGGGAAGCTGTAGAGTCTGGGTCAATTTTAGGTTTTTCATACACAATTTTAAAGTTACGAACAGCCTAATAAACAGTATGTATATTTCAACATCTATGTTTTCAAACGACTCATCTGTTCTCAAATGAAATCTTTGCCTAATTTATTATGGCGGTAGTGTGCTACTTCACATAGCGCTGCGATGCGCGACCAATTCGATCTTAAGTTACATCTTGCGTGATTGAAACCCGATATAATAAATACACCCTAATCCATTTACCTCACTGGTTCCTTGAACAGTCTCTAGACTCTTCAGACCTGCTAAGTCCTAGGTGACGGAAAGAAAATAATCTACCTATCACACTCATCTTCACCAGAATTATTATTTACTAGCTGCCGCCCGCGGCTTCGCTCGCGTGGTATCCGGATAAAAAATGGCCTATATGTTAATTCAGCACATGTACTATGTATATTCCAAGTTTCATTCAAATCCGTTCAGCCGTTTAGGCGTGATTAAGGCACAAACATCCAAACATCCAAACTCACAAACTTTCGCATTTATAATATAAGTAAGATAAGATTTTTTAAGACAAAAAAGGTACGTCTGAAAATAATCAATCGCTGTGTTTGTAACAACTGAATATAAGTTTTTATATTATAAAATGGTTCTAAGTTCTGTCATGTAGATCGATGAGGCTAGAACAGGACCGTGTTGGACGGCACAGGCAAAGGGCCCACGCCCAGCCGTGGACAAAAACGGGCTGTGGACTAATGATGATGATAACAAACGTGAATTCCTGCGGAATCTATAATCCGCGCCAGTGGATAGCAATAATAACGAGAAAAAAATTACATGAAAATAACGATTACTGTATCGTCTTCATTTCTGCCCTCGTAATAGCAAATGCAGTACTTGCAAAATAGCGGTTTCGAGAAAAACGCGATAATCATAATTTTAGATATCTCTGCAGCAAGTCAATGTTAGTAAAAAATATAATGAAAATTATTTTTTTATATAGGTATAGATTTTGCCCCTTGGAAATACCATTTCTGCAAGAAAGTGAAAAACCCAAAAATGACGATTAATGCAAGTGCGATTAGTAGGGCAGATTTGTTTATTGTACCTACGACAGAGCAAGTCAAGAACGTTTTCGGATGGCCCGCTATTGAGTGGCAAAAACATAAAACTTGATAGCTTTATGTTTACAAATTGTATGAATGAAAGTGAATGTTAATACATTTTGATGGTCATGGATCTTTACTTTCACCCTTAACCCACATTCTACAAGTTCGCGAAACCAACATTGCAGTAGCATTTTTAAAATATCATCTTTGTTGTTTATGTGTTACTTGGGTTGGATGATGAAGACGTAAAAGGAACAGTAGACATCCTATCAAGTTACCAGGTTCTTTAGGCGGCCTAAAAATTCCACCGCAAGAGTTAGCCACTATAGCTCATACGAACTTACTGTTCAGATCCTAGACTCTACACTCCAAAGAGCACTGGTGGTCTAGTGGTAGCGGCCCCTGGCCTTCTAATCCTAAGGTCGTGTGTTCAATCCTGCTCGTGCACCAATGGATTTTATGAGCGAAATTTATGTGCGCTATGCCATTACTCTGAAGCGGTGAATAAAAACTTCACGTGACAAAACCGACATGTTCTAGAAGGAACCTAAAAAGTTCGAAAACATATGCCATGTGCATGAAAGGAGCCTTTGAGGCGCACTTTAAATCCTTTCGCCACACTGATTCGAAAGAGCAAGTGACACGACAAGTATTTAGTTACCAGACTCTAGACTCTAGAAATTGTGGCTTAGTCTGAAGACCCAAAAAGCGAACCTTTACCGAAGCCCAGTAGTGTAGCCGTAGGGTACCTAACAGTTATAATATCCACCAGCTACACTCCACGCATAAGTCTGGCGCTTTCTCTCGCAATCTAAAGGTCGGAGTTCAAATGTGTGTGAGTCGTGCTGGAAATGTACGTTTGTACGTGCCTCTATTACACCTGATACCATACTTGCTAATTTATTACTTTGTTCAATTATATGTACCTAATAGAGTGAGAGTTTGTCTGTTAGTACAAGGTTTTTTTAAAGCAACTGCTAGATCTCTGCACCTTTAAGGACAATCCCAATTCTTCCCATACGTATCGTAAACCTACGGTTCCTCAGTGGCACATTGTGCCCTGCAACTTTCGAAAGTAAATTTAGATTTGCAAGCCTTATTCGCTCACAGCCTGCACTGGTAGTGACCCCGCCTTCCGATACTAAGGTCCCGGTTTAAACCCAGTCGTGTACCAATGGATTTTTCTGTGCGACAAATTTATGTGTGCTATCCCAGTACTCTCAAACGGTGAAGAAAGACATCGTGAGGAAACCCGCGGCTCAGTCAGCTCCGCACGTATTGGCCATGTCTTTCCTGTGAACAAGGCCGACTAAGCTGAGAGGATGGAATAGGTGCTGGGCAAGCCTATTCCGTCTTGATTCGTCCCGGGCACTACAGCGTGCCGTATAATAATATATGGTGCTGTCATGTTTGCCTCCATATTTGTCCAAATTACCAAAGCTAGGCGCAAAATTACTTCAGTCCACTTACAGCATAAAGTCAGGGGAAACATCAGTACCGCTATGACGGTATTATAGCAGAGCCTCGGGCTACGCGTGCAGAATAGCATACGATCATAGTTGAAGTCGTAAATCTTATTTCCTTTCCTGTCTTCTCTAAAGTCTCCTCAAAACATCTAAATTGCCAAGTAAGAAGGTACATACAATTTGCAAAAGCCCTAATTTCCTACGCCATATTTTCTGATAAGTGACGAATATGATACATCGATAGAAGAAGGTCAAAGAAAAGATGGATGGATTGTGTGAAAGAGGACATGTGTGTGAAAGGAGTGAGTACTGAGATGACGAGTGATAGGAGCAAATGGAAGAGGAAAACATGTTGTGCCGAACCCACCAGGGTAAGGGCAAGAAAATTATGATTTTTTTGAAAAGTACCTTCTTTAATAGGTCGATCGTAATCCGTTATTAGATTAGACTAACGCGTTGGGCGGCACAAGCGAAGCGATTGGCAATAACAGTCTGTAGAAGATGATAATGATGACTTTAATAGGTGATCCTAATAGTGTCTTTCGACATGTAGAGCAACGAACCCACTGTGGGCAGGGATATGACCCACGCCCACGGCAGAAACAATCAATGCATCTGTGCTTAGCGTGGCTGCAGTCGCTCTTGTTTATGCCTACCTCCCCTTGTTTACATTTTTCTACAAAGAGAAGCTTCCCGTGCGTAGCCTCTGCGTGTGCCACAGTGGAGTCGCGCATCGAAAGCCCCCAACCATAATTATAAGTGTCCATTAGCTATTCCTACCCGCGATTTCTTATTATTTTTTTAGAAAAAAGGTAGCCTATGTCCTTCCTCAGAATGCAATCTATATTCTTACTAAATTTTATCAGCAGTTTAAGCGTAAAAAGGTAACAGACAGACAGGGTTAGTTTCGCATTTTATAAGTTAGATTGGATAACGAACGAAGGAAATTTCTAATCATTCAGGGCCGAAGACTAATGCCTCATCTTTTGTACTTCAATAACTTTCATGTCAATTCAAAAGGAATTAGTTGGTATTTTCCTCACGAACCGACAAATCTATACAATCTTGAGTTAGCTAAAAACGTTCGCTATCTACAACATCGCGTTCCTATTCCGTGCTGACGCAAAACAGTGGGAAGTTAATGGAAAGTGAACAATTCAAACGAATTATGAGAATTTTATAATTTTACAGGTTGTAGATTCAAATGAATGATCTTTAAAAGAAGCATTGTTATCACTTTCTTTGAATTTTCAAAGCTATTTCTCTAAGACAGTGACCCATTAGTGAACGCCAGAATTGCCTCCTGACGCTGTATTATAAATCATCTAGTATAGAAAATACCTTAGTTTGTTTTTCAGTAAGAACACAAATAATTCCACAAGACGATAATACTCTGTGCATATACTAACCTAATATTTTGTAAAGTTTTAAATTTAGAATGAATTTATGTAATACGAATTGAAGATAAGACATGCTAGGCCGACCTTATTTTGGGAGGAGGGGGTTCGATGCAGGAGGATGATGATCATAATTTTATGAATACATTTAACGAATAAAGAGGGAGATAATTGATTGATTGATCACTTAGTAGATCTACTGGACTGGGAGTAAAGATAAAAACCATTAGGATATGGACGATAGGCTGATCACCTGTCACCATGGTTCACTACAATCCATCTTGGGAATTTAAATCAGGAATAGCTGTAAGTTTGCTTATGATTACTTGTTACATTACCTACGGGCGTGATGTAATGTATGTATTATGTATAATTGAAAGAAAGAAAGAAAGAAAGAAAGAAAAACATTTTATTTGTAACAACACACAGGGACAAAAAAAAACAATAAAAAAAAACTCAACACAAATACAAAGAAAAGCAGAAATATGTTAAAAAAAACCTACTTAGAAATGTAGTGTCTCGTAATGTCTTAATGCACTGCTACAAATGGGGTCCGACTCAGCATTATGTTGCGTTATATAGTCGGAACTATACAACGCAACGCTGATCTTCCGTCGGAACCAGCAGGGTCAGTCACGGATAAAGATAAATATAATAATAATAAGCTACTGTAAGTACATTATAAACACATAATAAGATCATTAAACAATATTAGGACATAACTACCATGACAAGCACACGATAAATTAAAGAAGTGGTAAGAGGGTAGAGTGCGGGCAAAAAAGAAGCAGTAGAGCCATGGGAACTTAGATCATATAAAAAAATTAAAAAAGGAGAGTTATTCAACAATAATACAAATAACATAAAACAATGCAATAAACTCAAGAGATAATTAAAAAAAAAAGAAAATATAATTGATTGAGTTTTGATCAAGCAATGAGACGGGTGTGCTGATTACTTACCTATGTTAATAAATTCTAAATTATGCTAAATTGTCCACATTGCCATGTGTTACATAACGACAAAATAATATTGTTATTCAATATATAAAGATTCAGGTTTTATCATTCATTTCCTGCTAGACCGAGATTCTGTGTGATTTCTATTTTATGTAACTTGTTATTAGTATGCCTATAGAAAGTATTTGTTTAAGAATGCTAAGGGACCATCTAATGTGAGTTATAAAGTAATATTTAGTAGATATAATATCGTTTTTGCTCTTATAACCTGCCCAGTAGCTTCTTAATACAATCTAAGTACTTAGAAGATTATTATGAAAGTGAATGAAGAGAAAATGTCTAGAAAATAGAGATGCGTGGTCTCTGCCTACCCCTATGGGAAACGTGTGCAATATTATGTATGTATAAGTACATTTTTCCTGTGATTTGAAGCTTTTCTTGAATTTTATTAATTCTTAGGAGTGAATAATGTATTTTCAGTTGCCGTAAGAAAAATCTTAGGACTTTGAATCGGGGTGGCTGCACGTTTCTCATGATTACTTGTGGATCTGCCCCAATATAGATGAGAAAAAAATTCAGTAAAGATGGTTTACAACAGTAACTTATAACAAGAAATAATCCAAAAAGAGGTACAAAGAAATATTAACAAGTATACAACGTTGTTGAACAAAACTTGTTCCTTTCGTGTTAGTAAAATACTGTGTTACCGCAAAGCATGGAAGATATATACCCCAACGTATTAGTATTAGGTACGATTTAATATAATGTCGCCTTAAAACGCTTGTTATGTACCTATCTATCCAAGTAGTTTAAAACTAAAAAAATAATAGAAAACCAAAAACAATACTGATTAATATTTGAACAGGAACAGGTAAAAATAATTACCATAAGAATAGCAAATATAAGCCTACGTGTAGTTTACTTATGGAGCAATGCTGTTTCTCCTAGAATCGGTACCAAATTAACATAATCCACATGTCAATCTATTCAATTACAACAATTACATGATACGAATCAATTGTCATGGCAATTCGAGTCATCTACAATGCAGATTGGCTCCATACGATTCGTCCATTGAATACGTACGGTTTATAATCGTCAGTTCACACGATTGCGTCATTCTTATAGCCCATCGCGACTTTCCCATCGTGCGTAATAAAGCGCTGTTCCTCAAACTGGTTATTTTTTCGAAAAATCTAAGCGAACGAGTTGTGTTGCCCAAATTATATTTGTGAATTGCCAAGCGCCACTTATTGTGTGTTTTTGAAATACTTGTTCATACAATTAGTATCTAATAGGTATATAAATTGAGTGGACTCTGTATTTTAATAAATGATAAAACTCAACAGTTACTTTATTGTACATAGTTTTAACCCCACACTAAATTTTCCTGTGTCGTAAAATACAAGTACCATGGTGCACAACCTCCTAAGTTGGATTCGCTTAGCCGGTAATATTATTTTACTTTATTTTTATTTTATTTATTTAAAATTTACAAAACAGATTACAATCATACTAGCGTAAACTTAACTAAACAGTTTAATTTTGGTCTAGATTGTAATCCAAACATGTAAATCTGACAATTTATGTATTGAGAATCTCTGTCCGAATCTGAAGAACCTTTATTGTTAAAACGAGACTGGCTTGTTTGCTTGACCTAGGAAGGCCTTTTAAGCCGACAAGTGTATCATTAGCAAATATTTGTTGGACTGGTTTGACTCTTGGTAACCCTACTCATATTTACTGACCTGGCTGTTGAACTTTTCAACTTGCTTACAAAATCTTCTAGTTTGGACAAACATGATATCTTATTTCGGCGATCTAATCTTATGGGCGATGGGATGATCATGGTTCACCATATCCAACTTGGAACTCTTGGATCAGGAGTGGCTGCAACTTTTCTTGAGTACTTGTGGCACACCCCGTTAGGGATACGGGCCTGATAATAATACTTTAGCAAGGCAACTTTTTCTAGCACGTCTTCGTTGCATATGCTAAGCTAAGTAAAGTAGAAAAAAAGCAGCTGAATGTACACCGATGGCATTTATGTAAGTATGTTATTTTCGTAACGTAAATGAGCTTCATCAACTGGTCTTTAATCAACCATTTTAATGAAACTAGGATAAAAAAGTAGATAGGATAGTTGGTACTCACTCTAGACATCTATGCAGGAAGTGGAGGAAGGCGGGGTCATCAGTCCTCACAGCTGAGGAGAGGGTTCGGGACCCAGGCCTCCGCTTCCGACCCTTCGAATTCGTCACAGTGCGAGGCGAGCCTTTAGAATCTGAAAATGGTAAGACTTCATTTGAACCACTTTTCTCTCTACAACCAAACTAAAAGTCTGGTAGTAATAGTAGACTGAAAGTTTTGAAAGGCATTAGATATAAGATCTAGTCTATGGATCAATATGATTTCACAATAGTGACCTAAATCCGAACAATACCGAAACGAATAACATTTAACTTACTTTGTTACCTAATATAATCCAAATCTTTTAGACTTTAATCTTTTATTTACTTTTTTTTTATACACAAGAAGTTATTACGAGACGCTGCATTTAACTTGATTTAGAGGTGTGTAAATAACTAAAGCTTTTGACCGAGTGTCAAACAATGATACTTACCGAAGAATAGTCTTTTCCTGGTGGCGTGAAGCAGTAGGTCTGGAGGAGGTGGTCCCAGCAGCTCCATGATGCAAGCGAGCTGTTCCGCCTCATTCTCCCCAGGGAAAAGAGGGTAGCCCGTGTGGAGTTCCGCAAGGATGCATCCTGGGTCCAAGGAGAGTCCAGTTATATTTTTTTCAATGAAAAATTATGTAACCTAATGTATGCAATCAAGTAAAGCTTAGAAGTTATGCAACTATATCCGTTAGAAAATCTATTTGTGCAAATTATTTATTTGCCTTTTAAATACATATTTATGAGCAGTTATTTGAATTAAATATTAATATGGATTACAAATATCGGATGGAAAACGGAATAAATTATTCAAATTCTGATATAATGTTTGGTGGGTACAGGACTAAACAAAACCGTTATGCAGGTTTTCCTAGAATAGATGCGTCCAAAGTAATTTATACAGTACACCAAGAAGTACATTATTATAGAAACAAAGCCCGAATACAAAAAAAATACACTCTTGTTACTTTATATTCCCACCTTTACGATAAATCATGTTACGATATAAATAGAGCTAGCTTCGAGTTCTATTTATTACAAGTAGGTACCTAACCTCTATAACATTGACTCATCAATCACACAGAAGCCAGAGCATCCAACAGGTTGCTGATCCATCATTGCGTAAATACAAGATTCTTTCAAGTTTGGATGTTTGCCGTGCGCACGTTCCTTTCTCCGAGCTTTCTACAAAGTATTATGCAAGATCGGCAGGTTGTAGACGTTATTGGATACGTAAGTAATCTTTCATTCGCATCATTGCCATTTGTTCGAGTTCAGTCAGTCATTTGGTGGCTAACCAACTCCAAAGAATAGCATTGACCGTTTATTACAAACGAGGGGAATTGGATCTTACGGACTACTCATATCTAATCTACACACCATGTAAATACAATACACAATTATCGCATGCAGCTAAGTATATTAGTTTACTTATTAGCTCCTGATGCCCGACTATAAATGTATCCTATGTGTTATGCTATGTTTCATTCAAATCATCAAACATAAAACTCTCCATTTTCCAGATTTATAATATTAGCAGAATTTGTTCCCTGGCGATTTGAATTAGTATAGTTATCTGCCAACGAAAGGCAAATAGACTGCTATCTGAACTCCGTATGACAGACATACACAAAAACAAATGGTCTCTTTACGTGGTTCCTTACTTTATAGGTACTTTAGTCTGAGCACATAGTGTTTTGCTCTTTTGTGAATGAACTTGTCAAAATAAAATGGCCAATCTCAGAGCTTTCCATTAGGTACTTACGTGTAGGTATAGATAAGTGTATTACCCATGCTCCACATATCGATTGGCGTCCCGTACTGCAGGCCGAGGATGACTTCGGGGCTCCGGTAGAAGCGGGATTGGATGTACGTGTAGACGCGCGCGTGCGTGTAGCAGCTGCTGCCGAAGTCAATCACCTTGATGGAGGAACTACCTCTGGCTTTGAGCAGAATGTTTTCCTGGAGATAATAGAAATGTTGTCACTTTTGAAACTCGAGGCTAATCAAGTCGAAAGGTAATCCATTGTATTTGTATCTGTCTTTGAAAGGATAGAATTCAAACTATCGACCCTTGTCATTACTGGGAGCGTTGATGATATTTGAGGAATACCTGTATTTTGGCGTCAGAAAAGCATGGTTATTGCCCAACGTTCACTGAATTATAGTCATTATCGCTGGCACGCGTACCTTTTATTAATAGGCAGAAGCAGAATTTTCTTGAAAGTTTATTTATTAATGCAATGATGTTGGCAAAAAATAATGGTAAAAGTATGTACCGGCTTTAAATCGCAATGGATGATATTCTCCCCCTCCAGCAGCCTCAGACAGCGGAGCAGCGAGCTCGCAAACCGCCGGATCAGGCTGAGGCTGAAGCCTTGGTAGTTGTTCTTCTTTATCAGCTCGTACAGGTTGATGCTGGAATGAAATAGATAGCTCTATGTCAGTTGCCACCAGAGATGATGTTCAGCTCCTCAAGGGTTATATTCGGTGTTTACCAATATGCTAGGCAAGCCTACTTCATACATAAATATACCTAGTATTACAGAGTTTCGTTAGTGTAGGTAAAGTTGATTTCTGACGCAGGTAACAGGTAAGTCATTTAAGTGTAGATGTACTTCCATAATTTTAGTAATATTTGAAAGTTGTACTAGATAGAGCCCAAGAATCGCTCTAGTACCATCATGGTACTAAGCAATGGAACTGCAAATAAACCTAGGTGGTTTGGTTCTTACCTCATAAGCTCAAAACTGATGCACAAATGGTTCCTAAAGTAGAAGTAGTCCAGCATATGGATGACGTTGTGCGCCTGGTCCTTGTCCTTCAGTCGGAGGTGATCTAATACACGGACTTCCACCAGGGCCTGGTGGTGGAACCGCTTCTTGTTCCTTATGATCTTGATAGCAACCTGCGCGCCGATGCGGTGGTCGAGCGCGCGGATCACCTGCCCGAAGGAGCCCTTGCCGATCACCTCGAGGATCTCATACCGGTATGCTATGTGGTCGTGGATTTGCTGTGGAGTAACAGAAAAACTTAACACATAGTAGGTACGCGTGGCATATTTCATCAGCTCAATTTTTCTTACTAGGGCTTGCTTTAGTTACTTTTGAGCACAGTTAACTGTCTTTTCCTAGTGTACAAATTGTATCAAATAAGGAAATAAATTGATTTGATTTGATTTGATTTGTCTTATGCGTAGATAGTTTTGAAAACCACAACAACCAGGGATGGAAGATACATTTGCAGAAGACGCAAACGATTCTTCTTCCACCACGGGAACCGTTTCCTCATCTTGAGGTAATGCTCGCCACACCACCGAGGAATATACCATTGTAGCCAATTTACAACTCTTGTTAAAGACCTTAGCCCTGATTTAACTCACCAATGTCAAGAATGCTGCCTTCTTCCTCATTTCTTTACCGTCTCAAGTTCAATTAGACTAATCTTGTTAGACGTGATTCACTTGGCTATTAGTTGTTCTGACCTTCAGTGTTTAGCTTATATGGTTATGTTCTTTATTTTCGTTAGTTGAGCCTAACGATTGTGGTGATGTTCACGAAAGGCGATCACAGACCGTGAAACAAATTGTGTGACGGCCCTATGGACCGACGACTTTGCGAAGGTCGCGGATGATCGTGGTAGGAGACTCTACGTCCAGCAATGGACTTCGATAGGCTAATCATGTTAACTAAGCGCCAAAGGTTGTGACATAAATACGAATACAAAATGGATATTTCACAAAAAAAGATGTCTACAAATAAGTTTCATCACATCTCTCTGTATTAGTTTTCTAAGATGCTAAAAGGTGGAAAATTACCTTATTGTAGCTGCCGTTTTCGTCATCAAAGCTGCAGTTGTTGGGCAGGTTGGCCCTAGCCTGGATCTTATCGGACTCCAGGCCAAGGAACCACACCTCCGGATATTTGCGGATCTCATTCCTCTCCCACTCTGACAGCCTATCACCGTAAAGTTTCAGGGCTTCTGCGGAAATAGGAGAAAATTTACGTTAGGACAAATTTTTAGAGTGCTAGCTTCCAATTGAGGCTTCGCTTGCTATGCACCCGGGTAGAAAGTAGCTTATGTTGTTCCAGGTCACGAATTATATTTAATCTAAGTTTTATTAAACTACGTCTCTGGTGGAATGAGACTAAAGAAAAAACATAGGGTGCGTCCAGCTGCTTCTCTCCCCGAGCATGTCGTAAAAGTCGATTACGGCATAGTATCCTTCAACATGATGGATCATCTATATGGGCGATGGGCTGATAACCGTGGTTCATCATATCCATCTTGGGACTTTGAATCAGGAGTGGCTGTAAGTTTTGTTATGATTACTTGTGGTTCTGCCCATCCTATTAGGGATACGAACGTGATAATATGTATGTATTAAACGTTACAGCGTTACAGCGTGACTAACTAAATGCATGAAACATATCTTTACCAAAACTCTGAATAATATTGATTAGGCGGATTTTCGGAAGCGGATTGCATATTTTGTAGTCAAATGCATAAAACATTAAATCTGCTTCACAGACATTATGATTTTCTCCTGTCGTAAAACTTATGTTTAGAGAGAAGATTTACTTCTTTCGAACAAGTTTAGCTAGAGGTTGTTGGCCGCATTAGAAACAAACTGCCAGATTCAAAAGTAAATTCTCGTAAAAGCAACATAAAAATCGAATGCGCTATCTCTGCTTTTTATACGCCTTATAAGACCCTTAAGGTTTTAACACGCTCGTTTGTAGGTACTTTCTGTGCCTACAGTTCAACTGTGCACGTGTACTTTGCACAACTATGCAGGTCGATTTTACTACTGAGCTCAAGCTTATCTGATGAGTGTAACTATGCAAGCTAACCTGTCAGGTACACCCTAGCGTGAGGCCGGCTTGACTTTACTGACAATCAACGCACAGATTAAACCATAAGTCTGTGAATGAAATGAGAATGAAACTAGGAGCGTATTATTATTCCTCCTATTCGGGTCCTCGAAGACGTAAAAACTCAATGCAGACAAAGTCACGGGGTGTTCCACTAGTTCGCCTTATAAAATTTAAAGGGCAACCGTGTTTGTACCGCGACTATAACTTCATCAGGCGTTCGCCAACATTGTTTATTTCTAGGTAAAGTAAATGAAATTTTCCAAGAGTTCGCCTCGAGTAAATACAATTGCAATTACTAGTTTTCCCTTAAACATGTTTTCCGTTAGTGAATTACGCCTTAATTGAAGTAGCAACTGGGAATTGAGAGGGAAACTAGAGGGTTAAACTTTGGTTTTTTATTAAAACAGCCATCAACAACATATAATAGGATTTCGTTCACTATACGTATGACTGCTACGTCCTAAGAAAACTAGGCTTAAAAGCTCTAGGCGTATGTAGGTACCCTTGTATAACTTTTGTAACTTGTTAGCCCGAAAAGCAGAAGGGTCGCTTGTAAGAATAGAAAGAGAAAATGTTGCCAAATCACTGAGAGCATTGACTCTGATCCAATAACTCGAAGCCCGACAATAGACCCGCATTGTGTTCTTTGTGGAAGTCAATCCTTCCGATAGAATAAATATACAACCCTAGACATTTCCATTGGTGAATGCCTTTGGTTGGTAGGACTTTGATTAATTTGGATATTTCATTTGGTGATTAGAAAAAACAAATTCAGTCCTTCTAAACCAGATAGTGACTAAGACAGAACCAGTACTAGTACTTGAAGTGTTGCACATCTTTTATAGAGTTATTCTACATTTGTGTATATTGTGATATAGGTAATAAATTCCCTGTATCGTAAGTATCAGAAACTACGAACATAGAACCACAAACCCCGGATCCAGAAGAAATGAACACGCGACATTTTGTACGATTTCCTGTCACGGAAATCGTACCCGCAACTCTCGCGTTTCAGTCGAGTACTCACTTGCCACGCCACCGAAGTTGTTAATTCCAATGGCAATATCAAGACTGACATACAGGCGGATCAAATGTGAACCAAAGCTTCTAAACTGTTCATAAAGTAAAAAGTAAGTAAGTTCGTATGAGCTAGTGGCCAACTCTAGTGACGGAATTTTTCGACCGCCTAAAGGCCTCCGTCATGGCTTGACGACTTAAAAGCCGGGATCGACAATTTAACGTGCCCTCCGAAGCATGGAAGCTCACGGAATCAAGTATGTATGCTAGATGTATGTATGTTACTTTTACAAGCCACACTCCACAACCCCAGCAATCAAGCGAGCCCCGGTTGACCTACATCAGTTCTCCGAGATAAATGCAGCATCGAACTGTCTCGCTCGCTTCTGATGGATTGAAAAAGATGTTATTTGAGAAGACTGAGATACTATTTTTAAAGTAGTGGAAGCTTTTGATCAGCAAAAAATCATATTATTCTATCAGCCATCTGGTGCCCATAGTACAAGCTTTGCTTAGTTTGGGGCTAGATGGCGCTGTGTGAAATGTCCACAAATATTCATTTATAATAGCATTTAGAATGTATAGCATTTCTTATAACCCATTTTCGGTGTCCAGGATTAAAAACCATTACGTTGGATTGTTCACGCAAAATAATAAAAGTGCCAAGCAAGCTTTTAAACACTTTAAAAATCCATTGAATTTCCCTGAGGGTTCCCCCTCGCTTTCATTTGCATAACAAAACAGGTGCGATGACGTAAAACAAGGCTAAAGTAGTTGGCTGACCAGCACAATAAAGGCATCGAACAGAAGAGCCACTCTGAACACAAATACAAACGAACTGAAGGTTGAAACTTAACAGTTTACTACTACTAGTCGTGTCACTAGTTCATTCGAACCAGTGTGGTGAAAGGCAGAAGTTCCTTTCATGCACTTGACACACGTTTTCGAACTTTTTAGGTTCTCCGACATGCCTCACAATCTTGTTCACCATTATAGAGTAATAAATTTTTCGAACAGAAAATTCCAGTGGGCGGATTTGATCCCACGGCCTTAGGATAGAAAGGCGGAGCTGCTAACACTAGACCACCAGTGCTCTCCACTTGACAGATTAAAAATACTTCATCTCGCTTGTATTGTCCGTAGCTTCGAGATCACGGTAGCCTTCGATTTTCGATCGATTGTACACCTACCTATAGGTAGGTTTCTATAGAAAGTAAGTAGGTACATACTCTCTCTATCCTGAGTACGCCATAGCTACTGTTATAATAAATGCGAGAGTTTGTGTGTATGTTCCCCTTTATCTTCGTAACTCCGGTATGGTTTGGACTTTGAATACACATCCTACTCCCTTTTCTACTTATATTGTAAATGCGAAGTGTGTGTGAATGTTTGATACCGCGTATCTCCGAAACACCTAACCGATTTTGATGGAATTTAAAATGTAAACAGTTTAGGTTCTGCAATAATACATATACTAGCAAAGTTGCTGGTAAAGTTTCTAAGGAAAAAATATTTCTTGGTTTAATTAGCTCAAAACTCGGTTCAAATAAACTTTAAAATATATAACTTTACTTTTTTTATTTTTTCAAAATTACACCCCGCAATCGCGTTCTAAAGCTTGTATGGAAACTTTTTAACTTGAAAATTCGTCTAAAAATTGAGAGTACAAAATAATTAGACATGTGTTTCAGGGTTTTCCAAAACAACCCTCGTAAAGGCTCAAAATGTTAGTATGAGAACTTTTTAATAGGTGGTGCGATTGGCTCGAACTTGGCTCTTCGGATAGTTTAAATAAAAAATCAATGGACACGTGTTTCAGAGTTATTCAAAATAACCTCAGAAAGGGCTAAAATGGGGTGTCAAAATTTACACCAAGCGAGCGAAGCCGCACGGTTAAACCGGTAGCTTATAATCTGAAATTAAAATAACACATAGTTTACTTATATATTAGCGTTACTTATGATTTTTTACCACCTCGCTACCCAGTATCTCGCTTGTAAGTATTTGAGTGGCCTGCTTTGATGCCTGCTATACTCCCCGCTGCTCCTCATTCAGCTCTCATTCTATCCTGGAGGTATAAAGCGAGCGGGGTCGCGAGAGGATGCTAGGTTCTGTAGCATTGTGGCATTTGAGCTTTTGATCATAATCCTGTGGCGATTATAAGTGGAATTTGATGTCACGCCAACGCTTCTTATTCAGAAAGTGGGTGGTGGGTTGAAATGTTGGCCAGGACACAACAACCCTCGCTCCGCTGAGTGGAATATTGCGTGGTGCGAGTAACCTAGTAAATATCCAACTAATCCTACATACATTAAAAATCCAAAGGATGTAAGGAAGTTTGTATGTTGTGTGCCTCTTTAATTGTTTAACGGCTGATTGGATTTTAATGAAACTTGGAAATTAGTGCGTGTAATAGAATGACATAGGATATAGGCTGCTTTATATCCGGGTGCAAAGCGAGCGCAGTAGAGGGAATCTAGTAGCACAAATATAAGTACTAAGACCTTCATCGAACATCGAGTAAAATGAAAAGAAGATTATATTTATTTAATTTCTCTCACAAAGGTATCTTTATCTTACAAATCGAACTAAAAAACACTTGTATAATTAGGACAGAATAAATAAATGATAGTAATCGATAAGTAAATCCCGGACCGTAATATAATTAAAGTTAATAATATACGAAGAGATTTTGGAGAGTACCTACTTCATTAAAGTGGTCTTGTCTGATCAGAATTTGCTAATTAGTTGACCAAGAGGGCTAAAACTAAGTGGATAATTACGTAAATTTTAATGAGATCAAAGTGTTGGTAGACTGTGTTTACGAAAGTAGCTTTTGAGACGCAATTTAAATCCTTCCACCACACTGGTTTGAAAGAAGTTGAGATCCTTGATTTAGAAAACGGTGAATGAGAGTCGATTTCTATAAAAATGAGGTTTCTCCCAATTCGGCTTTAGGTATTTTTTATTGTTATTTTTTGCCCGGTTCAAACATTCTACGAATTACGGACCGTTCATCATCATAGCAATTAAAATAGTTATAGTGTAGTTTTATAACTGCCTCCACCAACACATTGCCCCACCCTTGACCAGATTAAATAAAACTCCTGGCTGCAGAAACCTTACACGTGAATTGTGTCAATCAATAACTACACACCAACACAAGGAAATATATGCTACCTAGACAGATGGCGCACGTAAGTATTTTGCCCAAAGTATTTTCAACAAGTTGACTCGTTATCTGTAACTTCAGCATTTCGTAAGTACCTATCTATTCATCTATTAGATTTCCGTACCTGAGGGTGCCAATGGGACCCTATTACTAAACCGCCGCTGTCCGTCCGTCCGTCCGTTTGTAAGCGGACTGTAGTGTACTCGTAGGTATAGAGTTGAAATTTTCACAGAGTGTGTATTTCTATTGCCGCTACAACAACAAATCCTACTACTTTATTATAAATGTGAAAGTTTGTGACGATGTTTGTGCCTCAATTCCACGCCTAAATGACTGAACCGATTTATTACATGTGCTGCATTAACATATAGGCTATTTTTTTATCCGGGTATCACGCGAGCGAAGCCGCAGGTGGCTGCTAGTAATAAGAATAAAATAATAGAAGGGAGCCCCATACAGGAAAAAGATTATGGAACCTTTCTTGTGTGAATTAATAAATATTCTGTCTACTGGTATCACTAGTCCTCCCTAAGGCACGTCGTCGCTCACTGGAACGAAATATACACCTATACCATCCTCAGCTTAGTCGGCCTTATCCTCAGGAATGTCATGGTCAATTAATGCGAAGCTTACTAAGCCGTGTATTTCTTCGCGATGTTGTCCTTCTCTGTTTGAGAGTACATTTCTGCGAGAACTTCTCTGCTGGACTGGGAGTAAAGAAATAACATAGAATGCGTCCAGCTGCTTCTCTCCCCGAGCATGTCGTAAAAGTCGACTAAGGTATAGTATCCTCCAACATGATGAGATACAATAAGCAAGTATTCCCAAGGAGGGTTGACGTCAGGCATGCGGCCGGTCATAAAACACCTTAGCCAAAACTCTTACACCATGATCCAAATCCGAATCTGCAAGTGCGTTGCCTTGGTATAGCGAACATTTTTCGAACAGCTAGTTATACAACAGCAGTGAAGTGCTACTCAAAATTCAAAGATGCATCTCAGCGAACACAAGTAATTAGCAAGTATCCGTATTCAGAGATGCCAATTAATGAAGGCACTTCAGTGCGATGCGACTCCCTGCAAATGCTGGCACAAACTAAAGGCAATTCTGTTAGGAGTTGGCAGTGACTCGCAGGTTGAGTTGCGAGAACGTAGATTGTTTTGAGGTAAGTTTGGTTATCTGAGCACGAGTATATAATTTAACACTCTTCCACAGTCACCTACGATTTTTCGAACCGAGGCAGAAACTTGATTTTGGCACCCCCTTTCTCGAGTGTTTGGCATACATTTTTAAAAGAAACTCCTAATATAATTTAGGGTGGCATTTTTAAATGTTTTTTTGTGATCGGGACAAGAGCTCTGTAGAAACATTACACGAGACAAAACCGTAACTCAACTTGCTCTTTGTCGCAGCGACTTTACTCCAGCTGGGTTTTGGCGAATCAGTCTTCAGCCAGCTGGTAATGGTTACAAATCGTTGTCCTTTTCTTGACTGATGGACAGATGGACTATTTTTTTAAGCTAATCGGAAATGGTTTCTTAAAGCTGCCATATTGGATTTTTTTACACTTTAGTATCAAAGAAGTGACAGGCTATACCTATGACGCTCGTTATCTAGACGAAACCAACAACACCTAATTTGTCAAAATCCGTCTAGCCGTTTGGACTACAGCCTCAGCCAAAGAAATGCACACACACATACCCACAACATACACCCCAAATATCTTACCGTCCTTCTTCGTAGTCGGGTAAAAAGAGCTCAACTTAAAGGCCACACTTCATTGACAAGCAATTTATTAGCTGTGCCATAGCGGTTAAGTGAGTAATGATCTTTAGAGCTACGGCGCAAACTTGGCGTTATTTTAATTTAACAAATGACGGTGCTACCATTAAAAAAAATTAAAAGAGATAAAATTTCGAATTTCTAATATGAAGGACATAGGTATCAATAATGGGAGAATGCCGTAAAACAAAATTGGAAACCCTTTTCTGAGTAGAACCTTATAAATGAAACATAGTTGCTCAGTGAACACAACAATTCTTTCTAGCAATTTACACCAATCCAGAAGAAAAATATAGGTACCATGCAGAGGGTTCCATAAATATTTGTGGACATTTGACACAGCGCCATCTATCCTAAAACTATGATTGATCGCGAACTTAAAAAATGTTTGTTGTTTGGGGCCCCCTTTTATTTGTTGTTATAGCGGCAATAGAAATACATCCTCAGTAAAAATTTTAACTCTCTTTTAACTTTATTTATTTATATTTATTTATTTAACAATGGTTCATGAGATACAGCCCGCTGACAGACGGACGGACGAAAAGCGGAAATTAGTAATAGGGTCCCGTTGACACCCTTTGGGTACGGAACCCTAAAAAGTATATTATCTTCAAAAAAAAGGTTCATTGCAGAATGAAATACCCACAATTGACATATTTTTGGAAGCTTTTAAATTATCAGAGTTTCCGAGAAAAACAGGAAAAAATCTCGCATTGCTTTGGCAGAAAAAGGACAGTCATAGACATAAGAAATAATAAATGTACGTGAATGTGAAAAGAAAAGCTTTCTTGCTGTTGTAAAGTTTTTCCATGAACAGGGAAAAGGAAATAATAGACAAGACATTTTAGTAAAATCAAAAAAATCGTCAATTGTGTAAAATGATTTTACACAATTGACGATTTTTTTGATAATAAGGACTAATTTGACATTGTTTTTATTTTTATTTCAATTTTATTATTTCAGTTTTATAAGTATGTTTTGTGAATTATTATTTGTACGCCTATATAGGCAGGTCACAGTGAACCCCAATTCTATATAATATGTACCATCTGTTATTTATTACCTGTGTATCACGAATAAAATGAATTGAATTGAATTGAAAAGAATTGAAAAAAAAAGTTTTTCTCGAAAGCGGACTTAGGAACTTTATATTTTATCTACTAGTGCAGCATCCTGCGACTTTGGCCGCGTTGAGTTTTTTTACCCGACTCTGAAGAAGGAGGGTAATGTATTTGGTTGACGTGTATGTATGGAGGTGTATGTATGTATGTATGTGGGTATGTGCATTCCTTTGGCTGAAGCTGTAGTCCTAACAGCTGGACGGATTTTGACAAATGAGGTGTCGGATTCGTCTAAATAACGAGAGTGTCATAGATACAGCCTATGACACTTTTTTGACACTAAAGTGTAAAAAATCTAATATGGCAGCTTTAAGTAGCCATTTCCAAATAATTAAAGATGGTATATAACTAAAAACGTAGATTAAATGGTACAAATTCATCACCATCATCATCATCATCATGTGTCACAAAATCAAATATGTCAGACCTACTTATGCTACCTAAATTCTACGCAGTCAGGATTTTTTTCTTTCAAGGAAATACCTACTTGTTTACCAAACTTCATCTTGCATATACTTATTTATTCTGTGCCTATAATATAGGTACCCTCAAAGTTGTATACCTCCAGAACTTCGTTCATTATCATACCATCGTTGTTATCGGTCTAAAAGCGTGGAGTAATGATCGATCCATCGTCGTACGTTTGTAGAATAGTAGAACATGGCATAAGTCATTACCGTAAGAGTTTTATATATTTATTCAAGTCTCTACGTCCAGCGGTTTAGGCTGTGCGTTGTGTGTGTGTCAGTCAGTCAGTCAGGACAAAGATTCTTATAATATATTTATATAGCCCGAGCTCATCTAAGATTCGGCCGCCATTGTTGAGCTCGGGTTGCGGCTTTGGACAGATTGATTGTTTGATGGAGGACCTGTGGGGTGAGCGATGGGTTATTGATGGAACACGCCAGCCTTGTAATGAAATACCTAGTCAAACACATCCGCAAAGATATTACAATATTGGACTTGCCCACCTACAGCCATAATATTATTACTTAAGAGGCCACCATTTGATCGCGTCTAGACCGATTTCGAATCGAATTGAAAGAGATAAGACAGAAAATTATTGAAATCAAATAATCCGCCGAATCAAATTAATTGGTAATTACAAGAAAACTAAAAAAATAATCAAAAAACGTGATTCAACACCTAAAGAATCAGTTATTACCTTCCTTTTAAAGTGAAAATTATCTGAAAATATGGTAGAGATACATAAAATATTTCAACCAACACAAATTTTCGCATTAATATTTTCCTAATCATTTATTAACAACATAATTTACAAAATATAAAAAAGAAACAGTCTATAGATAGCTCACCTAATCCAGCTCATTAGACGGATTATTTTCCCGTTAAATCCAAAATTGATGTATTGGATTTAACAAGAGTTCAACAAGCTACGTACCAGCAGGGGTGAGAGGTCTGGCCCTCGGCGAGGTTGGGGTCTGGGCGTTGTGATTATCGTCGCGCGGGGGGCTCGCGGTGGCCCCCTCGGAGTTGTTGTTGCCTGGGGGGCCGGGGCCCTCACCGGCTCCCGCCTCCAGTTGCAGCTGGAACAATACAACTATGTTCAGAACCAGCGGAAGTCTTTAGTTACTAATTATCTCTATGCTGGAACTATGGTTTTTATTTTAAAGCTTTATAAGGCAAAGCGTCAATGATGGCCGTGATAAAAAACTAAAAGAAAGCTGCATTTAGGTCCATGATATTGCGATTTGATTGCGATTGAACGATTTAGTTTTGCCTCTATAAATCTTACATTGTCATGGCACTATCCAGTTGGCCACACTAGCTCATACGAACATACATACATACATGGCAGACACTTTGAATGTTTTACAGTGTTCAGTTTAAAACTGAACTCACAGCCAATATGCATAAATGCGTGTGCAGTTATGTACATTCGCTGAAATTACCTGAATTCGGATCAGTTCACGATCATCCGCCTTTGAGACACCGCGTGGTCATACCAAACCATTTTAACATTTAACGTATTCGAAATATTAATTTACAAAGACAAACTGTAAGATCACATTAAAAACTTTAAGAAAATCAGTATATTAATAAGAAATGAAAATGAGCTCAGTTTTCTATCTAAGTCCGCCTACAGATAGAAAACAAAGCTCAGATCACCGACCGCAGGTTTGGTAAGATCCCCAAAAGACTGGCGACATTACCTCTTGGATAGCTATACATATCTTTTGTCCGAGGTAAGCGCCAGCTCTATTTAACTATTTAGTTCTATAAACTCAAATTTACGGTTGTTATAGTATATAAGTGATTGTAGTGTAGTAAAGTGATTCAATACAATTTATATTCTGCAAACTCACGACTTTTCAACCAAACTTAACCAAATAATATAAGAAAACTAATCAACTCTGTCACCATGGCGTCAAGGAAACACAGCTTTCTACACCGTGTGAAATTTCTGACATTCGTTTATTATATTTTTTATGCTTGGTCGCATTACGAACAGACATTTCATTTTGCTTGTACGTATCTCCTTGGTAGGTTTTGTAGCCTTAAACCAAATCTGTGAATTTAGGCGTTTCTATCTCATAAACAACTCTGTAATCCTAGAAAAGACCGCGCGTTCCTATGATAAATATTACATTCAAGGACGCAACGCAAAAGCTGCGTAGCTCAGTTTATTTTAGATACTTACTATCTAACTAGCTTCCGTTGGCGGCTTCGCTTACATGATACCCGGATAAAAGTAGCTTATATGTTATTCCAGAGCACGTACTACGCATATTCAGAGTTTATCAAAAACCCACTTAGCCGTTACGCCGTGATTGAGGCTCGAACACCCAAACATTAAATTACAAGTTATAAATTGAAAAGCGCTATCGTTGGCGTTTTGGAAAACCCGTATATCTGCCAGGATCCTAAAATCCTCACAAACTTTTGTATTTATTATTCTAGTACGAAGTAAAAAGGAAGAAAAACAAACAAAAACGGTTCTCGGACATAAAATACGTTCTAAAAGTGTCCTTAACCAGCCGAGTTCAAAAGAATAGTGAATATTTTAAATCCCTCAGCTCGCAGGCATATTTAAATCGGATTAATTTAAGCTCTTGGACGTGAGCGGCAGATTGAGCTGACTGTAAACGTCGTATGTCACAGCCAATCGAATGAAGTGTATATTAGCGGAAAAACCTTTAGACCACATTTTCTCTTTGCTGATGGAACAGTATCTATTGATTTCATTTCACGATTGCAGAGACAAAAATAGGAGTAAAATTTGTTCACATAGTTTAATTTTTAGTTCTAGGTACATATCGCTACTTCTTTAGAACATGAGCGGTCAAAGGATTTTAAAGCTTCTTTCGTGCACATGTTGTTTTCGAAATTTTACGTTAACACTTGTGCCAAAATTAAACTAGATGGCGTGAGTAAAAAGTTACTAAACTCAGGGCTCCAAATGGTTTTCAGTGATCAATCGAGTGCAATAAATGGATAAAAATAAAATCAGTAATCTTTATTAACAGAAATAAACTAATACAAATATAATTTACAAAATACAAAAGAACCAGACAGGCTATCTAAAGGCCGTTGCAAGCGGTCTATAGATAGCTCACCTGATCCAGCTCATCAGACGGAGGAAGCGTGTTCAAGACGCTGGCCGCACGAAAACGCGGTGGGTACCCGTGCCCCACGGACTTAGGGTCTCGACCCCAAAAGGCTGAAATACATAATCCCCGTCGAGGTTTGCATATTTGCTCCTTTTGAGATTCTCTGAATCTTCTAACTAACTGAAGTCCCCAGCAAATGAGAACGCGCAAGGGTATCTACGCATATGGCGTCCCACACCAAAGTCTTCCCCTCTTCCAAGGACCTAGAGTCATCACGAAGCAGACCATTCGATTCAAGAATGGCTGGAACGTTGACACTGGTAAACGCTGGACGAATGATGTCATCAAGACTGGCATGCCAAACCACACTGACACTAATGAGGGGCACAGCACTGCGCACCCAACCGTAGACAAGTTGCAAGACGGAATTTTAACGGGCACAATCTGCAAAGCATGAACACGTTTGTAACAGACAATTCCGCGTCAGCTCGCACAGAGGCTCGTCCCACTGCCGTTGGGACGAAAGAGATTTAGGGGGAGCGGTATTTGGACAAGCACTATGCCTAGCGTTTCCAGCCTCGCCTTGATGTGAACTTTGAAGAGTGTTGCCAGGAAATGCCGACAACATACAATGCGAGTCTCTAAATGGTATATAGTCTGGCAGGCTAAAGATCATTGTGACCAAAGTGGAAGCAAAACCAAACAAAGATGATAGTGTAATCATTGGAATCTGAGGTCATGTGGGCCCGTGCGTTTTCGTCAGCGCGATCTAGGACCTGACAATTATTGATCGCGCCATCTAGTTATAAATTAGTAACTAATAATATAAACAACTACAATTTTATATTATAAGAATCTTTGTCCTGACTGACTGACTGACTGACTGACTGACTGACTGACTGACTGACTGACTGACAGACAACGCACAGCCTAAACCGCTGGACGTAGAGACTTGAAATTTTCAGTGTAGGTGAACCTTGGTACGTAGGGGTGTACTAAGAAGGGATTTTTCAAAATTCAACCTCTAAAGGGGTGAAAAGGGATGAAAACCTGGAATCAATTTTTGGTCTAAAACTGCACATAACCTATATCAAATTAAAGAGCCGATTTTTCTCATTTAGTTGATGTCATAATTACCTGTAAATTATTTATTTTTGGCATGTTTTTCATGAAAAATAGAATACTTACTTAGTATGATACCTACTTACTCACCTATAACTTGTATCTTTCTAATATTATAAATGCGAAAGATTGACCACATACCTCTGTAATTACTTAACAGATTTTGATGAAATTTAGAATGTAGATAGTTTAAGTTCTGGAATAACACATAACAAATAATACACTAATTTATATTGTACAGCCATCATAAGGGTTTAACAGGGTGGTAAAATTTCGATTCGCTCAGAACTCGGTTACCTACAAATAAACTTTTCACTCCTCTTGCTCAAAAATTCCGCCATTGTACTCGTAGCGTACCAGAGTGGGGGTAAAATAGCATATTTGCCTGTAGGGGAAAAAGCTTTATTTTTTTATTAGCAGCCGCCCGCGGCTTCGCTCACACAGTACCCAGATAAAAAGTACCCTATGTCCCATTCCAGCACACGTAGGTACCTACTATCCTCATTATTCATTATAATATAGTGTACGCTAAACGATGACTAAAGTATTGCCAACTCTTACCATTTCATAATGACAAACAGTGATAGGGCTAACTTTAAGCAATGGCTAACTTTAGCGAACGAATATAAATACTTAATAGGGTATGTAAGTATATTCCGTAGTTTTTGCGTGAAAGAGTAACAAACATACCTAAATCTAAAAATTAAGAAATTTCGGTGAATTTAGTAAAAATTTTGAGAGTTAAGGTAAACTTTTCAAAACGCAACGATAGCGCTTTCTAGGATTTGATCCTCAAATCTCAGAACAATATTTAATCAAAATTAGCAGCGACATCTAGTTATCAGACGTAGAATTACGTCAGAACTCCATGAATAATCAAGATTGGAAACTTATTAGACCAGTAATAATTTATGCTTCCTTTCCTCAGTTCCTTTCACAGGTAATTTGACATTGACAGTTCCTTTTCCATATGTTTTGTATCATCTATTACTAATCTTTGGTATCATCGCTGTCATAATGTCAAAATAAAAGTATTCTATTTTTCATGAAAAACATGCCAAAAATAAAGAATTTACAGGTAATTATGACATCAACTAAATAAGAAAAATCGGCTCTTTAATTTGATATAGGTTATTTGCAGTTTTAGACCAAAAATTGATTCCAGGTTTTCATCCCTTTTCACCCCTTTAGAGGTTGAATTTTGAAAAATCCCTTCTTAGTACACCCCTACGTACCAAAGTTTACCTACACTGAAAATTTCAAGTCTCTACGTCCAGCGGTTTAGGCTGTGCGTTGTCTGTCAGTCAGTCAGTCAGTCAGTCAGTCAGGACAAAGATTCTTATAGTATAAGACTAGCAGCCGCCCGCGGCTTCGCTCACGCGGTACCCAGATAAAAAGTACCCTATGTCCCATTCCAGCACACGTAGGTACCTACTATCCTCATTATTCATTATAATATAGTGTACGCTAAACGATGACTAAAGTATTGCCATCTCTTACCATTTCATAATGACAAACAGTGACAGGGCTAACTTTAAGCAATGGCTAACTTTAGCGAACGAATATGAATAATGGTATGTAAGTATATTCCGTAGTTTTTGCGTGAAAGAGTAACAAACATACCTAAATCTAAAAATTAAGAAATTTCGGTGAATTTAGTAAAAACTTTGAGAGTTAAGGTCATGGGCGCCGGCAGAAATAATTTCCAAGTGGTGCAGATTTTAGTTTTCTTACAATCTTTGCCGTATATGATTGTTAATAAAAAGATGAAATTTTAGTCTGAATGTTTGAGACATTTACAAATTTCTGACTATTCATTATGAATTTATTATATAGGTACCCAGTCGTCACGGCTCACACCTATTTCTTCACGACGATCGAAATTTAAAAATTCTAAATTGGTGGGCCAGGAGTACCGGGATCGATATTAATCGATTTCCATTACTTCTCTGAACGCACCCTTTAAATTACCGCTACTCTACACCAGATGGCACCAGCATAAATGGGATGGATGAACTTAACAGAGAAAGCGCAATAAAGTTACAATAATTCCTGTTGATCCCGAGATTCCCAAGGGGTGCAAGTGCACCCTCTGGCACCCCCTTGCCGGCGCCCATGGTTAAGGTAAACTTTACAAAACGCAACGATAGCGCGTCATTTGATCAGAATTAGCAGATAATCAAGATTAGAAACTTATTAGACCAGTAATAATTTATGCTTCCTTTCACAGGTAATTTGACATTGACAGTTCCTTTTCCATATGTTTTGTATCATCTATTACTAATCTTTGGTATCATCGCTGTCATAATGTCAAAATAAAAGTATTCTATTTTTCATGAAAAACATGCCAAAAATAAAGAATTTGCAGGTAATTATGACATCAACTAAATGAGAAAAATCGGCTCTTTAATTTGATATAGGTTATGTGCAGTTTTAGACCAAAAATTGATTCCAGGTTTTCATCCCTTTTCACCCCTTTAGAGGTTGAATTTTGAAAAATCCCTTCTTAGTACACCCCTACGTACCAAGGTTTACCTACACTGAAAATTTCAAGTCTCTACGTCCAGCGTTTTAGGCTGTGCGTTGTCTGTCAGTCAGTCAGTCAGTCAGTCAGTCAGGACAAAGATTCTTATAATATAAGATATGACAGCGATGATACCAAAGATTAGTAATAGATGATACAAAACATATGGAAAAGTAACTGTCAATGTCAAAGTACCTGTGAAAGGAAGCATAAATTATTACTGGTCTAATAAGTTTCCAATCTTGATTATTCATGGAGTTCTGACGTAATTCTACGTCTGATAACTAGATGTCGCTGCTAATTCTGATCAAATTTTGACGCGCTATCATTGCGTTTTGAAAAGTTTACCTTAACTCTCAAATTTTTTACTAAATTCACCGAAATTTCTTAATTTTTTATTTAGGTATGTTTGTTACTCTTTCACGCAAAAACTACGGAATATACTTACATACCCTATTATTCATATTCGTTCGCTAAAGTTAGCCATTGCTTAAAGTTAGCCCTGTCACTGTTTGTCATTATCAAATGGTAAGAGATGGCAATACTTTAGTCATCGTTTAGCGTGCACTATATTATAATGAATAATGAGGATAGTAGGTACCTACCTACGTGTGCTGGAATGGGACATAGGGTACTTTTTATCTGGGTACCGCGTGAGCGAAGCCGCGGGTGGCTGCTAGTAAATAAATATTTGTGAACATTTTTACACAGCACCACCTAGATGGGGCTAGCCCCAAATTGCAAAGCTTGTAATAAGGGAACCAGATGACTGATAGAATACTTATATACATCTACATTTGGTTAAAACCTTGGCCACGATCGTCACTGGTCTACCACCCTTTTAAGGCTTACTGTACCAAATCACGAAGCACAAATGTTTTTGCAGATGTAGCATTTTCTCATTAGTTTTCCAACGACCGATCACGCACAAACTACATAACTCAATACGCTCCAATAGCTTATCGTATCCCAAACAAACAGTCAATCAAACCATACAAACAGACTTAAGCAGGATAATCGTAAACCAATCTAAATAAAATTTACGACGATTCGTGTTTTTAGTTCACGTGCAATATAATTAGGGAATATCGTGACGACCGAAACAATCGTGAAGAATCGCTTGGGAAATGGCGACGAAGGAATTGGAGCGCAATTCCAATGAAGTTCATTGCGTTTGTTTTGGGGAATAAAATATACACGCTGCCGGAAATAGGTTAATAGGGGTTCCGTGACCTTTGTTTAAGTTTTGTTAGATGGTCCAAGCTATGCTACGTAGAACAAAAATATTTTGTAGACTTAGTTTGGTTCGTTTGTTGATTACTTAGGTACTATTTATCTAAATATTAAAACTGTTACCTCACTGACTGACTGAACCAACGCACAGCCTAAACCATAAGTCCTAAAAGTATGAAAGGAGAGTATATTGTAAAGGTACATAAGACAAAGATCCCGAAATTCAAGAGGACGTCACTAGAGAAGAGTCCCTAAAAGATGTAGCGGGAAATGTATGAAAAACTGGTCAAGAGCGAGTCAAATTATTACACGAAGCGTTCCGTACCATCGTACACGTACACGTATGTTTCATGTACGAGGCCCCCTTTTATTTTCTTTGTTTTTTGTTTCAGCGGCAACAGAAATACACACTCTATGAAAATTTCAGCTCTCTACCTATTACGGTTCATTAGATACAGCCCGCTGACAGACTGACGGACGGACAGACTAACAGCGGAGGCTTGGTAATAGGGTCTCGTTGGAACCCTTCGGACAAAATCGCGAGGCGTTCCACTAGCTAGTAATAAAAAGGAAAAAGACTATTGAATCGAAGTTAAACCATGGGCTCATAGAATTGTTTACGATTGTTACCAATCTACTTCTTCTGGTCTCTTGTGGATGTAAAATGTAGGTTACGATATTTTGAAGGACCCACATTTTTGTCAAGCCTATCACAGCAGACAGTTTGCAAAAATGAGGGCATTTACAACTAATGTGACTATTATATTTCACTCCAGTCTAAGGTTTTCTTTCTGACTGAATAATGCTCCAACTCCTTATAAAAACATGATAGTAAAGGGATCATTTTCAAAAAAAATAGCCAAGCGTGGTTTCTTACCTGTATCTTTGACGCTTGGTCGCTTTGGTGTAAGTGCAACGTAGATTTAAGATGTGTCCAAATGATCCCAGTGATTTTAAGGAATAAAGAAATGTTGACTTTGACTCGTTATTTATAGTAAAATTACGTTACTACCCAGGCCAAAAATATAGCAATTTACGGCCGAGTAATATTGGATTATTTGTTGTTAAAGCGGCAATAGAAAAACACTTTCTGTGAAAATTTGAACTCTCTACCTATTACCGTTCATGTGATACAGCCCGCTGACAGACGGACGGACGAACAGCGGAGGCTTAGTAATAGGGTCCCGTTAGGGCACACTAAGGGTACGGAACCCTAACAAGATTGCTATGGTATTGAACGATGAACGATGCGTAAGTAAAATATTGAAGCCGGACATAAAACGAATACAATCCATTAATCCTTGGCTTTATAATGTCGTGTCTAAGTGAAAAGGGAAAAACTTTTAATTTATTTTACGAACTTCTAAAGGTAGTCGCATAAATCGTTATAAAGAAACCTTTGGAAAGTTTTAAAAAGTCTCATAATTCAGAAGCTGTCTGGCTTGACCTAGTGGGAGGGAGGGTCCAAGACAATATCCGATACCTAGGAAACTTGTGTTGAGATTTCAGTGGAACTAGAGTTAAGTCTAGATATAAACATATAAAAACATAAACATAATCATAATTTATTTGTAAAAAATTATATATTATAATGAAAAAATTGGAACACGTTCTGCCTTAGTTAACTTAAAAACTTTATCACAGTTGCCAGCGCCCACTCCCCTTTACCAACGGTTAAGATCTTAATCTTATATTATAAGAATCTTTGTCCTGACTGACTGACTGACTGACAGACAACGCACAGCCTAAACCGCTGGACGTAGAGACTTGAAATTTTCAGTGTAGGTAAACCTTGATACGTAGGGGTGTACTAAGAAGGGATTTTTCCAAATTCAACCTCTAAAGGGGTGAAAAGGGATGAAAACCTGGAATCAATTTTTGGTCTAAAACTGCACATAACCTATATCAAATTAAAGATCCGATTTTTCTCATTTAGTTGATGTCACAATTACCTGTAAATTCTTTATTTTTGGTATGTTTTTCATGAAAAATAGAATACTTTTATTTTGACATATGACAGCGATGATACACACAGATTAGTAATAGATGATACAAAACATATCGTCACTGGAAAGGCAAAATTACGTAAGCGCCAAAATGGCGCCAAATAGGCATATTGAGTTATTATCCTAAAATAGCTGTCCAAATACAATAATATGAATTGCTGGACATAGAAAATGAAAAAAGAATGAAATCTTACGTTGACGTCATCAAAATTCGATAATTAGGTAGAAAGTTATGATTAAAAAAACGAAAAAAATGAACTTTAAACGGCTTTTTCTCGATTGGCGCTTACGTAAATTTGCCTTTCCAGTGACGATATGGAAAAGGAACTGTCAATGTTAAATTACCTGTGAAAGGAAGCATAAATTATTACTGGTCTAATAAGTTTCCAATCTTGATTATTCATGGAGTTCTGACGTAATTCTACGTCTGATAACTAGATGTCGCTGCTAATTCTGATCAAATCCTAGAACGCGCTGTCGTTGCGTTTTGAAAAGTTTTGAAAAGTTAACTCTCAAAATTTTAACTAAATTTTAATTTTTAGATTTAGGTATGTTTGTTACTCTTTCACGCAAAAACTACGGAATATACTTACATACCCTATTATTCATATTCGTTTGCTAAAGTTAGCCATTGCTTAAAGTTAGCCCTGTCACTGTTTGTCATTATGAAATGGTAAGAGATGGCAATACTTTAGTCATCGTTTAGCGTACACTATATTATAATGAATAATGAGGATAGTAGGTACCTACGTGTGCTGGAATGGGACATAGGGTACTTTTTATCTGGGTACCGCGTGAGCGAAGCCGCGGGCGGCTGCTAGTCTTACAATAAAAACACATTATAAAAAATAAAAATTAAAAATGTACAAGTTTAATAATAATAATGTTACTTCTTACTTATATAAAAAATGCGAAAGTTTGTGAGGATGTTAGGATGTTTGTGCCTCAATCACGCCTAAGCGGCTGAACGGATTTGAATGCAACTAGGAATATACACAGTACATGTGCTGCATTAACATTTAGGCTATTTTTTATCCAGATACCACGCGAGCGAAGCCTCGGGCGGCAGCTAGTAGTTACATGAAAATAGATATTATCTAATATACAACCAATGCGTTATGTATGGACGCCCTCAAGGTGCAGCGGTTAAAATAAGAGTGGCGATCACAATAGGCCAAAATAATGATAACATTAAATAGCAGCAGTTTATTTCATTACTAATAGTACTACAGTGTACTACAAGTCGTGTCACTAGTTCTTTCGAACCAGTGTGGTGAAAGGAAAGTGCACCTCACCTTTCGCGCATCTGATCTGACACATATTTTCCAACTTTTTAAGTTCTACGCGACATGCCGGTTTGCTCAAGATGTTTTCCTTCACCGTTCGAGAGTGGTATAGCGCACATAAAACAGACAGAAAAATCTGTTGCTGCACGACTGGATTTGAACCCACGAGCTTAGGATGGGTCATTACCATTAGACCACCAGCTCTCCTGTTATTTCATTGATATATGAGAGTATGCTATTTAAGATCTAAAGTAAACTAATCTAAAGGTAGGTACTTACATACCAAGTGAATAAAAGCAAGCGAAGGTTTGGAAGTGGAAATCCTATAGAAGCCCCTATGTTCGTTCGCCTGCCCTGATGTGTTATAAGCTGAACGAAGGCCCTCGCTGACCCTCGCTCACTTTTGAGCGTCTCATAGATTCGTTCGCCTTAGCTCAGTAACATTCGCTCATTCTTGTTCCCTTGGTTCATACCCAATTTTAGATACATAAGAAACAGAATTTTCCCGAGCCCGAAATAATTTACTTCAATATTCCGTGCCCCATAAATAAATAAGTACAAAAACTTTACAAACTTAGGGTAGGCAAATGATATCCGCCTAGATTCGAATTACAATGAATATTTGCATCATTATTGTAATTTCTGAGGCTCAGGCGAGGCATCGCGTGTGCCATGTCGCATGCCGTCCACTGTTAAATTAACGACATATTTTGCATCTTTCGACGCGACTAAAATGCTCTACAATATCATTGTTACAATAAGTTAATATATTCTAAATACCGTGAAAAAGTGAACCAAATCGGTGAAGTTTGGAAAATGGCCAGGCGAAGAGTGCCCTAAATCGAAGAGCATGAGTGAAGAATATGATGTGAGTGAATGTATATTATGTCAGGACTGTAGAAAATGGAAATCCGTGATCTCTGCCTACCCCTATGGGAACAGGTGTCATATTATGTATGTGAATTCGAAACGTAATTTTTAACTGATTTCTTCATTAATTTCAATTTGCAAACTTTTTGAATTCTACGACGCGGGATGTTCCCAAAATCTTTCTGCCGCCATATTTTTCTTATACCACAGATCATAATAGTTTCTTTTATAATTCGATTCCAACCAAAGACAAATGCACACTGGCTGGTAGAATATTTTGATTAACATCAGCAACTGTCAGTGACAGTTACTTGCTCTGTTCCTCGTTTTATTTTCTTTTTTTGAAGGCGATTGTGACAAACTCATTTTACCAACGGGATTTAACCTATTTACACAAACTTAGACATGACATGTATATATGTCCAGTGAGAAATACTTACAACTATAACGTGGTTGTATACGAGGTTAGTTCAATTACTAATTGTATCGAACCAGTACAAAAACATTACACTCTACAACAGACTACAACTCATATTAAACAAGTCTTAGAAGTAGCGAAGTTTAGAAAGGCTTTCCTGAAAATATATTCCACACTCTAAAGGCAGTCTCTTTCTAGTTATGTATTCAAACTAAATTGATTTTGAAACGAAGCCAAAAGCTATTTTAAGCATACCTGGATTGGGTCAAATATTTATGAAAATTGCATCTATATAATAAAAAATACTTATTCTTGCATTGCAGGCATGTCAAGTAACAGCTTTTTCTAATGCCCGTTTCCAACATTCTACTAACTGACGACGGATCATTCGTTACCATAGCAAAGTTGTTCTTCTGTCAAAAAGAATATTGGAACCGGGCATAAATCTCTCTGGAACATATAATAAACCAGCTTTCGCATAAATAACTCATTGTTTGAAACCTCATCGTTCATACCTCAAACAAAATTACAGACTAAGCTCCAATATTGAAATTCTTTTACTTTATTTGACTTTGAGAGTCTGACTCTAAGTACCCTTGAACGTGGTGATTTGCTCTTATTTATGTGTTACTGGATGTCTACGTCTACGACCCACCGTTCGATTACCTTTAGGCGATTCACACGCGAATTTGTATTTGTATTTATGTATGAGTACACAGAGATTACGACTGACAGAAGGGAATGGAAGAAGAGAACATGCTGTGCCGACCCCACATAGAGTGGGATAAGGGCAGGAAGATGATGATGGGATGAGAGGAGAGTGAGAATGCTGCCGAGTGAGAAATCGGTGATATTTCGGAAAAAGACCGGGTCAAGTTTACCTTAAATCGACGACCATTCATGAAGAATGTGATGTAAGTAAATGAAAGGAGTGTAGCATGTCAGCATCGTAGCAAAATAGAGATCTGTGGTCCCTGTCTCTCTATGAGAAACATGCGTGATATTATTAATATTTGTATGCATTCACGTAAATATCTTATGTTAAATGAAAATGATCTTCTAAAAAAAGGCAAACTATAATAACATCAAAAACTTTAAGGCGATCGGTATAGTTAATAAATGAAAATGAGCTCAGTTTTCTATCTAAGTTTGCCTACAGACAGATAGAAAACAGAGATCACTGACCGCAGGTTAGGTCCCCAAAAGGCTGGCGAGCGACGCTACCTCATTGGATAGCTATATTTATCAACTAACTGCCGCCCGCGGCTACGCTCGCGTGGTACCCGGATGAAAAATGGCCTATATGTTAATCCAGCACATGTACCTACTAGGTATGTATATTCCAAGTTTCATTCAAATCTGTTCAGCCGTTTAGGCGTGATTGAGGCACAAACATTCAAACATCCAAACATCCTCACAAACTTTCACATTTCTTATAGGTCTTTCATATTTCGTATTTTCTTACTTTTCATTTTTCTGTCTTATAGTAGGATATCATTTACATTAGTTACAACTACTTACAACTATAATAATTAAAGAAATGTCGAAGCGTATAAAAAACTAAAAAAAATGTACAATTTCATTTATCCTTTACTTTAGGATCACTATCATAATTATTTATTTTTGGTAAAGTTGGTTAAACACTCTTTATTGAACATCCTTAAACATCGCTAGCCTTCGCTTGTTTAGACTTCCGAAGCAAGCCTCAATTGTACCGCATTAGTGACGCCGCGACACAGCTACTATGCTTTATAGACGTCATTCGAGCGCAATGACAAATGACGGTACTTAATATACCTTAATAGGTTTAATAAAAACTTATAAAACTTATAGTTCAGGGTCTAGGTGACGAACGTATTGCAGCTGTTTATACCATACAGTTGATTTGCTGTTCTGAGGTACAAATAAAGGCCTTTTACCATCTATAGTAGATGATTTATACAGCGTCAGGAGGCAGCTTTTACCTTCACAAACGGAACGCTGTAATGCCCGTGACGAGTTAAGATGGAGCAGGCTTGCCCAGCACCTATTCCATTCTCTCAGCTTAGTCGGCCTTGTCCACAGGAAAGACATGGTCAATACCTAAGCCGCGGGTCTCCTCACGTTTTCACCGTTTGAGAGTACTGGTATAGCGCACATAATTTTTTCATTTGCTGCGTGACACTGCGCTCGAATGACTTAATATTTTCGTAGCAGTGCTTTTCGTAGGTCGTAGGTTCGAATCCAGTCGTTCAACAATGCATTTTACGCAATACCAGTACACTCAAATGGTGAAAGGAAACATCGTGAGGAAACCTGAATGTCGTGGAACTTGAAAAGTTCGACAACATGACCTTAGAATCGGAAGGCCGCCCGGGCCGCTACCAATAGACCACGAGTGCTCTCTAGTTTCCTATAAGTGTTAACTAGGGAAGGTTGAATGGGTTATATAGGCCAAGGGTACCGGCATAAACAGGTATGTAATGAAAGCATCCACCCAACATTATCGACTCCGGAAATATAATATTTTCCGCGTGAGAAGGGCCCTCATTTATTTTTAAATAAATAATTTCATAATAAGTTGGTTTCATAAAATAAATGATCATCATCATATGATTTTAGACAACAATATGACTGGCTTAATAGTACAGTTGGCTGTCTCTGGATGTACCCTGTAGGTTTTAGGTTTGATTCCCACCCAAGACAAACATTATGTTTGATAAACATAAAGGTTTTTTCTGCGTCTAGATGTTTATAATGTTTTATTAGCAATTGTATTCTACTCGTCATCTGGCACAGTAGGTTACAATAGTACAACATACATCTGGTTCCCATAGTTAAAGCTTTGTTTATTTTGGAGCTAGATTGCGCTGTGTGAAACTACTATAATAATTATTAATCAATAATCAGTAAATACTATGAATGCGTTCAGCTGCTCCTCTCCAAGAGCATGTTGTAAAAGTCGACTCAGGGATAGCATCCTCTCCAACGTGATGAGATACAATAGGCAAGTATTCTCAAGAAGGGTTGACGTCAGACAGGCGGCGGCCGGTCATAAAACACCTTAGCCAAAACTCTTACAGATCCAAGGATCATGCTGTGCCGACCCCACATTGAGTGGAATAAGGGCAGAAAGATGATGATGATGATGATGATGATGATCAGTGATTATTTATGTCGTACTTAATTTACTCTTGGAAGCATGAAAAAAAACCAGTGTGGTAATCCCGTAGATAGGCTGGCGTAGCTAAGAGCTACGAGCGTAGCAATGCACTACGCTGTAGCAGTGTTTTTACTTTAACCAACTATTTTTTTGGTTTCGTACCTTAAGGGACCCTATTACTAAGCCTCCGCTATCCGTTCGTCCGTCTGTCTGTCAGCGGGCTGTATATCATGAACCGTAATATGTAGAGAGTTGAAATTTTCACAGAATATCCATTGCCGCTAAAACAACAATTATAACAAAAATATAAGGGAGAAAAATATATGCAAGAAAAAAGATCATAACTTTTGTAATCGATCTTGAGGTTAAGCAACACTAGGCGCGGTCAGTAATTGGATGGGTCGAGTGACTTTTTGCACTTTTTTTGTATTATTTTTGTGTAAAACGAATCTAAAAAAATCTAAAATTTACTGACTTACTGGGGTTTTCATAGAAGAGATTTTGCATTTTTCACTTGATTTGAATAGGGAACGTACTGCCACCTATGTATAATAGGTGGCATACAAGAAACATTTTACACCTTGGTGGCGTGGCGGACGAGTGCTCAATAGAGACGTAAGAGGTGCGGGTTCGATTCCCGCTACGAGAGAAATGTTTGTATGTTCTGCAAATATTTCTTCCGGGTCTGGGTATTGTAGTATACAAAAAAATGTATATAAGTATTCTACCAGTCATTTGGTGCCAATAGTACAAGCTTTGCTTAATTTGGGGCTTGATGGCGCTGTGTCAAATGTCCACAAATATTTATTATTTATTTGGGTAAACGTACAAAGGTACGGAATCTTTCATGTGCGAATTCAACTCTCACTTGACCGGTTTTAATTAAAGTCAACGCCATACTAATACATCTTAGATAATGCACCTTTTGTTTCAAATAATAAATGTTGGAGAAGTCCGCATAAAATTGAGAAAAAAAAATGGAAAAAACTAAAACCTCTTGAATAGCAAGGTCAAGCTGAAGAAGCCTTAGCTCAGTAGGTACTGATAAATCCAAGGGCTCTGTGAACATCGCGGAACGTGACACAGGGTGTTTGTCATTTTATATCCCGGTTACTTGAAGTACCTAATAATAGACTGAGTAGGAGGTACTGGGTATTAAAAGGGTTTGTCGATTTTAACTGATTAACCCCCGAATACTCAAACTCATCTCAAAGTTGAGCACGTCTCAAATGACTATTTTTTGACAGATTTTCATCAGAAACTGTCAAAAACCGTGAGTTGGGAGACGTCAGCAAGCCGTAATGCAAGCCGCTCATGAACCGTAATAGGAGTTGAAATTTTCACAGATTGTGTATTTCTATTGCCGCTATAACAACAAATTATAAAAAACAATTTTAGATAGAAAGTAAAGTAAAGTAAACAATAAATAAATACGAAGAACCTTGCCAAATGATTTTTTTTATTAACTTGACTTTATTTCTTTTTATTATTAATTTGTTGTAGATTATATAGGTACCTAATTATATAAAAGATATAAAGTTGTGCAAAGTTGGCTCGCAAGTTCTCTTAAACAGGCGATTCAACTTGAAAGACACAACACCAAACAATTTACGGAGATGTTTGGTGCGGAAGTTTTTATTTGTTGTTCCGTAAGAAAAAGTAATATATATTTAGGATTCAGAAGTAAAAATAATTAAAAAAAACAAAACTTTATTACAACAAAAATTACCAAATCAATCTTATTTTAATAATCACTTCTAACCATAAAGTTAACAAAGAAAACACCAATTTACACAATTACACAATCAAAATCAGAACTACTTACTCAGCAAATAATTATCAATAACTTAGGTACACTTTTACTTATCTACAAGTCACGCCGATTACGACTGCACCGCACGAAAGCCAACAAGCAAGTGGTTGAGCTGCGCTCGGGTGCCGCTTTATATAAGGATGGTCCGTGGGAGTAGGGAAGGCTCCTAATTCGGCCTTTCCTGACATCGGGACGCCCTCGTCACGAAAGCCTTGTTGTCCTGGCCTAAGGACCAACTTTAGCACCGACGTCCTGGGAAGACTCGGAGGTTTCAGCAGAAGGCTCTCGAGGTTCAGATGACGGTCCTGCGTCGGAATCAAGCTCATCATCTGAAACATTTTTACACATAAGAACATGGCACAACTGTTCCAAAGCCGTGCACAACATCACAAAATAGCAAGCAATAAAGCATTCAGAACAACAATTGAGAGCTCTCATTTATTCCCCATGTTACCAACACATATATCTTCATAGCAGTGGCCTCGCTGAAGAGTTCTAGATGAGGTGAAACAAACAGGATCTGTGAACAGAGCAGGCAGACAACAGGCGTCCCCATTGTCTGCGAGGACCACGCGTCCTCCAGGGCCATG
The DNA here is from genome assembly GCA_949320045.1 of Scotopteryx bipunctaria. Taxonomy (NCBI): domain Eukaryota; kingdom Metazoa; phylum Arthropoda; class Insecta; order Lepidoptera; family Geometridae; genus Scotopteryx; species Scotopteryx bipunctaria. The sequence continues at coordinate 12,522,882 of OX439441.1, forward strand.
CGCCCACAGAACCAAGCATTCTGTACCAATGACCATGCGTCAATAAAATCAAAGACCAAGCGTCTTCCAGGGGCCACGCGCCCATAGGACCAGGCGTCCTCTGCAAGTATTATAGCTTAGAGATAGTGATTTAATCCGCCACTTGAACTGAGGGGAGTGAAATTATGTTGTGAGAGGGGATGAATCATTAGTGTCTATGAAGTAAACATATTAGAGCTACCTATTACGTAAAGTCTGTCTGTATCTAAGGATCCCCTATCTACCTAACTAGGGTAAACAACTTAGGGGTAGGTTAGGTACATGGCAAATCAAATCACCACTCCTTGCACAATACCAACATTGCACTCACTTTCGAAGAAGTCAGCGCAAGACTCAGGACACCATTCTCCGCGCCAAGGCACCATGTATTCAGCGGCTGCTTGTGTAGTTTTTCCATAGGAGCCGCTCAACAGCTTCAACTGGTAGCGATCACAGGGCAGGACCCTAATAACTTTGTAAGGTCCTCTCATGCCCGGATCTAGCTTACCTGTTGACTGAGTGTACTTAATAACAAAAACAAGATCATCAATTTTAAAAGTGCGCGGCGGGTGTCGTCGTTGATTAACATGCGCGTCTTGATGAGCTCGATTACGCGCTAAGAGCTCACTTGCTCTGGCTCTACATAGTTCTCTCCAACTTTCATGATTCTGAGACATATCTACCGCTACATCGCGAACTAGCGCTCGGATCATGGGTGTAGTGGCATCAGTTCCAATAAGCAGTTTCAAAGCAGATGACTGGGTTGTTTTTTGCTTTGTAATATTAAGTACTAGTTGTAGCTTCCATAACTGTTCAGACCAGACGGCATTTTTGTTGTTCACCTCGATACGTATCATGTTCAAGACGGTTCGAACGTATCTTTCCACCTGTCCGTTTGCATTATGCATTTCTGGTGTAATGTAGTGAATGTTACATCCTAACTCGGTAATCAATGTCATGAACTCAGTGGATTCAAACATCCGTCCGCGGTCGGTCACAAGCAGTTTCGGGGTACCAAAAAGGGAAATCGCATTGGTAAACGTGCGTTTCAGTTCAGTCACATCTTGTTTAACATTACCTGGTGACAGTGCATTGACTAGTGCCTCGACCTTATGAGGACTAGGTTTGACTTGTCCTTGACTTATGACACGCCCTAGATATTCAATTTCCGAGGAAAGGAATGAACATTTGCGAAGGTTAATAGAAAAACCAGCGCCAGTTAACGTTTTCAGAACCCCTTTCAACAATTGGATTCCCTCTTCTATGCTGTTACTCATAATCAGCACATCATCAACGTACACCAGGACATTACCGGCTTCAATGTGTTCCCGCAAAGTATCGTTGATAATGCGCTGATAGACGATAGGGCTGTTAGTAAGACCATACGGCATACGAAGGTACTCAAAATGACCCTCAGGGGTCACGAATGCCGTTTTAGAGATAGACGCCTCATCAATAGGGATCTGGTGAAAACCAGTGGCCATGTCAAGGCTGGTGAAGAATTTGAAGTTACCTAGCCTATCAATGTGATCCTCTATGAGAGGCAATGGATAACGATCCCTAAGAGTCAGTCGGTTCAATGCGCGGTAATCAACACACATTCTGTCACTTCCATCTTTCTTTTTAACCAAGATAATGGGACTGGCATATTCAGACTTAGAGTCACGAATGATGCCTTTCTCTTTTAGGTCACTTATAATGTTGCGGACTTTAAGTTTTTCGGAATGTGACAGTTTGTATGGTCGGTAGGCAACAGGAATTTTATCAGTAACGTCAATATGCATTTTACCTGTGGTGACAGTTGTTGATGCAGTACCCGTGATGAAAAACTCAGAGAACTGATCAATCACGCTTATCAGCGACTCACGTTCTGGACCCTGAAGGGGGGTATTAATCGAAACTTCTGTTTGGGGGAATGTTGAGCAAACAGTTTTCTCCTTAGAACGGGTTAGGTATTGTCGGTCTTTCGTTCGTACGTAAGTTATGCCATCGCGGTTAAGAATATCGGTACCTATTACAATAGGAGTAGGCATGTAAGATCCGGGGACTATTACGAAATCTGCTTCAATAGAGATCTCATCAAGTTCAACGGTAAGCGTCACATAGGAGTCTGCCTCAATAACGGAATTACTAATCCCCTTTAATGTGCAACGTATAGGTTTTCTCTCACAAGACAAGTATTTCAAGGTGTCGGATGATATCAGAGAGACATTTAATGCACCGCTGTCAATGAGAACATCGACAGGAATTCCCTGAACTACCCCTGAAGTCAAATCAGTATGTGGGGTAGTGCGAATGGCGGAAGGTTCAGAACACAAGTTCACGTTGCGGGTATTACGTGGGCCTGACCTATCTTTAGCGAAACAAGAGACCTCGTTGTGACCTGGTTTTTTACAAAATCCACATACTACTTTACTGTTACTGGTATTTGGTTTAGGGTTCTGATCTGTTGCAGCTTTTTTGGAACATTGTAAAGATTTATGCCCTGTCTGTCCGCATGTAAAGCATCTTGCCCTAAATGAAGCGTTATTCGAACGTTTTGTTGCATGATTACGACTGTCTTGGTTAGTACGCACAGGCTTGACATAAATCGACAAGAACGACACTAAACCTTCACAAGTTAGATTAGCATTAGCTGCTGCTGCCCTAACCTGCGAATCCGTAATGCCACGTATTACGATCAGAGCCCTCAACTCATCACTTAAACCCTTAACTATCTTGAGGCGCAGCAAAGTCCTACGTGCGTATTCTGCATACGTGCTAAACCTATCAGAGTTGGTTTGCATAGCGTCGTATAAAATATTTGCGTAGTCTAGTTTTCGCGGGCATAAGGGTTTGAACTCGCGGCAAAAGTTCGACCATGTTCGGTCATTAGTTACCCATTCGTTAAGCCATGAACGCGCGTCACCTTTGAGACAGCCCGACACACGGGAAAGACATTCGGAATCCTGCCAGTTATTGCAAATCTTGGCCCTTTCGACTTCCTCGCACCACACATCAATGTCATGTAACTTTGGGTCAAAATTAGAAACAAAGTAGTTTTGTTTATTGGCTGAATTCAAAGATCTAATGGCCTCCGCTAGAATGCGTCCTGAATCGGATACGACTGTATCAGGGTGTGACTGCACAGACGCGTCGCTAGCTAGGGGAATGTCAGATGCTGTGCTTTCTGGCAAGTGCGTGTTTAAGACAGCACTGGGAGCGGAAGGGTTCATGGATGTCGGATTGTTAGTCAGTCCCGTGTTTTCATTTTGTGTTTCACTGTCCCTAATAATGGTGGAATGCGTTTGTGGAACAAGGGTGGAAGGTATCTCAGACAATCCGATTCTACCTACCTCGCCATCATGCGGGCTATCGGGACGGCGATTCTCGAGTGACTCTAGCCGTGTAAGGATTGTATCTAGGGTATGTTGCAATGAGGCATCCTGACTGCGAGAGCCACGACCTCTCGAAGATCTATTTCGCGAGCGCGATCTATTACGAGAGCGGGACCTGATACGTGATCTAGATCGTACACGCGAGCGAGACCTACTTTGGTTACGAGAACGAGACCTACGTCGCGAACGGGACCTATCTCGTGATCTACTCGCGCTTTCGCATCGACGTGACTTGTTTCTAGACTCATATTGGTCGTCAGCCATAGCAACTCACAAAAATAAAATGTTAAAACAAAGAAATTGGTGTTTTCTTAGAGAAAAATAAAAATATTTCTACCCACACAAATAAAATTTCATCTACTTTCTGCTAGAATGGCCTGAAGGGCTTGGAGAAGAATCCCACTTCTGAATTTAGGATTCAGAAGTAAAAATAATTAAAAAAAACAAAACTTTATTACAACAAAAATTACCAAATCAATCTTATTTTAATAATCACTTCTAACCATAAAGTTAACAAAGAAAACACCAATTTACACAATTACACAATCAAAATCAGAACTACTTACTCAGCAAATAATTATCAATAACTTAGGTACACTTTTACTTATCTACAAGTCACGCCGATTACGACTGCACCGCACGAAAGCCAACAAGCAAGTGGTTGAGCTGCGCTCGGGTGCCGCTTTATATAAGGATGGTCCGTGGGAGTAGGGAAGGCTCCTAATTATATTGTATTGACTTTGCTCTGCTTTCATCGCAGGTATTCAGTGTTTAGATGTTCAGGATTCGAAAGTTTGTTTGTAATGTGTACGCACGTAGTATCTATAAAATTTACGATTTTGACATTTGGCGAGCTGCCATCTTTTGACGAAAATTAAACAATCATTATACTAGCAGCTTACTGACAATTAAGAAAAAAAATCGAAACAAAATAACAGGCATGGAGGAAGATAACTCAAATGACGTAGTGTTGATTGAGAATAAATAAATAGTATTTTTGGACATTTCACTCACACAGCGATCTAGCTCCAAACTAAGCAAAGCCATATGGGCATATCTACTATGGACACCAGATGGCTGATATAATACTTCTATACTTATTTTTGTAAACACATACTTATAATACATAATACCTTCTTCAACAATCAGACCGGGAAGAAATATTTGCAGAACATACAAATATTCCTCCCGTAGCGGGAATCGACCCGCGCCTCTTGCGTCTCAGCCGAGCACTCGTCCTCCACGCCACCGAGGTCCTCAGAAAACAACAGGACTCCAGGCCGTTCGATTCATTGGGATGTTCATTAAAAGAGTGATTATATTATGGTACCTACCTTGATTCATTCCCTGTTAAATAGGTGAGCTGGAGTAATATAGGTTTCTTTTATCCAGGTAACAACAGGCGTGGGCGGTAGCCAGTAAGTGAACCATCAAATAGTCTATTGATAGTTCACCTTCCAGCATCCACCTACGGCCATACCTGGATAAAAATTACACGGCTATTCTATAACTTTAAAACTTCTATACTTACTAGATGAGAATATTTTCTTTTTTTCATACATTTAGAGCGTAATTATTCAGTATTTAAGCTTTAGTTTTTGAACTTACCTTTAATTCAAATTATTTGGGGTTGAACATACATACATACCGGTCAAAATCATAACTCTCTTCGCCGTAGTCGGATAAAAAGAAAGACAGAGTGAGACCGCGCAAAATATTGAAATCATATTATTGGTTAAAGAATGTCAAGAAAACTACAAAATGAAAAAAACTGACTTCAAAAACTAAATAAATAGTTATAACTAACTATCAAAGTAAAAATCATCTGAAAATATGGTAGGTTTCCTGAGATCTACATCAAAACGTAGGTAGCAACGACTGTCGAGGTTAATGCCCGATTCAATCGTTCATTACAAAAGCAACGCGTTTTTTCAGTCAATAAATACATGGCGCTTATCGACAAATAACACTGTTGCTATGGTTAAGGACTATTGGAACTTGGATTATAATTTATAAGTGATTGAAATCGCTTTTTCATTAAAAGCCTATAACCACTAAAACCATGGAACCTGAGTTGTGTGCCGACCACAAGCTGCAAGTTCATTTATACTACTACAAGCTGTTGCCCGCGACTTCGTTCGCGTTGAAAATAATTTTCAGAATTTGAAAAAATCTATGGAGTGTAAAATGCGCAGTCACCTATCCAAGTACTGACCACTTAACTCATGCTTAACATTTGATATCTCGGTTTCCGATATAAACTTTCATCCCTTATATCACCCCCTCCATGCGTAGGTATTATTGAAAAAATAGTAGCCTATGTCCTACTCCGGTATGCAATCTATCTGCTTGCCAAATTTCATCACAATCTTTTCAGTAGTTTAGGCGTGAAAAGGTGACAGACATACAGACAGACTGTGTTACTTTCGCATTTATAATTGTGAGTATAAATACTCTACTGTCTACGACAATAGGTACATCAATACAATTCTTTCATTTAAACTTCATAATTATGATGATGATTTGTAAAAAAGAAAAAAATTGGCGTCACAAGTCAACGGAATACCTTTAAAAATAAATTAACTTCTCTGCTGGACTAGGAGTCAATAAAACATAGAATGCGTCCAACTGGTACTCTCCCCGAGCATGTCGTAAAAGTCAACTAAGGGATAGCATCCTCTCCAACATGATGGACCATCTACCTTGGGACTCTTGAATCAAGAATGGCTGCAAGTTTTCTTATTTTTTTAATTATGATTACTTGTGGCTCTGCCCACCCCATCCTCCTCATTCGTTACTTTTACCAGGCCTTCAGATGTATGTAACCCTGTCATAACTCGCTATGAAAACATAATATGGTGGCGGTAATCGACTTCCCGTCAGGATGTTTGCCAAATCCCCCTAAGCCGGATTACAAACCAATTCGCTCCCTCAAAGTATTAGATAAGGCCTATTTTCGATACTTATTAGATACTTAGAAAACATCGGTCTAGATATTCTTGTATCTTACAAGGATATCCAGATCGATCGAATAACACTTTTGAAACTGATGGACCATCTATTGAGCGATGGGCTGATCACCTATCACCATAGTTCATCATATGATCATCATCATATCCATTTTGAGTCTTTAAATCAGGAGTGGCTGCAAGTTTTATTACGAGTGATTGTGGCTCTGCCCACCCTAATAGGGATACGGCCGCGATAATATGTATGTATGGTTTTTACAGATTTTTTGCTGTTTACTCGTGGTACTCAAAAAAAAAGTAGTAGGTAAATATATGTCATTCTCCAGCTCCTAAACTATTTTTTGTGCAAAAAATCATCTCGATGCGTTGATCCGTTACCTACTGCTTAAAAGGAGATACCGACACACGATATGACGGTAGCTATTATAACGAACGACTTACTTATAGCACAAGCTTCCATCCGCTGATTTCGCTCAGCCATCGCTCGGTTCACGGAAAAGTAGCCTGTGGTGTAGTTGGTGTTTCTATCGACATACTCGGAACAATAAATACAAGTATATATAAATGTATTTATTGTTCCTAGCTTCATACATAAACACACGTAAACTGGCTTCACTTTGATCACTCACTGAGTACTTTTCGAATAAAAACAAAAACGTTTCGACAATTCGTTATTCGAATAAATGATAACGCTTTCTTAGTTTTATGGGAAAAGTAGCGATCCCTGAGGACTAAAACATGGAACCAACTCGAGATTATTATCTATACACCAATGAAAGAATCATAACAATCGGTTAAGGTTAAAGTCAGTCAGAAGTATTATTCTTTATCATTGTATTAAACTAGGGAAATGAAAACCTTTTTGAAGTCGATTAAAAATAGTTGCCGGCAAGGTTAAGAACAAGATTCTACATTATAACTGAACTAGTTATTACTGAGGCAACCTACTATTTATTACTGTAACATGATAAGACATTAGGAGCGTGATATTGTGTATGTCTGTATCATAGAACTTAGCTACAGTACTTGCGTAGTCTTCAGAGCATCGATTTTTCAGAACTTACTGGACATAAAACTACATAAAATGTACAACCATTGTAATGAAATAGTGCATGCGTACTTAAATCATTCTTACAGATACAAATCGCATAATATTTTTTTTTTAATCCGAAATAGATTTGCGTTTGACCACACTACCTGATTGTAGAGTGTGGATATATATATTAGTCCATTATATTATGCACTATGGACTTACATCGCTATTAGGTTTCTGAAGATTTTGTTGTGTACTTCCCAAAATTAAACTTAATGTTGACAGTTTTAAAATTAAAGATGTCACCCCTTCTACTACTATTACTACTAGTCGTGTCACTAGGAAATATACATAACATTTTATCGACTCAAATTAGGTTTAATTTAGAAAACATACATACGTAACATTATCACGCCTGGATCCCTAATGGGATGGACTGAACCACAAGTATAAGAAAACTTGCAGCCGCTCCTGATGCAAAGTCCTAAGATGGATACGGTGAACCATGGTGACAGGTAATCAGCCCATCGCCCGTATAGATGGTTTATCATGTTGGAGAGGATACTATCCCTTAGTCGATTTTTACGACATGCTCGGGGAGAGAAGCAGCTAGACGCGTTCAGAGAATAATTTAGAAAACTGCAAACTGCATCACAAAAGCGCCAATATATTATTTAATGATTCCACTACTGAGCAAAAGCCTCAACCCTCTCCATTTATCCTTTTCCTATACTAAAATGGTCCTGTATAATAATTATTGAACCATTGATAGCCGTATTATGCAGGTATCTATACCTGCTGTAGTAATTAAATATTCAACGAATGCACTGCATTGCACACATTTTGTTGCTATGCCACAATTCCAAGGGCCCATCTCATAGGTACCTAAATACGAGGTCTCCATTTAACATTGAAATGTCATATTACTTACAGTGGGTCGTTGCGGAGGCACACTATCCACACCCATGGTTGTAAAGCTGCTACACAGAATTAAAGTTACATGTTATGATTTGTTTTGTGTAAATTAGCTATTTCCAGGGTTCAGCTTCGGGGCTGCAGTACGGATACGTCCATCCTTGTCGCGGGCGCGGGGGTGACTGAAGGGATGGGTGATGTCGATGAAACTCAAGAGCTTTTCGTTTTCGCACTTATTTTCGTGAGTGTTGATTTGCACCAAATATTTGGAGCCTCCAGACACCCTTAGACATTTTGTTGACATGCGCCAAAGTATTTTGAGTTGCCTCTGATAACATCTTTATGGTATACTAACTTGACGGCCTCAGTGACGTGGCGGGCGATTGCTTGGCAGAGACGCAAGCAGCACGGGTTCGATTCCCGCTGCGGAAGAAATGTTTGCATGTTCTGTAAATATTTCTTCCGGGTCTGGGTGTTGTGGTACCATTGTAATCGTAGTTTCTGATACCCACGACACAGGGAATCCTAGTGTGGGGTCAGGATTATGTACCTACTTATGTGACTGTTGGGTGTTAATATTATTATTATAAAAGGATTTGTATAGTTACTTTTTTTCGTCGTGTGATCTCGTAGACCCTCTATGATATGCTAACACAGGCTTCATCCCTAAAAACAACTAAAGGCAAAAGGCAACTAAAAACAAACAGGTTTCATAAATTCAGGTCACCCAACTTCGAGTGGCGTTTTCTTTAATTTCATATTCAGAAAACTTTTTTTTAACAAATTAAGCTAGGAGTTGTAAAAAATACTGTGTGACGTTTACAATGTATTTGATTCTTTAGTATTTGGTGCTCGTAGAGTTCATCAAATGATCGATACAATTTATTAAACAGTAAAGTAATCACAACACTACAACTCTTGATGCTGCGCGCGCCGCAACCTCATAGCCAGCCTCATACCTTCATCTCTTCTTCACATTCCACTTTCTGCTTTGCTCCATAGAAATAAGGATCCTTTTCCCTTGCAATGTAACACGGCCTTCGCAGCTCCTCAGTGCAAGTGATAAACGATGATTGACAGAGATGGGCTTAATAGAAGTCAAATTATGCGACACAAGAGTAATGTAAGACGAGTTTAACTTGAGGTTTGAACTTGTGATTTTAATGAGTCTCTTGAGGTAGATTTAGGCGTATATACACTACAGGAAAAACACGCAACTTTGTCAGAGTTGAATTTTTTTATTTACTCGACTGCGTAGAAGGTAATATGTTTGGGTGTATGTGTGTATGTGTGTATGTGCATTGCTTTGACTAAAGCTGTAGTCCAAACGGCTGGATGGATTTTGTCAAACGAGATGTCATTGGATTTGTCTGGATGACTAGAGTGTGAGTGACTATATGAAGCGTTAAAAAATTCAATATGGCAGCTGTCGGACGCCATTTTCAATTTATTCCTTTGGCTGTCTCATTAGCCGAAACGGCTGAACGAATTTCTGAATTTCTTTTCGCGATTCAAGTACAAACATACTACATACTACATACATCGTCACGTCCACACATCCTCACAAATTTTCGCATTTAAATTATTAGTAAGAAGTAGCAATTTAGATTATTGAAAATCTCGGAGTTTTGTAGTCTAAAGCATAAAACAGAACAGTAATTATGTTCTAATTATGTTTAACGACTGTTCAATTATCTTTGTACATCAACTCGTATTACGAACTCAAGAGTAGGTACTCGTTAAGTTTTCCTAAGCTATTTTCAGAGAATTGTGGGCAGTCTATCAATGCTTACTTGATTCTTTGGGTTTTTTTTTATTACCCGACTAATGTAAATCAAAGAGGGGGGTTATTTGACCTATATGTATGTATGTAGGTACATCTGTTCCCTCATAACTTCTAAACTACCTATTTACATATTCTTAGATATCATAATTTGACAAATGAGGCACAGATGTAAGCGTCTCAATCATCCGCTGGTTACGGGCTATGTGACGTCACATTAAATTGAGGCCCTCTAGAGGACATAAAGTTATGAACTAAAAAGTAAGTAAGTTCGTATGAGCTAGTAGCCAACTCTTGTGTCGGAGTTTTTAGGCCGCTTATAGGCCTCTGTCATGGCTTAACGACTGTCACTATTGAAAGTCATTTGGTGACTTAAAAATAAATAAATTTTAAAATCACCAAATGACTTGTAAGAATACGAAATTGAAAAATCAATGGAAACGGTCCATTTTGGTGACTTTTTATCACTCGGTGATTTTCAAGCTCATTTGTTTCAAGTGGGATCCAGCAGGCTTATTAGATTAAAAGATTTTAATCTAATAAGCCTGCTGGATCCCACTGTTGGTCAAAGGCTTTTACTTTTTCCATTCATCTCGACTAAGGCCTCTGTAGGCCTTGTTTTATCTTTATTTTCAACTAGCTGTGCTCCGCGGTTTCACCCGCGTTTTTCTCGTTTCCGTGGAAATACCGAGATAAAATATTGCCTATATTATAGCCTCCCTCAATAAATGGACTATGGCCCATAACTCATTAATAGGTACCAACTCTTAACATCTTACACACGTGATAACTTTTAAACGAAATATCCGATTGAGATGAAACAAAAAGTATTTTACTTCTACATAAATACTCTTGATAACATAATGCTTAATTTCGATAAAGATTAATATTACGATACATATTTAACGTAGTTTTTTTTTCTTCAGACGATTTAATAATTATTTTGAACACAAAATCGGTTATTGTGATTATTTAATCCCATTAAGACCTAATATTGTGAATATTAGGTCTTAATGGGATCTACAAACCCGTAGTACATCATTTTGTTCTATTGTAATTAGTTTTTGCAGCGCACGCAAAAATAGGTTTTCGATTTTACACCTTGTGTTACAAAATAGCAATTTTATTACGAATCCCTAATTTTGAAAAAAAAACATAGCCTATAGCCTTCCTCGATAAATGGACTACCCAACACTGAAAGAATCATTCAAATCGGACCAGTAGTTCCAGAGATTAGCGCGTTCAAACAAACAAACAAACAAACTCTGCAGCTTTATAATATTAAGTATAGATAAATACTATTTTCAGTTCTGGACCAGTCGACAGTAGACTTCTTGACCTCAGAATTCTTGACAACTCCGTCTATGACTTAGTGATGACGGAAAATAAACCCTTTTTTGCTTTGCGCAGTCGGGTAGGTAAATATCGCAATGTTCTTGTCTTTGACCTGAATTTCAGAGTAAAGGGTGTGGGGGTGGGGGGTCGCAGCCTTTACCACGAACACTATTAATGTAGGTGTCTAATACAACGTAGCAAGTAGGTAGGTAGAATGTGAGGGTGTTGAAACGTGAGATAGTTAGGTACCTAATTATAAATACGAATGGAAAGTTTTATCGGATTCAGTGTGAAATCATGAGATGAATGTACCTATATATTGACGACCTCGGTGGTGTGGTGAGTGCTCGGCTGAGACGCAAGAGGCGCAGGTTCGATTCCCGCTACGGGAGAAATTTTTATATGTTCTGCAAATATTTCTTCCGGGTCTGAGTGTTGTAGTATAATGTATGTAAATATTTACAAAAACAGTTAAGTGTTCTAACTTCCAACAACCATATGGTGCCCATTGTACAAGCTTTGCTTAGTTTGGGGCTAAATGGCGCTGTGTGAAATGTCTACAAATATTTATTTCAAAAATTCAAACAACTTGAAATTACTTTTTAATTATAGATACCTACACATTTTAGATAAGTATATTGTTTTAAATAAATACCTTATAGACTAATATTAGCCCATCGTCCACCCAAATTGATTTGGATATTTTTCATAACGGCATATTCGGGTACGGAATTTAATAAATCAATGGAAATGGACCATTTTTGTGATTTTGATTAATTCTGTTGTTTTCAAGAATTTACACAAAAATGACCGCGTCTAAAGTTAAACAAGTTTTAGTTCACTTTTTTTTAGTTAAGTTTATTTACACTGGGCTGACCACCTGTCACCATGATTCACCTATACATCTTAGTTTGAATCAGAAGTGTCTGCAGGTTTCTTATGATTACTTGTGGCTCTGCCCACCCCATTAGAGATATGGGCGTGATTAATATGTATATAGCGTACCTAATAATTATTATGCGAGTGAATGAAACGAAACGAAAGGAGTTTGGAGAACCGTGGCCTCCGTCTATGGGATAGAAGTGTTTTTTCGTGTCTGTATAATTGTTGTAATAAAAAGAAAGAAACTATTTATTTGGTTCACAAATTAACATAAAATAGTTAAATAAAATTATAGTTATAAACAAATTTAATAAAATTGTGAACAAAAAAGGCTCACTCAGCGTGTGCTGCAGGAGCCCGTAAGCAACTACAGCATCATCATCATCATCATCTCCCTGCCCTAATCCCACTCTATGTGGGGTCGGCACAGCATGATCCTTGGATCATGCTGTAAGAGTCTTGGCTAAGGTGTTTTATGACCGGCCGCCTGCCTCCCTCCTTGAGAATACTTACTTATTATATCTCATCATGTTGGAGAGGATACTATCCCTTAGTCGACTTTTACGACATGCTCGGGGAGAGAAGCAGCTGGACGCATTCTATGTTTTTTCTTTACTCCCAGTCCAAAAGGAAGCAACTACAACGCTGACAAAAAATACTTACGTTGTATAAAATCATATCGACGGTCGACTCGGTCACTTGTTGCACTTTTCCTATAGATTCTATAAGTTTATTTCTGTTAATAATGTCTCTTTTATTAATTTTTTTAGTTGGAATTTACGTATTTATTTAAATCTTACTTAAAACTTTTATTCAACTTACTGTACGTTCAAACTCTACTAAACTATTCTAAAAAAATCTAATATCAGACATAAATTCTCCTTTGTAAAAATACTTGCAAAAAAAGGCCGAACACAATTTCAAAATTAGTTTATTTTATTTGTCATGAAAGAGTTTTTATTTAGTTTCTGTCGGCCACTGTCGGCAGACGAGCGTGGTCCAACGAAGCGCGATTGGCACTGAAGCCGCCCTGCAGCTAGGGCGGGGCAAGTACGCAGACTTTAATTCAGTTAGTAAGACCAGCGTTAATGTCCATTCATCATTGCGATTATCAAATTTGATGTTAAAAAAATACAGTAAATGAGCTTGAAAATAATTCAGTTTAAAGATTTAAAACAATACCCACTATAAGAACATCCTACTAATATAAATGAGAGTACCACACGAGCGAAGTTGCGGGCGGAAACTAGTACATAATATATCACGCTTGTTTCCTATAGAGGTAGGCAGAAATTACGGATCTCCACATGCTGCAGTCCTAACATCTTATTCTTACTTTATTCACTCTCATTACCCCTTATACTTTATGAAAGGATAAAAGAAAACTCCTTGCTACATCCTTTAGTTAGACTTAACTTAGTCATGGATGACGCTGGTCACCTCGTTCGTATATTTTTGTTGTCAAAGTAGGTTTACGAAAGAGCTGACCAGTGTCATCCAAACGCGCAACAAAATCGTTTCTAAAATAAAACTGGTCAAGAAATTCACACACAATTCACACAAAGGGTTCCTTACCATCGTACATGTACCTAAATGTTTCTTGTATGCTACAAAAAAAAATGTGCAAAAGTCACTCGACCCATCCAACTACTGACCGCGCCTAGTGTTGCTTAACTTCGATGATTGATTACGAACCTTATTTTTTTTCTCGTATTGGGGCCTCCTTTTATTTTTTTTTATTATTTGATGTTAAAACGGCAATAGAAATACGAGTAAGTATATACTCTGTGAAAAATTTCAACTTTCTTCCTATTACGGTTCATAAGATATAGTTCGCTGACAGACAGACGGACGGACAGCGGAGGCTTAGTAATAGTCCCGTTAGCACTCTTCGTGTACGGAGCCCTAAACAAGTCATTATTCCAAAAGATGATGACGATTTTTGTTTTTTTATAAGTAGTTTATGTAATATTCTATGCATCTTATTGCAGGCAACTGACTATAGGAACGTATCTACCTACTCTATATTTAGTTGTTTTTATATAAGAGCTAAGAGGCATTTGACATTTGAGTCACGATGCTCCCTGGGGATTTGTGTTTTGTATCGTAATAGACGCCCGGGTGAATATGTAGTTCAACAAACTATAGGTCAAAATGTTGGACGAATTTTATTCGTCCAATTCGTCATGTGACTGAAGGTTTAGTGCATAGTGGATTTACGAGCGGTACACGTCAGCTCTGCACCTATTGACCATGTCTTTCATGGTCGATAAGTTCGACTAAGCTGAGGAACTGAGGATGGTAAGTTGTAGGTGCTGGGCAAGCCTACTCCATCTAAAACAGGGGTACCCAAAGTGGGCGATAACGCCCCCTTGTGGGTGCTGCAGGCCTGAAGGTAAGAGTCCCAGAAAAAAATGGGGGCGTTGTGTAGAGGCTTGGGGGGCAATTTGTAATTTCATCTAGGAGGACTCTTAGACACCGACTGAGCTCTCGACTCTCAACTTGCGAACATCAACTAATATTAATTAAGAGATGCTCAAACTAATTTGGTTCGATATTTCTCTCCGCGTAGTTCATATATCTGTCCTGATTTATTGAATAAATAAAATAAAAATCATGTCAATCGGTCGCTCCATTTCGAAATAAAAGTAGACACAAACAAACAAATGAAAAGTGGTTTTTAAGTAGGTGAAAAAATGGGGGCGCTAAAAATTTTTTTATTCTCAAAGTGGACAGTAAGTATACAAAATAAGTTGGAAACCTCTGATCTAAAATCATCATGAGCTCAACATCAGTGTCCCGTTAGTGTAGGCAAAAGTGGCCTCCTGACGCTGTATAAAGCATCTCGTATACAGTCATACTAAAAGCCTTAGGTTTAAGTAAGTAGGTACAGTAGTACCACAAATATTGTGCGCTTCGGCAATTTTCGTCTAGCTTCTGAATCTTCTGAAATACGAACTAACGCGATGATGATATACTTAGTTAGAGATGTGACAATAATTATTATGTACTCAGATACTTATTTTTTTGCTAGGGTTGGTTCAGTTATTTCATTTTATTTGGAAAACAAACAGTATTACAAACTAGAATAGGAAACAACAAACAATTATTAGTTGACTATGGTTGCATATTCGGTCAAATTCGGTTTTCTGAAGTTCCGAAAATTTGCCGAGGAGCACAATATTGTGGTACTACTGTACTGAACACTACAAACTGCAACGCAATGTCCGTGTGAACCTTTCAGAGTCATTGGGCAACAAGCCATTTTCTTCTAATATACCTACTAGGTATAGGTACGTTACGTAAGTAGTAGGTAAAGATAATATTCTCATCGCCCACATCAGTGGTTCGCGAAAGGGGTAGGCATCTAGCTGAAGTCCCACAAAAACTTACCTAAGTTTTATGTTGAGGATGAAAAACAAATTTTCGGAAAAAATAATTTTCGAGTTGCGAATTTGTAACAATTCTTTTAAATAGCGGTCTTTTTAAGTGGCGATCTTAAGGTGCCGTCTCCAATAAAATAGCGACATTAAAAAGTTACTTCTCTGCTGGACTGGAAGTAAAGAAAAAGCATTTAATGCGTCCAGCTGCTACTCTCCCCAAGCGTGTCGTAAAAGTTGACTAAGGGATAGTATCCTTTCCAACATGTTGGACCACCTTTAAGGGCGATGGGCTGATCACCTGCCACCATGGTTCACCATATCCATTGTAGGACTAAAGTAAAAAACTTACTTACTTACTTTACTTACTAAGTTTTTTACAACTTAGGACTAAATCAGAAGTGGCTGCAAGTTTTCTTATGTTTACTTGTGGCTTTGCCCACCCCATTAGGGATACAGGCGTGATAATATGTATCTAGGTATGTAAAAATGGACGACGGATAGTCTACTATGATAGCAGCCTTGTTTTTCTGTCAGAAGAAGGTCAAAAGGTATCTATAGCTCCTATAGCTCTTTTCGGCAAACAAGAAAAAAAAATAGTGGCAGACATAGGTAATTCTCCTTTTCTATAATCTTCCAAACCAGTTTTTTCATTTCAAAGGGTAGTTACGTATTAAGTTTTTTATTTCACGTTTTTAGCCGCGTGGCTCGCATTACTTTGAAGTGGCTGAAACCTTCAAATTTCTTTGGAACTTTATGTTGAATTAATTGAAGTTTTTTGAACTTGCGTTCTTTGCGTGATTTTTTTTTAACTAAGTACCTACCCTCCTGGAAGAAGTGCCTTTAGTAGGTACATAATTAATTTACTAGAGATTTTTGTAGTGTATGGTAACTAGAACAGTCTCTACGTTATTATTATTGGAAAACAAGTCCATTTTGATATAAGTAGTAATTTTTTGACCAAGCGTGAGTTGGCCATGGAAATGGGCGATGTTGCCAAAATATTTTTTGATGACAACTCAACTCAACTCAACTCGGTTACTTCTAAGGATCATTTAATTACCTACATCGGAAACAAAATCGGGACAACAGAAGTGTAGTAGGTAGGTATCTACATAAACAAAGTGTTATTTTAGATACATGCATATTACCATCCCTAATGGGGTGGGCAGAGCCAAAAGTTAAACATAAGAAAACTTGCATCCCCTTCTGATTTAGAATCCTAAAATAGGTACCTAAGTATGGTGAACCCTTTGATTTATAATATAATACAGGAATGCGAAATACAGCGTGCAATTCTGCATTTTATCAACCAAAGCGTTTCCCACGTAGGTACAAATAGAGCAATGTAATTACACTCATTGTCCCTCGCGGTTTTACACGCGTTCCTATAGGATGTGGATTTTCATCTCATTATAGAGTATGTTTAAGCGGACAGGTATATACCTAATCAAAGGGTGAACCATGGTGACAACTGATGAGCCCATCGCTCGTATTAGGTGGTCCATCATGTTGAAAAGGATTCTATCCTTTGTCAATTTTTACATGTTTGGAGAGAGAAGCAGCTTGACGCATTCTATGCTTTTTCTTTACTCCCAATCCAGCAGAGAAATAACAATGTACCTACCTAATCAAAACCCTGGCTCCCGTAAAGGAGGTCATCTAGGAAAAACATAGATACGTATAACAACAATTTTGCAAGGAAATGGTTTTGTTTTTCATAAGCGCGGTCTCGTGTTCGTGAAGCCCGCGCCACGCGACCCCTCTGATCCAATTTGTATAAAAACGTGAGCAAAAGGATTTATATACCTACGCAGTTTCTCTTTGTGATTTTAAAAAGTTTAGAACACGTTTTTTTTAATAGGCAGAAAATTGAAATTTTCAGTGTTTACATACCTAGGTATTTATTACTATTGCCGCTTTAATAAGAAATCTTACATAGATTATAATGCGAAAGTTTGTGAGGATGTTTGGATGTTTGTGCAAACTTTGTGCCTTAATCACGTCTAAACGGCTGAACGGATTTGAATGAAACTTGTATAATACATACTACATGTACTGGATTAACATATAGGCTATTTTTATTCAGGTTCCACGCGAGCATAGCCGCGGATGGCAGCTAGTATCTAATAAAAATAAGATACCTACCTACATACATAGATGTTATCAAACCGTGAAACTCCGGTGCTCCTAGGTTTGCCTAGTCAAACGGTCTGACTAAAAGTCATGGTCAAACCTTTGACTAACGATTTTTCGGTTAATCCTAGGAGAGACTAGGTAATTTGGACACCCAAACGACGAAACTCAATTTGATAAAATCGTGGTTTGACTAGTCAGACCTAAACTAAATTCATATGACTTTAATTAAATATTAGATTATGCTAGTGAGGTAGATAGGTACCTATAGAAGAAGAAAAGTTAATAAATTATAATTAAGATAGGTTCATACTAATAAATTTTCTGTTTCTACATAGTAACTATCTTCAGTAGGTACCAGGAATATTCCCTTTGGAGACAGTTCCTTCTGAAGATAGCAAATACTCCTTTAAAGAAAACATGATTATTCTTCCATCAGAGAACTAACAATTAGTGTTGAGTAGGACATACGTGAGGCACCTCGTTTGTCCCATACATTCGCTCAGAAATGTCATGGACCTCATTTTCAATCGTTGTACCACCTCACAATTCGTGTCACACTTACCAAACGACGTCACGTGCGAGCGCGAGCGGGACGAACGAGGGAAATACAAATGTTTCATTCGAGCGAGTGAGGAGTGAGTGAGCTGATGTATTGCGTGATCGAATGACAGATCGTACGTTGAAATGACATCACAGTGGCGTATGACGTAAGTAGGTAATTGACGTAGCTAAAAATTGAATGAATTGCTTGAAGTTGATTGATAGAAACCTACAACAAAATTAGTTTTGTAACCGTCTCAGTGGTGAAAAAGTGTCATAATCATAATCATTTATTTGCTTGAATGTGGTATACAAATGTCTTATAATTAGTTTGTGTTTAGATGCTCACATTCCCCATTTGGGATGCAAATATTAGCCTAATTGATTTTAACATAATATATAATTTATTTAACTTATCACAATAAAAGTATGCAAAAATGTCAACATTCATAATAATATGTCACAATATACTAATTACTAAATATTATTTAACCAGTCATTTTAACTTATAAATACCGTATTACCACTGTCAATTTTTAAATATTCTGTCAGTGTTTACTTTATTAAAAAAAAATTACAATATTCCTACAAATGTCATTTTATTAATTCAGCTAAATCATAAAAACATTTTTCTTGTAACCAGGACTTGAGTGCCTTAGTAAATTTTTGAAAGGGTAATTTTTTAATACAGTCAGGTATAGAGTTGTAGACTTTCCCACACATTACGTAGCTACTATTCATATACATAGATGTCCTTGGGACTTTAGGTAATACAATTCGGTCTTGGTGTCTTGTGCCTCTATTATAGATCTCACTAGCCTTAACAAACAGTTGGTTGTGCTTTTTAACAAATATAGCAGACTCCAGGATATACATACTGGGTAGTGTGAGAAGATTAAACTGTTTAAAGAGTGGTTTGCATGATTCCCAGGGTGGTATACCGCCAATAGCCCTTACACATTTTTTTTGTGCGATAAATGCTCTTTTTACCTCTGTAGAGTTACCCCAAAGAATTAAACCATAACTAAGAACCGACGCCACATAACCATGATATGCCTGTAGAACTGTGGCTAAGGTTGACGTTTTTCTCAATCTATGCAGAGCATAAACAAATCTATTTACTTTGGAGCACACCTTATCGACCTGCATTTTAAAGTTTAAATGTTTATCTAAGACTATTCCTAGAAACGTTGTCCTATCGACCTCGGAAATGTTGATATTCCCGTATGAAATGTTTTTTAGAGGCTGATTTTTACGTGCATAGGTTCCAAACTGTATATAATTGGTCTTTGTCAAGTTTACATTCAAATTATTAATGTCAAGCCATTTAATTATGCATTCAATAGTATTATTTATGTCAATTTTGTAATTATTAATGTCAGTATTGAGATTAGATGTAAATATTAAAGAAATGTCATCAGCAAACAATATACAGGGCTTTGGAGTGATATCAGGAAGATCGTTGATATATAGCAGAAAAAGAAGAGGCCCCAAGATTCAAAACTTCAGTCAAAACTTTTGTTTATATCTGTAAATATGAAGTAGATAGATTTCACATTGTAGGTAGGTACGAGTACATTAAGTAAGTACATTTATGTAGGTAAGTAATATAATATGTTTGTTTTTCTTTTTCTTATCGTGTCAATAGTTCTTTTAAACCAGTGTGATGAAAGGACTTATAGTATAAGTGCGCCTCAAAAATGCTCCTTTCGTGCACTTGATAGTTTTCGAATTACCAACATAGTACCTACTACCTAATTTATCTACCTACCTACTCATCCTAACCTAATCCTACTAGATACTTAGGTAAGTACCTACTGAACTAATAGGTAGGTAAAAAACATTGCAATTAGGTATCGAGGTAGGTACCTACTTACCCCTTGCCCAGGTAGGTACCCAAATAATCTACTAATACCTACCTACCCATCACTACATACAAAACATCAAAATTATCTAGGTAGGTACCTACCTACCTACCTAGGTACCCATTTTACTACTTGATTACCTCAATATCAATCAGTTATCGTTCATATAACACAAGCTCTACTTACTTTGGGGCTAGAAGATGACCAGCATTATTATTAAGTATTATTTTAGGTACTTACTAAACACTACATACCTGAACCACAGATAATATAATAGGTACTATACTCCTAAACTAATAGGTAGGATAAGTAGGTATCTAATGTAAAACATTAAAATTATATCTACCTAACCTACTTAACTGACCAAGACATACCTACCTACATTGCTTGTCATCTAACCTAATCTATCATAGGTACAAACAATAATAGTAAAAAGAATTATACTTACTCATCAAGTAAAACGCCTCACTTTTAGTGACAAAATGAAAACATGACACTCATCAAGACACCTCATACCTCTTCTCTTGTGACATGACATGACAAATGAGTACATTGAACGAGCGAAATAATAATTTTAGGTAAAAAGGATCTAATTCATTAAAAAAAATAAACCACAGGCTTATCTAAACATTAACAATCAATTTAATCAAAATTAAACAAAACTACTACAATCAGATTGGACCACACACATTGAAAATGATCTAGATTACACATGAAAATGACATAACCAAAACACAATATGACTCACGCGTCCTTCACACCGAAATTACACAAAAGACCGCAAGCCTCGATTCGGCCCGCTATTTATAGGCGGTCGCCTTGTCGTTTGCCTCCTGGTGGGGAAGTTGCTAACACGGCCTCTCCTGACGAAGGGTCGTCCTCGGCCCGGTCGTACGGTGTCGATCTACAGAGACCAGCGCCAGCTGCTGTCGAGGGTCCGGCTTCAGGGTCTGCAACTAACAGAGGCATGGATCGCAGAACACTTGATCCCTCATCTGTGAAAGAACAACACATATTTAAATAGGCGCTCAGTATCTTTAAAACCGCCACCTAATTTTTCATCCTCCGTTCATAATATCTCTTTCACTTAATTCATACATCGCACAACATTCATAAATTTCAAACTCAATCTTACAGACTTCACCTCAGAGACGTCTCAAAATAATGAAAATAGGGCCCTTTTACTCAAGCAGTCGTATCTTTGGACGTCGCCTACTGCACCGTCTTCAGCAGCAGCCGCGCCGGCTTCTGTCTTCGGCACTTCTGACGCCAGACGCACCAAGCATCTCCCTCAGGTTAACACACTCTCTGTGCATTAACCTGTGCGCATTACCACCTTTAGTAATCGCCCAGTCACCACCCTTGGTAACTATCCAACACCAGCCAACCACCTTATTCGACCTGACATATATAGCAATGTCGTCTGTTATCCACTTACAAGAGGGGGGACTTTTTCATATCTACTATCCTAGGGGGGACTATACCTACCTACTACGAAAAACACTAAGGGGTTGGTTGGTTAATCTAACTATGGGAAAGGATAACAACCGGCAAAGCCATAAATGACGTTTTGGTCTTATAAGAGGTGTGGTACTCGCTATCGAAGAACGCGGCACACGTCTCCGAGCACCACTCGCCTCGCCACGGTACCATGTACTGCATGGCAGCCAGAGTCGTTCTCCCGTAGCCTCCGCTCAACAGCTTCAGCTCGTAACGACCGCAGAGTCCAGCTTCTCTGTGGACTGAGAACACTTTATTACGTAAACAAATTGACGAGGTGAGAGTCTTTCTCTATTTGAATACTCATCTTATATGGCCTGGTTATCCTTCACAGCCGTCGAGCTCTGCTCCGCGTGATCTCACGTAGACCCTCACGATTCGGCCTTGTGTTCCGAGCAGCGACGTCAAAACGCGCGAATAACAGGCGTCGTCCCTTCGGTACCTGTTTAACTGCTAACACGGCCTCTCCTGACGAAGGGTCGTCCTCGGCCCGGTCGTACGGTGTCGATCTACAGAGACCAGCGCCAGCTGCTGTCGAGGGTCCGGCTTCAGGGTCTGCAACTAACAGAGGCATGGATCGCAGAACACTTGATCCCTCATCTGTGAAAGAACAACACATATTTAAATAGGCGCTCAGTATCTTTAAAACCGCCATCTAATTTTTCATCCTCCGTTCATAATATCTCTTTCACTTAATTCATACATCGCACAACATTCATAAATTTCAAACTCAATCTTACAGACTTCACCTCAGAGACGTCTCAAAATAATGAAAATAGGGCCCTTTTACTCAAGCAGTCGTATCTCTGGACGTCGCCTACTGCACCGTCTTCAGCAGCAGCCGCGCCAGCTTCTGTCTTCGGCACTTCTGACGCCAGACGCACCAAGCATCTCCCTCAGGTTAACACACTCTCTGTGCATTAACCTGTGCGCATTACCACCTTTAGTAATCGCCCAGTCACCACCCTTGGTAACTATCCAACACCAGCCAACCACCTTATTCGACCTGACATATATAGCAATGTCGTCTGTTATCCACTTACAAGAGGGGGGACTTTTTCATATCTACTATCCTAGGGGGGACTATACCTACCTACTACGAAAAACACTAAGGGGTTGGTTGGTTAATCTAACTATGGGAAAGGATAACAACCGGCAAAGCCATAAATGACGTTTTGGTCTTATAAGAGGTGTGGTACTCGCTATCGAAGAACGCGGCACACGTCTCCGAGCACCACTCGCCTCGCCACGGTACCATGTACTGCACGGCAGCCAGAGTCGTTCTCCCGTAGCCTCCGCTCAACAGCTTCAGCTCGTAACGACCGCAGAGTCCAGCTTCTCTGTGGACTGAGAACACTTTATTACGTAAACAAATTGACGAGGTGAGAGTCTTTCTCTATTTGAATACTCATCTTATATGGCCTGGTTATCCTTCACAGCCGTCGAGCTCTGCTCCGCGTGATCTCACGTAGACCCTCACGATTCGGCCTTGTGTTCCGAGCAGCGACGTCAAAACGCGCGAATAACAGGCGTCGTCCCTTCGGTACCTGTTTAACTGCTAACACGGCCTCTCCTGACGAAGGGTCGTCCTCGGCCCGGTCGTACGGTGTCGATCTACAGAGACCAGCGCCAGCTGCTGTCGAGGGTCCGGCTTCAGGGTCTGCAACTAACAGAGGCATGGATCGCAGAACACTTGATCCCTCATCTGTGAAAGAACAACACATATTTAAATAGGCGCTCAGTATCTTTAAAACCGCCACCTAATTTTTCATCCTCCGTTCATAATATCTCTTTCACTTAATTCATACATCGCACAACATTCATAAATTTCAAACTCAATCTTACAGACTTCACCTCAGAGACGTCTCAAAATAATGAAAATAGGGCCCTTTTACTCAAGCAGTCGTATCTCTGGACGTCGCCTACTGCACCGTCTTCAGCAGCAGCCGCGCCGGCTTCTGTCTTCGGCACTTCTGACGCCAGACGCACCAAGCATCTCCCTCAGGTTAACACACTCTCTGTGCATTAACCTGTGCGCATTACCACCTTTAGTAATCGCCCAGTCACCACCCTTGGTAACTATCCAACACCAGCCAACCACCTTATTCGACCTGACATAGGTATATAGCAATGTCGTCTGTTATCCACTTACAAGAGGGGGGACTTTTTCATATCTACTATCCTAGGGGGGACTATACCTACCTACTACGAAAAACACTAAGGGGTTGGTTGGTTAATCTAACTATGGGAAAGGATAACAACCGACAAAGCCATAAATGACGTTTTGGTCTTATAAGAGGTGTGGTACTCGCTATCGAAGAACGCGGCACACGTCTCCGAGCACCACTCGCCTCGCCACGGTACCATGTACTGCATGGCAGCCAGAGTCGTTCTCCCGTAGCCTCCGCTCAACAGCTTCAGCTCGTAACGACCGCAGAGTCCAGCTTCTCTGTGGACTGAGAACACTTTATTACGTAAACAAATTGACGAGGTGAGAGTCTTTCTCTATTTGAATACTCATCTTATATGGCCTGGTTATCCTTCACAGCCGTCGAGCTCTGCTCCGCGTGATCTCACGTAGACCCTCACGATTCGGCCTTGTGTTCCGAGCAGCGACGTCAAAACGCGCGAATAACAGGCGTCGTCCCTTCGGTACCTGTTTAACTGCTAACACGGCCTCTCCTGACGAAGGGTCGTCCTCGGCCCGGTCGTACGGTGTCGATCTACAGAGACCAGCGCCAGCTGCTGTCGAGGGTCCGGCTTCAGGGTCTGCAACTAACAGAGGCATGGATCGCAGAACACTTGATCCCTCATCTGTGAAAGAACAACACATATTTAAATAGGCGCTCAGTATCTTTAAAACCGCCACCTAATTTTTCATCCTCCGTTCATAATATCTCTTTCACTTAATTCATACATCGCACAACATTCATAAATTTCAAACTCAATCTTACAGACTTCACCTCAGAGACGTCTCAAAATAATGAAAATAGGGCCCTTTTACTCAAGCAGTCGTATCTCTGGACGTCGCCTACTGCACCGTCTTCAGCAGCAGCCGCGCCGGCTTCTGTCTTCGGCACTTCTGACGCCAGACGCACCAAGCATCTCCCTCAGGTTAACACACTCTCTGTGCATTAACCTGTGCGCATTACCACCTTTAGTAATCGCCCAGTCACCACCCTTGGTAACTATCCAACACCAGCCAACCACCTTATTCGACCTGACATAGGTATATAGCAATGTCGTCTGTTATCCACTTACAAGAGGGGGGACTTTTTCATATCTACTATCCTAGGGGGGACTATACCTACCTACTACGAAAAACACTAAGGGGTTGGTTGGTTAATCTAACTATGGGAAAGGATAACAACCGACAAAGCCATAAATGACGTTTTGGTCTTATAAGAGGTGTGGTACTCGCTATCGAAGAACGCGGCACACGTCTCCGAGCACCACTCGCCTCGCCACGGTACCATGTACTGCATGGCAGCCAGAGTCGTTCTCCCGTAGCCTCCGCTCAACAGCTTCAGCTCGTAACGACCGCAGAGTCCAGCTTCTCTGTGGACTGAGAACACTTTATTACGTAAACAAATTGACGAGGTGAGAGTCTTTCTCTATTTGAATACTCATCTTATATGGCCTGGTTATCCTTCACAGCCGTCGAGCTCTGCTCCGCGTGATCTCACGTAGACCCTCACGATTCGGCCTTGTGTTCCGAGCAGCGACGTCAAAACGCGCGAATAACAGGCGTCGTCCCTTCGGTACCTGTTTAACTGCTAACACGGCCTCTCCTGACGAAGGGTCGTCCTCGGCCCGGTCGTACGGTGTCGATCTACAGAGACCAGCGCCAGCTGCTGTCGAGGGTCCGGCTTCAGGGTCTGCAACTAACAGAGGCATGGATCGCAGAACACTTGATCCCTCATCTGTGAAAGAACAACACATATTTAAATAGGCGCTCAGTATCTTTAAAACCGCCACCTAATTTTTCATCCTCCGTTCATAATATCTCTTTCACTTAATTCATACATCGCACAACATTCATAAATTTCAAACTCAATCTTACAGACTTCACCTCAGAGACGTCTCAAAATAATGAAAATAGGGCCCTTTTACTCAAGCAGTCGTATCTCTGGACGTCGCCTACTGCACCGTCTTCAGCAGCAGCCGCGCCGGCTTCGAAGAACGCGGCACACGTCTCCGAGCACCACTCGCCTCGCCACGGTACCATGTACTGCATGGCAGCCAGAGTCGTTCTCCCGTAGCCTCCGCTCAACAGCTTCAGCTCGTAACGACCGCAGAGTCCAGCTTCTCTGTGGACTGAGAACACTTTATTACGTAAACAAATTGACGAGGTGAGAGTCTTTCTCTATTTGAATACTCATCTTATATGGCCTGGTTATCCTTCACAGCCGTCGAGCTCTGCTCCGCGTGATCTCACGTAGACCCTCACGATTCGGCCTTGTGTTCCGAGCAGCGACGTCAAAACGCGCGAATAACAGGCGTCGTCCCTTCGGTACCTGTTTAACTGCTAACACGGCCTCTCCTGACGAAGGGTCGTCCTCGGCCCGGTCGTACGGTGTCGATCTACAGAGACCAGCGCCAGCTGCTGTCGAGGGTCCGGCTTCAGGGTCTGCAACTAACAGAGGCATGGATCGCAGAACACTTGATCCCTCATCTGTGAAAGAACAACACATATTTAAATAGGCGCTCAGTATCTTTAAAACCGCCACCTAATTTTTCATCCTCCGTTCATAATATCTCTTTCACTTAATTCATACATCGCACAACATTCATAAATTTCAAACTCAATCTTACAGACTTCACCTCAGAGACGTCTCAAAATAATGAAAATAGGGCCCTTTTACTCAAGCAGTCGTATCTCTGGACGTCGCCTACTGCACCGTCTTCAGCAGCAGCCGCGCCGGCTTCGAAGAACGCGGCACACGTCTCCGAGCACCACTCGCCTCGCCACGGTACCATGTACTGCATGGCAGCCAGAGTCGTTCTCCCGTAGCCTCCGCTCAACAGCTTCAGCTCGTAACGACCGCAGAGTCCAGCTTCTCTGTGGACTGAGAACACTTTATTACGTAAACAAATTGACGAGGTGAGAGTCTTTCTCTATTTGAATACTCATCTTATATGGCCTGGTTATCCTTCACAGCCGTCGAGCTCTGCTCCGCGTGATCTCACGTAGACCCTCACGATTCGGCCTTGTGTTCCGAGCAGCGACGTCAAAACGCGCGAATAACAGGCGTCGTCCCTTCGGTACCTGTTTAACTGCTAACACGGCCTCTCCTGACGAAGGGTCGTCCTCGGCCCGGTCGTACGGTGTCGATCTACAGAGACCAGCGCCAGCTGCTGTCGAGGGTCCGGCTTCAGGGTCTGCAACTAACAGAGGCATGGATCGCAGAACACTTGATCCCTCATCTGTGAAAGAACAACACATATTTAAATAGGCGCTCAGTATCTTTAAAACCGCCACCTAATTTTTCATCCTCCGTTCATAATATCTCTTTCACTTAATTCATACATCGCACAACATTCATAAATTTCAAACTCAATCTTACAGACTTCACCTCAGAGACGTCTCAAAATAATGAAAATAGGGCCCTTTTACTCAAGCAGTCGTATCTCTGGACGTCGCCTACTGCACCGTCTTCAGCAGCAGCCGCGCCGGCTTCGAAGAACGCGGCACACGTCTCCGAGCACCACTCGCCTCGCCACGGTACCATGTACTGCATGGCAGCCAGAGTCGTTCTCCCGTAGCCTCCGCTCAACAGCTTCAGCTCGTAACGACCGCAGAGTCCAGCTTCTCTGTGGACTGAGAACACTTTATTACGTAAACAAATTGACGAGGTGAGAGTCTTTCTCTATTTGAATACTCATCTTATATGGCCTGGTTATCCTTCACAGCCGTCGAGCTCTGCTCCGCGTGATCTCACGTAGACCCTCACGATTCGGCCTTGTGTTCCGAGCAGCGACGTCAAAACGCGCGAATAACAGGCGTCGTCCCTTCGGTACCTGTTTAACTGCTAACACGGCCTCTCCTGACGAAGGGTCGTCCTCGGCCCGGTCGTACGGTGTCGATCTACAGAGACCAGCGCCAGCTGCTGTCGAGGGTCCGGCTTCAGGGTCTGCAACTAACAGAGGCATGGATCGCAGAACACTTGATCCCTCATCTGTGAAAGAACAACACATATTTAAATAGGCGCTCAGTATCTTTAAAACCGCCACCTAATTTTTCATCCTCCGTTCATAATATCTCTTTCACTTAATTCATACATCGCACAACATTCATAAATTTCAAACTCAATCTTACAGACTTCACCTCAGAGACGTCTCAAAATAATGAAAATAGGGCCCTTTTACTCAAGCAGTCGTATCTCTGGACGTCGCCTACTGCACCGTCTTCAGCAGCAGCCGCGCCGGCTTCGAAGAACGCGGCACACGTCTCCGAGCACCACTCGCCTCGCCACGGTACCATGTACTGCATGGCAGCCAGAGTCGTTCTCCCGTAGCCTCCGCTCAACAGCTTCAGCTCGTAACGACCGCAGAGTCCAGCTTCTCTGTGGACTGAGAACACTTTATTACGTAAACAAATTGACGAGGTGAGAGTCTTTCTCTATTTGAATACTCATCTTATATGGCCTGGTTATCCTTCACAGCCGTCGAGCTCTGCTCCGCGTGATCTCACGTAGACCCTCACGATTCGGCCTTGTGTTCCGAGCAGCGACGTCAAAACGCGCGAATAACAGGCGTCGTCCCTTCGGTACCTGTTTAACTGCTAACACGGCCTCTCCTGACGAAGGGTCGTCCTCGGCCCGGTCGTACGGTGTCGATCTACAGAGACCAGCGCCAGCTGCTGTCGAGGGTCCGGCTTCAGGGTCTGCAACTAACAGAGGCATGGATCGCAGAACACTTGATCCCTCATCTGTGAAAGAACAACACATATTTAAATAGGCGCTCAGTATCTTTAAAACCGCCACCTAATTTTTCATCCTCCGTTCATAATATCTCTTTCACTTAATTCATACATCGCACAACATTCATAAATTTCAAACTCAATCTTACAGACTTCACCTCAGAGACGTCTCAAAATAATGAAAATAGGGCCCTTTTACTCAAGCAGTCGTATCTCTGGACGTCGCCTACTGCACCGTCTTCAGCAGCAGCCGCGCCGGCTTCGAAGAACGCGGCACACGTCTCCGAGCACCACTCGCCTCGCCACGGTACCATGTACTGCATGGCAGCCAGAGTCGTTCTCCCGTAGCCTCCGCTCAACAGCTTCAGCTCGTAACGACCGCAGAGTCCAGCTTCTCTGTGGACTGAGAACACTTTATTACGTAAACAAATTGACGAGGTGAGAGTCTTTCTCTATTTGAATACTCATCTTATATGGCCTGGTTATCCTTCACAGCCGTCGAGCTCTGCTCCGCGTGATCTCACGTAGACCCTCACGATTCGGCCTTGTGTTCCGAGCAGCGACGTCAAAACGCGCGAATAACAGGCGTCGTCCCTTCGGTACCTGTTTAACTCTGTTAAGTGGAGAGGTATACATCAAAGTTTCGACCTTTCGTGGGCTCGGCTTTACCTGACCCTGACTCACAAACCCTGCCAAGATATTTGACCATCATATGACTTACGAGAACGAGACCAGCGATAGCAACGGCGATCGACGCTTGATGAGCGTAATCGAGATTAGTACAGAGAACGAACCCTACCCCCATAATTGCGTCGTGGCATTCGACCTACTAATGAACTTCCAGATCGGGATCGAAATAGACTACGGCGCGAACTACCCCTTTTGCGCGACAAAGTCCGCAAACGGTGACGCACCCAGACAAAAGAACGTCTTTGGGTAGATTGACAGCGGGAGACGCTTCGTGATCGGACACGGAACCTACTGCGCGTCATTGTTCTGCTCCGACGTGGTGCTCGACCATAAAAGACACTAGGTGACAGAGACCGTAACTTACAGCGCGAAAGTTATCGCATGGATGACAGAGTTCTACTACGAAACCGATACCGAGAACGGCGTCGTGTTCGGACACGTGAGTCACCTTGTGTACGATGTTTCGTTCTACCACGGTCTTTATTTCTAGGCATGCTGAGAATTTACCAAGGTTACGTAAACAAGAACAACAAAGAGAATGCAACTGAGAGAATAAAACAACAAACTGCACAGAATCTGGCTATCTTTTCAATGTGTGGGTAGTTCCAATCTGTTTACTCGAAATTCGTGAGCTTTATGGATTTTATTATCCCTCACTTCTGATTTTAGGTAAAAAGGATCTGATTCATTAAAAAAAATAAACCACAGGCTTATCTAAACATTAACAATCAATTTAATCAAAATTAAACAAGACTACTACAATCAGATTGGACCACACACATTGAAAATGATCTAGATTACACATGAAAATGACATAACCAAAACACAATATGACTCACGCGTCCTTCACACCGAAATTACACAAAAACAATAAAACTCTACTGTCCATGAGATGTTGCACTGTCGAGCACCACGAGCGAAGTGACCGCAAGCCTCGATTCGGCCCGCTATTTATAGGCGGTCGCCTTGTGGTTTGCCTCCTGGTGGGGAAGTTGCTAACAATAATACCTCACTACCTCGCACGAGCTCGCAACATGACATTTTACAGTATGTGACATGACATTTGAAGCATGACATTGTCCCACCTCACGAAATAGAATGAGGGCCTCATACAAACTCATTTTGAAACCGTGTCCTACTCAACACTACTAACAATACTGGGCCACGGAAAGACTTCCGAGCCAATCGATATCTCTGAATTCTTTTTATATGCACTAGCAACACAAAAAATATATCAAAAGCAAAAATGAAATGTCAAAGCTGTCAAACGCGAAAACAAAATGACAGTTTCGGTTTTGTAAACAAGGTGCTTTCAATTTTGTTTTCAACGGAATCCTGTGAGAAATAATTAAATATTAGCCTTTTATACCTAACATTAACCCTGTAACTTATTTATAGATGACTCTCGGCCGTAAATACCAGCAATCTTCCGGGTAAATGCTTTCTCTGTCCTGTGGAGGTTCTGCTAAATGATGCATGATGGCTTTGGAGATAATTTTACTTCAGGATTGATTTTCCCTATTTATAGGAATGCTGGGGAGGTTCGTAAAGGGTATTCTAACCAGTCAAAGGTCGGGACTCTTTCTGGCTGCTCGTCTTCTGTGAGTTTTAAATAATTATCCATAGTACTTAGGTACTTACTTATAGTTAGTGAATCATCATGGTATCCTTAAAAGTAGCGCATGTGTTGAATTAATTATTGTCCTGTTCATTGTGTAATGTAAATATTTATTGGTGAATCAATGAAGCTAAAAAACTTCGATCTGTACAATCCTATAAGAATTTTACTGGTGACTCTTAGGTATGCATATTTTTTTTAATTCTAATGCCTGCTATCTGGGTGAAAACTACTAACCATTACTTACTTATACATTAACTTGCCCTGTTATACTCCCTATATATATTTTGAACTTTTGCGCCACATTAATAAGAAATAAAAGATATTCTAACTAGATAATATTAATATGTCTACCACACTAGGAATGGAGGAAAACAAAAAAAGAAATAGAATAATCTATGTGTGAATGTCCCCAGCTATCTCTGTGCGACATGATTGAACCCCCTGACTATGAGGAGGTGGCCGATCGGCTGATGGGAGAGAGGGATCCCCTCTCATACCCCTCAGCTGACTTGGAGTTGTGCTGTGTGCCACGACGCATCAGGACACTGACACACGTGCTGCCTGATGAAGATCTGTAAGTATTATTGCTTTCAACCACCTCTGGCATGGAAGGTAAGTGGTGTCACCATGATGCTCATAGTTTCTATTACATAAGATCTGAAATCCGAGTGTGGGGTGAACAAGGTGATTTTATTTGTTTTGTTTTTCATTTTTATCTTATTACTAGCTGCCTCCCGCGGCTTCGCTCGCGTGGTACCCGGATGAAAAATATTTTAATCCAGCACATGTACTGTGTATATTCCTAGTTTCATTCAAATCCATTCAGCCGTTTAGGCGTGATTGAGGCACAAACATACAAACATTCTCACAAACGCATTTACAAGTAACATTACAAGTTTCAGCTAAATAAATGTTTAAAAAAAGCACTACTCATTTTTTCATATGCACACAAGTGAAGCTTTATGCTTGAGCTAGTGTATCTGTTTCAGTTCAAAAGCTCCAATGTTTGTCCGGGACTGCATTCGTTGCTACACTGCTGACTATACCGTCGTGGAACACAAATTCCGCGCTTACTCCGGCTCGTCGCACGGCCGCGAGAGACTCGTGGAGAGATTAGAGAAGTTACATGCGGCCCCGAGACACCATTACGAGGTGGACGAGCCTTGTGCGATATCCACTGAGGAACTATCTACTGCTCTTCAGGTACTGTGCCATTTCATGATCAAGGATCAAGGCGGGGGGGGGGGGGGGGGCAAACCGCAGTTTCAGGGGCGCCAATAACATAATTTATGCCACACAAATTAAAAAGTTATTATTAAGATTACGAAAAATGTAGGTATTTCTCAGTTTTTTAGCAATTTTTTTCAAACTAGAGAGAGAGCGCCACTATCAAGTTTCAGCTTCAAATATCAGGACTTATGACATTCCAGACGGAATCCCAACCCTCCAGCGGCCGGCAGTCAGTAGCTTCCATCTCATCATCATCCTCGTGCAACGAGACTCTCACGGCACGTGGCTCCTGGGCCAGCCTGGACTTACGCAGCTCCTCATCAGACCCTCTGATCCCCGACCTGTTTGAGCGGAAGCCCACTGATCAGATTGATGCCGTCAATGAAGCTAGAAGGTACATCATTGTTAGCTTTTAAAACCTGTGGCGGGACTTGCCACAAGCGCCTATGAAATTTGTAACTTGGCCCGCCCCTTACCGCACGCGCGTGCTTCTTATTTTCTGTTTTTTCACAAACTTTTATTTTTCTGTATTTAGTGCTTTTATATACACTTTTAACTTTAGTCCCGTTTATAAAGGTAAAAGTTGCCTCCTGATGCTGTATATATCATCTACTATAGATGGCAAAAGGCCTTAGCTTATTTTGCTTATGAAACTAGTTTTTTTGATACATTATGTAGTTTTCTTGTAATTAACAATTATTTGATTCCAATATTTTTCTTTTACACACCCGAAATCCGTTGCGCTATACTATATCTTTCCAAATCGATCTAGTCTAGACGCAATGGTATGGTAGCCTCTTAATTGTTATTTGGTATTTTGATGTTAAGGTTAGAGAATCGGCAGTCTGATCTCCTGGGCCTGTACACTCCGTACCTGGACGATGAGGAAGCGGTGGAGAGGAGACTTGCCGCCGAGATGCCGGGGGAGGTGATGGGACATCGGATCATGGTCACCTGCCATCAGCTCAAGTAACTCTCACATCATACCTTATGGTTGGAGAACTGTAAAAATCACATGGACTGCTAATTCGCATCGCGCTGATTCTCAGTCTATGTTTTTTTCCTTAGAGTATATACTCCACTACTTGTGGGACGTCATTGCAGATCTTGTTGGACCAAACAAACCTGCTGTATACAACGTTGAATGTAGCTATATGTGCAGCATACATTTTTTTATAAATATTTGAAACCATTTCACACTTCTAGACCCTAACTAAGCAAAGCTTGTACTATGGGAACCAGTTTTAGGGTTCCGTACCCGGAGGGTGCCAATGGGACCCTAATTTACTAAACCTCCACTGTCCGTTCGTCCGTCCGGCTGTCAGAGGGCTGTATCTCATGAACCGTAATAGCTAGAGAGTTGAAATTTTCACAGAGTGTATTTGTATTGCCGCTATAACAACAAATAATAAAAATAAAAGAGGCCCCCATTCATAAAACATTTTTTATATGTACGATGGTATGGAACCGTTCGTGTGTGAAATCTACTCGCACTTCACCGACGCGGGCGAAAAGTAGCAGCTATAAATCGCTACGTGTGACCTTGGACAAATTCATCTAATCATGTGACTGAGGGTTAACTAAGAAAGTTGTTAACAAGTTTATTGAAGTTGGATTGCTAGAGAGATTGTACTAGACATTCTAATTTATTTTCTAGACTTGAACTCGACGTGGAGCCTCTCTTTGCCTCAATGGCACTCTACGATGCGAAAGAGAAGAAGAAACTGTCTGAAAACTTCTACTTCAACCTCAACTCAGAAAGCACGAAGCAAATGCTCTCTGGCCACATCCCACACGCAGATCTGTCTACTTTGAGCCGTACTGCAGTATTTGACATTACCAACCCATCGCCCGATGTCTTTCTTGTTGTGAAGATCGAGAAGGTGCTTCAAGGGGATGTTAACGAGTGTGTTGAGCCTTACATCAAGGATGATAAGGTTGGCTTTACCATGAAATTTATATATTTACTAGCTGCCTCCCGCGGCTTCGCTCGCGTGGTGCCCGGATGAAAAATAGCCTAAATGTTATTCCAGTACACATACTATGTATGTTCCAAGTTTCATTCAAATCCTTCGAAGACCGAAGAAAACTTGGATGGATTGTGTGGAAGAGGACATGCGTTTGAAAAGCAATTTTTTTTTTAGATGACTAGTGATTAGACTATGGAAGAGGAAAACATGTTGTGTCGATTCCGCTTGGTGGAACAAGGGCAGGAAAATGATGACTGTTAAGACAAGTTTTTAGGGTGCCATACCCGAAGGGTGTCAACGGGACCCTATTACTAAGCCTCCGCTATCCGTCCGTCCGTCTGTCAGCGGGCCGTATCTCATGAACCATAATAGGTAGAGAATTGAAAATTTAACAGAATGTGTATTTATATTGTTGCTATAACAACAAACAATAAAAATAAAAGAAAATAAAAAGGGCCTCCTCATACATGAAACACGAGGGTACAGAACCCTTTGTATATGAAATCGACTCGCACTTAACTGGTTTTATTATACATAATTTTTATACATGATCTGTATCACTACTACACAATATGTACTTACATGGACTATGTATGTGAACTGTTGGGTATTTCGCAACATTCTTATCACACACTTTCAAGACCAAGACACACACACAAACATTTCGAATGCGCAGCAGAAAGGCAATAGGTAGGCTTATAACATTGTTAAGAATCTACCCTCTATCATTTATTTTTGAATTATTTTTTGTACCTAGGAAGAGACTAGCTTCCACAACACAGGAAATCCAGTGTGGGGCTAGTGAACTCAATTTTATTATGCATCCATAGTAAGTTTATTAGAGGAAGTTTAAAAGTAGCGCCTGTGACGGAAAAGTTGAGGAGCAATAGATTAGCATGATATGGGCATGTCATGCGGAGGGATGAATGTCATGTGACGAGAAAAATGTTAGATATGAAAGTGGATGGATACAAGGGTAGAGGTAGACCAAAGAAGAGATGGATGGATTGCGTGAATGATGATATGAGTAAGAAAGGAGTGAATACTGAAATGACGGCTGATAGAGGGGAATGGAAGAGGAAAGCATGTTGTGCCGACCCCACTTAAGTGGGATAAGGGCAGGGAGATGATTGAGTAAGTTGCATAAATAAACGATTTTGTATTTTTCTTCCAGAACCGTGAGAAAGTCCGCCTCAGCGCGGCCGCCGCTTGCGCCCGCCTCGGACGCTTCAGGATGCCCCTGGCTTGGAGCGGCGTCTCTCTACTGCACCTGCTGAGCGGCTCCGCCAGTCTGGAGCGGGAGCCCGAGCCTACTACCCCGGGCACCTCCTCCAACACCAACAGCCTTGGTGAGCCTGCACAATCTTGAAATAGATAATAAAACGGTTCAAGCGCGAGTCGAATTCGCACACGAAGGGTCCCGTGCCATCGTACATGTACATACATGTTTCTTGTATGACACCTATTGAATAGTAAGATATCACGTGTGTTATTTAGATTCTTTGTAAAAAATACACGTGTTTTGGATAGGAAGGAAAGGGGGGTAGTCTAAAGCCACACCAACTATCACGAGGGGGGATGGGGGGGGAGTTAAAAATTTGCTAAAAAACATCACGTGATTAATTCAATTCATTTATTTGTAATACCACAGGTAATAAATAACAGATTGTGTATAAAATTGGAGTTCGCTGAGACCTGCCTATAGGCGTACAAATATTTATTCACAAAACATGCTTTATAAAAACTTAAATAAGAAAATTGAAATCATCATCATCATCATCTTCCTGCCCTCATCCCACTCTATGTGGGATCGGCACAGCATGATCCTTGGATCATGCTGTAAGAGTTTTGGCTAAAATGTTTTATGACCGGCCGCCTGCCTGACGTCAACCCTCCTTGGCAATACTTAAATAAGAAAATTTAAATAAAAAATGAAAATAATGTGTATGTCAATGGACGACCTGTAACACTGACATTATCCATCTGTCGAATGAACGCTTTCACGCTGGTTCCAGACCGCAAGGCGTCCAGCAGCAGCTTGGAGCAGCTGCGGCGGCGCGCGGGCGAGGTGGGCGGCTCGCTCAGCCGGCGCGGATCCGTGGAGCGCCGCCACCCGGACGACCTGCAGCACGCGCTGGCCAGCTTCAAGCCGCTCAACATCACCGTCACCAGCCTCTTCAAACAGGTAATCATCGGAGCTCTATTGCAGCGTCAGGGAATCGTATCTACCTAGGGAACTTAGGTTTTTCGTAATAGCTAGTGTACCAGATTCATGGTTTTACTAGTATTCTACTGTATTTTTGTTAAATATTTCTTGTTCGTTTTTTTTTAATTTGTCACCTTTTACTCTCCTGTTGTGCGTTGTTTGTGTCTGTCAAATACTCGTACTACATACCATTCTTTATCGTCCAGGAAACGGATAAACTACGTGACGAAGATCTGTACAAGTTCCTCACTGAGATCAAACGGCCCAGTTCTGCGCCGAAGAAACTCAAGTGCATTCCCGGCGTCTTGAAGATAGAGGTATCGCCGTGCCTGGACGAGATCAAGAACGGACTCACGCCGGAGCTGGCTAAACTGAGCCCTTACGGAGGTTGGTGTTCAAAAATTCTAAAATAATTGTAGAAATTGGGGACAAAAGTAACATTTTCAGTTCCTTGAGCGTGAAGATAGCGGTCTCGCTGTGCCCGGACGAAATCAAGAACGGACGAGTTATGTAGGTTTGTGTTAAATATTAAAAAATGTAAGTTGCGAGGACAAAATTAAAGTTAGATAGGAATTCGAAATTAAAAATGTTCAACATTTCTAAATTAATAACTGTAATGGGTCAGACTGAGGACAAAAAAAACATAAGTCTTGTTACTTTCATTCAAAACAAACAATTTGACCATCAAATTTTTAATATAATTTTTCTTTATTGTGCACAACTGCACACAAACATGGTGGAGGAGACCCTTCATTGAAAAAGATTATGTTTTATAGTTTTAAAACCAACATCTTGTCATCATAGATAACAAGTGATAGGAGGAGATGGAAGAGGGAAACATGTTGTGCCCACCCCACCTAGTGGGCAGGAAAATGATGACGATCCTGTGTTTTGCAGATGACAATGTCCGTCCATGCAAGGAGATTCTGCCGTTCCCCCTTCACCCCGCGCCCGTCCCCCACCACCAGTACCGCAACCTCGTGTATCTCACCGTGAAGGAAATTAACCTCACGGCGTACACATCGCGCACCGGCTCCGCTAGGAATATCACCGTGAGTTTTTACAATACAACACAATAACTTACGCATAGACGTAACAAAACATAACATTCTTCATTACAGGCAACATTACAAAAGTTATTTTAAAAGGGTTTCAGATAATATAAGTTGCATATTTGGACAAATTCGGTTTTCATACAAAGCACGAAGTTTGCCGAGGTGCATAATATTTGTTGTACTACTGTAGATATATCACGCCCGTATCCCTAATAGGGTGGGCAGAGCCACAAGTAAACATAAGAAAACTTGCAGCCACTTCCGATTTAAAGTCCTTAGATGGATATGGTGAACCATGGTGACAGGTGATCAGCCCATCGCCCATATAGATGGTCCATCATTTTGGAGAGGTCTATCCCTTGATCGACTTTTACGACATGCGCGGGGAGAGAAGCAGCTGGACGCATTCTATGCTTTTTCTTTACTTCCAGTCCAGCAGAGAAGTAATGTAGATATGTTTTTAGGTTAAAATCCAGTTAATGTCCGGAGAGAAGGAAGGCACGGCGTTGCCCGCTATATTTGGACGAAGCTCTTGCCCCGAGTTTGCGACCGAAGCTTACACCACCTGTCTCTACCATAACAAGTAAGTTTCTATAATATTGCATGCTCGCCTAGCTGATAATGGAGGACCTTAATTTAATATTTACATTGTTAATTTCACCCATTTTCGCAATAAATTGGATTTGAAAAGGAAATTGAAGTTCTATTTTAACCCCAGACGAAAAGTAGGGGTGTTATAAGTCTGTGACATCAAAGCTACTGAACGGATGAACCGATTTTAATGCGGATTTTTTTTATTTGAAAGCTTATGTGATCGAGATGGTTCTTAGCTATAATTTATGAAGATCTGTTCAGGTGTTTAAAGATCATCAGCCCATTTCCTACTTAACAAAAGTAGCATACCAATTTTCATAAGTCCGATTGATTTGAAACTAATAATAGTTGCAACTGCGTAATAAAAATCAGTGTAAATGAGCATAAGTAAAAGTTTTGGCGCAGCCTATCTCGGCTGCGCCAATATAGTTTTGGGTCTATCTAATAGAATACATTGTCGAATCGGTTGTCACTCAAGATAATGTCGATGAATTGTTCCGTTACTGCATACAAACACATTTATAATATTAATAAGGATTTTATAGTAACATCTTGTTTCCAGAAACCCGTCGCTCTACGATGAGATAAAGCTGAAGCTGCCGGCAGACTTGGGCGACCAGCATCACTTACTCTTCACTTTTGTTCACGTCTCCTGTCAGAGGAAGCCAGTGGCACCCGAACAGGAGAAGAATGTCGAGACAGTTGTGGGCTACTCTGTAAGTAGAATTTATTCATCATCATTTAGCTGTAGGATGTTGGCTGGCAATAATAAATGATATCCAACAGTCACATACATAGTTCTGACCCCACACTAGGATGCCCTGAGCCATGGATATCAGAAACTAGGAGTACCATGTACCCAAACCTGGAAGACACATTTATCCTGCCATGGGAATTGTACCCTCACCTCCCGCTATACCATCAGCGTCGCTAGACCCTATAAATACTAATTATCCAGTCGATCATTGTTGATTACCACCCCTTCTATAAATCAGTTCCTTCCAATCCACCCTAGGTGACCTGGCAGAGACCGCTTTTAGCGATAAGGCCGTCCATTGTTTTACCTTCCCGCTGCGGAAGAAATGTTTGCATGATCTGCAAATATTTCTTCCGAAAAAAAGTAAGTATTCTATCAGCCATCTGGTTCCCATAGTACAAGCTTTGCTTAGTTTGGGACTAGATAGTGCTGTATAATATGTCCTCAAATATTTATTTATTATTTACTATCTGACGCCCGCGGCTTCGCTCGCGTGGCACCCGGTACATGTACCATGTTTTTTCACTGTTCAAACCTTCCCTGGACTACAACAAACATATCAAAACCAAAATCAGCTAAATCGGCCCAGCCGTTCTCGAGTTTTAGCGAGACAAACGAACAGCAATTGATTTTTATATATAGATTTATTTATGGTTTCTTTCCAGTGGCTCCCTCTATGCCGCAACGGCAAATTGACCTGCGGCGAGTACAACCTGCCAGTTATGCAAGAGGAACCTCCGCCGAACTACTCCTACATATTCCCCGACGTGCTGTTGCCCGGGACGCGTTGGATAGACAACCACAAGCCCATCTTCAACATCAGCCTCGACGCGTACACCACTGTGCACCCGCTGGTCAGTTTGAACCTTACGCTTATAGAAATAAGGTTGAAAATCCGACAAGAGTCTTCCTGCAGTACAACTTGAACTACTCCTACATATTCCCTGACCACTGCTCATTGTTGCACAATTACGTACTTAAATATGAAGCTAAAAGTTTTAAAAATGAATTAAGATTTCCTCATCATTATCATCATCATCTTACTTTATCCCACGCTATGTGGGGTCGGCATGTGAGTTTTGCCTGACGTCAACCCTCCTTGGGAATACTTGCTAGATGAATAAAGATTTATTTAACTAAATAAATATTTATGGACATTTCACACAGCGCCATCTAGAACCAAACTAAGCAAAGCTTGTACTATGTGCGCCAGATGGCTGATAGAATACTAATATACTTTTTTTGTAAATACATACTTATAATACATAATACTACAACACCCAGACCCGGAAGAAATATTCGCAGAACATACAAACATTTCTCCCGTAGCGGGAATCGAACCCGCGCTTTTTGCGTCTCAGCCGAGCACTAGTCCGCAAAACCACCGAGGTCGT
Organism: Scotopteryx bipunctaria; assembly: GCA_949320045.1. NCBI lineage: Eukaryota > Metazoa > Arthropoda > Insecta > Lepidoptera > Geometridae > Scotopteryx > Scotopteryx bipunctaria. The sequence continues at coordinate 12,563,057 of OX439441.1, forward strand.
CAACAGTCGCCAACTTGTATAAAATTGAATTATATTAGCTACACAATAAAATTGATATTGTGTTGTTTTAGGATGGCTACATAGAGCGTTTCGCGCTGGCATGCGAGGCGGTACAAGAGGGCAATATCCCGACCCGGATCGGACTTACTAATATGGAGGCCGAGTTGAGAGCAAGGTAAACTACGATAAATCCAAATACTATGAAATGCATTATGTGACTATTTGCACTCAATCGTCGTAAACGCGAAAACATTTTTCTATAAATAAATCTATTAAAAACCATGTAAAAATCTAAAGAAATAAATATAAATTTGATTTTAGTGAGTAGTTTTAGAAGTTACTTCTCTGTTGGACTGGGAGTAAAGAAAAACATAGAATGCGTCCAGCTGCTTCTCTCCCTGAGCATGTCGTAAAAGTCGACTAAGGGATAGTATCCTCTCCAACATGATGGACCATCTATATGGGCGATGATGGGCTGATCACCTGTCACCATGCTTCATCATATCCATCTTAGGGCTTTGAATCAAAAGTGGCCGCATTTCTTATGTTTACTTGTGGCTTTGTTATGGGTTGGCATTAGGGATACGGGATACGTGATAAAATGTTTGTATGTCGCCCATATAGATGGTCCATCATTTTATTGACTTTTAGACATTCTATGTTCTTTTCTTTACTCTCAGTCCAGAAGAGAAGTGATCCTTAATAAGTAAGTAAGTTCGTATGAGCTAGTGGCCAACTCTTGTGACGGAGTTTTTAGGCCGCCTAAAGGCCTCCGTCATGGCTTAACGACTTAAAAGCCGGGACCGACAATTTAACGTGCCCTTCGAAGCACGGAAGTGTTCACCTCGTAATGCCAATTGCCGTCACCCATCCCAATTGTGACCGCGCACAGCGTTGCTTAACTTGAACGATCAATCAAGAACGTCTAAGCCACGCCACAAGCGGTTCTTAGTGATCATTAGTGATTTTATTAAATGAGACAAGCATTTTCATTAGTCTATTTCCCCCGTTCCTTCGCTAGTGAAATCGTAATGTATTTCCAGTATAACCGAGCTGCCGACCGCAAACGTGGAGACGCTGGCGCGCTACCTGCCGGTGGTCGTGGACAAGCTGCTGCATTTGCTGGTGGCGCCGCCGAAGCTCGCCGGACAGACGCTCAACATAGCTCAGGATGCCTTCACGTGCCTCGCACACGTCTTCACTGACATCACTGTGAGTACGGCTAAAACCCCGGCCAGACCTGGGGGTCTAGCCAAGATCATTTCTATTCTCTTTCCATCGTAGAAAACGATTGGTAGCCGAGCAGTGTTGCCACCTTGCATTTTTTTAAAGCGCTAGGTCAAAAATAAAATGTCATCAGATTTTAGAAATTTGGATTAAAAAAACACCAAATTCCGCTAAATTATTACAGATTAAAGAAACCCTAGTTTAAATTAAAAACGAACGAACAAGTATGTATGAGATGCAGAAAAAATAGTACTTAGTATCTTATTAATTATACAATTTTACGTAGGTATTTTACCTAGTTTTTTTTTTAATCCAAATTTCTGAAATCTGATGACATTTTATTTTTGACCTAGCGCTTTAAAAAAATGCAAGGTGGCAACACTGCTCGGCTACCAATCGTTTTCTACAATGGAAAGAGAATAGAAATGATCTTGGCTAGACCCCCTGTTGTAAACAAGCCCTTCACATCGGTCTCCACCGGCGGTGTAAACACATGTTTGCAACAAAAATTCGTTTGACCTTCAACGACCTCTGTGGACGGACGCGCGTTGTCAACCGCGTGCTTCCAAACAAAGAGTCGACAACACACTGAGGTAAACCTTGTTGTAAACCAGTGTGGACGCTAACACCAACCATGGGCTACACATGCCTCCCACCAAGGTGAGCCGTGTTGGAAGCTTATTGTTTACAACAGTCTGGTCCGGCCTTAAAAAACAAAACTGCAATATTACATATCGCAAAAATTTCTTTCTAAACAACACTTTCATATAAACGGATTCGCATCGCCAGTTTTGTGTTTTGTCCAGTAGTTCGCGTTATTTTTATTTTATTTGCGTCTGTCACCTTTTCACGCCTAAACTGCTAAACCGATTTTGAAGAAATTTGGCAAGGACATAGATTACATCCCGGGGAAGGACATAGGCTACCTTTTTTTTTAGGACGACCTCTGTGGCGAGGCGGGCGAATGCTCGGCTGAGACGCAAGGTTCGATTCCCGCTGCGGGAGAAATGTTTGCATGCTCTGCAAATATTTCTTCCGGGTCTGAGTGTTGTAGTATTATAAGTATGTATTTACAAAAAAAAAGTATATTATGTATTCTATCAGCCATCTGGTTCCCATAGTACAAGCTTTGCTTAGTTTGGGGCTAGATGGCGCTGTGTGAAATGTCCACAAATATTTATTTATTTGTTGCAAAAACAATCCTTAAGGGGGTGAAATAAGGGAACAAAGTTTGTATGGGGCACCCAAGATTAAGCAATGTTGTGCGCATCCAATATTTGGATGGGCACCGCCTGAGAATGCCGCGTGATGTTGAGTTGTTGCGCTCCCAGATATTTCATGCCCATCCTCGAATCCACACTTCATATATTTCATACTATCTCCACATATTTGAGTTGTATATAGTTTTTTATGTTATTTTTTAACACGCAGATAAAGTCCCTGTTTACAGCTAGTACATACTTCTTTAGTAAGTGAAAATCAAATACTCTACTTCAGAACATGAAGGAGGGCGCGACTTGCGACAGCCACGGCCGCAGCGCGCTCATCACCACCTACATCCAGTACCAGGCGAGGATCCCGCGCCCCGCGCTCACCGACCGCGACGTCGGCCTGCCCCTCCCCCCCGCAGGTAACTATAAATAACTCAATGGAGCACTGGTGCTCCAGTAAAGTAAGTTCATATGAGTTAGTGGGCAACTTCTCTGCTGGACTGTGAGTAAAGAAAAAAAACTTACGATGCGTCCAGCTGCTTCTCTCCTCGAGCATGTCGTAAAAGTCGACTAAGGGATAGTATCCTCTCCAACATGATGAGATAGATGAGGTTGACGTCAGGCAGGCGGCCGATCATAAAACACCTTAGCCAAAACTGCCGACCCCACTTAGAGTGGGATAAGGGCAAGAAGATGATGATGATGAGCTAGTGGGCAACTCTAGTGACGGATTTTTAGGCTTCCATCATGGCTTAACGACTTAAAAGCCGGGACCGACACGTGCCCTCCGAAGCACGGAAGCGCTCAGCTCGTAATGCCGCTTGCGGTTACGGTTAGAAATTGTGACCATCATGTTGTAGAGGATACTATCCCTTGGTCGACTTTTACGACATGCTTAGGGAGCGAAGCAGCTGGACACACTCTGTTTTTTCTTTACTAGAAAACATTTTATGTGACAATCAACAATTCTAAGAATGGAATATCACTTCATGACATTGCTGTTTGCTTACAAGCTCAATTTCATAATGGTCCAACTTGTTTTATAAACATTGTGCCTTCACACAAGAACAACAAGAAACCACGTTTGGCTATTTTTTTTTTTTGGAAAATGATCCCTTAATCATTTTCCAAAAAAAATAGCCAAACGTGGTTTCTTACCTGTATCTTCCACGCTAGGTCGCATTACGAACAGGCGTAAATGCAACGTAGATTTAAGTCGTGTCCAAATGATCACAAATATTTATTTATTTATACTTACAAATTATTTGTCTATTTCAGTGATGACAGATGGATCTTGCAAGATATTGCATGAGGAAGTGTCGTTGCAGTGGGTGGTAGCCAGCGGACAGACGCGCGACCTCGCTATGCATAACTCGTGGTTAGTTACAATGCTATCTTTTACCTCTGCGGTGTGGTGGGCGGGTGTCTAGGTTTTACCTGTTCATGCCTTAACTGGTAAACAGATATTTGTTAAATTTGGCATGCAGAAAAATTGCATTCCGTGGAAGGACATGGGCCACTATTATTTTTCAAAAAAACTCAAAGAGGGTGTGAAATAAAGGATGAAAGTTTATATGGAGAGATAAGGTCAGCACTTGGATGGGTGACCGCACTTTTTGCACTCCATATATTTTTTATCATGTTTAAATTATGAAAATTATATTCAATACATACGAAGTCTCGGGCAACAGCTAATATTGAACTATTCTCCAATTCTCAAGGATCATTCTGTTTCCAGGGCCCTATTCGAGCTGATGATGAAGTCAATGGTGGAGTATTTGTACTGGAGCGGCGCTCAGGAAGCCCCGCGCAAAGCTCGTTTTCCCGAACAATTCACCGACGATCTTAACACTCTAGTCAATAATGTCACTTCGGAGATCATTTCAAGGTATGTCTACTTGTTTATAAGCAAAAGGTTAATTGCCGATGTTGTTAGTTTGTTTGTAGGGGGTAAATTCTTTCACACTATCTCTGAATGTATAATAGTATAAGCTACATTTTATTCCTTCGCGATTATAACCGCTCAATTAAAACTAGTATCTTGTACTAAGACATACTTTTGGATGTAAAAAGTATTTACAACCAAAAGTATGCAGGTATTCTATCAGCCACGTGAAACACATAGCTTCGTTTAATTTGGAGCTAAATGGTGGTGTAAAATGTCCAGCAATATGAATGAATGAATGAATGAACGTGGATGGATTTAGAGGTAGCGTTAGGCCAAAGAAAAGGGGGATGAATAATAAATAAATAATAATACCCAACAGTCACATACATAGTCCTGACCCCACACTAGGATTCCCTGTGTCGTGGGTATCAGAAACTACGAGTACCATGGTACCACAACACCCAGACTGGAAGAAATATTTACAGAACATGCAAACATTTCTTCCGCAGCGGGAATCGAACCCACAGAGTGGAATGAGGGCAGGAAGATAATATTAATAATTTTTTTTTCAACATCATCATCTTCCTTTCATTCCAGATACGGCAAAGACGGCCGGTTAACCCAGAGCCTGAACAACAGCCTGGCGTTCTTCCTGTTCGATCTGTTCAGCGTGATGGACCGCGGGCTGGTGTTCAACTTCATCCGCAATTACTACAAGCAGATGAGCGCCAAGATCGCCTCGCTGCCCGACGCCGTTCCTTTGGTGCATTACAAGGTATGAAATGAAAATGATTTTTTTTTTATTACTGTAACTTTTTACAATTTTGTATAACTAGGTTGGGGCCTTCATTTAAGTAAAATATATTTGTGTTAAAAGGTCCCGCTCTTCTATAGCCAATTATACTTAATCTAGTTAATAGAAGGTGAGTTATGTTATTTTAAGTTACTTGTGCATATTAAGAAGTTTAGTGTATATGTGTAAGCATGCACACGCGCGCGCGCGCGCGTGTGTGTGTGTGTGTGTGTGTGTGTGTATAGTATACCCTCCGCCACTTGTAGCCTAAACCGACGAGGAGGCTTGATTCGTGCATGAGGAATGTACTGAGAGAAAATGAAGCGAAAGAAGTATGTATCACGAATTATGTTGTAAGGTTTGTTTATCTAAAACTAAAGTGATTTCATAGAAATAACGAAAAATACGCTTGATTTACATAAGTAAATTGTATCTCCAGTTTGGCTGAATTATAGGTAATGTGTGGGCTAGGTCTCCCCAGTGCCGCCCTCACTCCTTTTGTTTTTTTCTAATAAACAATGTTGTATTGTTTTGTTTCAGCTGGCTTTCCTCCGCATAGTGTGCTCTCACGAGCACTACGTCCCTCTCAACCTACCCGCGTGGACAGTATGCGGGGGGGGCTCCCCCGCGCCCTCCTCTCACTCAGTCGCGTCGCACTCGTCGTCGGCGCCGCACGCGCTGGGACACGAGTTCCGCTCGCGGCACTACCTGGCGGGCCTACTGCTGGCCGAGCTCACTAATGCACTGGAAATGCAGTGAGTATTTACTTGTAATAAATGTGTAATGACCGACATGCAGGTCGGTCTGAGCACCACGGAGCGTGTGTTTCTATTTAAAATTTATTTAACATCTATGTACCAAACTTCAAGCAGAATAAATGATTTGATTATTAAGTAGAAATATTAAGTAAGGTTGTATTTCTCAAACTTCAACAACTTGTCGCGTACCTTTTTGTTTTCTCGACGTTTGGAAAAGTCATCCCGTGGCCATGATCGCTGCAACGCATTCGAAATTTCGGGAAAATAAAAAGGTGTGCGATTAAGCTACACTGTAAAACATTAAATATGTAAAGTTTATATCGTCACTGGAAAGGCAAATTTACGTAAGCGCCAATCGAGAAAAAGCCGTTTGAAGTTCATTTTTTTCGTTTTTTTAATCATAACTTTCTACCTAATTATCGAATTTTGATGACGTCAACGTAAGATTTCATTCTTTTTTCATTTTCTATGTCCAGCAATTCATATTATTGTATTTGGACTGCTATTTTAGGATAATAACTCAATATGCCTATTTGGCGCCATTTTGGCGCTTACGTAATTTTGCCTTTCCAGTGACGATATAGTGTTTTGGTGCCTATTAAAAGGCTTTTGTTCTGTATTCTTTCCGTGTGAGGGATTTTGTCTCTTTTGTTTGTTCATTTTAATGAGGTTTGGTTTCTTAAAGGGGTTTGTCACACTTCAGGTGATTAGTAGATTTTATTACATTAAAACATTTATCTAGCACTTTTTTTGTCTATTAAAAGTTAAGTTTTGTTTCTATTGAGGTATCATGACATGGTTTTGTCTCTATTCATGGAATTTTGTCTCTTTTTTCAAGGGATTTTCGCTGTATTTCACCCGCAACAATATTTATGTTTTTGTTTGTTTTTTTTATTTACTTTTCTGTGTTTTTTTTTTGTGTGCAATAAAGTGTTTATCTATCTATCTATAACCTCCGCAGGAGCCCAATCCTGCAATGCGCGGCGGTCAACGCGGTGCTATCTCTACTGACGGCGCACGACGCAGATCCGCGGCTGTCCGACCCGGAGCAGAAGGCGCGAGTAGCCGCCTTGTACCTGCCCATACTAGGCATAGTGCTGGACGCCATGCCGCAACTCTACAGAGGCTTCAACACTAACAAAGGTAGCTTTTGAGCGGTCGTGATAGGTGCAAAAGTTGAGGAGTTATGCGTGCATTCTGCCTCTGGTTGTCTAGTCGGTAGTGACCCCGCCTTCCGATCCTAAGGTCGTAGGTTCAAATTCGATCATATACCAATTTTTCTGTGCTAAAAGTTTATGTGCGCTATACCAGTGCTCTCAAACGGTGAAGAAAAACATTGTGAGGAAACCCCCGGCTTAGTCAGCTCCGCACGTATTGACCTGTCTTTCCTGTGGATAAGGCCGACTAAACTGAGAGGATGGAATAGGTGCTGGGCAAGCCTACTCCATCTTAATTCGTCCCGTGCACTACAACGTCCCGTTAGTAAAGGCAAAAGTTGCCTCCTGACGCTGTATAAAACATCTACTATAGATGGTAAAAAAAGGCCTTAGTAGAAGGACGTTGCAAAAGTCGCGAAGTTATGTGCCTTCTGTTATCTCTATTGATGGCATATGACGCAAACGGACCCGCGACTTTCAGTCAAATTATTCAACTGTGGATTATAAATAATTGCAATATTTTGTCACAGAAATACTGGCTATGGACAGTGAGCTGGGGCATATCGGAAGCTTCTACACACCTTCATCTCCCGAAGGAGATTTGAAACAGGTATTAAAAGACTGCTTTCACATGGTAAACATACTGTTGTTCCATTCATCATCTTCCTGTCCTAAGCCCACTTATATGGCACCTTTCATTTATTCCGTGTACTATACTGTAAAAAAAATCTTTCCCCGAGCATGTCGTAAAAGTCGACTTAGGGATAGTATCCTCTCCAACATGATGAGATACAATAAGCAAGTACTCCCAAGGAGGGTGACGTCAGGCAGACGGCCGGTCATAAAACACCTTAGCCAAAACTCTTACAGCATGATCCATAGATCATGTCTCACACAGTCCTTCCATCTTTTCTTTGGCTTACGTCTACCCACATATCCTTCCACATTCAAGTCTAACACTCTTGTCACATGACATTGATGAAATTTCTCTCCCTGTGGAAATACGCAAAGCCTCATCCATGGGAATCTTCAAGTCTAAATTAAATCGATATTATCTTGCTCTGCAAAGCAATCAACCAAATTGAGCACCTGTAGGCTTTATTGTAATATATATTATGTAGTTAGTTTTTTGTGTGTATGTGTAATATTTCTTACTCGATTAGTTTCTCCTTCAAAGCACTACCTCTGTTGTTTCTCCAAATTTCACAAAGGTTAGCCAGAAGAAAATGCTAATTATCATTAAGATCGCTTATGTACATGTTGTTTCTTTTGTGCAATAAAGAATTTTCAATCTATTTATGAAATGAATGTTTTTGAATATTCCCAGAATGGGCGTCCTCCATTCAACAGTGAGACAAGTCGCAATCTACTGATGTGCCTGGTGTGGGTGCTGAAGTGGGCGGACCGCGGCGCGCTCAGTGCTTGCGTCACCGAGCTGCCAGCGCCGCGCCTGCTGGCGCTCCTAGCCCTCATCGAGCTGTGCTTCAAGTGCCAAGAGTACAAGGTACGACATCGCATTCAACAGCGAAACAAGTCGCAATCTACTGATGTGCCTGGTGTGGGTACTGAAGTGAGCGGACCGCGGCGCGCTCAGTGCTTGCGTCACCGAGCTGCCAGCGCCGCGCCTGCTGGCGCTCCTAGCCCTCATCGAGCTGTGCTTCAAGTGCCAAGAGTACAAGGTACGACATCGCATTCAACAGCGAAACAAGTCGCAATCTACTGATGTGCCTGGTGTGGGTACTGAAGTGAGCGGACCGCGGCGCGCTCAGTGCTTGCGTCACCGAGCTGCCAGCGCCGCGCCTGCTGGCGCTCCTAGCCCTCATCGAGCTGTGCTTCAAGTGCCAAGAGTACAAGGTACGACATCGCATTCAACAGCGAAACAAGTCGCAATCTACTGATGTGCCTGGTGTGGGTACTGAAGTGAGCGGACCGCGGCGCGCTCAGTGCTTGCGTCACCGAGCTGCCAGCGCCGCGCCTGCTGGCGCTCCTAACCCTCATCGAGCTGTGCTTCAAGTGCCAAGAGTACAAGGTACGACATCGCATTCAACAGCGAAACAAGTCGCAATCTACTGATGTGCCTGGTGTGGGTACTGAAGTGAGCGGACCGCGGCGCGCTCAGTGCTTGCGTCACCGAGCTGCCAGCGCCGCGCCTGCTGGCGCTCCTAGCCCTCATCGAGCTGTGCTTCAAGTGCCAAGAGTACAAGGTACGACATCGCATTCAACAGCGAAACAAGTCGCAATCTACTGATGTGCCTGGTGTGGGTACTGAAGTGAGCGGACCGCGGCGCGCTCAGTGCTTGCGTCACCGAGCTGCCAGCGCCGCGCCTGCTGGCGCTCCTAGCCCTCATCGAGCTGTGCTTCAAGTGCCAAAAATACAAGGTACGACATCGCATTCAACAGCGAAACAAGTCGCAATCTACTGATATGCCTGGTGGGGGTACTGAAGTGGGCTAACCGCGGCGCGCTCAAACTACGTAGAAAGTAGCCTTTTATCTACATACATACATATTATCACGCCCGTATCCCTAACGAGGCGGACAGAGCCACAAGTAATCATAAGAAAACTTGCAGCCACTCCGATTCAAAGTTCCAAGATGGATATGGTAAACCATGGTGACAGGCTGACAGGTGATCAGCCCCTCGCCCATATAGATGGTCCATCATGTTGGAGAGGATACTATCCCTTAGTCGACTTTTACGACATGCTCGGAGAAAATATAAGGACGCATTCTATGTTCTTACTTTACTCCCAGTCCAGCGGAGAAGTAGTTATCCTTTATCATTATCTAATACATTATAATTCGTGGCTGAACATAATCTCGGGATATTACGAAGACATTACGGTTCATATCAAGACAAGTCTTTATTAATATTTTTAATAATAATGAGATTCAAATTTATTTTTACTTTCAGGGTCAGAAGGAGATAATGAAATGCGCGCAACAGAACGTACGGAAGACAACTGATATAAAATCGAAACTGGAAGACGTTATCTTGGGACAGGGCTCCGCTAGGTCTGATTTCATCATGCGTCGTAAAGGTAAATGATCCAACATTTTTTTTACGACCTTAATGGCGTGGCAGGCGAGTGCTCGGCTGAGGCGCAAGAGGCGCGGGTTCGATTGCCGCTACGGGAGAAATGTTTGTATGTTCAGCAAATATTTCTTCTGGGTCGGAGTGTGTAATAGTTACCTTGATTATATTCCGACTTTCAGGTGGCGGCAGCGGCGGAGTGGGCAACGGAGCGAGGCGCGAGCGATGGCGTAAGGAGTGGGTTCGAGGACCGGCTGGGGGGAGTGCGGGGGGGCGGGAAGCGGGAGGGGCGCCTAGACCGGCGGCCGCCTTGTCCGCCGCGCTGGCTGCTGAAGTGTCATTGACGTTACTCCACGCTTTGGAGACTATCGTCCAGGTAATTGTGATTATTAGCGATTTTTAAGAGTCAATTCGCAAGGAGTGGGTTCGATGACCGACAGGGGGGGGGGCATTGTCTGCCGCTCTGGTCTAGGTAATTGCCATTTGTTTTGGTGCTCAGAGCCTCGCTAAGGCTCGCTAGTAGTTTCAATAGCAGAAGTCCTCATTCTTCAAGTGTAAAAAGGTTAGTGAGGCTCTGAGCACCAAAACAAATGGCAATTACCTTGACCAGAGCGGCAGATAATGCCCCCCCTCTGTCGGTCTTCGAACCCATTACATTCCCTTATTACATTCGCGTTGCATTTCATATTGTGTCACCTTGTTCCACTAAGTTTAACTATGAGTTCAACCAGTTGAACTAACTAATTTTAGAGCTGCAACAATTCCTGACAAATTCCTTGATCGTAGCGGCAAGTAGCTAACTACTATTTTTAAGTTGAAAAAATTGGAGGAAATTTATCCAATATGTTCAACTGGTTGTACAGATAGTTGAACATATTGGAGTAGACGATATTGTGTTGCGAACAATATGTACAAGATATAAGTTATGATAGACAAGATATACATAGCTACTTCTTTGAGGTTGAAAAAAACCGAAGTTTATCCAATATGTTCAACTGGTTGTACAGATAGTTGAACATATTAGAGTAGACGATATTGTGTTGCGAATAATATTTACAAGGTATAAGTTGTGTGTTCCAGTCGTGCAGTAACCTGGAGTGCGGCGCGAGCGTGTGCACCGGCGCGTTGCAGGTGCTGCTGCACGCGCTGCAGCGCAACCAGAGCGTCGGCGTGCTCCAGCACATGTTCGCCACGCTGCGGGCGCTCATCGCCAAGGTGATCTCCAACGAAACCGAGGCCTATCGCGCAAAACAATCCCTGTATCATAAACTATACAACAAAATTAATAAGGAAAATGAGCAAAGAATACTTAACAAATAAATTCTAGCAAGTGCTTACTAATAATATTTGAAACTACAATAAAATAAAATATATAAATACATACCTATTTATATTTATAAAAGAAAAATATTTAATGGTATAAATGAACAGGAGACAGATGTCTAAATTTAACTTGGTATAACTTTGTGCACAGCCGCTGTGCGTGTGTGTGCGTGGGCCTGTTTGTCTAGTTAGTTGTTGTTCCAGCTGGGCTGCGCGTGCTGCGGCGAGGAGTCGGCCGTGTGCCGCGTGCTGCTGCGGCACTGCGGCGCGCTCTCGCACCACACGCGCGCGCACGCCGCCGCCGCGCTCTACGCGCTCATGAGGCAGCACTTCCACATCGGCAACGTAACTATACACAAATACACACCATCACACACACACACACACCCCACCATCTCACACACACACATACATACACATTCACCACCAGCTTTAACTTTTAAAACCCCGGCCAGACTGTTGTAAACAAGCCCTCCATATCGGTCTCCACCGGCGGTTTACCACAGTGTAAACACATGTTTGCAACAAAAATTCGTTTAACCTTCAACAACCTCTGTGGACGGATGCGCGTTGTCAACCGCGTGCTTCCACCAAAGAGTCGACAACGCACTGAGGTGGGAGCCTTGTTGTAAACCAATGTGGACGCAAACACCAACCGTGGGCTACACAAGCCTCCCACCAAGGTGACCCGTGTTGGAAGCTTGTTCACAACAGTCTGGTCCGGCCTCAAATATGAGTTGGTGTTCCAGAACTTCAGTCGCGTGAAGATGCAGGTGACGATGTCTCTGTCGGCGCTGGTGGGCACGGCCGCCACCTTCAGCGAGGAAGCGCTGCGGCGCGCGCTCAAAACCATCCTCCTATACGCAGAAAAGGATGCCGACCTGCTCAACACCACCTTCCCCGAACAGGTAACAATATCACGTGAAACTGAAATGTCTCTGCTGGACTGGGAGCAGATAAAACATAGGATGCGTCCAGCTGCTTCTCTCCCCGAGCATGTCGTAAAAGTCGACTAAAGGATAGTATCCTCCCCGACATGGCGGACCGTCTATTATGGGCGATGGGCTGATCACCTGTCACCATGGTTCACCATATCCCCTATACTCTTTGCACCTGCCTAAATTTTAAGCTTATTACCTATGATTGTTTTCTGTAATAAGTGTTTTGTTTGTTTATTTTGTTAGTTTTTCAGCCGTTTAGGCGTGAAATAGTAACAAACATCCATACATACAAACGTAAATATGTATGTATGTATTACCATCACCCACAGCTCATGGTTTCCTTGATGAATGAATGATGAAAATCGAATGGTGATGATTGGTTTGTTCCAGGTGAAGGACCTGGTGTTCAACCTGCACATGATCCTGTCGGACACGGTGAAGATGAAGGAGTTCCAGCAGGACCCGGAGATGCTGTTGGACCTGATGCATCGCATCGCGCGCGGCTACCAGCACAGCCCCGACCTGCGGCTCACCTGGCTCAACAACATGGCGCAGAAGCACATGGAGGTAACATACAATGATAAATGACATTTATTTGCACGATCACATAATCTTACTTCTTACTTATATTATAAATGCGAAAGTTTGTGAGTTTGGATGTTTGTGCCTCAATCACGCCTAAACGGCTTAACGGATTTGAATGAAACTTGGAATATACATAGTATGTGTGCTGGATTAACATATAGGCTATTTTTAAACCGTATACCACGCGAGCGAAGCCGCGAGCGGCAGCTAGTAAATAATAACACCCAACAGTCACATACATAGTCCTGACCCACACAAGGATTCCCTGTGTCGTGGGTATCAGAAACTACAAGTACCATGGTACCACAACACCCAGACCCGGAAGAAATATTTGCAGATCATGCAAACGTTTCTTCCGCAGCGGGAATCGAACCCGCGCTATGTGCGCTATACCAGTACTCTCAAACGGTGAAGGAAAACATCTTGAAGAAACCCGTGGCTCGTAATGACCATGTCTTTCCTGTGGACAAGGCCGACTAAGCTGAGAGGATGGAATAGGTGCCGGGCAAGCCTACTCCATCTTAATTCGTCCCGGGAACTACAACATCCCTTTTGTGAAGGTAAAAGTTGCCTCCTGACGCTGTATAAATCATCTACTATAGATGGTAAAATGCCTCAGTTTTTACTGTGGATAGTTTGAATGTGTTTGATGTTGTGATTGTTTCCAGCGGTCGAACCACACGGAGGCCGGCATGTGTTTGATCCACGGTGCGGCGCTGGTCGCTGAGCAGATAATGGCGAGCGGGCGCGGCGCCGCGCTCTTGCAGCACGTCACGCACAACGCACTGGACGAGTCCTGCGCGGACGCTCTCCATCATCACCTCACGCACCAGGAGCTACAGGTCTGAGCTACAGATACGTTCTCCGCTGGATTGGGAGTAAAGAAAAACAATGCGTCCAGCTGTTTCTCTCCCCGAGCATGTCGTAAAAGTCGACTAAGGCATAGTATCCTCTCCAACACGATGGACCATCTATATGGGCGATGGGCTGATCACCTGTCACCATGGTTCACCTTCATCTTGGAACTTTGAATCAAAAGTGGCTGCGAGTTTTCTTATGATTGCTTGTGGCTTCGCCCAACCCACTAGGAATGCAGGCGTGATAATTATGAATGTATGTATGTGTGTGTTTTCCCGGAGTATTAGACTCCTCCAAATAGCATCGTATGCTTACATATTTATAAGCTACTTTTGCATGTATCTAGACGACTTCTGGAAACAAGTTGGATATAATTTTAGCACCGTTCCAGGCGCTCTTGGAGCACGCAGCCAGCGAGCTGATGACGGCCGGCATGTATGAAACTGTGAATGACGTGTACAAAGTGCTGATCCCCATCGCGGAGGAACACCGGGATTATAAGAAACTCGCCAACATACACAGGTGAGGCCTTCAATTTCAAGGGGTGGTACACATGATGTTTTTAGCAACTTTGTAACTTCGCCCCACCCACCCCCTACCCTACCCAGAATCACGTGTTCAACCAAAGTGGAGATACTATTACAAAACTTACTTTTTCATTACATATTAATGCACGAAAGGAGCATTTGAGGTGCACTTTAATCCTTTCACCACATTTGTCCGAAAGAACTAGTACATGTTTATTGAACTTTGAAGTAGTACTAATAGTTAAGTGGCCAACTCTTGTGACGGAGTTTTAAGGCCGCCTAAGAGCATCCGTCATAGCTTAAAGACTTAAAAGCCGGGAACGACAATTTAACGTGCCCTCCGAAACACGGAAGCGCTCAGCTCGTAATGCCGCTTGCGGTCACCCCAAATGTGACCGCGCACAACGTTGCTTAACTTCAACGGTCAATCAAGAACGTCAAGCAAGCTACATTACGCTTCATTAACTTGTAAATAGTTAACTTATATTGCGAGGTTTATTTACCCAAAGCTAAAGTGAAAATGGTTTCTTTACATAAATTGTATCACCAGTTTGGCCGATGTATATTTGTTATTTTTTGTTATTGTATGTATGTTCGTATGAGCTAGTGGCCAACTCTAATGACGGAGTTTTTAGGCCGCCTAAAGGCCTCCGTCATGGCTTAACGACTTAAAAGCCGGGACCGACTGTTATTTTTTGTTATTGAATTCCAGCAAGTTGAACGAGGCGTTCACGCGAATCGAGCAACTGCACGGGAAGCGCGTTTCTGGCGCGTACTTCCGCGTGTCCTTCTACGGCGCGCGCTTCGGAGACCTCGACCGCGAGGAGTTCGTGTACAAGGAGCACGCGCTAACCAAGCTGCCGGAGATATTCAGCCGGCTGGAGGTGACCATAATCCATACTTGTGCGATTCAACAGCTCTAAATTTTGCAATAAAACGGCTTGACAAAAGAAACTCACCGTGGATCCCCAAAGCCTCCAGAGCGCGTCCCGGGACGATACAACACTTGTACACATTCACGGACACTAGTGCAACAAGCTTTTACAGTTTTCACGGCCTTTGAGTACAGTTTTTCCTATTTCCTGAATATTTTCTCTGGAGCCGCATGTGCGTTCCTCTCGAGTTCAAATACAGTGGCGCCGGCGCCTTCCTCGGATTGGCGGCCGCGCGCGGTACTTTTCCGCTGGCTCGTTTTGGCGGGAGGGTTCGTTCTCGAATCAAGCCATAGAATATAAACCCAACAATACTAATATTTTTTTTTAGTCTATACTGTCCCACTGCTGGGCAAAGGCCTCCCCCAAATGCTTCC
This sequence comes from Scotopteryx bipunctaria, assembly GCA_949320045.1. Lineage (NCBI taxonomy): Eukaryota > Metazoa > Arthropoda > Insecta > Lepidoptera > Geometridae > Scotopteryx > Scotopteryx bipunctaria. Next base: position 12,578,667 of record OX439441.1, read on the forward strand.
ACTTATGCCGGTCTTTTGCGGTTTCCCACCACTCCTTGTTAAAGCAATCGAGATCGTGGCGCCAACGCCTTCTCGAACGGCCCCGATGTCTCTTTCCATCAGGCACCCAAATAGTGTATACTAATAATTATAATATAAATATTTGCGGACTTTTCACACAGCGCCATCTAGCCCCAAACTAAGCAAAGCTTGTACTATGGGAACCAGATGGTTGATAGAATTACGTATGTACTTTTTTTTGTAAATACACACTTCTAATACAACACCCAGACCCGGTAGAAATATTCGCAGAACATACAAACATTTCTCCCGTAGCGGGAATCGAACCCGCGCCTCTTGCGTCCCAGCCGAGCACTCGCCCGCCACGCCACCGAGGTCGTCAATCCTACTAATAAGAAGGCCTTTTACCATCTATAGTAGATGATTTATACAGCGTCAGGAGGCAACTTTTACCTTCACAAACGGAACACTGTAGTGCCCGGGACGAGTTAAGATGGAGTAGGCTTGCCCAGCACCTATTCCAACCTCTCAGTCATCTAAGGCATCCCGCCATCTCAGTCTTGGTCAATATAAGGTAAAAGTTGCCTCCTGACTAAATCATCTACCATAGATGTTAAAAGGCCTTAGTTTTACTTTTGTTTTGTAGAATTTCTACGGCAGCCGCTACGGCACTGACAACGTGGTTATAATAAAGGACTCCAACATAGTGGACACCTCCACGCTGGACCCCGGCAAGGCGTACATCCAGATCACCTACGTGGAGCCGTACTTCGAGCCGCACGAGCTCAGGACACGAGTCACGCATTATGAGAGGAACTATAACATCAGTGAGCATACGACTTACATTTACATGCATACTTCCCTGCTGGAGTCTCAGACCAAATAAAAAGAAAAGACGCCGCGCCGCGAACAACAAAAGTGAAGCCACCTTTTTATCTATGTGTGTGTCGAAGGTTTTGAGGTTGTTAGTTCCATGTAACCTAAAATTCATAGTATAATAACTAAGAAACGATGTTATTTGAAGTACTTACAAGTGAAAAGTGATTCCGTGAGACTTTTTATGTGATTTGCTGCTGTTTTTACAAGTTTTCACTACACAGGAAGGCATAATTCTATTTTTAAAACTCGTGACGTACTAAGAGCGATGAGCATGATTTTATTGTAGTTGTGTGCATGAGCGTGTATGTTTACTTGCAGGAGCACGGTTTTGTTTGGCTTCACTTTTGTTGTTCGCGGCGCGGCGTCTTTTCTTTTTATTTGGTCTGAGGCTGGAGTAAAGAAAAAAGAGAATTCGTCCAGCTTGATCTCTCCCCGAGCATGTCGTAATAGTCGACTAAGAGATAGCATCTTCTCCGACAAGATGGACCATCTATATGGACGATGGGCTGATCACCTGTCACCATTGTTCACCATATCCATCTTGGGACTTTGAATCCTGATTTAAAGTCCAACGATGGATAAAATGAAAGTAAAGTAAAGGATATGGTACAATATGGTATGGTTTCTTATGATTACTTGTGGCTTTGCCCATCAGCTTCTCAGTATAAAATGTTTATCTTCTAGTGCAGGGATCCCCAAACTATTTTGGACAAGTGACCCCTTTTCCAAAATGAACTGTTACCTCAAACCCCCATGGCCAAATTACCTACTTTTAAGATCAACCCCCTTATTCATAATGGTCCGCTAACTTAAAACAGCTGCAAATTTTTCATCTTGTACGAACTTGAGACTTTACATTACTACAACAATGCTATTTCCTACAAAAATATTAATTATTCTTAGTACATGTGACACAACATAAACAATACAGTACCTACCTATCTTGAAAGTTTTAAATAAGAACTTGTGTTAATTTAATAGGGGTCGATTTTTAGACCTCGTCGACCCCCAAAATCAGTTTTCGTTTATGTCGACCCCTAGGAAACCGATATAAGGGGTCGATATCGACCACTTTGGGAATCCTTGTTCTAGTGTGTTAAAGCAGTTGGTTTTCCAAATAAATAACTAATAATAATGTATGTACGTACATACATACATAAAATCACGTTTGTTTCCCATAGGGGTTGGCAGATACGGATCTCTATTTTTATCTATAGACCGTTGGCAACGATCTTGCCCGATTGTGTTTTTTGTATTATCCTACTATTATAAACGCGAAAGTTTGTATGTATAGATGTTTGTTACTCTTTCACGCCTAAACGGCTGAACAGATTTGAATGAAACTAGGAATATACTTAGTACATTCCTATTTTTTATCCGGGTACCACGCGAGCGATGCCCCGGGCGGCAGCTAGTGTAAATTATATTTGTATTGGTTGTATGTCGGTTTCTGTTTATGATTATCGTACATACATACATACATAAAATCACGCCTCTTTCCCGTAGGGGTAGGCAGAGATCAGGGATCGCCATTTGCTACGATCCTGACATACTTCTTTTGCTTCCTTCACTCTCATTACATTCCTCATGCATGCTCGTCGGTTTAGGGTACTCTTGACCTGGCCTATGATTATCGATTGTGTGTATATTCCAGAACGGTTCATGTACGCGACGCCGTTCACGTCGGACGGGCGCGCGCACGGCGACATCGCAGAGCAATGCAAGCGGAAGACCATACTCACCGTGGCGCACCACTTCCCTTACGTCAAGACCAGGATACAGGTGACATCCAACGCCTGCTGGTGTGACAGACTCCGAACGACTGTCCGTGTCCGTAGAAAGAGAGAAAAAAATAATAAAAGTATTTGTGGATATTTCACACAGCGCCATCTAGTCCAAAACTTAGCAAAGCTTGTACGATGAGAGAACTGGTGTTTTGTTGGTAGGGACCCCGCCTTCAGATCTTTAGGTCGTGGGTTCAAACCCGGTCGTTAACCAATGGATTTTTCTATGCGAAAAATTTATGTGCGCTATACCAGTACTCTCAAACGGTAAAGGAAAACATCGTGAGGAAACCCGCGGCTTAGTCAGCTCTGCACGTATTTACCATGTCTTTCCTGTGGACAAGGCCAACTAAGCTGAGAGGATGGAATAGGTGCTGGGCAAGCCAACTTCATCTTAATTCGTCCCTGGCACTGCAGCGACCCGTTAGTGTAGTTCCGTACAAACATTTCTCCCGTAGCGAGAATCGAACTCGCATCTCTTGCGTCTCAGCCGAGCACTCGCCCGCCACTAGAGTTGGCCTAATAAATAAAGAAGTACTTATTATTTTATATTGCCAGATCAACATAAAGACATGGTCAAAACAAGTTTTCATAATATTATTGCTTGTCGTTTTCAGGTTGTCCAACGAACACAAATAATCCTGTCGCCGATCGAAGTTGCCATTGAAGACATACAAAAGAAGGTGATATACAAAATACTTCAATACATACCCCGCAACTTGGTTTTCTTCTTATCTCTTGCCAATGTTAAAATAACTTTATGTAACATGTTTCATGTTTCATGGTTGCTTGTAATTTTTTGATAGTAGCTTATGGAACGGTTTAGTCCTCAAGTAAAGGGAAAGAAGAAAGAAAGCGTTTATTTGCAAGAAGCATGGTAATGTAGGTGTTACAGTTCAGGGTAGTTTTACTCGAATACACTTTTGGCATGCAAAATATATTACATAATAGAAAATTATTAAAGTCAATGTAATTATTAATTGATTAATTAATGTCAATGTTATCTTAAAAAAATCATGAACATTATTAAAACAGTTTTGTCTTAAATTGTCTTACAGGTAATTTCCTTATAAGAGAAAGAAGAAAGAAAGAAAATACGTTTATTAGTTCATTTATCACTATACTATTTCCAAATAGGTACTAAGAGTAAGAGAGTGATATAATGAACGAAAAGGCCCTGCCTCAGCATTATGTTGCTCAGCAAGAAGCTGATGCAACGCTTTTATCCTTCGGTATCTCATATGTAGGAGAAGTAGCATGAAGTAATGTTTGTGCAGACCGGGGAGCTGGCGGCGGCGACCGGGCAGGAGCCGGCGGACCCCAAGATGCTGCAGATGGTGGTCCAGGGCTGCATCGGCACCACGGTCAACCAGGGCCCGCTCGAGCTCGCGCAGGTACCGCCCACTCTCCACGAATATTAACTCCTCCTAGTCAATGATGAGAGTCCCAAGATGGATATGGTGAACCATGACAGATGATCAGGGTCCATCATGTTGGGGAGGATACTATCCCTTAGTCGACTTTTACGACATGCTCGGGGAGAGAAGCAGCTGGACGCATTCTATGTTATTTCTTTACTTCCAGTCTAGCGGAGAAGTATATTATTATAGCGAATAGTTATTCCCATATGAACAAATTAACATCAACAATTACTAAAATTTAAAGAATAAGGCCCCACTTGCAGGAAAATCTTCTAAATGTCGATTTTGTCAAATCTAGAAGTAGCCCTATATTTTGATTTAATAATCTCAATAAACGTCAAAATATAAGCCTAATTCTAGATTGAAGAAACAACGCGGCAAACGTGTAAACCAAAATCTTGTTAATTATTCTTCTTTACCTTCTTTTCTGGGAAGGTGATAGTGGTAAGGGATGGTGAACAACTGCAAATTCTCAAGTTCCTGTTTTATGTTTCCAGGTGTTCTTAGCGCCAGTGGCGGAGGGAACTCAGCCCCCGACGAGGCTGACCAATAAACTGCGACTCGCCTTCAAAGACTTCTCCAAGAAGTAAGCATCAGCCTTCTCTGCCGACTTTCATTATTCTAAACTTGTAAAATGATTCCGGGACTGAGTAGTGCAGAGGTCAAACAAAATGTCTATACGGACCGGCTGTCTATGTTGCACAAAGTATGAACGTCAAAATGCCCCAGTGTCTAAATGTCCATAGTTATCATGGTCAAGGTTAGTGACAAATGGTACACATCTCAAAATGCCAAGTACAACAAAAAGTGTGATAGACAAAATCCGGGCAAATATCCGGCTGAGGTGCGAGAGATGCAAGTACGATTCCTGCAGTGGGACAAAATTAATTTCTAGGTATTGTGGTACTATAATTTCTGATATCCACAATACAAAAATTCAGTATTATAATATTGATCCTAGTTTGGGGTCTGGACTATGTGTGGCTGTCATTTATCATTTTATTAGGGTTCCGCACACGAAGGGTATCAACGAGACCCTATTACTAAGCCTCCGCTGTCCGTTCGTCTGCCAGCGGGCTGTATCTATGAACCATAACAAGTAGAGTTAAAATTTTCACAGAGTAAAAGGTGGCCCATTCAAGAAAAAAAAATGTTAACTTTCGCAATCGTACATTGAATTTAAGCAACACTGGGCGCGGTAAAGTGATTTTTTGCACATTTTTTTGTTAAGTATGTGTATTTCTTTTTCAAACGATCTTAAATTGCTTTATTTTAATAGGGATCGTGCTGCCACATATAACAGGTGGCACACAAGAAACATTTTGGTACATATACGATGGCGAATTTGACTCGCACTTGACCGGTTTTATACACATATAAAATCGCGCCTGTTTCCCATAGGTGTAGGCAGAGATCACGAATCTCCATTTACTACGATCCTGACTCTGACTGACTGATTCTTTCGCTTCATTCACTCTCATTGCATTCCTCATGCACGGTTTTATATTTATTTATTGTTGTACTCTCAGATGCCACGATGCCCTCCGCAAGAACAAGAATCTGATCGGCAGCGACCAGCGGGAGTACCAGCGCGAGCTGGAGCGCAACTTCCAACGGTTTACGGAGAGACTCGCGCCGCTCGTGCGCGCCTCGCCCGGCCACGTCGCCCAGCTCAGGTCACCACCACACACTCAGGCTAGCGCCACATTGAGCGGATTTTCCGTGACCTTCCGTTGCGGTTAATCCGCGACGATGTTCCGACCCATACTATATTCCGTTGGCAGATTATCAATCTTACTTATGTTATAAATGCGAAAGTTTGTGAGTTTGGATGTTTGTGCCTCAATCACGGCTGAACGGATTTGAATGAAACTTGGAATATACATAGTACATGTACTGGATTAACATATAGGCTATTTTTATCCGGATATCACGCGAGCGAAGCCGCGGGTGGCAGCTAGTATCATATAAAATCCGTCGACGGAGAACCGAATAGACGCCGACAGCGCGCGGTCAGCAACGGAACAACCGATCTTCCGCGTAGTGTACCCGACTATAGAAACTTAATGAAATAAAATGAATTTGAAGAAGATCGGCGACGGAAAATCGTTTCAATGTGGCGCTAGTCTTAACCACACTATGCAGAAGACACGCCGAACGTACTTCGGCGTGATCGCGCCTGCAATGCTATTTCGGATAGTTCCCATATGTTCCAAGGAACATGACATCATCGGACAGAATAAGATATTTTTTCTTATTTTGTAATACTATTCTCTATTTCGACGCTCTAGTATCCTGCTCAACTTTTAACCTCAAATCTACTTACTACTACGTACTTTTATCAAACTTAATTCTATATTTTTTGCTACAGCAATGGACTGAACAAGCTCGACTACAAGTGCCAAGCGTGAGGCGACACGGCAACCCCAGTAGGATCCTACCACCGTCTATTTAGTATTTATTCACACCTGACTAGTATTAGACATTGCATTTATTTTAAACTTAGGTTGTGCACTCTTGTAAGTATGAATATAAAGATGATCTGTAGGTAAATCGTGTCTATGCAAGATATGAAAATGAGCAAAACGTTGGACACGGGTTTTTTTCGCTATTTTGTTTGTCATTTTGCAATTAGACTGCCCATATTTCTAATTCTATCGCATCTGCAAACGTGAGGATGGATAAGTGGTGAAGTAAAAAAAAAGTCGAATACGTCCAGCTGCTTCTCTCCCCCGCATGTCTAAAAGTCGACTAATGGGCAATGGGCTGATCACCTGTCACCATGGTTCATCATATCCATCTTGAATCAGGAGTGGCTGCAAGTTTTCTCTTGATTACTTGTGGCTCTACCCACCCCATAAGGGATACGAGCGTCATAATATATATGTATGTATGTTTCCTATAGGTATTGTTTGAAAATGTTAGGGTGCCAATTTAAGAGTCATGTTCACTAGGATCCGAGACCTGATTTTTACACGAGCTTTTCCAAATTAAAATTGTTTGTTCCCATATATTCCCATTTGAAGAAATCGTTCCCGGACCTAGTGGGAATTACTCATTTGAGAGTTGTGTGACATTTGAGATTATTTTATTGGTGTTGATTCTAATTTTGTATAATCTTCTGAATACTCTCTATGTACTACTTTACTTGCTTTAAACTTAAGTTTTATGAATATTCTATGACATAAATGTAGTAATTAATATTTATATACATAAAAGGATTATCCTTGAAAATAAAACATTTGAATTCTCTTACCGAAAGTAGTTTATTTTTATAATTATTTATAAATTATAACAGACTAATTCAATATTTAGCCACGTCAGGATTTTAGTAGGTGTTTTTTTTATTATACCTAGAAAAACCATCTTTTACGCAAAGAAATTGATTATTATTGATAGAAGCTATTAGACAAGATCAGTAAAACAAACCATTTGATTAAAAAAAAACAACTTGTGATGTGGCTAAATAAATAATTTTACTGAGAAACATACATTAGACATTACACTCAACCTACACAAATGTCAAAATAACATAACTGACTGCAAAATAAGTATAATTTAAAAACTTTAAGGTAATCAGTATAATAATAATAAGAAATAAAAATGAGCTCAGTTTTTTATCTGAGTTCGCCTACAGATAGAAAACAGAGCTCAGATCACCGACCACAGGTAAGGTCCCCAAAAGGCTGGCGACGTTACCCCGTTGGATAAATTAATTTAATAAATTTTTACAACTTAAAGGGAAGTACACTGGTTTTTATACTACTTAGCTTGTTTCAATAAGACAACCACAGTAACAGTGAAGATGGAGGCTCCTTTGGAAATGTAGTCTCAAAATAGCCTACCTAACTAGTAATCTCCAACTTCTGTGGCCAAGTCCTATTTACGAAATAGGCATTTATTACAGCGTAAGTACTTTTTGTACAGACTGCTGTATTCGTCGACACAAATCAGAGCTTTTACGCGATAAAATGCCCAGTCCTAAAAATAAGTACATCAATTACGGGAAAACACAGCTTCGAACATGTTGAAAGTAATATTTTCGATTCGTCAAACATTAATATCCTAAAACTTATATTAATATCATTTACACCGTAATTTATGCGAATTAAAAAGTCCCAAAAACTAAATAGTCTCTTCAAAATTAACAGAAAACAAAGGTTTTAAAAGAAAGTTTCCATTATTACAAATGAAAGAAATATAGATCTAATGGAATATTAGCAATTCAAAGTGTGTCCATCAAAATACTGTTTCATCTTATACATACAAGTTTGAAACTATCGGAACATTAGCAATTCAGTGTGTCCAGCAAAATACTGTTTCATCTTATACATACAAGTTTGAAACTATCTATCCTAAAAAAATCAAATCTTGGTTACACAGTATCATGTAAACAAAACCTGAGCTCAGATAACTGAGGAGTACCCCATTTGAACCGTACTTACAATTTAGATCTTAACTTACACGCAGTTACTCAGCAGCGTCGGCCGGCGCGTGCCACGTTAGCCTTTCCTCGTAGAATGCTATAACCTGATGAACAAATAAAACCGGTCAAGTGGGAATCGATTTAGCATACAAAGGGTTCCGTACCATCGTACATTAAAAATGTTTCTTGTACAGGGGCCACTTTTATTTTTATTTTTTGTTGGACAAAATTCGTGCTGGTCAAAATTCGTGTTGGACAAAAATCGTGTTGGACATTAATCCTAGTTGGACATTTTGTATTTTGGACATTAGTCATGCAAAGGTGATCGTCATGAAAGCTGATAGCGAACTTCGTACCGCCTCGTACTGGCCTTCGGGGTACGGAGCTCTAATTATAAAATACTCTAAATCCCTTCTTATCGTTTACTAATTTAGGTTGTAAATTACAACTAACACAATATGGATCCATGGCCTGCATTAAACGCATTTTATTTATTTATTAAACTTATCTGTAAAATTATTAACTTCATTAGAAGCTCCAAACTATCCAACATAACATTAAATTTCGTAATACGTCGTAACGAACGACTTTCACTTGACCGAACTTTTTTTTTTAGTTTATCGCGTTCAGACAGACGCGGCGGGGGGACTTTGTTTTTATGTAGTGAAAAGGAATATCATTGGAACATCTCTAGGTAACATTGAACATCTGTATCTACATTCTCAACTAACCTGCTGTGGACACTTGTAATTAGCAATTTTAGCGGGAACCAGTTCTGCCTCATCTGAGTCGGTCCATTTGATCAGGAACATGAGATCGCCCGTAGCATCTGACGCCCCTGAAATAGCATATACACATTATGAGCACTTCCTTTAAGTGTAGCGAAAAAGAAATAATAATGTATTGATGGCGTAGCGTGCGAGTGCTCGGCTAAGTGCTCGGGTGCGGGTTCGATTCCCGCTACGGGAGAAATGTTTGTATGTTCTACAAATATTTCTTCCGGGTCTGGGTGTTGTAGTATTATAAGTAGGTATTTACAAAAAAAAGTATATAAGACATCAAAAGTATAACAGTCATCTGGTGCCCATTCATAGTACAAGACAAGCTTTGCTTAGTTTGGCGCTGTGTTTGGACATTTGTGTCCACAAATATTTATATTATTGCCTTTTGAGACAGGGTTTTCATTGCAAGTATTTTCAATCCGATAATTTTTACTCAACCTCTGCTGTCCGTCCGTCTGTCAGCGGGCTATATCTCATGAACTACTACATCTATTCAGTTTTTGGCAACATTTTAGGTTAGATTTTTGTTTTAGATTTTTATTATACATCGAATTTAGTTGGAGTATAGTTTTCTAAGAACAAGTAAGCTGAAGCTACCTTCTCTGCTGGACTGGGAGTAAAGAAATAACAGAATGCGTCCAGTTGCTTCTCTCCCCCAGCATGTCGTAAAAGTCGACTAAGGGATAGTATCCTCTCCAACATGATGAGATACAATAAGCAAGTATTCCCAAGGAGGGTTGACGTCAGGCAGGCGGTCATAAAACACATTAGCTAAAACTCTTACACCATGATCCAAAGATCATGCTGTGCCGACCCCATATTTAGTGGGATAAGGGCAGGAAGATGATGAAGTAAGTTGAAGCTAGTGTGAACAAATTACCAATAATCTTCTCAGCCTTAAGTCCCTTGTCGAAGCCGGTTTTGGTCTTGTCGTCCTTGCGGTCGCGCTTGTTGTCCCTCAAGTCGTCGGAGGAGACGCTGGCGCCGCGGCCCTTCGCGCGGCCCGAGTGATTCGTCTCGACGCTCGACTCACGCACGCGCTTCTTGCTCCGCTCTTCCGGCTTCTTCTTTTGCTGATTGAAATAACATAAATTTATTTATTTATTATTAGGCAACGCCAACAGAACACATAATATAAACTGTTATGGATGTTTCAAAAATAGTACTATAGAATGTGCACCAATTATAGGCATGCACAGCATTTGCAACAAATTGGCAGACAACAGCTAGTGAAAAGAAATATATGCCTATATATAATATAATATAACAAAAAACAATTCTAACTTAACAATCAAAGAAAACTACAAAATAATAATAATTACAAACTATATGAAAAATAATAACAAAACATAGTTACATAATATAATTACACACCAGACTCGGACTGGTTTAGATGACCCGCCAAAAAGAGTTTAAACAATTTTCGTTTGAAAATATTAAAGGAGTCACCAAACAGACTCAAATCTACTACTTTTAATCTTACTTTTTTTCAATTTAGGTCTACCTTACACATGTTTGGGAGTACTAACAAACGGTGAAGGGAAATATTGTGATCAACCTGCAGCCTAGTCAGCTCCTCAGTGAGGAGCCACAGGAAAGACATGGTCAATATGTGAGGAGTCCTCACATATTGACCATGTCTTTCCTGTGGCTAAAGCTGACTATCTGAGGGAATGGTATAGGAGCAAGCATTTTTATTTTTTAATTTTCAATAGTGTTTATGTAGGTTATAGTTAAGTACATAAGATTTTTGTTTTGTTTCTTTAGATTTTTATTCTTTTTATTGTCTGTGTTCTTTAATTTTATTTTATATTTACTACCACTGTTATGAGCCACTAAGTTGCTTGAAATAAAGTGATTTTAATTTTTTTTATTTTTTATATATGTATAAGAATAGCAGGCACCCCAGGGCTTCGCTCGCGTGGTACCCAAATAAAAATAGCCTATAAATGTTAATCCATCATATCATGTACTATGTATATTTCAATTTTCATCCAAATCCGTTTAGGTGTGATTGAGGCACAAACATACAAATAAAGTAGGATATAGTATAATTTACTTATAATATAGTAGGATGGTATAGCAGGGGGATAATGCACAATACACCCCACCGCGGGACATCAACATAGATCTTTCGTTTCCCTAATAATAATTTCTGTAGTGTATGTCTGTGGTGTATCTTATCGTAGGTGCCTACTTAATAGGCTCTCCCTCAAAGGTTAGCTTATAGAAAACTCTTTAAGAGTTAAGCTCACCTTTGCACATGTACATTTTAATGACGTATTTGTAAGTGTCTTTGTGTAGAATAGAGAATTTCAGCTGTTTGTTTACCTCTTTCTCCTTTTCCTTCTCCTTCCGATTCTCCTCATACGTCCGGATAAGTTCCTCACAATCCAGGTTATCAACCGGCTCCCATGTACTTTCTTCTTCTTTGTAGCCCTTCCATTTTAACAGGTATTGGATCTATAAAGGTATGATATCATATTGAATATCTTACAATCCTATCCTACTATATTATAAATGTGAATGTTTGTGTGTTTGTGCTTCAATCACGCCGTAAGAGCTGAACGGATTTGAATGAAACTTGGAATATACATAGTATGTGTGCCGGAATAACATACAGGCAACTTTTTATCGGGGTACCACGCGAGCGAAGCCGCGGAAGCCGCGGGTGGCAGCTAGTATTTATTTTTTTTATTTTATTTTTAGCCTGTGTTGTCCCACTGCAGGGCAAAGGCCTCCCTTCCTTTTTTCCAGCGTTTTCTGTCCCTTGCCACTGTGGGCCAGTCTGGAAGATGCACATCCAATTCGTCCCGCCATCTCCGTGGTGGTCTGCCACGTGAACGTCCTGTGTTGGGCACCCATTCAGTAGTGGTCTTAGCCCACAGGTCGTCCGACATGCGACAGACATGGCCGGCCCAATCCCATTTCTAGTATTTCCAATAATATCAACTAAATAAATAGTTATGTTTACTGATAGCAGTTTTAAATGTGAATTATACCGGCCATAGTAACCAGCGAAGAGTGTAGGGGTATACCCACGTAATGCCTTTCAAGGGTTTTTTCTCCAAAATGCGCTAAAATCTGCGGAGTTAACCGAACCTCCTATACATGATCAAAACAAACTCCAGTTGCAAGTGAACCCGTAGGTATTAGAATCAATTGGTGAGTAAACAATAATTAAACCAAATAACTATCAAAAATAACATAAAATACTAACAATCTGTAAATAACCCTTACCTTTCCTTTTACTGTGCGTTTATCAAGAACCTTCTCCACAACATACTCTTCTTCGACACTAGATCCATCGGAAGTTTCACCTTTCTTATCTTTCTTACCCATTTTTAATAAATTCACACAGTAACTAAAATTCCACGGGTCAAAAAGCTTCGCGTCGCTTTTCTTTCCAAAAGTCAAATCAAAATGGCGTGTAGCGGACGATGTAGCGATTGATTGGCTGGCGGCGCGTAGTAGTAGTGATGACAATAATAAATCGATATAATTGAAATATCGACTTATACAAACTGTCGAGTAATAACGTCCGATCTTGTAACTTTTTATATGTTACTAGTTGCCACCCGCGACTTCGCTTGCGTGGTACCCAGTACATGTACTATGTTTTTTCACCGTTTAAACATTCCCTGGACTACAACAAACATTTCAAAACCAAAATCAATTAAATCGGCCCAGCCGTTCTCGAGTTTTAGCAAGACAAACGAACAGCAATTGATTTTTATATATACAGATACCGATAAAATTTTATTATAATATCATAATTATAATCATCTATGAAGAGAAAATATATTGGTAGGAACGAATATAAAGTGTCAAAGTGTAGGAATTTTATTAATATGGTTCAGCCCTAGTACGTAGTGGACCAAGCTTCCAGTGCAGCCAACAGTTTTTTTTTTTTGTTATTGCAAAACGAAAACGAAAAACCATATTATTTACATCATTAACCATACCTTTCTTATACATGGTTATGTGATGGCATGAATGTACTATTAAAGGAACATAGCATACCTTGCACCTCTTTGCACACAGTATAGTAACGTTGTAATGAAATATGAAATAGCATTTTTAATCTGGCAACAATTTGTAGTTTCTGGAAATCAGTTTAGACAATATTTTAAACCCAATTTGTTTTAAAGTTTTCTGTCCCTTTTATTGACTTGTTGAATAAAACTTTACATGTCTAAAATTCATATAAATTGGTTTATAATGATACAATCATATTAACTTTTTCTTATTTTGTCATTTTATTGACCAAATTACTTCTTACAACAACACAGCAATAAAAATGTGAGCATTAAGTAGACGAAAGAAAGAGATGGAAGAATATATCAGGGTAGCACATTCCGCACGAACTTCACTTTTGATTCATTCATTTTTTTCTTACATTCTTGTTGGCTAGCCAGTAGTATCAATCAAAACAAACATCTCAAATCGCACGAAACACTCACTCGCATGCAACATCGCAGCAGTTTCATGTCAGTCATTCTGATAGCCTGTTGATTGTTGTCACGCGGCGGTTTTGTTTTGGTGAACAATTATTAGGTGTTGATGAATTTTGTGTCGAAAACCAGTGTTTATTATGCAATCGTGTCGTGTTATCTAATTTATACCACGTGAAGTTTTATCAGTTTAGTGTGCTATCTTTGGCACCTACTTTATGTGCTCATTCGATTGGTTTCAAATTGATTTTGACGTCACACACCAATCCAATCAGTTGGCGCGAAAGAGAAAATAAAGGACCGACATACGTATCAGCCGGACCGAAAAACATCTTGAACTGGCTACAATGTTTGACGGATAAAGTGAACTTATGCTGGAAATATGCTTTTAAAATGTACTGCAGACGGGAGGCCGATCAAAGTGAACGGGGTACCGGTCAGTCACGGGAATGGTGCGAGAGGTAAGGTCCGCATTTGGAATTTATCCTTTACGCCTAATGCTTCTACCTAACCTGCTAAACTAACCTACCTACCTACTTAATTCATACTACTTTGCTTAACCTTTAATCGCTCAGTAAGCCTATCTACGTAGGTAATAGGTACGAGCTACCTTACTGTACCTACCTACGACCCTACTTAAGTAGGCATACCTACTTACCCAGCTGCTTCTCTTAACTCTGAACATTCCCCCTATAGTCACGTAAGTTCCTACCCGCGGTCTGTGAGACATCGTTGATCAACGATGAGACAACGCTCAATTTAAAAAAAATATGAAAGTTATTTTGAAAATAATAAAATTACATTTTATAAGTCATCATTAAATATTAAATTCCTCAAAATCTAATCATGAATAGGACCCGCAAATTTCTTCCAGCCTAAAATCGTTTCTTATGTCTATCTCCACATCACTACTTTATCCATTTGGTTGTTCCTCTTCATCTGAAGAGTCTTCTTCCAACTACTGCTCAAAAACTGTCATTCGATGTCATATTTTACTACAACAATTAGAATAATTCGATTGAAAAATAGTCACGCATCTATCTACCATCGGTCTCTGAGACCACTAACAAAAGTTTTTTAACCACCAAATGTAAATGCATGAATGTCAACGAACGTAAAAGTGGCTCTGTAGATACCAGGGAAAAGACACATAGATGCACGAAATGTAAAAATGCGCACACGCTTGGTAATTTGCGAAAACAATATTGCTTGTGTCTGAAAGACCGCAGGTAGGTAGTTAAGGGTTACTTTCCATCAGTTTTCTACCAATATAACATAGCACCTAACCTACCTAGGTATGTTTTGTTTTGTAATTTTGGCTTACCATTCTTCCTATACGATTCTAGGTAGGTAGGTAAGCAAATAATCAATTACTTAATTTAATTCGCTTTCCTTTGCTTTTTATTGCTAACATCCTTGCTTGGCTTTCAAGGTAACCATGGCATCTACCAAGATACCAAGGTGCCACCTGGTCTAAGTGGTACTTACTGGTTACCTACAGACGTAGTTATTACGTAACCTAGATCCTTCCTAGATTTCCTAATTCATAACAGATCCTGTGGAATGTGGTTTGTCGGTGTGGTTCGCTATCGGAAGAGCATGGGATTATGATCGTTTGCCTTTTATGTTGTGTTGTGGGTATATATGCATTTTCTGAGTTACCTTTTTAGGCAAGTAAGAAGTTGGCAGCTTTGGGAGAGAAGTCCAACAGGGCTCCCGATTTGCCTAATACGTCCAGTCCACATTGTCTATTTCAAGTTTCATCCAAATTGGTATAGTTGTTAGGTACAACAGCATGATTGAACCACAAACTTACAAACTGGTAGGCTAAAAACCTCTCAAAGAATTTTATCTAAATCATAACGACGATATCAAGTCAAGCATAAGTAGGTATTAATAACTAATAGGTCTTAATCGTTCAGTAATGTCGATTCGTTTAACAGTTGTTGAAAAATAAAAGACACCAATAAACGTTCATCCACGCACTAGTTTATAAATTAGTATGGATTTTTAAATGAACTGACTTTGTGGTCATAATTTCATAAATATATCGAAACGACGCGACGCCCACGTACAAGTTAGCGCTAAAGATCGAGATTTAGAGCATCAATCCGCACTAAACAAACAAACAGTTTAATTATAAAATGAGCTATGGCGGTAATAAGTTTAAATGTTTGTTTATTCTACGCACGTGTATATTTCATCAATATTATTACTATGATCACATCAAAAGGCTGGCTGGATTAGCCGCCATTTGCAGACTTTGCGGTACCTAAACGTCGGGGAATGGTTGCGCTCGAAACTACTAAACCTTTTTATGGAACTGTTTATAGTAGCAGTGACGAAACTTGCTTAAATTTCAGCCATATACATATTTGCCCACTTAGTATCTACCATCTGATATATTTATAATTAGCTATGATAAATAAACTGAAACATGTGAATTCATATCAGGCGTGACTGTTTTATTTTTAACATTATGTTGGTGTAGAGCAAATACCTGGTTGCTAAACCTTCTGGCAGGAGATGCAAGTTGTTTTCAAGTGAGTCTACGTTTCAGAGTGTCGATTTAAATAAGACGGTTGCCAGTGAGTGACCCTCGAGTTATCTGAGCGTTATCTTTCGAGCTCTTATCAGGGGTCAGAAGCGGCGCCCGCGCACTATGTTCTGTTTACAGAAGCATGATAATACGCACAGCGCACGCGACGACCATATGACTGATGGACTAGTTTGCATTGAAATCTAACTATAACAACATCAATTTAACATAAATTTAGATTTTCGATTTTATTATTCAAATTCATAGGTTAAACATACATGTATTCATAAAATTGCTCTATTTTTTAACCTCTGTTTAATAACTAAATAATAAATAGGTAGGTATTGATTTGAATGGCTTCAGAGTGCCTTATTAACTATCCACTTATATCTGGTTTTACAGACTGGAACGGATAAATCTCCAACTGTGGACTGTTCCATGCCTAGTATGCATCATGCACCCTCTGATTAAATCAAAAGAAGCCAAAGATAAAATAACCAATTTAGGTCCTTTGTGAATTCAGTGTCGTTGACCGACGAACTGGGTTGATAAACAAATAGACATTTACTAGCTTTCTCCCGCGGCTTCGCTTGCTTGGTATCCGCACCAAAGTAGCCTATATCGTAGTTGTAGTGCGATAATTCACTAAGTGACAATTTTAGCCAAAATGAGTTATTGATGTCAAAGTATTTCTAAACCCATATGTACCTACCTTATAAGAAGGTAAAAGAGCTGTTTTTTTTTATTTCGATCAGAATTTCAGACAGAAGTTCTTACTTATCTGCTTGTTGAGCTAAAAATCAGTCTACGAAAAAGTACTTAGGGTACTTAAGTAAGTAATTCGTTTTACTAACATTTTTTCAAGTACATACTGGGGCTGCATTGCTCATTAAAGTCACATAGTTACGATTCGCTTGTATTCGAAATTATATTTTATCTGGAACAAAGCTGTACCAAGAATAATTACTTAAGTAACACGGAAAGTTAATTAAGTAACCAAATAACATCTTATTGAGTAAGTATCTAGCATACTATTAACTAACTTACTTATTACTATGTATCTCAGTAACCGTAAAAATATTTAAATAATTTATTGAACGTTAGGGTGTATGGTAAAATTATCCATATTTTGTTCATGGAAATCATTTTTGTAACTATTAGCCATAATGAGTAACACTGATTTAAAGATCAATTTTTGTTAACGTGATTGTCTCATAACTAGCTTTTTGCACAACGACAATATGTTATTCCAGCACGCATACTATGGATATTCCAAGTTTTATTTAATTCCGTTCAGTCTTTACGGCGTAATTGAAGCACAAACATACATCCTCACAAACTTATATATATTATAATATTAGTAGAATTTATACTAGTTATGCATTCACACTACAGTGAAAATATTTAAAATATGTGAATTAATGATTCATTAGAAAATCAAGTGTTTTCTAAGTATTGCAGAATTATTGCAGCTTTCGTTTTTCAGAAAAAAAAATCAAAAGCTAAAATTGCCTAAAAAATGTAATTCCTATTTGTATCTCAATCAAGCCCGTGACTAACCTAAAAGCGTTTTCTTATAACTACTACCGTTCAGTTTATAGCACTAGATAGCCATCGAGAACTTATTTACCATATACTATTTAGAAAATAGTTTAGATAAGTAGATACCTAGCTGCCATGACATTCTCCGCGTAAACCTAACCGACCGAAATACAGTCATTAACTCCAAAACTCATGTCACCAAAGACAAACCAGCTCAGAAACCAGTCACCAGTTTAAAAGACCTTAAAACTTTAGAAAATGCCTATTTACAACAGTGTTACTTAGTACCAAAAACAATAAGTGTACTACTACATACCAAAACTTTGACTATTACGAAACCCTCGTAAATATTAATTAACAGATGAGGCATGATTCATCTTCTTAAAATTAGTTAAATAACTTAGCAGTTAGGGTAATACAATCAGTAACTTCTTGGTGTAGTCAGTTGTTATAATTCATGTTCATCACACTAATATTATAAATGCAAAAGTTTGTATGTGAGTGTGTGTTTGTGCCTTGGACGAATAATATTCGTCCAAATAAAAAGTTACTCTATGGTCTGTGCCCTAATCTAATACAAATCTCCGTAACGGCACTCACGGCTGGACAAAGGCGGATATTTGGAATACACGTAGTTTTATGTTCTATATAATGATGATATGGGTAGATCACTGGTGGTCTAATTGGTAGTGACCCTGCCGTCGTCAGTCCGATCCTAAGGTCGTGAGTTCAAATCCGGTCGTGTATCAATGGATTTTTCTATCCGAATTCCTGTGTAATCAAAGTCTCGCTTAAACAATACATTATTAACTCAATATTATTGCAAGAGCACATTTTTGGCCGACAGTACTACGCAAGCGGAGCGGCGGACTAATGCTTGTATATCAAATTTTCACTAGCAAGCTCAAACCACTTACGTTGATGGCTTATTTTTAGACGGAATGCGGACGCCTCTGAAATTCTATGATGGATAATGTCGAGCAGGTCTGCGCTCGCTCATTGATCTAACGATCTACGTCTCATAATAATTGATAAAATCAGTATGTATCGGACAGAGACGACTAGTGTTTCCGCAATCTGATGTAAAAGAAAAACATACGCTAGCGCCGCGGTCTAATCAGCCTTGACCTTGTAGTGAATTAAGCTATCGCACATAGTTTCGTAGTATCACACTAGTTCGCTATAAGTTTTTTTATAAACTTTGGTTTGATTCAAGTATTCAGTGATTAGCCTCGGCCTACATCCAATATTGTTATAAGCTAAGATAAAAAATATACGAGTAGAATGCGTCCAGCTGCTTCTCTTTCCGAGCATGTCGTAAAAGTCTACCAAAGGATAGCATCCTCCCCAACATGATGGACCATCTATACGGGCGATGGGCTGATTATCTATCACCATGGTTCACCATATCCAACTTGGGACTTTGAATCAGGAGTGGCTGCAAGTTTTCTTATAATTACTTATGACTTTGTCCACCCCATTGAAGAAATAACTGTCAGCGCGACTAACCAAGTTTTCAGAGAAGCATTTCAAAGATCTTCTCATGTAAATAGAATTCTAAAAATCCTCTCATAATACTTCAGTAATTACCTACTACAAAACTTTAATTAAAAAAAAAAAACATATCCCCATAGCATAAGGCGGGCACTGAACTTACAACTACGTAGCTATAGCTACCTTAGAACAATGCTTTTTCGAACCAAAGGATTCTTTTTAATTCATGCCATCCTTGTCCGTCATTTGATAGTGTAATTTGCTACGAAATTGTTTGAAGATATCTTATATTTTGAGTGATCCTATTGTTGCGCCATTGTTAACTAAGTTGCGTATTGATTTTTAACAGTAATCAACTGGTTCGGTCGAGTTTTGTTCAGATCGAATAGCTGTGTCAACTAACAGCCTCTTCGGTAAACTACCTACTTCATACAATCTTTGAGATATCACAATAATTGTGATATTATCTTATTCAACTCCAAAGTTCTTAGTCTACGAGCTGACGCACACATTCAGCTTATACTTGTTTTGTACAAATAATTTATATTAATTTTAGCTTAGGTAGCATTGCCCTACTTACAACATTTTGTACCTAAACGCAATAAACCAGTGTACGTCCAACACTCCACGGGTTCGGTTTTTTATTCTCTTCGGAGTTACCACCCTTCAGCTAGCTAGCATCCCTTAGCAGTTTTACCTCAGCTTAGCTTTATTGTTTGGCTCATCCCCAAAAAGATAGGTATCTACATTTTGGATTGAAAGTTTAAAATAATGGAAGAAGGTTGGTAACTATGTAAATTATTTTAAGTGTATTAACAATAATAATGTGTACAAGTTCCCGTTTCTATATAATTTATTAAGCCTACATTAACTAAAATAAAACATGCGTTTCGAAAATGCGGTTAATGTTGCTAATGAATTATTAAACAATGAAACTTTTAGAAACGCTGCTTGAAATTTAGAGAAGTTAATCATTAAAATTAACTAACCGTGGTGTCTATCTTGATGCTCATTCCGCGGTTTCCCAAGAAGCATTAGTATAACCTGCGTTTTCCAACCTTACGTCAATGAAATCAACGCGTCTTATGAAATCAAAGCTTGAAAGGTTCGAATTTCGTTATTTTATACCCAACTAGGAGAACGACCCGCGCGCCGCTGCCACCGCCGTTGAGATTTTTTCATACAAACTTCATCTTCCTGCTTCGTCCTCTAGGAGCCGAATTTCGGGGATTCCATTGTGCACCCGGAGGAAAATACCCTACAAGTTTCATAGGACTTATTGTTCAGGTTCAATCAGCCAGTCAGCAGCCTAAGAGTTTTATGTATTTAGATGTTTTATTTTGCCTAGTTCGCTTAGAAATATAAACTAACAGTTTGCATTTGCATGTGAAACCGTTTCTACTTTTAGATTATTTCTATCAATAGTTGCAATTTGTAGTACCACAATAGCACTCATCTACCTATACATACATATAAATCTCGTAACTAGGTATCACTAGTAGGTATTTACCTAGCTTCGTAAATCTGCTTTTGTACCCGGATAAAAAGTAGCTATGCACTATGAATATTCCAAGTTTTAATCAAATTAGGACTATCCTCACTTATAGGATTTTAATTTTTCATTAGTTTGCTTTGAAAGTTTTTCATGATCATGCTGTGCCGACCCCACATAGAGTGGGATGAGGGCAGGAAGATGATGATTAGTTTGCTTTGAAAAAATGATTTGTTGTTCAAAAAATTCATGTTTTATTCAACAAAAACTTGTAATGTTTGAAAAGTTTATGATGGTGAACGGCGATCCAAAACGCGATGTCTTCATGCAAAACATAATATTAGAAAGGGCTTGATATACCAACCATGGAGAAATGACAAATGCACAGAACATTATAATCTAATGGTAGGTAGATATTAACGCTTTCTTGGTGATTGATGAGCGAGTGTGTTGAAGGTACTTATCTACTTAAACTCGTAAATGTCTGTTAAAGTGCACGCACAGAAAGTGCCTAGTATACCATTCTGAAGTCTAACGACGACGTCTCAAACAGTTGAGCCTGTCTTAAATATTTAAGTAGCATTTCAGTATTCGGGCATCACTTATGCCTTATCTAGATTTTGGTTGATAAAGTCAAGAGTCATTGACACGCAAAGAAGAAGAATCTAGATTTTGGTTGAAATCGGTACTTTCAAGATCTCCGAAGCTCTTGAACATATCATCTACGTAACATTGTTGATAATTGTTAGTGCATCTGCGTTGTTTAACTTGCATCAGCGCTACACGTGGCGGTTTGTATAAGTTCATATCAATTATACCTTGACAGCGAGCTAGCAAGGTTAGCCTCCGGGGAAGGCGAGCTTCTTTTTACCTGCCTTATTGGTATTCTATTTAAGTTAGTTTAATTCATCGTTTGTTTACTTGTGACTTCTCTAATCACGCTGCCATGTTAATTATTTAGTCCAAAATAGCTTCGGCTACAAATTAGACATCACAAAGTCAAATTCGACCAAGCTCTCAGAATGAATTCTCATACAATAATATTATAACAAGATGTGATATTAATTTAATTACTGATGTTCAACGAGATCAAAAACCCAGTGATCAATTGTGTCGCTATATGTGTAGTCCCAACTTGTGAAGCTTCATTGTTCTTCCCCTTCTGTCCATTTATAAAACTCCTCTGGAGTAATTGAACTCCAGTAAGGGCAGTAAGCCTGGATAGATCAGCTACGCAATTTTGTGCGGAGCCATTAAGCTCAATCCCAGGGAACACACTTAATTACTTTTAGGGCGGTTTATTAAAATAGGTAGGTCTATGTGAATGTGAAATATATTATTTTGTTGTAAATCTTTTATACGACACGCACTATAATTATCCCCGAAAACTGTTGATATCATGTTTTTTTTTTCATACCTACTGAAAGCTAGGGTGCTATTATTCATCGATCAAGGAGAACCTATTCACCTTCGTCCACCTTTATCACAACACCGCAAGTTATACCTATTAATGTGTCATTAGGTTTGTCCATTTAATACGTTTTTTATTTTGAAAAAATCTTACTTTATACTACTACATCTACTTTTACGATGCAAATTAAAATCATAAATATATGAATTTAATTAAAAACATAACTGTATAGTAAAAATATACAACTATTTGGTAGAGCGCCTCCGTTACAACTTTAATCTTCTGTTTCTCGGTGGATTTCCCACAGCAAATATCGGCTAGCATTGCTGGGGTCCACTTACCGCTATACCGTCTTTTCCAATGTCTTAGTAAAATCTTTCACCATGCTCATCAGCCACGGCAACAAGATTTTCTGGAAAAAATGTAAATGCGAATGCAAGAAGTATATTTAAATGACATGTTGTTGATACGATGAAAGGAGTTCTTGTACTAGCCTCTGTAATTTTCAGCGTTTTTATTTCCAAGAAAATTGTGGTATATATTTTCGAAAGCTTGCCATGCTCTTCTTTCTTCATCCACCAACTTAGATTTTTTGTGTTTTTTTACGATGTACGACTACGAAATCACCACAAACAACGAAAATGGTGAATTTTTACACAACCGTGGCATTCTCTTAAACCTAAAACAATTAAAATAAACGTTTTATATGAAATAAATAGTATAAAATGGTTTAATTGATAGATAAAAATAAAATATTGAAACTAACATACCAAAAACTTTCGAACGAAAACTAAGACAACAAAATAATTCTTGTTTTATTTTTTAACACGCGCGTTGCTCTTTTATTCAAACCAATCACTGTGCTTGCGCAGCGCATGTCAGTTAGTAGTAAATTATAGCTTGCTATCTCTTTCTAACACAGAGATAAACAAAGGACAACTAAATTCATGTACCATCATTCACAAACTCCACTACCCGCATCCAAATTAAAACAATTCTAGGGCAAACAAAAAAATCTTTTTGCATCAAAACTGGACGTGCTAGATATATGATGACTACATATTGGGATTTACCGTATCCATATGTATTAAGTCCACATAATATACATTGTTTTGCTCTTATTTTGCTGCCAACCCGTGTAATTATCGACGTAAGATTACTAACCTACCATCACAAATAACAATCACAGCACATAATTTCACCCACAGTTTTGCAGCCGCTGGAAACGAAAACTAGCCCATAAAAGAAAGTTAAATACATTGTGAAGACACTACATTATTTAGTCAGGAAAGTGTGGAGAATTATTTGCATGATAAAATTGCCATCAGTATTTTTTTGGGTTCCGCGTATAGTTTCGCCAGGTCCGCCAGTCTGACAGTTTTTAGTTAGAAGCTATTCGTCCAAGGTTAGAAGCCTTTACCTACAAAAATAATATTGTCTATTACAGCTCAATAGGCTTCAATCAAGCTCTCTGAACTAAGCTACTTTACCTTTACCTGCGAGTACGAAAACCTCTGTGCGTAGTCTCCAATGGCCTAGGATTATTTATTGACTTTGCAATTCTCAGGATAGCTCGTATATATTTATTAATACTTTCTGTTTTTCTCACATCACTTAAAAAAATAGGTACTATTTTGTAAGTAATGAGCGTCGTCATTGTTTGTATAACTGCTTCATATTATAATATTATTCTCATCTGGTTATACGCGGTTTATACACAAGTTGTAGAGATTTTTTTTGGACGTTTTCTACACAAGAACTTTGTAATCTCCTGAGTGATAGCCGCGCAACGTCGTCGTATTATTTCCATACAAGACTGTAGAGGAATTATGCTTTGCCACGTCTCATGTGTAGAAACCTCACCTTAAGCATCTTGATCTCATTCAGCAGCCGGTTTGGTTGTGCCAATTGCACCGTGATTTGTGGCAGATAATGTTATGTGCAGTAATGAACGGGTAAGCTTTGTAAATTTATTTATTTATTTATTTGATTGACTGCAATAATTCTTGTTTAGGCTGCAGCAAGCCGTTGAACAACATCTAACCAATTTTTGTGTCAGATATTTGTATTTAGCTGACCTACCATGTCATAACTGCTCACATACCTACCTTGGTACACTCTCACATACCTACTTGCTGGCATTAATGAATAACTATTCAATATTTTGCACCTAAGCATTTCGTTTGACATTGATTGTTTTATTATTATCAGGCAGTGTTAAATATTTCTCTGATCTATATTATTTTCTTCCGATAGATCCGAAACAAAAATACAAGAAAAATATTGTTTTGTTTGTAAACATTTCAATGCGCGCTGCCATCTCGAATAATCTCGATACAGTTGTGAATAAATACCTAAGCAACCAGAATATAAAAATAGCTCTATTGACTTACAAAATTCAGCAATGCCCGCGTAAATAATATGTAAATATTTATGCCCACTTCGTTGATAAAAGAGCCCGGTTGCGAGAAATAATATTTCTGGTGTTTTAGCGCCTCTGTACGCTCCAAGACATCTTGGGACTTGGAATCAGTAGTGGCTGCAAGTTTTCTTATGATTACTTGTGGCTTTGCCCACCCCTTTAGGGATTCGGGAGCGATAATATGTATGTATATTTTAAAATCCCACAAAAAAGATGCTAAAGTACATACTTATCTAATATGAAGTTCTTATTAGTGGAATCTTGTTTGATTTCAAACTAGTTATAAGTATTACGCGCATCAAGTTCGATGACCAGACTGAGGATTTTGAAAGAAAAACGTAAACAACTAATTTGAATGTTCAAAGTGCTATTCGTGTTTCTGTGGTTTCGCCATCGCGCCGTCCGTATCGATCAACTCTCGATTTTCTCAAATCAGTCTAGAAATATTTACAAGCCACGTTCCTAAAACGTGTCAGACTCCACGAGTTGAAACACGAGAAAGGAAATAGGTACCTACTGTCAAAACACCACAGCTGTTAAATATCGTGTAGGTATTGCATAACATCATATTTCATTTACAAAAAACTTACAACTAAGTAGGAAATACATTTTTAAACAGAAAGAAAATTATCTAATACAAATATAATTTACACAATACGAAAGAAACAGCCGGGCTATCTAAGGACCATTGCAAACGTTCTATAGATAGCTCACGTGATCCAGCTCATCAGACGGTGGAAGCGTGCCCAAGGCGCTAGCCGCATTGCCACGCTGAATGGCAATACTGCTCCGTTGAAACAATTAAGTAACTAATACCTAAAAGTATATACAAAGAACACAAGACCCAGCTCTTGGAGCACGCATCGCTTGGATCTGAAAGCTAGTACTTAATCGTTACACTGAGTGCCGAGCTAGTTGCCGTAGCGCTTGCCAAATCTATGCGAATCGCAAGTTCGCAAGTGGAAATGGGCGGGCCACTTGATTAGAAAGGATGACCGGCCACAGACTAAAGGCGGTGACGGAATAGTGGGGAACCCCCACCTTTCGACCATTTTACCCCCTACTGGGGATGCGAGACGTTCAAGACCAATAATGTTAAGTTAAACCGAATGGTGGGAAAATCTTTTATGAGGATAGCGTAAGACCGGACAGATATAATAAGGAGAATGCATTAAATAATATCCTTTACTTCCCACTTTTTTTCTATCAAAAATAACAAACGTGACTAGACTTGTAAAGAAGTACCTAAGCAATCTGCTTACACAGCGTGTAAAATGTTATTATACCTACAATATTACCTAGAATCTTCCTCGGTGGAAGGAAGGCATAATGCAACAAGAACCTCGTGCAACACGATCCTTCGTGTACCTATGCTTGCACTTACCTTGTGCTACCTTAAGGTCGCGGGTGGTCGATAGATCGAACTATGGAGGCTGCACAAAACCGTTTGTCCTGGAAGTACATTAGTGAGGTCTATTTTTAGCTGTGGCAGATAGGCTGACAATGTAAGAAGGCTCTATTTTTTAAAATCTAATCGTCCGTTTTCGCTCTGCTAATAATAAAAAACTACTTGTTTCTGCCATCTATACAAGATGGTTTATACAGCGTCAGGAGGCAAACTTTGCTAACACTAATCTGCCAACGTCGTCGCCCGCATTATCCTAATCGAGATGAATCGCAAGAAGCCGTGCCCACAGCACATTCCTTCTAAGAAAAACGTCTCGGCCAATAATGTCGTCCCGAGCTCCCGACGTCACTCAACGCTGTGGTTTTCGCGTAATTAGCTATCTTCAATTAAATTTATATTATGGTGTTGGATTTAATCCTTCTCTGCGTCAGTTTATGTTTAGCAACCGTCGCGAAAGGACATACTCTGAAACAGCCCTTGCGTGTTCTCGAAATTGCTACAGAGCCAGTGGCTTTTAGTATTGTGTAAGTGGTTTTTGCATGGATTTTTAGCAGTTTAAACCTGGAATGAGTGAATGCAATCGGTCAATGTGAGTACCTAATGTAGAAGTACCCTCCAATTATTTTTATTTAAGAATTAATTTGTTTATGCTACTATTATCTAGTTACGATGTATTTAGATGAAAGCAACTCATTTATTCCTTTGTTTCCTTAGTAATTTAGATAAGATTTCTATTGAATTATGGTCTAAGTACCCGTATAACTGTCTATTTACGAGGTTCTCAATTTTTCACCCTGTAAGGCATTTTGTTGAAGTAAATAATTGATTCGCTGAATCGATAAGAGCATGGTGGTCTAGTTGGTAGTGACCCCGCCTTCCGATCCTAAGGACGTGGGTTCAAATCCGGTGTATTAATGGATTTTTCTGTGCGAAATAAATATGTGCGCTGTACCAGTACTCTCAAACGTTAAGGAAAACATCGTGAGGAAACTCGCGGCTTAGGCAGCTATGCACGTATTGACCATGTCTTTCTTGTGGACAAGGCAGACTAAGCTGAGAGGATAGAATGGGTACTGGGCAAGCCTACTCTATTTTTATTCGTCCCGGGTACTACAGCGTCCCGTTTGTGAAGGTAAAAGTTGCCTCCTGATGTTGTATAAATCATCTACTATTATATAGTAAAAGGCCTTAGATTTTTATTTAATCGATTTGTAGCTAATCATTGCCCCAACAGTAGTTAGAAAACGGTCTTGTTTCTATAGCTTTATAAGTTGCTCGCCATATCAGTCGGAAGCAGAAAACGCGATAGGCAATTAAATCTTTTTAAAGATTTTCTCGCGGGAAAGCAGAAAACGGACGACTTTTCTTCCAATATCGGTATTTGATTACCTCGGATCGGACAAAAGTTTTAAAATCCGTAACGAATCTATAAATTATTTGAGATAAAAGCTCATAAGATAATTTTGAAAAAGGATGGGAGCATTTTTGGTATGCTGGACCTGCCTATTTAAGGCCATCACAGACGTAGCTATTATATATAGCCTTAAAGCAAGAAATGTAAAAGAT
Organism: Scotopteryx bipunctaria; assembly: GCA_949320045.1. NCBI lineage: Eukaryota > Metazoa > Arthropoda > Insecta > Lepidoptera > Geometridae > Scotopteryx > Scotopteryx bipunctaria. The sequence goes on from OX439441.1 coordinate 12,606,287, forward strand.
AACTTGGTAGTCTACGTACTGTCATATTTGCCGTAATGTTATCAGTATCAACAAATAGACTTTAATAATAGATAACACAATTATAGGTGAGAAGGTAGGTACGTAACATAATAGTATGGTTGTTAAGCGGGTTGTTTCTGTCACGGAGGTTATTGTAAACTAGCATTTGCTTGCAGCTCTACTTCCATTCACAAGAAAACTTGATTAGTATCAAAAACTAACTTTACCTATGATCACTGTCTCTCCACTGTGTATATTTGTATAACTTTGTTGCTTTTACCCTCCTTGGAATCCTGATTCCTACTACTGTGTGCATTTGTTATCGAAAAAATAAAAATATAATAATACATACATACATAATTATCACGCCCGTTTTCCTAATGGGGTGGGCAGGCCTTTTACCATCTATAGTAGATGAATTATACAGCGTCATGAGGCAACTTTTACCTTGTCACACGCTGTAGTGCCCGGGACGAATTAAGATGGAGTAGGCTTGCCCAGCACGTATTCCATCCTCTCAGCTTAGTTGGCCTTGTCCACAGGAAAGACATGGTCAATACGTGCGGAGCTGACTAAGCCGCAGGTTTCCTCACGATGTTTTCCTTCACCGTTTGAGAGTACTGGTATAGCGCATATAATTTTTTCGCACAGAAAAATCCATTGGTACACGACCGGATTTGAACCCACAACCTTAGGATCGGAAGGCGGGGTCACTACCAACTAGACCAGCAGTGCTCTCACTAGCTGTAGAAACTTACTTATAGGTCGAAGAGATGGATATAATTTTGATTTCTAGATTGTAACTGAACATAATAGTTTAAAAATTACTAACGCTTAAGAAATCAGAATCAGATGAAGTTGCATACGCATGACATTTTCCAACTCAAGGTCACCAGTTGACAAGCCAATGCAGTAGAAAATTGCAGAATCATTGGATAAAGCTTGTATTCTAGGCACTAAGGGGCGGATTAATAAAGTACATCATGCTGTCGATAAAGACCTTGCCTCGGCCTCGGCTTCTACTCCACAAAACGATTTAGTCATAAAATAGGTACTTATATGGTATTGGTATTCCCGACATCAGTTCATACGTCATCTCTTCTAATGCTTCTTGTAAAACTAGTGACAAAAACTTATCTTTAAATTATATTTAATCGCCGAAAAATTCTACAGTAGGTAAGGTCTCTGCTCTTATTACGCAGCATGACGTCATCCAACGAAAAATGGGATTCAATGAGTTAGGTACCTACTGAGACTTTTCTGAGAAATTTGCAACGCGTCAACGCAATCGGACACTCGACCTTCAAATGGGTATCGACATTGCAAAATGGTCTTCATTAACATATAATTATTACTTATACAAGTTTACGCGGGAATCGCATACCATGATCAAGTGAATCATGGTCCATCTCATTGATTGGTCAATATTTCAATATTGTGTGTTTGCGAGATGCGCTATTGGTTATAAAATATTTCAAAGTAGATACAACTAGTCCGGCTGGGTCTTTTCTTTATCTACTTACATAGTTAAATTATTACTTATTTCCCGACAAATTATGGTATAGTCAACTCATATTGTCTACCTTCACATAATTTTATATGGCTGAAATAAAGTTTCAAAGTCTTGGCACAGAGGGACATAAAACCTATTTTATTTAAAGATTAATCATCAATCTCAAAAATAATTCAGAGTTTAATGACGAAAACGATTGAGGCCATCTCAATATTATCGGTCAGTTTGATTTGAAAACAAATAAACATTGACTGTTCTCTTGAAGGCTGGCACCAGGTACTACCAAGACGTTCCATCGGTCACCTTAGGATTTGACAAGGCCCAAGGTTCAGAATTTGCATTTGTCGTAGTTTTACTGTTTTTCGCAAGGTAACGTGTATTTGGCATTGTCTGATACATGTCCTTTCTATAGATCCATATTATTTAAAGTAGCGGATGGATACTGCTGTGCTGCTGCATAGAATCTATCAAAATAATAAAATTAGCTTAGTATGACATACTAAGCAAATTTTGTATGTATCGCTATAGTTAAATACATTAAAAAAAACAAAATTGATTTCTTTGAAAGAGCAATAAAATACTCTGATTTCTTATATAACAAAGATTGCTGGTTGGAATCGCTTGCTCTAAAGTCACACATCAGGAAACTGACTGAAACCATTGCAATTTATTTTAATTCTTAGTGTAGGTAATCTAAAACAAGTCCAGTTGTGTAATAAACTAAATACAAATTAATATTGTTGGTTGGTTTTGTGATTTCCCGCGTATTGATAATGGCACTGAATTCTGTGTAAACTTTTGTTCCCTGAATTCTGTGTTCCCTATGTGAACTCATAAATAAACCTGTGATAAAATTGTTGATTCAAAACCATCAGTAACTTATCAAAAGTTTGGTATTTCAAAATCTTTTATGGCCCAATGGAATCAGATCGTCAACAAAGATCTGCAAGGAATTCTACTCACCTATTTTGGAAATGGCTACTTATGGTAAGCCAATGTTTAACAAAAAAATATGAAAAGAATCATAACTCGAAAACTACGAAAAATCGCAAAACATAGGTACCTACATAGAGGTGATTCGGATACACCAAGGGTGCCCTATTTCTGGACTTCCGCTATTTAGATCATTCCGCTATGACATCCTGTATTTGATGATACATAATTTGTTAAGAAGCAAACATTATTTTTTATTTAAGTTCCGCAAAACAAAACAAATCTGGCAACTTGAATAAATTTATGTTTTTGGTTTATTCTAGATAATAAGCCAAATTAATTCATAATGTTACAAGCACATTATGTAAGCTGCTATTGCGATAGTAAATTAATTTAATAGCTGCAATGTAATGTAGGTCTTTATGTACTAACAAATATTGACGTAATAACGATTTGCAAATAACTGAATAGTGATGGGACTCGACCGCCTTAATCGATTATGAATATTTATCGAGCGTCGCATGTCACTCACTGCTATGTAAATGAACAATGTGTAAAACACCGTGTTTGCAGTAAAATGCAACTTGACAAGTCATTGTTGCGTCAACATAATCACTTTTTAACGAACCTACGAGCGCATTAATGTTGTAAATGGGCTACTTTCCTCTTGTAGGCAAAAATTACCTATATTTCAATAATGTTGGAACGGTAGCATTTACTATATTACGAGTAATGTTAAACATTTCCTTAGGATGCCTTCAATGTGCGTGGTCCGACAAGCTTGGCCCTTTTTCCATTCCATTTTTTGGTTTCTATACCCGAAGGGTGCCAACAGGGCCCTATTACTAAGCCGCTGTCCGTCTGTCTGTTAGCGGGCTGTATCTCATGAACCGTAATAGCTAGAGTTGAAATTTTCACAGAGTGTGTATTTTTATTGCCGCTTTAACAACAACAATAATAAAATTAAAGGGGGCCCCATACAATAAAGATTTATATACCTACATGTACGATGGTATGGAACCCTTCGTGTGCGAATTCGACTCGCACTTGACCGGTTTTTGTTATTATTAATAATAAAAAAAATCAATAGAATCACACAATATCCGCGTCACTAACTGCACCAGCTCACCATGACTATAATTGGCCAAATGAATTCATTATTGCGCTCGTAAAATTGAAAAATATGACTTAAATTGTATGCATTACGGTCGTTTATTAGTTGCATTAATAGTGGGTTTTCCTTAACGGATGGAAGGTAATCAAGGGCTGTGCCTGCGTCATAGAACTCTTTGACCAACCCTTCGTTTCTATGAAATTTTAAATTGCCCCTATGACTCATGTATTATTCCTTAAGGAGATTGTTTGTTCTATCTAATTAATACGTCGAAATTTGAATAACATAACGAACCCTTACCTTAACATATGTTTACTTTGGATTGGTTCTCATTCCTTCTAACTAAGTCGTACATATAATTGTTACTTGCTTACGTAGCCTAGTCTACTTAGATTAGATAGTTTGTCAGTAGATTATTATGTCCTTTGGATTAGCAGAGATTTGATGAAGGGCGAGCCCAATGTACTTGTTTATAAGAATATTCTTTAATCAAATCAAAACTAGTTTCAATCCTTCCTTCGATGAAACATTATTTTGTATCTCAAGTACTCATTGTTCTATTAAAGTACAAACCGGTTCGAAAAATCATGTGACGTCAACACAGAAGTAAACACGGCTAAGCCAAGTTTTTACTCATTCATTACGAGGATTTTTGAAGGCACCGGAGGCACACAGATGTGACTTGCGTGTATTTAATAATATATACCTGTCCGAGACCTTAATAGACTAATATTCCTTATTTTGAACCGGCGCGCGCCGAAAAATGTTAATAAAAACACGTTTGTATATAAACCGCACTTTTTTATTTCTATATGCAAATAGGACTGTCTATTTTGGTACGAATCACGTTGTTTAAGCGTGTACGTCGGCATCGTGGCGTCCGTCGTTATGATTATAGTAGTATAGGTACCTAATATTAGCTTCGCAGGTAACGCTAGCTAGTACTATTATTTATTCTGTGGTAACGAACTAAAACCAAGCGCTTTTGCAAATCCCCTTTCAACGTTTGATTTCTGGGTAGGTTTTAAAATAGATTTTGTTCGTGTGCAAGTTTTACAACGTTACCATCATTTTTGAAAACAACAATCTTGAAACTATAATTAAACATGATTGTAAGTAGACACGAATTGAATGTTATTACAATGATGCAAATGACACGCAAACAAAAATACATAAACCTATAAAATATCGAAGGTAAATGAATTCTAAAAATAGCAGTGTGCTTAAACGGCCAATAAAACAGGTACGCGAGTTGTTCGTGTACAAGTTTGTTGTAATTAAACGATTAATATTCATTCTTTCAAAATAGAGAGGCAAAAACTTTAGTGGGGATTTTATTATGACGTCCGACCTCTTGGTTGAAACGAGTGAGAGGTGTGGACGAGGACCAATCGTACGCACGTCATTCGGTCAATGCACTCACTATCGATTATCTGCAGGCAATAATTTTAGAAGGGAAGCGAATCGTCTGCGTACGAGTCGAAGAAGCACGCCCCACACTATTGTTTTTTGGCAATTTGGTATAGAACTCGAAATAGTTATTTGACAATATTTAACATAATCATCTATAATATAAAACACTAAACATTTTTCAACGCACACTGCAAACTACTAAAGCTAGAAAGCTGAAATTTGGAAGGTAGCTTCCTTTTATACTAAAAAATATGGCGTGATTTTTCAAAGTCAATCCCCTAAAGGGAAAGTGAAAAGGGATGAAAACGTTTGTATGGCAACTTTTTAAAATCGGTTTGAAAATGAAATGTCAAAATTTATACTAAGTGAATGAAGCCGTGCGTGTAAGCTAGTCTTAACAAAACCCTACGGACTAATACACAAAAACTAAGAAATTAAAATGTTCTCTTATATATTTAGTTTGCTTACAGATAGGAAATAAAGCTCAGTATGGCGAGTATACAAATATCTCTGTGACAATAAGTTTCTATCAGTCGGATAAAAAAACAATTTTACAATGTGGCGGATATTTGAAGGATTCAAATAGAAACTAATACGAATAGAGTTACATCAGTCTTCTTCTGTCAACTTCTGTCCGAGGGAAGCTATGCGCCAGCCTTCGGTCATTGGTTTCAAGGAGCAGTTCCGTTGAAAACGACTGCGGACAAATTTTGTTAGGTTGTCCCACTGCGAATACAACTTGCTGAACATTTTAATCAAGTAGCAGATTATGCTTTTCGCGGCATTACCACTGTCAGAGAAAATCGATGTTCGGATCCGGTTCTCCAAGTCTCATTAACACCATCTCTGAACATGTGTCGCGAATGCATCCGGTAAAAGCGGACTACATTTCTCAAGGGACCGGGTTTGCCGAGGAAACGACTACTGCGGCAAATAGCAATTTTACGAAGGTCTTTCGGGGAAATGCGAACAGGAAGGAGCTACGGTACTGAAATAGAAATGTCGATGAATGACCAACAAACAAAGGAGATTTTTGGTTGAACGATTTTCTTGTCCCGCTTATTGCTTTGGATGTTTTGAATTAGAGATTTAGCTTCGTGACTTGTACGTACACCTAGATGAAACTTGAAAAATATTTGTATTGTTTATATCCATTTAACTTTGTAAAATCGCAGCAGACTGATTTGAATGAAATGTATAAAAGAAAATCGTCCACTTTTCAATAAAATGGAAACATGTTTTGAAAACCTTTTTCTAAAAAGCTTGTCAATAAGATCTCCCTTTTATCTTTCCTACAAAATGTTAAAATAGCGGGCATTTAGAAATTGTATTGATAAACATTTCGTAACATCTTTAACATAAAAGATAGCGATAAAGTTTCCTAGGCAACAGGTGGCGAGGGTGGAGTCGCGCAAACACTTGTGGCACCCCACCCCCCTTGATCCTGTTGCCATTGCTAGCGATATGTTCAAGCGCTCAAAGCTCGCGATCCACACTATGGGCTTTGCTTCTTAATTTTATTCTCAACTAGCTGCCTCCCGCCGCTTCGCTCGCGTAGTACCCGGATAAAAAATTGCCTATATGTTAATCCAGCACATGTACTATGTATATTCCAAGTTTCAATCAAATCCGTTCAGCCGTTTAGGCGTGATTGAGGCACAAACATCCTCACAAACTTTCGCATTAATAAATATAAGACACACAAACTTGCTACCTATATTGATGTACATAATTTGTACTTTCTTTAATTGTACTTTAATTTGTTTTGGCTCACAATTTGTTATATTTTTTTTTTGTTTTAACTGTGTTTTTATTTGATTGATTTTTTGTGAGTATTTGTGGGCCAAATAAATAGTTTCTTTCTTTCTTCTTTCTAATTAACTTGTGGAACGGCCCGCGTCTACTTCATATTCTCGATACGTCCTCAAGGAGTAGAATTAAGTGCAAACTATAGTGGGATTATATACCCTTCAAGTTTTAATCTTCTAAAACTTATGGTTTAGGTTGTGTGTTGATTGTCAGTCAGTCAGTCAGTCAGTAACGAGTTTTATATAAATATTTAGATACTTTTTACACCTGCTCTAATGATCTACATAATTAACGTTCCGATGTTACACTAGTAAAATAGACTCTGTCATATTTGAAGGCAAAACATCGACATGGACTTGGCAAGGTTCGGCTCAAAATCAAGGTTTCAATTATTAACATACATATTAGCACGCCCGTATCCCTAATGGGGTGACAAGTAATCATAACAAAACTGGCAGCTACTCCTGATTCGAAATCCCAAGATGGATAAACTGAACCATGATGACAGGTGATCAGCCCTTGGCCCATATGGTATATCATGTTGGAGAGGATACTATCCCGTAGTCGACTTTTACATGCTCAGGGAGAAAAGCAGCTGGTTCTCTACTTCTACTCCAGTAGAGAAGTTCAATTTTAACCATTCACAAATATACCCGTATCAAGCACCAAGGTCGACCCATGGCTGCCACTATAGAACACATCTTCAGAACTTCACTTACAGCCCACATTTAATTGACAAGGTGATCAAACAAAAAATAACACCTAACTGTAACTTACATAGTTCTGACCCCACACTAGGATTCTCTGTGTCGTTAAAATCTACGATTGCCATGGTACCACTAAACCCAGACCAAAGAATATTCTGCAGAACATGTATTAATTTATATCGGTGCAGATCTAATCCGCCCCTCTCGCGTCACAGCCATGTTTTCGCCCTCCACGCCACGTACCTTTAGTATTACGAAATGTTTGATTGGACAGATATAAATAAATGCCGTACCATCGTACATTAAAACTCTACCTATCACGGTTCATGAGATACAGCTCCCTGACAGACGGACGTAAGGACAACGGAGGCTTGGAAATAGAGCCCCGTTGGCACCTATCGGGTACGGAACCCTAAAAAATCACAGCAACACTCAACTCAGTGTCTAGCCTTCATTACCTATTTCAGCTTTCCATAATCGAATTTTCAGGTTCCGATATTCAAGGTTGAATATAAAGTTTATTTACAAGTTGTTTTATTCATGTTAATAAATATTCATGGTTTTGTAAAAAAAACTGTTTGATTATGGCCGTAAAATCTGCATTTATGTTATGGTAGGGTCGGTGGTGTTACGTTTTATTCGATTTATAATTTATCTTCTCGATGTTTTTTAACTGAAACTGGATTGTAAAGTATGTTATTCAACTGTTGCATAATGTTATGTAATATAATCAGTCTAAGAACAAGTTTTCGTATGATTACTTGTGGCTCTGCCCATCCCCAGGCGTGACAATATATGTAAGAACAGGGGAATAGGAGGGTTCAAAAGGCCACTTTATCAGATCTGCTACTGAATTGAATTGCGTACAATCCACCTACACCTACATTTTACGAAAATTACAGGAATGAATTGCTCAAAGTGGCCTTTTTAGCCTCACATGTAGGCAATTTATACGAAGACTTTTCAATCCACCTGAAATCCTTATCAAATTGTCCAGCATCGATTGCAGGCGGTCCCTGTCCTGTTTATGCCTTGTTTTACGAGCGTGTCCTCGCTTCACTGGTGATGTGCCTGCAAGTGTGCCAACATATCGATAGAAAGTATCTGGCGCTTTCTCTACTAGGGCGATTAATTTTTTTTTAAACTTGATGACTTTATAAGACTGCTATTTTTATAAGAAACTCGTCATTTTGACGGTCATAAAGAGGAGCAGATTGCAACCTTTGTTTTTACAATGGCTCTCGAGAGCTTATTCATAATATCCGAATAAAATATCCATGTATTAGCAGAAGTTGGTACAAAGTATATTAGTACAAGAAACCTCAGGACGCGAATGCGAATGCAAAACTACTAGTATTTTATGGCTGTGTGTAAACAGAGGCAGGAAGGTAGGTAAATCCAATTTTGCTTGGCAGAACATGGTTACGTTAAGCTTATGAAGTTCTCCTTTCACCAACCCGGCCTGGCCAATCCAGTTGCATCTCGGTCATCGTTTATCAAGTTATTTTACACTCTGTTCCCACGATATAAGCATTATAAATGAATGCTAACTTGTAGATAAGAATCTTACATCGAAGAATGCGTAAGAGACAAGAAAATTAAAACTCGATTTGAATTGTAAAGTAATCAGTGAAGGACGGCTTTGATATGTTTAATATTCAGGTAGGTTGCATGAACCTACATACTTTAACAGCTGGTCCAAGGTGGTATAGCTACATAAATAGTTTGTAATAAAAAAAATGATGACTGCTACGTGACTAAATCAAGTACCTATGACTGTGTGAACAAACTAAAGTGTTTCCCAAACACTTTGGTCCGCTCTTTTATTATTGTAGATTGTTCCTTTAGCGTTACCTTTTTTATTCTAGACCGCAAGATGATTTTGTAAAAGTTGTCGTGTTAATTTATACATTTTCATCGATAAAATAACCAGTATCATCCCTAGCCGCGCCCACTCGCTGCACAACGACTGTGGGGGGAGGTCGTCGTCTTGGGGGAGGGGGGAGGGAGGGGCGTGCGTCACGAGACGTGATCTGGGGCGACTCCGCTGCAATTTGCCGTATGCGATTGTTGAACTCTGGACTTATCAATTACCAGTAGCACTGAAACTACCTCTCAACTCAATAAAATCACTCAATTTGAGCATGAAAGAAAGGTACCTATAATACTTCAGCCAAACAGGAGAATGATGAAATCACTTTAGTTTTAAGTAAATAGACCTCGCATAAGTTTTCACGCCTTAATTTAACTACATATTTAGTACATACTACTAAAAAGTTCCGTAAACATGTGTAATGAAATACTCGTTGTAAGTTAAGTATGGGCGGTTTGTTACATAAATTGTATCTCTAGTTTGGCTGAATTATAGGCAAAATAGCTATATTGATTAGAAAAGATTACCTGCCCTACCCTACTATTTTTCGCTCTTTTTGTAAATGATATAAAAGGGTGGACCTAGGCTCGCCCCTTGATGAGTAGAGTACCATACCTACCGTGTATGTAAGTAATAGTGTTATTGCAAGCTTGTTGAACTTTATGGGCTCTAAGTACCTATTAGTTAGTACATCGGGTGGGTGTGAACACAGCTGTATGTATTGTCTCTAATAATTTTAGTAATTCATCGCTTTTAGGTATTCGTATCCGAAGAGTGCCAGCGGGACCCTATTTACTTAGCCACTGCTGTCCGTCCGTCTGTCAGCGGGCTGTATCTCATCAACCGTAATACTCTTAGGTAGAGAGTTTAAATTTTGACAAATAATAAAAATAAAAGGGGGCCCCACACACACAGCAAAAAAAAATTACGTTCGTAATCGATAATTAAAATTAAGCAACACTATGCGCGGTCAGTAATTGGATGGGTCGAGAGACTATTTGCACTTTTTTTTTGTAGAATTTTTGTTTATTTCTTTTTCAGATAATCTAAAATTTATTGATCTGTACAAAAATAACAATAAAATTAAAAATTAAGGGGTCCTCATAGAAAAGACGTATTTCATTTTGCATTTTGTTTTTAATTTTTATAAAGAACGTGCTGCCACCTATAATACGTGGCATACCCTTCGTGTGCGAATTCGACGCACTTGACCGGTTTTATTTAATTTAATTTTTGATGGAAACCGCAAACTCACCATGAGTTTCTCGAAAGCATTTTGCGGTAGGTATTCTGTAAACATAACAGTTAGAGTAAAAATCAGTACGGAGGTAATCCGTTTACATTCATAACATACATACACGTGTCCCTAATGGGGTAGGCAAAGCCACAAGTACTCATAAGAAAATTTGCAGCCACTCCTGATTCAAAGTCTGTTTACATCTTAGAGTTGTTTGATGTACTTTGAATGACAGGGTAGGTAGGTTAGGTACCTTGGCACTTGTTACGCTCTCGTCAATCGTTGAAGGTGTCCTTTCGGATCTCCGAACTAAAGACTGACATAATATAAAAGTAAACCAAATGCCGGGTTCAATGACTCTCCAACAGTCTAGGTACATAAGATACGTAGGTATACGTAACTAACAAAACAATTATGTTATGCAGTGTCGGTATCACATTGTGTGTAGGTAATTTTCTTTGTTCATAGTGCATAGGTACGTATACGTTTACATAAGCAATCAGCTGTTTATTATGTACGACGGCTTATCTTTGTTTAATGTTTTTATTCCGTACCCGAGAAATTCGAATAACTATTACCTGATTGATATGCGGAGGCATAACATAGCTGTTTGATGGAAGAATCTATGAATTCAATCATATCACTTTTATGAGTTCCTGTTTTCAGAATCAAATTGACTTAATGTTTTGTGTTGTGTTTAATGTACTTACAGTGTAATATTTTATTACTGTCATTGCCATTTAAATGTTTGATTGAATTATTTTATTGTAGGTAGGTAAGCTCAAGTGCAGAACTTGCTAGATTTTTTATGTTACTGGGCGTTACGCGCGCCACGCAGCTTGGCAAGCTGCCCGGCATGCCGCTCGGCGCACAGCTGGTCATACCGCTCGGAGTAATAGTGTTCTGTGGGTCATACGCACGGAGGCAGGCCTTTCAGTTGAACAATGGCGAACACCGCAGACGTCAATCTCGTGACGCTGGCGGTAAACTTTGTAGGTGAACTTGTTTCGTACAAGTCCTAATTCTTTTTTTATAGGTAAGTGCGAAGTAGAAGCGCTCGTGGTGTAGCTTGCTTAGACGTTCTTGTTTGATCGTTGTGCGCGGTCACAATTGGGATGGATGACCGCAAGTGGCATTACGAGCTGAGCGCTTTCGTGCTTCGGAGGACGCGTTAAATTGTCGGTCCCGGCTTTTAAGTCGTTAAGCCATGACGGAGGCCTTTAGGTGGCCTAAAAACTCCTGTCATTAGAGTTGGTCACTAGCTCATACGAACATCATCATCATCATCATCTTCCTGCCCTTATCCCACTCCATGTGGGGTCGGCACAGCATGATCTTTGAATCATGGTGTAAGAGTTTTGGCTAAGGTGTTTTATGACCGGCCGCCTGCCTGACGTCAACCCTCCTTGGGAATAATTGCTTATTGTATCTCATCATGTTGGAGGATACTATCCCTTAGTCGACTTTTACGACATGCTCGGGGAGAGAAGCAGCTGGACGCATTCTATGTTATTTCTTTACTCCCACATACGAACAAACAAACAAGAAATAGGTAAGTGCCAATCAAAGACAAAAATACTATAATAACAATGCCTACATACATTACAATTCTGTTAAAATAGGTAGGTACTAGGTACCGTATTTAAACAGACGTCTACGTCGTCACCGCCAGCGTCACGAGATTGACGTCCGCGGTGTTCGCCATTGTTTGAGTGATTGGCCTGTCCCCGTGCCGTGCCGTGCCGTGCGTACGAACAGCGGGGACACGCGACGAGGCCGCCGAGCGGCTTGCCAACCCGCCTGCCAAGCTGCTTGCCAAGCTGCACGGCGCGCGTATGAACAACCCTATCAGGGTTAATCCTTAGTATATGATGTTATTTAATGTTTGCATTAATATCCTAGAATGGTTTTAATACCTAATATTAATTCTTTATTATTATCATAGACCTTGAACACGTTAAGGAAATCTCTGCAAACACAAACAAACGTATACAAAAACAACTGGAGTTAAAGTTATAACATCATTGTAAATAATATTCGTATCTACTTATTAACATTTATGTAGGTATGACGATGGTGGGTGACACAACAACACCTATAGAATTGGTTGAAAAAATTTTGTCCATTGAATTTTGTTGGAAAGGCTTTTCATCATATACTTACAGACAAGACAACATTTTAAGAGCCTCATAGTATAATAATAAAATAACAAATCTGATGAGGGAATACAGAACTCCCACGAAACTTCATCAAACGATACGTAAATTTATTAAGAAGCTTTTCTATATAGATTACATTTGGAGATATAAAATTTAATTCAAACTTACTCAACCTTATAAAATTATCTATCAACAGTAAATGACACCGTTAAAAGTCTATCTTGTTAGCTTTATGGCGTTTTTACTGCGTTTTCTATGCGAGAGCCGTTAAATTCATTCAACTGTTCGAATTTCGTTGCGCCAAGTTAAACAACTTTTAAAGGCTATAATATTTATTACCTACGAGTATATACCTAATTAATAAAAAACTGATCAAGTGCGAGTCGATTTCGCACACGAAGGGTTCCGTACTATGCTAATACTGGCGTGGGTGGATGGCTGGTTCGAACCCCATCTAAGATAGAACTTTTTGTATAAGATTTTATTAATTTAAGTCGTTCTAGCATAAGATGTTGATATTGTTAGCCTGCGAGGCAGCTTTAAATTTAAACTTTAGGGTGGGATACCAGTTGATCACGCTTTCTGTACATCAAAAATATTTCATATATAGGGGACTTTTATTATAACGGCAATAGAAATAAACATTCTGTAAAAAGTTCAATTCTCTACAGTTATACGGTACATGAGATACAGCCCTCTAACTCTGACAGACGGTCGGACGGACAGCGGAGGCTTAGTAATAGGGTCCCGTTGGCACCCTTCGGGTACGGACCCCTAAAAATGGCCAAAGGCACGAAGGGCCACGAAGGCTTTCGAAGTCAGTGTACGATTTAGCTTAAACATTAACCAAAACATCATGTCAATGCATTCCAAGTTGTTATGAAACATGTTACGCAAGGCTAACATACCCAAACCGCTGCGCTAGCTCGACCAGTATATATGTAGCAAGACCTTACACGTGTTGCAGTGTCAGCGGAATGTGGCCATTGACGTCAATCGAGCGCTTTATGGAATTTACCTAGATTTAAGTTTGCTATTCTTTGTTCCTACTTCGAACGGGATTCACCTTTTAGAGTAATTATAATTGTAACCTTTATTTCTGATTAAATCTAGAGTCAAATAAAAGTATTTTTTTTAAAAGCTACCCTGAGCAGCGGCTTACGTATTTGGCGCAGCCTCACGGATACTTGTTCTCAATCTCAATCTCTCGAGACGAATCTCGTCAAGTAAAAAGAACCTACTAGTGCGGTTGTTCAGGGTGAATCTAGCAATCGATTCCGCTGAGTTCCAGACGACGTGAAATGCTGTAAGTCCTTGAATCTTTCAAGTCCTTGCTTATTCCTAACTCTAATCCTTTCTTTAGTGCATTTATATTATTTTATGTGTATTTCTTTTTGTGTGTTAGTTTAAACTTCCAAGATTTTTCATCCTAGAGAATCACGGAAAATTAGGTTAGGTAGTGATAGATTATCTAGAATATCTAGTAGTAGACTCAGTGCTTTAGACGAACATAGAAATATCGACGAGAAAATGGCTCAGCCTAACTCGATCGAAACTATTTACAAGTCCCTCAGACTTGTGCCGGAATTCGATGGAAATCCGCACATCCTTACTAGATTTATTAATCTATGTGACCAGCTTGTCTTGACCTACTTCTCAACTGAACCAGGTAGAGAACTTGAGAATTTAGCTCTTGTCAATGGGATCTTAAATAAGGTTTCGGGTTCCGCCGCTAGGTTAATCAATTCGAATGGGATACCTGAAACGTGGCAGGGTATTAGGAGTGCGTTAATTAATAATTTCGCAGACCATCGCGACGAGACCGCTCTTTATAGTGATCTTTCTTTAGAGACCCAAGGATCAAGTACCCCGCAAGAGTTTTATGAGCGATGCCAAAACTTATTTAGCACCATAATGACGTATGTCTCACTTCATGAGACATTGGGCACTACTATCGAGGCAAAGCGAGCCCTTTACCAAAAGTTGACCCTTCAGGCCTATTTACGAGGTCTCAAGGACCCACTAGGATCCAGGATACGCTGTATGCGACCTGAGACGATGGAAAAAGCCCTGGAATTCGTTCAGGAGGAGCTCAACACGCTTTACATGCAAGAGCGTAGTGGTGGTTCATCTATTAGTAAGAAAGATTGGGCACAACCGACCTCTAGTACATCTAAGTTCAATCTTCCTCTCAGTAGCTTCGTCCCTAGATTGACGAATGGATTTGGACAAGGACCGACAAGACAGACTAACTTCAACATTCCTGGTCCCTCAAGACCAAACCCTATGCAGGCTCAGTCTAATCAGGGTTGGAGACCCAACCCCCAATTTCAACCACCAAGGGGTCCTACTCGCACCCAACAAATATTCCGCGCCGCTCCACCGAACTATAATTCTCAGAATAATGGATTTAGAATGCCGTTTAGACCGCAACCTCCTACATTTGGGCATGCTCCGCGCCCTACACCTATGAGTGGTGTTAGTAACTATGTAGAGAGACGGTTACCATTGACAGGACATGACTGGAAAAAGCACGGAAATCCACCTCCGTCTAACTATTTCAAGACGCGTGAAGTTAACTTCAACGAATTTGACGGATACGACTACTACGATAATGACTATGACAGTTACCCCGAGTACTATCAGGACTATTATCCTTACGAGCAGTATCAGGACTATTACACAAGTGATCAGGATTGTCATTCTGAGCCACCAGTAGTAGAGGAAGTACCAAACGACCAAAATTTTCAGAAGGAGTCGAAGTCAGAAAAGCCAAAATAGAAGTTAATCTTCACATTCAAAGGCAACTAGGGTACATTCAGATAGCTAATCCACCCCTAAAGTTTTTAATCGATACGGGAGCTAATCAATCCTTTATCAGTCCTGATGCCGTAGATAAATATTTCCGCCATATTCCTTTGAATTACGATCCTTTCGAAGTGACAAACGTACATGCGACTAGTAAAAATGACTATTCGATTACGTTACCTTGCTTTCAAGAATTTAACGACTCTAACGACATTACACTATACATCTATAAGTTCCATAACTACTTTGACGGACTTTTGGGCCTTGACTTACTGGACATGTGGGATTCGAACATTGACCTGAAGAATAAATTACTGAAGACCCGTAGTACCTATATCCCTATCCAAATGTATGACTCGAGGAATGTTAATTTATATGAAGACATTATTCCAGCTCATTCAACTAAGATAGTTAGAGTGCCAGTAAATTCATGTGACGGCGAAGTCATGGTAGAAAATCAGACGATTTGTAATTGCCTTATTTCAGACTGTTTAACAACGGTCCATAAGAATAGAGGCTGGGTAGAGATTACTAACCCAACATCTAATGATGTAATTTTCTCCATGGACCGCCCCGTGGAAGCTGAGATATTTAATATTGAATGTGACAGTACTGAAATTTTATCAGACCGCGCGAAAAATGTTCTCTCCCGTCTTCGGACAGAACATCTCAATCCAGAAGAACTCGCGAATTTGAAACGTCTATGTGCTAACTACGCGGATGTGTTTTATCTTGAGGGCGAACCTTTAACATTCACCAACAAGATCAAACATAAGATTAGGACAACTGATGAAGTTCCAGTACATACTAAGAGTTACCGCTATCCTTACGTTCACAGACAAGAGGTCAGAGATCAGATAAATAAGATGCTTGACCAACATATTATAAGACCTTCCGAATCTGCATGGAGCTCTCCGATTTGGATTGTACCCAAAAAGGCAGATGCTTCCGGGAAAGTCAAATGGCGTCTTGTCGTGGATTTTAGGAAAGTAAATGAGAAAACGATTGATGATAAATACCCAATCCCGAATATAACTGACGTACTAGACAAACTAGGTAAATGCCAATATTTTACGACCCTTGATTTAGCTAGTGGATTTTATCAGGTTGAGATGGATCCCTCAGATATCCACAAAACGGGATTCAATGTAGAAAATGGGCATTATGAGTTTTTAAGAATGCCAATGGGACTTAAAAACTCACCATCCACCTTCCAGCGAGTGATGGATAATGTTTTAAGAGGTCTACAGAATGAGATCTGCCTAGTTTATCTCGATGACATTATAGTTTTCAGTACCTCCCTTCAGGAGCATATTGTAAATCTAGAGAAGGTTTTTAGTAGACTGAGAGAATCTAATTTCAAGATTCAAATGGATAAATCTGAGTTCTTGAAGCTAGAAACTGAGTTTCTAGGACACATAATCTGTAGAGAGGGTGTTAAACCTAATCCTAATAAAATTAAAGCTATTCAGAATTACCCCCTTCCAAAAACATCCACTGAAATCAAACGTTTTCTCGGATTACTCGGATATTATAGAAAATTTATTCCAGATTTTGCACGCATAACTAAGCCACTAACTCAATGTTTAAAAAAAGGTTCAAAAATCAAGTTAGATCAGAACTACATAAACTGTTTCGAACATTGTAAGACACTCTTAACAAATGATCCTATCTTACAATACCCAGACTTTACTCGAGAATTCATCTTAACTACGGACGCATCTAACGTAGCTATCGGTGCCGTTTTATCTCAAGGTACCAAAACTTCAAATAAACCTATCGCGTATGCATCGAGAACTCTCAATAGTAGTGAACTGAATTACAGCACAATCGAGAAGGAGCTTTTGGCTATTGTTTGGGCAACCAAATACTTTAGACCGTACCTCTATGGCCGAAAATTCCTAATCCTTACAGATCATAGGCCCCTGCAGTGGGTAGTCAACCTTAAAGATCCTAGTTCACGGCTTACAAGATGGCGCTTGAAGTTGAGCGAGTATGACTATAGAGTAGATTACGTACAGGGCAAGTGCAATACTAATGCCGATGCACTATCACGTATCGAAATTAATAATGAAGAGCTTATGTCAATCGCGGTAAATCCATCTGAAACTGATCCCTTGTTAGATGAATCTAGAACCATTACAGCTACGAGATCTGTGGCCGAGTCTAGAACTGCTACTGTTCATACTAATGAGGAGAGCCCTATCTTAGAAGTTCCGATTACAGATGACCCATTAAACCGATTCACTAAACAGTTAGTTTTTAATGTCGTCGGTGACATTAAAGGCCGCCCAGTAGTCACTAAGCCTTTTGAGACGCACACGAAAACATCTATCCAGATATCCGAATCTAATATCGAAGAAGATGTTATTTCCGCTATCAAAGAGTATGTCCACCCTAAGATCAAGACTGGACTACTAATACATCCTTATTCGGCTATGTACACTATTATACCTATTATACAGAAAACCTTTAAAAATTCGGCTATGAACTTAAAATTAACTAAAACGGAATTGGAAAACGTTAAAGAGTACTTACGCCAACAAGAAATTATCAGTAAGTACCATGATGGTAAAACCAATCATCGTGGTATCAATGAATGTTACTTAGCGTTGTCTAATAAGTATTACTGGCCTAAAATGAGAGAACATATCACTAAGTTTATAAACGAGTGTACTATCTGCGGACAGGCGAAATATGATCGCAATCCAATCCAACAATATCTGAAGGTAGTACCGCCCGCTAGCAAGCCCTTTGAATTAGTTCATTTAGACTTGTTGACCATTCAAAGCGAGAAATTCCTAACTATAGTAGATTCATTCTCTAAGTACGCTCAAGCGTATCACCTAAGAGATGGCACCGCTGTTAGTGTAGTACAAGCCTTATTGAACTTTTGCACTCATCACGGTATACCTATTACTTTAGTGACTGATAACGGAACCGAATTCACAAATCAGCTTGTTTCAGAGTTTGTGAAAATGCATAAGATTCAGCATCATAGAGTTGCTCCTCACACACCTAATGAGAACGGAATAGTTGAGAGATTCCACTCTACAATACTCGAACATCTTCGTATTCTTAAATTGGGACAGAAATCTGAATCTGTTATTAATTTGATGCCCTATGCCCTTTTGGCTTATAATAGTAGTATTCATAGTTTTACAAGATGCAAGCCTATAGAAGTAGTTACAGGACACTACGATCCTCGCGATCCTTTTGACGTTGACCTCTCAGCTCACCTACTACAGCAATACATGACTAACCATAAGGAGAAGATGACTACAGCCTATAACGCGATTCATGACTTGTGTACTGAGACTCGTAAAGACCTTACTGACAACCGAAATAAGGAACGGGAACCAGAGGCTGAATACTCTCCCGAGCAACAGATTTTCGTGAAAAATCCGTTCGCTTCCCGACAGAAATTAGCCCCTCGTTATACTCATGATGTTGTAATGGCGGACCTCCCAATTCATATTTATACTAAGAAGAAGCGAGGCCCCATTGCTAAATCTAGGCTGAAACGTCTTCCTAAAAGTGCACAATTGTTACAGGACCCTTCTGATAGTTCACCTGCTCCTGGCACCAGTTCTAGCACAGGAGATAAAACTTGAAAATCTTGATGATGGGCCGGGAATCTTACCTTTTAAGCTAGGTTCAGCTAAACTTGTCTCTCATTACCATACCTTTCTACAGAACGTTAATCTCCAAGATTTGCATGGTAAAATCATTTCTTTAAATAACCAGATAGATAGTTTTAGACCTCAATTAAATAACAAAACTAATTCATTATTTGAACCTCACTTAGATTATTTAGATAAAAAGCTTGCAAGTGTACTAGATCAACTAGAGACATTCGAAATAAATCGTGTGAAAAGAGGACTCGTGGATGGTCTCGGATCAGTAGTTAAAAGTATCACGGGTAACCTTGACTATACGGACGCTTTACGTTATCATCAAGCTATCAAATCTTTAGAAGAAAACGAGAACAAACTAGTTGTCGAATTTAATAATCATGTTAGCTTATCTAAAAATTGGACTTTGCAATATTCAAAGATTTTAGACAGTATTGTAGATAACCAAAATAAGATCGAAATTTTAGTGAACAAAATTAACCAGGTCTACGATGTTACTAGGGATTATGATTTAGTAAAGTACGCGCATTTAGTTCAGATTCTTAGGATTTTAACAGATAACGTTGATCTTGTTTCTCAAGAGCTCCTAAAGTTACAAGATGTCCTTGCTTTTATCAGAGCTAATGCGACGCATCATTCGGTCTTGAATTTGTATTCAATTCGCGATATTATTCGTAAATTGAAATTACTATATGGCAGTGAAAAAGTAGTAGATTTAGATATTAGGGAATATTTCGATATAATTAGATTAGGGTCATATTATGTAGGAAATGAGATAGTTATAGTATATAAATTCCCAATTGTGCTCCCTTCCACCTATGATATGTATAAATTGTCCATCATTCCCAACAAAAACCACGAAATCCTTACTCCTCCTTTCCCATACCTAGCTATCCATGAGAAAGATTTCAAGTACATTGAGGCAGAATGCCCGAAGACCAGTCAATGGTATCTCTGCGAGGAGAAGAACAATTTACAAGGCCAATCGTCAGATGACTGCATCCAGCATCTCATCTCTACACAGCAGCGGAACAAGATGTGCAGCCCTACAACCGTTACACTATCAAAACCAGCATACGAAGAACTTGATGAGAAACACTACAGCATCAGTTTCCCTGTCTCTACAAAAGTACATCTCTACTGCGGACAGGATCTATACAAAGCTCTCCAGGGTAGTTATCTGGCTATCATCCCGAAGTCATGTTACTTGGAAACACCGGAATTTAAGATCACCAATACTAACGATCGCCTAAAAGGACAAATATTGAAGATCATGGACCTTCCCAAAAACGACACCGTGGCTTCAGCTCCAGCTCCAGCATTCAAATTGAACTCTATCAACTTGGACCATCTCCATGCTACCAATAAGAGGATTTCACTACAATCGCCGCTAGAACTCGATAAAGATTCCGATTACAGTTTGTACCACACAACAATACCTATGTACGTGGTAATAACCGGTGCATGTGCACTCGCGATTGGATTACTTTACAGAAAGTATAAGTTCAATGGAAAACGAAACCTACAAGTTACAGAGCAGAGCCAAGCTGATCTACAGGGAGTCTATGCCATCCCTATGAAGACGAGGGTTGATCGCAATCAACCCCCAGCTCAATTTACAGCAAGCTTCAATAGTCGCTGTTCTTCGGGGGGAGGTGTTACGCAAGGCTAACATACCCAAACCGCTGCGCTAGCTCGACCAGTATATATGTAGCAAGACCTTACACGTGTTGCAGTGTCAGCGGAATGTGGCCATTGACGTCAATCGAGCGCTTTATGGAATTTACCTAGATTTAAGTTTGCTATTCTTTGTTCCTACTTCGAACGGGATTCACCTTTTAGAGTAATTATAATTGTAACCTTTATTTCTGATTAAATCTAGAGTCAAATAAAAGTATTTTTTTTAAAAGCTACCCTGAGCAGCGGCCTACGTATTTAACAGAGGGTTTGTAATTTAATTAAAATGTATAATTAGGTCCCTATTTTTAACATTTTCAGGTATAGCTTAGCCTTAGGGTAGTGAACACGAACAACAAAAATAACTTTCTTAAACTGCTTATATCTCAGACCACAAAAAGAAAAGAAGACGCGCCGCGAACAACAAAAATGAAGCCACCTTTTTATCTAGTGTTTTGGAGTTTTGTGTTCCAAGTAACCTAAAATTCATAGTATAATAATTAAGAAACGATGTTATCCGAAGTATTTAGTGATTCCGTGAGACTTTTTATGTGATTTGCTGCTGTTTTTACTACACAGGAAGGCACAATTATATTTTTAAGACTCCGTGACGTACTAAGAGCGATGAGCATGGTTTTAGTGTAGGCAGGTGCGTGAGCGTGTATGTTTACTTTTAGGAGCACGGTTTTGTGTGGCCTCACTTTTGTTGTTCGCGGCGCGCCGTCATTTCTTTTTATTTGGTCTTAGGCTTATATTTATCCTTATTTTTAAGTGTTTTCACCTTTAGATGTTTATAGTCTTTATCTAAATCTGGTTTAACAGGTGTTTAAAATTCAAAGTGTCGATCTAGATAATCAAACAATGATAAGACCAGACAATACCTATGTAATAAAATTCTATTTATATTTTTAAAAGTAGCAGTAGTTACTGCTCGTACCATTAGTTCTTTCTCAACCATCGAGCATTTAACTAATAGAGTAGTAAAATGAGCCATCCAATTGCACAACTGATATGATGATATGCACCTGTATAATAACAATTCACGCTCGCACTGAATCAGTACCAAACCAACAAGTGATCTGTGTGTGTGTCCGTCTCCCGATACTCGAAAATATTCAAAGTTTGGTTTTATAACCCATAATGCCGTATTGTTCTATTCGGTGGTGTGGAAAAAACAGCAGGACATCGAATTTTAAAACAGACGGAATCACGTTTCATCGGTAAGCATCAATAAACTATAATTTTATTTCAATTTACAACCATTTATCACGGCTCAAGTTAAACTGGTCAAATAAAACGAAACAATGGACGCTTGTCTATGCGTCCTGCTCTTACCTAGGTGTAACCTATATTATGCCATCCTTTTTATTCATTACACGTGTTACTAGTGATGCTGCACTGTCATAATCAAAATTAGTATCGATATTTATCAGAAAAGGTTATTTATGACAAACAAATAAGTACCCAGATATAATAAATTGAATAAGTACATTTGAAGAACGGGGCGTCCTCTAGTTTATATCTATACTAATATTATAAATAGGAATTAAGATTTTTTGTTTTTTTGTTTGTAACGAAATCCGGGATCCGTAAGAAAATTGCAATATTGTAACCCAAGGTAGAAAATCCAAAACAGTTTTTGGCGTGTGGCTCCGAAGTTACTGGACCGATTTCAAAAATTCTTTCAACAATAGAAAGCCCCTTTATCAAGGTCTAGTATAGACTATAATAAATATCTTCAAAAAATTAGGGATCCGTAAGAAAATTGCAATATTGTAACCCAAGGTAGAAAACCAAAAATAGTTTTTGGCGTGTGGCTCCGAAACTACTGGACCGATTTCAAAAATTCTTTCACCAATAGGAAGCTATATTATCAGGGTCCAGTATAGGCTATAATATATTTTCAAAAAGTTAGGGATCCGTAAGAAAATTGCAATATTGTAACCCAAGGTAGAAAACCAAAAATAGTTTTTGGCGTGTGGCTCCGAAACTGCTGGACCGATTTCAAAAATTCTTTCACCAATAGAAAGCTATATTATCAGGGTCCAGTATAGGCTATAAAATATTTTCAAAAAGTTAGGGATCCGTAAGAAAATTGCAATATTGTAACCCAAGGTAGAAAACCAAAAATAGTTTTTGGCGTGTGGCTCCGAAACTGCTGGACCGATTTCAAAAATTCTTTCACCAATAGAAAGCTATATTATCAGGGTCCAGTATAGGCTATAAAATATTTTCAAAAAATTAGGGATCCGTAAGAAAATTGCAATATTGTAACCCAAGGTAGAAAATCCAAAATAGTCTTTGGCGTGCGGCTCAGAAACTACTGGACCGATTTCAAAAATTCTTCCACCAATAGAAAGCTACATTATCAGGGTCCAGTATAGGCTATAATAAATTTTCAAAAAGTTAGGGATCCGTAAGAAAATTGCAATATTGTAACCCAAGGTAGAAAACCAAAAATAGTTTTTGGCGTGTGGCTCCGAAACTGCTGGACCGATTTCAAAAATTCTTTCACCAATAGAAAGCTATATTATCAGGGTCCAGTATAGGCTATAAAATATTTTCAAAAAATTAGGGATCCGTAAGAAAATTGCAATATTGTAACCCAAGGTAGAAAATCCAAAATAGTTTTTGGCGTGTGGCTCCGAAACTACTGGACCGATTTCAAAAATTCTTTCACCAATAGAAAGCTATATTATCAGGGTCCAGTATAGGCTATAATATATTTTCAAAAAATTAGGGATCTGTAAGAAAATTGCAATATTGTAACCCAAGGTAGAAAATCCAAAATAGTTTTCGGCGTGCGCTGTAAAAACTATTGATTATAGAACAAAATAATGTACCTACTACACGCGTACGAAGTCGCGGGCAACAGCTAGTATTAATATAATTTCAGTCAGCTACTTGAATTAAAATTTATAATGGTTGTTCTATTAATGACTGTAATTAAATAAATAAATAATAAATATTTGAGGATATATCACACAGAACCATCTAGCCCCAAACTAAGCAAAACTTGTACTATGGAAATCAGGTGGCTGATAGAATGCTTATATACTAGGTAGGTACTTATACTTATACACCATATTATAACACCCAGACCCGGAAGACATATTTGTAATAAAGAAACCTGAATTATTTTTCACCTTTTATTGAATATGACGAGAAACAAGCAGTGAGAAGAATTTATACGAAATTAATTCACTTTAAAAACCAGTAACAGTAACACAGTAAGATATTATGGGGAATTACTGAACTGTTTTACAATAAACTTCCAGAAAATTTTTGCAAGTTTTTCCTTTATTTTCCTTAATATAAAAAAAGCTTTATTTCATTAATTATAACACACTAGCCTTTGCCTTTGAAATCGGTCCAGTAGTTTCGGAGCCACACGTCAAAAACTACTTTTGGTTTTCTACCTTGGGTTACAATATTGCAATTTTCTTACGGATCCCTAATTTTTTGAAAATTTATTATAGCCTATACTGGACCCTGATAATGTAGCTTTCTACTGGTGAAAGAATTTTTGAAATCGGTCCAGTAGTTTCGGAGCCACACGCCACAAACTATTTTTGGTTTTCTACCTTGGGTTACAATATTGCAATTTTCTTACGGATCCCTAATTTTTTTGAAAATTTATTATAGCCTCTACTGGACCCTGATAATGTAGCTTTCTACTGGTGAAAGAATTTTTGAAATCGGTCTAGTAGTTTCGGAGCCACACGCCACAAACTATTTTTGGTTTTCTACCTTGGGTTACAATATTGCAATTTTCTTACGGATCCCTAATTTTTTTGAAAATTTATTATAACCTATTCTGGACCCTGATAATGTAGCTTTCTATTGGTGAAAGAATTTTTGAAATCGGTCCAGTAGTTTCGGAGCTACACGCCAAAAACTATTTTTGGTTTTCTACCTTGGGTCACAATATTGCAATTTTCTTACTGATCCCTATTTTTTTTGAAAATTTATTATAGCTTATACTGGACCCTGATAATGTAGCTTTCTATTGGTGAAAGAATTTTTGAAATCGGTCCAGTAGTTTCTGAGCCGCACGCCAAAGACTATTTTGGATTTTCTACCTTGGGTTACAATATTGCAATTTTCTTACGGATCCCTAATTTTTTGAAAATATTTTATAGCCTATACTGGACCCTGATAATATAGCTTTCTATTGGTGAAAGAATTTTTGAAATCGGTCCAGCAGTTTCGGAGCCACACGCCAAAAACTATTTTTGGTTTTCTACCTTGGGTTACAATATTGCAATTTTCTTACGGATCCCTAACTTTTTGAAAATTTATTATAACCTATACTGGACCCTGATAATGTAGCTTTCTACTGGTGAAAGAATTTTTGAAATCGGTCTAGTAGTTTCGGAGCCACACGCCACAAACTATTTTTGGTTTTCTACCTTGGGTTACAATATTGCAATTTTCTTACTGATCCCTATTTTTTTTGAAAATTTATTATAGCTTATACTGGACCCTGATAATGTAGCTTTCTATTGGTGAAAGAATTTTTGAAATCGGTCCAGTAGTTTCGGAGCCACACGTCAAAAACTACTTTTGGTTTTCTACCTTGGGTTACAATATTGCAATTTTCTTACGGATCCCTAATTTTTTTGAAAATTTATTATAACCTATACTGGACCCTGATAATGTAGCTTTCTATTGGTGAAATAATTTTTGAAATCGGTCCAGTAGTTTCGGAGCCACACGCCAAAAACTATTTTTGGTTTTCTACCTTGGGTTACAATATTGCAATTTTCTTACGGATCCCTAATTTTTTTGAAAATTTATTATAGCCTATACTGGACCCTGATAATGTAGCTTTCTACTGGTGAAAGAATTTTTGAAATCGGTCCAGTAGTTTCGGAGCCACACGCCACAAACTATTTTTGGTTTTCTACCTTGGGTTACAATATTGCAATTTTCTTACGGATCCCTAATTTTTTTGAAAATTTATTATAACCTATTCTGGACCCTGATAATGTAGCTTTCTATTGGTGAAAGAATTTTTGAAATCGGTCCAGTAGTTTCGGAGCCACACGCCAAAAACTATTTTTGGTTTTCTACCTTGGGTTACAATATTGCAATTTTCTTACGGATCCCTAATTTTTTTTAAATTTATTATAGTCTATACTGGACCCTGATAATGTAGCTTTCTACTGATGAAAGAGTTTTTGAAATCGGTCCAGTAGTTTCGGAGCCACACGCTAAAAACTATTTTTGGTTTTCTACCTTGGGTTACAATATTGCAATTTTCTTACGGATCCCTAATTTTTTTGAAAATTTATTATAACCTATACTGGACCCTGATAATGTAGCTTTCTATTGGTGAAAGAATGTTTGAAATCGGTCCAGTAGTTTCGGAGCCACACACCAAAAACTATTTTTGGTTTTCTACCTTGGGTTACAATATTGCAATTTTCTTACGGATCCCTAATTTTTTTGAAAATTTATTATAGTCTATACTGGACCCTGATAATGCAGCTTTGTACTGGTGAAAGAATTTTTGAAATCGGTCCAGTAGTTTCGGAGCCTATTCGTTACAAACAAAAAAACAAAAAATCGTTCCTCTATAATATTAGTATAGAAAGTATAGATAGGCTATACCTTATATTTCCTTAATAAATAAAGTTAGTATTATTTAGGGGGCTAGATGGCGCTGTGTGAATTGTCCACAAATATTTATATATATTTAAGATTCCTTTGATTATCGAATTTATTTCATTTATTACTATATTTTTTTTAAGTATGGAAGTTCTATTTTATAAAGTTTCTTGTTATTATTTCGTACACACACGCACAAACACACACATAAACATAATACATTTAAACTTATTTGTATTCCACTAAACAAACATTGCTATCGATATTTTTTTATTTTTTATTTTTAGAATCGATTAGAATAGATATCGATATGAATATTTTATTGCACAGCTCTAGTTCAATACTTGACATTGAGTCGGCCAATCAGAGCGCAGGGGCGGGCCCACTGTTCTGATCTGTTTTGGCGGAATTATTTTTCGAACAAAACGAATAACATTACCCCTCTATTCAGTTAAATGCTCGATGTTCTCAACCAATCAGTGCACAAAGAGGCATTTCTTTACAACGGTTTACCATAATCATAATCATTTATTCATAGTTTCAGGTACATAATGATCTTAAAAAATACTTTGTTCAGCCAAAACCTGCCTTTACAGGCGTATGAATATAAAAAATTATAAGTATTAAAATAAGTTAATTAATTCAAATTGTAAAAGTCAAAAATTAAAAGCATCATAGTCAAATACAAAAAAATATGTCATAATGTCAGTTAAATAAAAAATAAATAAAAAATATAATATTGATAATAATAGGGTAGGTAAACAAGTAAACAAGTACAGCATGCAACATATCAAAGCCTCGATCTTATTTGTTTTAAATCTTCTAAGTTCGTGTATCACTTAGTTGTCCGCGTTTCGGGTTTTCCTTGTGGACTTTGGACAAGGACGGTCGTCGGACAGACAAAAAGATTACGCGCACTCGTGTGGCCTAATTTCACGTAGCGCCGCCGCCGTGCCGCCGACCGGAATATTGTCATTCTAAGGATCCTTAGTTTCTTTTCTCCATTTGTTTCTAGAGACTTACCCTCGAATACTCAAACGCATCTCAAAGTTGAGCACGTCTCAAATGACGTTTTTTTTTTTTAACAGATTTTTATCAGAAACTGTCAAAAAACCGTGAGTTGAGACGTGCTCAATGAGTCGCGTTTCAGTATTCGGGGGTTAGACGTCTCTGCTGGATTGGGAGTGAAGAAAAAGCATAGAATGCGTCCAGCTGCTTCTCTCCCGAGCATGTCGTAAAAGTCGACTAAGGGATAGTATCCTCTCCAACATTTGAGATGCAATCTTGGACGTTTATTCGTCCAAGGATACAATAAGCAAGTATTCCCAAGGAGGGTTGACGTCAGGCAGGCGGCCGGTCTTAAAACACCTTAGCCAAAACTCTTACAGCATGATCGGATGACAGTCTAGAAAGCTAAACCAAAAGAATTACATTGTTAATTATTATTTTGTAGGGTCAGAGGTCAAGCTCAAATCAACTTCATTCATCGTTGTGTGTAAGTACAAAATGCCAAAGGAGAGCGATTGGCTTTTCTGTGACGGTCGTAGAGAAAAATGTGACGATAACAATGACTATCAAAACAAAAACGTAAAAGCGAACCTAAAAAGCAACATCGCGCGTCATCAGAGCGCGCTATCGGTCACCGCTTGATAAATTAATACAATTTTAATTGTTCGCATTGTTATCGTTATGCGCGTGTAACGAGTCACTAATCGCATAATAATCGAGGGTTAATGACGGAGGCCTCCTTGCTTTACTAGACTAAAACTACGCTTTTTTAAAACAATTCGAAGTCGACGATTAGCTTTGATGAAATATAATATTGTCATTCAAGTTTTCTGTCTCTTTATCGATAACTTTTCTAACGCATTATTTATTAACTAGCTGTGCTCCGCGGTTTCACCCGCGTTTTTCTCGTTTCTGTGGAAATACCGAGATAAAATATTGCCTATATTATAGCCTCCCTCAATAAATGGACTATGGCCCATAACTCATTAATAGGTACCAACTCTTAACATCTTACACACGTGATAACTTTTAAACGAAATATCCGATTGAGATGAAACAAAAAGTATTTTACTTCTACATAAATACTCTTGATAACATAATGCTTAATTTCGATAAAGATTAATATTACGATACATATTTAACGTAGTTTTTTTTTCTTCAGACGATTTCATAATTATTTGGAACACAAAATCGGTTATTGTGATTAAACCATGATAGCTAGATATATGTTCTCGCGGACTTTTTTGTAGGTCTTGATGGGATCTACAAACCCGTAGTACATCATTTTGTTCTATTGTCAATAGTTTTTGCAGCGCACGCAAAAATAGGTTTTCGATTTTACACCTTGTGTTACAAAATAGCAATTTTATTACGGATCCCTAATTTTGAAAGAAAAAAAACATAGCCTATAGCCTTCCTCGATAAATGGACTACCCAACACTGAAAGAATCATTCAAATCGGACCAGTAGTTCCAGAGATTAGCGCGTTCAAACAAACAAACAAACAAACAAACAAACTCTGCAGCTTTATAATATTAGTATAGATTACTAGCATCCGGCTTGTGCAATATCAAGGGATTTTTGAGCTAAAAGTAGTCTGTGGTTCAGCGAGCCATACCTTAGGATCCGCCTACTAGCCAGTCAACCAACCTGACCGTTACCGTCCCGGTACAAATTCCTGTCAGAATTTGCTTGGACAAATAGTTTGAAACGGGTTAGTGGGCCCGTGCCTCTGTGTAACTGAAAAGCGTCCAGTACACTACTCGCGAAGTTGATACTTCTCACTTCGGGCAACCTCGCCTCGCCTCGGGCGATATCCGATCGTTGTCGGTCTTTTGCGCCCGAGTCAGTAAGTTCGTATGAGCTAGTGGCCAACTCTTGTGACGGAGTTTTTAGGCCGCCTAAAGGTCCCCGTCATGGCTTAACGACTTAAAAGCCGGGACCGACAATTTAACGTGCCCTCCGAAGCACGGAAGCGCTCAGCTCGTAATGCCACTAGCGGTCACCCTCGTCACAGCGCGCAGTGACCGTCTACACCAGGGGTGCCCAACAAGTCGATCGTCGGACTCATGGTGGTTGATCGCGAAAGCAGGGCACTTAAGGTACCTACGAAGGCTACGAAGCGTACATTGGCGGACCTAGTCGACTGAGCCCTTTCATACATTAATTCCGTTCCATACGAACCAGAATTACGCGTTAGAGGAATTGTGCCTCGTTTGAAAATTAATTGGTCACAGAATCAAATATTTTTTAACGCACATAGTTAAAATACGCAACAGTGTACAAAGCTAGCTTTGTCACATGTACATCTCGCCTAGCGTGTGAGCGACTTCTTGTAGTTCCTCGCAAAGAGTAGATCCTCGTACTCGGCTGACTTTTCCAAGTACTTCGGTGAGGAGCTTCGAACGAGTAGTGTACAGCCCGCTAAAGATGTAGTGTTGACAGGACAGGCAAAGTTCGACGCTACTTTTGTTTTCCTTTGTGAGTTTATGGGCAGCACCTCAGCACGGGGTGTCCGTGTGCTAGTGTTTTTGTTGTATCAATTTTATTAGAAACTAGCTTCCACCTGCGGCTACGCTCGCGTAGTACCAGGATAAAAAGTAGCATAATATGTTATTCCAGCACACATACTATGTATGTAGTTCCAAGTTTCATTCAAATCCGTTCAGCAGTTACTGTGTGTTTGAGGCACAAACATCGTCACATCCTCACAAACTTTCGCATTTATAATATTAGTAGGATAGTAGGGTGTTCAGTCCACGACGGCGATGCTATGGTTTGCTCTTATAAATATACTCTCTAGACCAGCCGGTAAAGAAAACTTTAAAAGTCTGTGTAGGCTTTATCTAAAAACGTAAGTGTTACAAAATGCCAAAATCGAATAGCGCTACAAGGAAAACAAAATTCTGCAAAACTTTACACAAGCTGCAAATTTTATTTGTTCATGTTTATTTCTTAAATAACAAAATAATGAAGCTCATTACCGATATTGCTTTTTTCGGTAAACAATTGGATTCTTATAATTTTGTGAAATTATAAGAATGTTTATTTTATTATTATAAATTTGTCAATTGACTTTATATTAGAAGTGGCTGCAAATGTTCTTATTTTTACTTGTGCCTCTGCCCACCCTATTAGGGATACGGGCGTGATAATATGTATGGATAAATTTGTGAGGATGTTTGTATGTTTGTGCTTTAATCACGGAATAACTCAGCTGAAAGGATTTCAATGAAACTTAGATTGCTGGTAGTACCTACATACTACTTCTTTAAGTCGAAGGTATACCTATTGTTATTGTATAATTTATTGATTAACTGTCGGAAAGATTGTGAACCGTAACATACTGCTTACAATTTAACTGCTTTAAATATCTGGCGATAAGTCTGCACGCTCACTCTGCTCGCTCGCCTCGCGCGTAGTTTTTTACTAACTAACCTTACCTAACCTACTAATTTTAATCTAAGCAAAATGTTCGACAGTTTACAATCTCGCGAGATTATAATCTAACGGTATTTACAATTTTACGGTGCCATACAACCGTCTTCACTTGGCAATTATAAGCCTCTGCATAGTCTAGGATTGTATATAATATCTTTATAGGCGAACAAGCGTTGATAAATACTTGAATTCCAATAGATTCTTTAGATCTGGGTCACGGAGAGAGCTAGGGCCTTGCTCGTCGTCGTCTCGTTTATTCAAATGCACACTTCAACACCAATTACAGAATTCTACGTCTATCTCAGTAGGCGATCAAGATTCAAGCTGGATTTACAAATCAAACCAAAGTGGTTTTTATTACTTACATTGCAAGGGTCATTTTTGTTCATAGAAAAACCTGATGAGTCTAGGTCAGTTCGCTACAGTCATTGGCGTGTTCCTAATCATCTTGGCGTGTTTATCGGACACTCCACAGAATTATTGTGAGTATAGAAGTAGCTACAGGTGACTTGTAAACTGTTTAAGTTAGTAATAAGCAAATCCTTAAAATTTTTTTTCAATTTCAATCAAATTGCAGCTGAACCGTAGCCTCGCTTGGCGGGCGAGTGCTCGGCTGCAACGCAAGAGAAATGTTTGTATGTTCTGCAAATATTTCAAGTAGTATTTACAAAAAAAAGTATTTAAGTATTCTATCAGACATCTAGTGCCCATAG
The DNA here is from genome assembly GCA_949320045.1 of Scotopteryx bipunctaria. NCBI lineage: Eukaryota > Metazoa > Arthropoda > Insecta > Lepidoptera > Geometridae > Scotopteryx > Scotopteryx bipunctaria. Next base: position 12,637,940 of record OX439441.1, read on the forward strand.
TACAAGCTTTGCTTAGTTTAGGGCTAGATGGCGCTGTGTGAAATGGCCACACATATTCATTCATTCATTTATTTATTCGGCGTTTTTGTGTTAGTTTATGTATTATCTCATCAGTATAGGGCTTTTCTCTACAAACAAGCCAAAGCTAGCCTACATGTGCCGCTGACCTACGCCGATATCGTCATTGTTTGTAGACTAGTCAACATTACATTGATGATCATGATCATTAATTTTCTAACTATCATAAATCAATCCGGTCGTGTACCAATGGATTTTTCTGTGCGAAAAATTTATGTGCGCTATACCAATACTCTCAAACGGTGAAGGGAAACATCGTGAATCATCTACTATAGATGGTAAAAGGCCTTAGTTTTTTTTATAAATCAATATTGTGGTTTCTAAAGTATAAATATTTTAGTAATCTGTACCCGATTAGTTTGAGCTCAAACCTGGGCGCCCAACTAATGTTTATGTGCCTTTCTCAATTAGACGAAAAACTTAGTTAAGGTAAATCTCTGGTTTCTTCAAACCTTAGAATACTCCAAACATAACGTAAGTAAGTTCTTACCTACTTAATGATTTTCTAAGCTTTCTCACATTTTCCTGTCAAATATTTCGTCCTTGAGTTACGCGTATAAATTGCACATTGTAAACATGACATAGGTAGGCAGGTACTTACGCAAAAAAAACTGTACCAGTAATTTTGACGGGCACGTTTCAATAATTTTTGTTTTTGATATTAGTATTCGATACTATGTTTCGTAATAAACAACAACGTAATAAAGTTTTTTTTAAACATGAGCAGAATTAACATTGTCTATATAATTAAAACAATTAGCTTTTGCCCGCGACTTCGTACGCGTTAGATTACGTTTATAAGTATCGCAGCGCCACAAACTTTCACATTTATAATATACTTTGTAAGATTATTAGTATCTGGATTTACACAAACGTTACTTTTGATATACGAAGTAGCTAACTGAAGCAACATGAAATTATTATACGTACCCGCCTATTGACAAATATACTAAAGTATTGATACCTAGGGACTGTACAATCAAACAGTGATTATGATTAACCCACCCGAAGTCCGGACGCTTGACCTAAAAAGAGTGTTTTGAATCCAACATTATAATTCCTCAAACTTCCTTTCCTCGATCAATACTCATGCGTTGTGTGTCATCATGTACTTAAGTAATGCCATGTTTTTTAACTAGTTCACGTTACGACATATCTGTCTGTTATCATATCATTTTTGTGTATTGTGTTTATAAACCGCATCAGTTGGCTCTGCTTATTACTTCTTCGGACTCAATAATATTTTCGTAAGGGACAAACATCCGCTGCAGTATTTATTTGCTTTAGCGACCGGTCAGTAACCCAATCGTGCCATCCACTTCTCAATAAATTACTTTGATAAACTGACTCGCTGCGTATTGAAAACCGTCGCCGCCGGTCGGCTCGACGAATGTACCAACTCTTTCAATTTACATTTAAATGATTGCGCTCACTCCACCGATCCCGGCTTCCGAATGGAGAATCGAATTATAAAAGGGATTAGGTAATTCCAAATTCTAACGATACAAAAGGTAGTTAGTCGTTTTAGCGGGCGACTGTTCATAACATTCGATTCCCGCGGCGGTGGGAAAAAGTTTGCTTTTCCTGCTATGTATTTTGGTCTGGGTGCTGTGTTAACATTCTAATCGTAGTTTTTGATTCTAGTGTGGAATCGGAACTGAATAAAGAATGTGACTTTTGGGTTTTATTTATACAAGTATGGATGTATAGTTTATGTTTACTTTCCAAACAAAGGTTACAGATCCAACACGATACAGAAGTAAGTATCTACTATGTTTGTACAAAATATTATCATAGTCACGTGCTCTGCCATGCTACCGCGAGTTTGTTGTTTTTTGAGAGGAAGTCTCTTACTAATCTGAATTTAGGTGAATTCTTACATAAATCAATCTTACATTCAAGAGTAGTCTTTCTTACTCTTTTAATATTCAGTGTAAATGAAGAATCGTTTGCACAACCAATTTAACCTATGGTCAAAAGATTTGACACACTATAGACCGTGATTTCACCAATGATTGATTCAAATCACTAGCTAAAGTTACAAAACACTATAGGACTGTGTGAAAATTAAAATTGATTAGCCACTCACGCATCGCTACACTGACTGGTTGGTAACCTACACGACCTTTGGTTTATTGCACCGATTGAAACACATTCATTGACAAATTCATTGAAGCTCTTCTATATTATGTCACGTTTGATAGCTAGATTCGTGCAGGTGGGACTATGAACTTTCGAAGCTACCTACTACACTACACGTCGACCGATAACCGTCGATATCACGGGTCGCGTCTCGGCGTGCCGCAGGGTAACGAACTCGGCACTTCACTTTATATCTTGTACACCTACGCGTGTGCACTCAATAATGCCTTATGATGGCCTGTCAATGCTATCGATCCTCTACTGTCTGGCAGTGCCTGAATGTTTTCATGAAATATGGCCAATGAAACTACAAATTACTATTTTTCCTATGTTTGATTAGCGAAAAAATTAAATTGGTACATAAATTTCAATAGCAGGTGTGTGATGGATGAATTTACATTTTCGTGAGTTATTTATTAAACAGATTTGTTTTAAAAACGAAATGATATAAGTATTTATATTCATTGCGGCTACGTATTCACGTATTTAATTTTTTATGTGTTTATAAGTGCTTCCTAACGAAATTTGTACGTTAAATTGCGTCATAATTGCAGGCTAATTTTACTTTTCTTTTAATAACTTATCTAATAACAGTCTAATAATAAATAAATATCGTAAACAGAAACTACCTTAGTAATAAAATATAATTAGCTAAGTAAGATAATAATATATACCTCGCTCATATAGATGGACCATCGTTATGAGCGATGGGCTGATCACCTGTCATAATGGCTCACCATATCCATCTTGGAACTTTGAATCAGGAGTAGCTGCAAGTTTTCTAATAAATAATACTTGTGGTTCTGCCCACCCTATTAGGGATACGGGCCTGATAATATGTATGTATAATATTATAAAACATTACTTAGGCACATAAGAAATTATCAGGTTGTACATATATTGTTATAAGTACTTAAACATTTGGAAACGTTGGAAGAGTCTGTTTTGAAAACACAAGGATGTTTATTTAGATTCGCCAGTGAATGGGCAACTTGCGTGTGTTATTTTATCATAAGTGAATGTTGAAATGTAACGGTTTTACATCTTTCGAGAAATGTAGAGCAGATCATGGCGCAGTTTTTATTAACTCATGTCACGTGTGTATCTCTTTCTGCCGATGGTGAGGGTTTTAAATTCCGCTGGTTCAACAATTTTGGTCATTTACATCATAAAACATGGTGTTTTAACGGATTAAACCTTAGTACTAAATCAAGAAAAGCCTTACAAAGCTAGTACAAATTGATTCGTCACTCCTTATAGTAACGCTTGTAACCTACACTATTCCACACATTTGTTGCGTAAACCAAAATGTCCTTGTTTTGCCCGTATTGTCACGTAACCTAGCATCCATTACGACAGCATGAATAGGTACCAATACTGACTTATATAAATACTGTTCCAATACCATTTTCTACTGAATAAAGGTCTGGAGCACTTTGGACGCAAGTCATCCATCATTGTCATTATCTCGGACAACCTCGGTGGCGTGGCGAGGCTCGTCTGAAACGCAAGAGGCGCGGATTCGATTCCCGCTACTGGAGAAATGTTTGTATGTACTGCAAATATTTCTTCCGGGTCTGGGAGTTGTAATGTGTTTACAAATAAAAAAGTATATAAGTATTCTATCAGCCATCTGGTATGGTATCCATAGTACAAGCTTTGCTTAGTTTGGGGCTAGATGGGGGTGTATGAAATGTCCACAAATATTTGTTACCTTTTTATTTATCTAAATATTTAAACACCTACGAAATTGAATGGCAGACTGACAACGCACAGCCTAAACCATAAGTCCTATAAGACTTGACTATATTTCTCTTATAATGTAGGAGTTCACTAAGAAAGGAATTCCTTAAATTCTTCTCCGTCGGACGCAGCGGGATGATGAAGTTTCATGAAAAAGTCGGACAAAGTTGCGGGGTGTTCCACTAGTCATAAATAAAGATTTTAACTGCTGTGTATTCGAAACGAATAATAAACTTGGAGCAAGGAGCATGCAAGGTCAAGCGGCTACCTACTGGCTACGTTTATTATTTCCGGAAGTCTGGAGAAGTATTTTCTATGATCTAAATATCTACGTGGAAGAGAGTTCTTGAGTGAAGAACGCGACTCAGAGTGGCCCCTGGCTAAGCGAAGTGACGATTTGCGAATGCCTGCTGGCAGAGACGGGATGCGTCAAGCCGAAGATATTCCGCGATGGCGCTCATTGGGAAAGGCCTATGTCTGACAAAGGACTGCTATATGCTGATAATGATGATATTTATTGTTAGATTAACCAGAATGAAGTTTGTATTTTAAAAAATCGCTGATGGTTGGTTTTATATCATCTAACCACCGAATACTCAAACGCGACTCAGAGTTGAGCATGTCTCAAATCACGATATTTTTTATTTTTGACAGTTTTTGATGAAAATCTGTCAAAAACTCGTCACTTGAGATGTGCTCAACTCTGAGATGCGTTTGAGTATTCGGGGGTTAGTCCGGTTAAATGTGAGTCGCCATCCATTCACTAACAAATATCAGCACAAGGCTGGACTTTTGCGGGCTTGGCATCTGTGAAACTGTCAATGTCAGTGCCAACTCTTATGTATACTTTCAGAAATTAGTAGAAGAAACTAAGTTAAGAGCTTATCTCCTTTGAAACTGTTTTCGATGGAACTGTAATTCTATATTCTGATCGTCACCTTATTTCCCATTCAGATCACAGAGCACGTTTTGTCCTTTTCGACACCGTCCTTTCAAGGCCTTCATGCTGGTCATTCACTCGAATCATGAAGGCCAACCATTATAACACGAGCATGTAGAATACTTACCAATGAATAGTGACTAGACTACCAAATATTTACCGTCTACCCAAGATCTGTATTGACGACAGATCTTTGCCGACCCCACTAGTTACACAAACAGCGACGTGTAGAACGCCCCGCGACATTCTTTGCTTTCTGGGCCTTTTGGGTGTCGAATTTGGGAAATTGCGCCCCTACAAAGGAATAGATAATTATTATACCTTCCTTTGATGCTTCTAAGACTTGCGTTGATTGTCAGTCAGTAAGTAACGTTCGAGATTTATATATTTGGAGATATTCCGAATGCAGTGTTTAGTGTTTATTATCAAATCAAATAGGATTTACTGCTGGAATAAATTAATTTAATGTACCTTGGCAATAACTTAACTGCTAACGATCTCTTTACACTTGTCGTAATAACTCTGTAGTGGCGTCATTGGTATGTAGTGTACGAGTAGTATCCCTATGCCGATATATCCACGATTTTGTGTTTTTGTATGCTGATTAATATAATTAGTAACTTCCTATTACGTTTTTATTTTCTTTTAAGGATTTTTGTGCAAGTTGGCTTAAGATTTTTATTAAGAGCGTGTTCGAGTTCTGCTTGCTGATAAAGACAAAAATAACACAAAATCTCTATTGTTTGAATTTTTTATATTCACCGTGTTTTGAAATTCTATCTTATACCGTATACGCTTTAAATAAAAAACGTGAACGTATTGTACATATTTATGGTATTTATGAGGTTATTTTGAGTTGTTTTTGCATCAGTATCACTAGCTTGAAGATCGTGCGTGAACTTTTTCAATACTTACTGACACCACCCTAACCAAGATTTTCTTCCATCATCTCCATCACGGCCGTCACATTTCCACGTGAGCAGACATACTGTTTAGATGATTTCGCCCGTGTGTACCGATGTTCTAATTCAGTGTTTATGTATCGCAGTCGCGTCTCTGTTTATGGCCTACGCGTTATGGCACTCGGCCTATAAAACAGAGATTGCGATCTTTAAACGTTGAGTCATGACCTTACAACACGGAATTATGACGGCTTCCGTAGGTACGCACAAATATGGCGGATTACATAATGTCACATGATACATTTATGTCGTTACGATATCTTAGATCTGGGGCTTTGACCTTCGGCATGGCGCGTGCTCCTCTGTTGTCAGCCTGATAAGAATTATGGATCAACCCAGACTGTCTTGGTGCAGTACTAGCCAGAGCATTTTGACACTAGGAATATTAACGAAACTCATTGAATCCGAATCATTATATTTATGTTTGTTACTTATACATTGTCGATGTTGCTAACAATTTTCTGTTTGTCGGCAGGCATGAAAATGACTATGTCCACGGCACCGACAATGAGCGCACGCGTACACAGGAAAGTGATGATGCGCGCACCGCATAAGCGTCCGCACCCGGGCAAACTGGCGCATCCGGGTAAACTCGCGCACCCCGGTAAACTGGCGCATCCGGGGAAGTTCGCACACCTGGGCAAGTTCGGTAAACTAGCTCACTACGCGCACACACACTCGCTGCGGCCCCCGGAGCCCTGCGAGAACAGTAACGACAGCGGTCTCGGTCCGGATGCAGTTAACAGGTACAGCTTCATGGAGCTCCGTGATAGTTACATGCACGATGCTATCTCTGGCCTCGCATTCATGGACTAGCCTTTTTCCTAAAAGATGTATTGTACAGAGTGTATATATGAAACTGGGTGTAACTAAGTCACATGGCTGCAATCTTATACATGTGTGTTGTGTACCTAAGTAAACGCTCGCTTTTGTGAATTTTCTGTGTAAACTGGTAACAACATAATAACGTATTCATTATTCAGCCGATCAATACTAGCTAGCACACAACATTTATTCTAGTCTTAACTCCTAAATTTGGATTCTTTAGAGAGCCAGGTCTCAAACTTTTCTATGGTCAGGCAGGACCGTTTTCTTAAATTTTTTGAAACACTGTTTTAATTCAATATCCGTCATAAAATATTTTTAGCATAACTTAGTAAAATATAAAAAACATAACAAACTCTTGTCGTAGAGCGAGCTTGTTTGAAGCGCTCGTGGCGTAGCTTGCTTAGATGTTCTTGATTGATCGTTGAAGTTAAGCAACGTTGTGCGCGGCCACAATTGGGATGGGTGACCGCAAGTGGCATTACGAGCTGAGTGCTTCCGTGCTTCGGAGGTCATGTTAAATTGTCGGTCGCGGCTTTTAAGTCGTTAAGCTATGACGGAGGCCTTAGGCGGCCTAAAAACTCCGTCACATGAGTTGGCCACTAGCTCATACGAACTTACTTGCTTTTGTCGTAGAGCGAATAATTGATAATTATCTTGTTTACAAATCCCCTTTCCGTGATAAAAGTCTTAGGTAGGTGGTATGCATGTCTAAAACAATTTAACTTTATGTAATACTCTCCGTGACTCATCTTCATCTCGATAAATACCTACTAACTACATTGCAAGACAATCTAGAAGGGTTTTGTTGTGTGTACTATAAACTACGCATTACAACTTAATTACAGCAATTATTTATAGATAGATACTTATTCCTTTCTTCTACGACATTCCCTCACAAATGAGTGTTGTCAAGAATAATAAAAATAAGTATACTTTAACGGAAAAACAAACAAGAACTAAAACATGTGTAAAACAATACAGAAAACTGTGTACAACACATAAAAATGATTTTAAAGTAATACACTAAATATTGTAGGTAACAATGAGTAGGTTTGTTATGTTGGTACTTAATTAAATAATATTGAATTATTTAACTTTCTACAAAGAATAAATACGAACTGGCAATGCGGCTATTTTAATTTTATCCTACACGCGCTCAATAGGCCACTTTATTGATATCTCAATCGTCGACTCTTAGCCGACCGGCCTCAGACTAAATAAAAAGAAAAGACGACGCGCCGCGAACAACAAAAGTGAAGCCACACGAAACCGTGCAAGTAAACACATACGCTCACGCACACTAAAACCATGCTCATCGCTCTCGAGTCGTCGTCTAGTAAACTTAAAATTTAAAAATAGAATTATGCCTTCCTGTGTAGTGAAAACTTCTAAAAAGCAGCAGCAAATCACATAAAAAGTCTCACGGAATCACTTTTCACTTGTAAGTACTTCAAATAACATCGTTTCTTAATTATTATAGTACTATGAATTTTAGGTTACTTGGAACACAAAACCTTAAACATAGATAAAAAGGTGGCTTCACTTTTGTTGTCTCAAAACCGAGAGAGAGAGAGAGACACACACATAGATAAAAAGGTGGCTTCGCTTTTGTTGTTCGCGGCGCGGCGTCTTTTCTTTTATTTGGTCTGAGCGTCCGGCCTTGAGCAGGCCGATAGCGTCAGCAGGCAGCACTACAAACAAATGAGCTAGCACTGTTAGCACACGCTTGTTATCGTACCTACAGTACATACGCATCTTATCTACAGATAGCAACTGATGTGTGCTGTTATGAATGATGGCGCGATAGCGGCACGATTTTGAGGTTAGGAATTATAATTTTGTAAAAAACAAAACAGCCGTTTCTCAATAAACATACAATTGATAAAAAAAAACAACTAAAAGATAAAATCTTTCTCCTTAGAGCCTTAGAGCCTGAAGGTAGCGCCAGTGACGGATAAGTTGAGGAGCAATAGGTTAGCGTGTTGTGGACATGTCATGAGAAAGGAAGAATGTCATGTGACGAGAAGATTGTTAGATATAAATGTGGATGGAGGTAGACCAAAGAAAAGATGGATAGACCGTGTGAAAGATGACATGAGTAAGAAAGGAGTGAGCGTTGAGATGACTTCTAACAGGGGAAAATGGAATAGGAATACATGTTGTGCCGACCCCACATAAAGTGGGATAAGGGCAGGGAAATGATGATGATATTAGTTACAAATTATGCTAGCTGTATCCTAAATAAAGTAATTTTGTACAAAATTTTATATAAAAGTTGATGATTTCTAATTTTTCAATCAATAACAACGCGTACTCTCTATCTATCCCTTTCCGCATTAAACATTTATAATAGTAGCCTTTGTTGTTTCGACATTTAGCTCCATATTATATGATACCAATTTTCATGAACTGAATAATAAATACAAAGTTTGAGATAGTGCCTGATAGATATAAAATGAAGCAAATTATTTTATTTTTGAAAACCTGCCTAAACAAAAACCAAACGATCAGGTTTGGCTCTATCTAATTAAAGGCCAAGGAAAACTGAGATGATAACGAGTGGGCTTCGGGTGTCCAGCGTTCTATTAATTATTCACGTGACGAAAACAAATTCCCACTTGCGTCAGTAACCCGACCGCAAAAAAGCCTGCTAAAAAATTAGCTATCTTGTGTCTCGGCAGTCTGTCCTACCATGTCCACATCCGGATAGGTTTATTTTCGGAAAACGTCTTTCTGTTTAAATATTTCTGTACGGCGCGGCATCGCCGGTCGCTGAATGGAGTTATTTATAAACAAAGGTCAGTTATTACAATTCGTGAAAACATTTACTTTGACAGTTTGCTTCGCTCAGGGTGATGATTTCACATGAAACTTACCTTCGTAGTATCATAATCCAAAACACGATGACTTACCAGTAATAAAAAAACTAATTCAAATTAAGAATATTATTAGATTAGTATGAACTAATCAGATTACAAAATATTATTATACAGTATTTCTAGAACCTACATATTGCAGTTAGCTTCATGGCATAATGCCTCGTAATACATTCACTACAAGTTACATTCACTCAATGTCAAGTAGATACTTGCAGTGAATAATGTAAGAAGTGTGTCAAATCAAAAAGGTCAATAAAATTTAAAATCATGCCTGTTTCCCATAGGGGTAGGCAGAGATCACGGATCGCCATTAGCTACGATCTTGACATACTTCTTTCGCTTCAATCACTTTCATTACATTCCTCATGCATGCTCGTCGGTTTAGGGTAGGTACTTTTGACCTGGCCCTTTTCCAAAACGTCGCCGATCAAAAATATTGATCCAGTGGTTTTAAACAAAGGTAATGGGTGCAACACCTCCCATAGTTACGATGACATGAAAGTTAATATTTTACAAAGCTTGATAGTTTATATGATAATGAGAACAGATCAACAGGTCCATCAAATAACACATTTTGAATGCTGAAGCTACGCTTCTTAGCTCTGTGTGCGCATGCGCCGCATCGGCGCGAAGTCTTGTGAGTTGGGACGCGGCACAGTGCCATGTGCTAATTTATATTTGTGTCACATTTAAAACATTTCTTCCGACTCAATGTTTCGTACATTACCAGACGCTATATTTAAACTTAAAGAAGAGACTAGACAATAACAATTCTGTTTATATTAAATAAGTTCACGTTCGCTGCCCACGCGTACTAAGCGTTTTGGTTGGTAAGGTATTCAAAATTTCTAACGTAAAGGTCGACGTGTGTACAGATTATCCGAAACATTGGAGTCCGACTGGGAACACCCTGAAAACAAACGACAGCGGCTTGAGAGCGAGATGGCGGTAAAGTTAGAGTGTGACGACGCTAATGATGCGTACGCTTTCACGCAAGCCGCCTCCGCTGCTGCGCCTGCGCCCGCTCCGTCGCTCGCGCCCCCCGACGCGCAGTCGACGCCGCTTGCACCCCCGCCGGTATTACCTGTCCCCGTGTACGTTGAACTTTATTTTTTAAACATCTAAGAACTTCATACCTTCCTGCTTCTTGCTTTAATGACTCTTTGATGACAGACATAAAAAAACACAACAATGCCAGTTTTAGAATTTGAAAAGTATTGAAATTGGAACTAAACCTTTGAGCATAATCTGAATGGTTGTTTCGTGGAGTAATAATGATTTGCCGCATCATGATCATTAATGTGCTGGATTCGCATGTTCACCGCACGTAATTGTCTTTAACAATCCGCACCGCATCATTATTAAGTACATCGTCCTCATGATTTATCATCATCCTTATTGCATACTTACTAGTTATACCTACTTTTAAACAAACAAAGTCATTATTGTGGTCTACCGAAGAAAATTTTATGTAAATCTCACGCGGTCAGATTTGCTGGAAGAAACCTCTTTGTAGGGTTAAGCTCGCCTTCGTCTTTACTTTACGTCCGTGTTTTTATGTGTTTTATATGTACAATAGTAATAAAAAGCAGAATTTATTCAACAAAAAAATACCAAAAAACAGCTTAATAAGTCAATTATCTCAATGATCGATGAAGCTCCAAAGATAGACAAAGCGAAGAATATTTTCATGTGTTTTCATTTACATTGCAGAATCAGGGCTGGGTGCAGTTTATCTAGTCCAAATGTCAACGAAACTACGGGGAAGAGATTCCAAGACCCGTACAGATCATGTGGCAAGCTTGGAAGCGGGGGCAAGCTAGCCAACAAGTATACTAGTGCAGGAAAGCTTGGCACTGGAGGCAAATTAGGTGGAAAACTAGCGGGGAAGTATGGCGGCAAGCTGGCGCAAGCGATGGTCAGACGAAGACAGCTGATGACATCGTCTGGCCCACAGGGTCTAGCGGCACCCCTCTCCTATAGATCAAAAGATGGAACGGTAGAACTACAAATACTTTGCCAACCGGAAACTCAACACAGAGCGAGGTTTGTGAATTCCCTTCTACAGTTTTAAATTTTTTATCTCTAAAACCAAATCTAACCAGCTTTCATTCAATTCCAGATATCAGACTGAAGGCAGCCGTGGCGCTGTCAAAGACAATTCCGGGAATGGATTCCCAATAGTCAAATTAGTTGGTTATGATAAACCAGCTGTATTACAGGTACGATCATCCATCGAACTATCAAGTGTGGTAACAATTTAATTGGGTTATCGTTATCACTCACAAATCGTTCTACATTTTTTATCGTTGTTTTGTAATTATGGTATGTCTCGAGCGTATCGTAAAACGTAAATATTTCAGGTTTACATCGGTACTGACACGGGGCGGGTAGCACCGCATATGTTTTACCAGGCATGTCGCGTGGCTGGGAAGAATTCCACGCCATGCAAGGAGCGGAAAGATGACGGCACGGTCGTCATCGAGATTGATCTCGAGCCCAGCAAGAACTGGCAGGTCACCTGCGACTGCGTTGGGATACTCAAGGTTTGTACCTCTCGACGGAAACTCCATGTAAGGTAGAGCGAACAAAAAGTCGTAACACCAGATGGTCCAACCGCAATACAATACTTTACTTACATGGACAACATCTTGGGTCAACACTTTAGAGTACAAATCTTATTGTGTTTTGCCATCTTCTTACGGTAGCCCTTATTTTCAGGAACGTAATGTAGACGTGGAGCATCGATTCGGCGAAGCCCTCGGCGGCAGCTCGAGCGGGCTCCACGTGTCGCGCGGCAAGAAGAAGTCCACGCGATGCCGCATGGTCTTCAGGGCTGACATCGTGAACGCGGCCGGTGATCTGGAAACGCTACAAGTCTGCTCCACGCAAATTATTTGCAGTGAGTTCTTCATAGTGAAGTGAAATATACTTTTTTAGCATCTGAGAAAATGTATAAGCAGTATATCTATCTAGTCGTGTCACAGTGTGGTGAAAGGATGGAATCTAATGGGTAAACTCTCATTTTAGCTCAACCCCCCGGAGTTCCCGAAGTCTGTCGAAAGTCTTTGGTCTCCTGTCCGGCTACGGGAGGTCTGGAGCTGTACCTGCTTGGGAAAAACTTCCTCAAGGAGACCAGAGTGGTGTTCTGCCACAGACAAGATGGCCGTACCACCTGGGAGGAGGAGGTCATCCCTGATAAAGAGTTTTTGCAACAGGTATGGTGATACTCATGGATTCATTTATCGATAATTTCACAAACCATTCAACAGATTGATGAACTATGTCGAATGGCTTAACATAATAATTATGTTAATATCTTTTATTGATTAATCATTAAATATTTAGACTATGTTAAGCCAATTCCACATCATAATCATAATATAACAAAGTTTCTCCACAGCTTTTTAGATCATAATTTCATAAGCAAGATGACCGTCGTATTGTTCCCATTCTACGAAAGCTCGTTCAACGAGCGGGTTGCCGTGGCCTTCCCTGTGACCTGGGGTCTTCTTCGAAGCGTCGAAAGCTCCGCAGGTGGCTGCCGGTAGCCTCCGTAGCTAGGTTCTCACAATGTGTTCGCCCGCAGACTCACCTAGTGTGTTGCGTGCCGGCTTACTGCCGCGCCGACATCGCTGAGCCGGTGTGCGTGCAAGTGTTCGTGCGCTCAGCCGGCAAGGCCTCAGAGCCTCACGCCTTCTACTACACCCCGGCGGCGCTGGAGAGCGGCCCGCTGCACGCCACCAGACACCACGCGCAAGGTAACGGACCAACTCCAACACGGTTGCTTGTACGCAATGATGTAGCTATTTGTTGGGATGCTATGTTATGGATACTTTTTCATTGCCACTATGAGCTCGCGTGGATTTCGGCAGAATTTTGTTTGATGAAATCTTCATCTTATTGAAGTATAGTGGCGATAAAAACGTATTTCAATCATGTACCATTTCGATTGTAAGCATGACATACACTAACATTTTTGTGTTGCTTTCCATAAGACAGTGGAATTTAATACACAATTGCTGTTGGTATGGTTGGTTTGACATTGGCCATAAGGTTATAATTATTCTTAGTTCCTTAATCTTAATTATTTAACTATATCCATATTCAACGCATAAATAACAGACTGACTGATCGTTCATTATGCTTGATAAATATTTATAAATTATGACATAATTCCACCCCAAAATGTATATTGTTAATAATTGTAAATAAATATTTATCTTTATTAAATAATCATCTAACAATGAACTTTGCTTTCTATTTATCAAGTTAAGTCCAGAAAAATGAAAATGGAGTATATTATTTGTTCATCAAAAGTATGTCAGGATCGTAGCAAATGGCGATCCGTGATCTCTGCCTACTCCTATGGGAAACAGGCGTGATTTTATGTATGTATGTATTTGTTCATATAAGTATTTACATTTTTAATTTTCTGGAGCACTATGATCCATTGTCCTTGAATATGCTTATATGTGAATTTATCGACTGTATTATGAAAATATGAATACTCAAACCAATACGTTGCTTTATTTATTTGTACAAAGCTTTATATCACTAACACGGCACCTTTACTTACAACTGAGTGTCAGCGGGGTTACTTAATACGATACGACTGGTATTGGGTACAAGATGCCTATTAACATCAGCCAAGCCATAAGGCGTTTCAACACCTTAACGGTATATTTTGCAATAAGTTTGGTTAAAACAATGACGTTTTTACTGCATTTTGAAAACACGATTTGTAATTAAAGGTGCGCTCGCATGAATCTGACTTATAAAACGCAGTGTTTTGTATTTAGCTTTAAGAATATTTTTGAAAAAGTCTGAAAAAGAAGAAATGACTGATGCGAAACAGCGTATTCTTTCTTTTTTTCCTTCTGTTCAAGCTAGGTCTGTAGGTAGCGACCCTGCCAACGACTGCTGCCACTTGCTGACCCTCGCCAGCACGGTACTGACACACGCTCACACACACCCTCACACACCCTCACACACCTTTACAGACACTCAACAAGAGTAGGCCGAAAATAAGCTTTAATTTTTTTTGAAATTTATCATTGCAAATTTATTTTTTGAGTCTTTGTTTGTTTGTAATTCAATTTTTGAAGATGAATCGTAACAGAATTTGATGTTTTTTGCAATATCATCAATTTTTTTCTCCATTAAACTGTAAATTAAATTCAACAAATAGCTAAAACACGCACTAACTCTGGCACAACAAAAAATATACACTTATTCTCTTTGATACATGACAAGTGAACACAACAAGGTTTTTTTATATAATGATTTTACAGAAAGGCGCATTGAACTCTATTTTACTTCACACAGAGCTGACTTTTCAGAAACACTTCCACAATTTTTTAGGTACAGACTACACAGACCCCTCCTTACATCACCTAGATAGTCATAAACGTGCCTTGTATACGTGCCCTTTGATATATTATTTGCCCATAGAATATAAGTATCTAGTATAACCACTTTAGCTGCCCAAGTTAGATCAGAAAAAAAACTGGCTTAATACTGTATGATAATTATTAATCAATTGTTATTGCGTACACACTAATGATATAAATGCGACTGCTTCCAACTGCTTCTCTCCCCGAGCATGTCGTATAAGTCGACTAAGGGATAGTCCTCCAACATGATGAGATACAATAAGCAAGTATTCCCAAGGAGGGTTGACGTCAGGCAGGCGGCCGGTCATAAAACACCTTAGCCAAAACTCTTACAGCATGATCCAAGGTTCATGCTGTGCCGACCCCACATAGAGTGGGATAAGGGCAGGAAGATGACGACTAATGTTATAAATGCGAAAGTTTGTGTGCGTGTGTGTTTGTTTCCACTCATCTCCGGAACGCATATGGATATGACTATACACACCTACTGATATAGTTCATAAGTTGGAATAATATTATATTGTTGCCTTATTTGAAAAAAAAAAAAACTTTTTTTTTCTTATAACTAAGCCTGTCTGGACGCTATGGTCCAGCCCGCGAGCTAGCCTACCCTTGCTTCCTCGGACTTAATCCGAGTCTTTTCTATTTCATTCATTATTTGCAGAAAGCAAGGAGAAGAAAGAATGAAAAACCGTTTTTATTTCACCGTTTTATTCATTCTAAAATACTTTTCTATAGTAAAGGTTAATTCAAAAATACTTTTTTTTTATTTATTTTGCTGAGGTAAAACAACAGCTTTACAGAACACATGAAACATAACGAATATACTTAAATAATAAGCCCAAATGAGTTTTACACAAATAGTTAGATAATAAAATTTTGGAAACGGATATACAAAGGTGCTAGGTTAACTTGTTGGGTTAGGTTAGTGCTAGGTTTTGTTTCTAAAATCTAAACACCTCAAATGGTTAATAATGTAATAACTATCTGGAAGTTCTGGTATAATTTCAACAATAAAAAATACAAGCCTACAAACCTTGACTGACAACTTTGTGTTGTGATGGATGGATGTTGTTACATGTTTTCCTTGTGTTTTTCAAACGAAAACAAACCCTCATTTAGGCCACTCACATGCACGAAAGGAGCCTTTGAGGCGCACTTTAAATCCTTTCACCACACTGGTTCGAAAGAACAGGTGACACGATTAGTAGTAGTAGTCCACTCTCATTAGGTAAATGTTTTATAATTTAACACGTAAGACTCATATTAACCATCGCCGTTAGTTTAGAGTTTTTCGAAAACCGAGAAAGAACCAGTGACATATCAAACGAACATAGTGAAATATCTCTGTTTTAACTCGATTTGAACAGAAGTCCAGTTTAAACATATACATACTAGTATTGTTATAATAGAATCATTATAAAAATGTTAATTCGTAAGTAAATCTTACTTACTTATCCATCATATTTTCTTACAAAAATTCACGGGCAGTTAAAGTGGTCGTACACAGGGCCAGGCACTTAGGTAGTCAGGTGCCTTGTGAGTGATGGCGCGCGCTGACCGCTCTCTCTGCGCAGGCATCGAGGAACCGCGCCCGCTCATGCTGTGGGGAGGGATGATGCCTCCCCCCGCGCTGCCCCCCCGCCGCCCCTCGCTCATCCTGCCCGACCACGAGGCCCTGGGACTGAAGAGTGAGGTGAGTTATACACACACAGTTCTGGGTGTCGATTCTTGAAAATCACCCGGTGATTTTGAAATCCCCGGTGATTATTTTATTTGAAATCACTTTTTTCCAAACTTACCAACATTCAGAAACTGCACGCTTTGATCATAGACTGTGGTCGATTTGCTTCCCGTTACACGCAGAAAATGTCGTTCAGCTGTAAATACCAGCTTTCATTCCTCATAGAAACGTAGATTTTAAAAACGAATGGGTTGAGCAGTCTGTGAAATCACACGTTTGTTTTTGAAATCACCAAATTTGAAGAATAAGAAATTTAAAAAAATCACTGGATATCATCTATTTTTGTGATTTTTAATCACTCGGTGATTATCAAGAATCTGATCCTCCCGCACTAGGATTCCGTGTCGAGGGTATCGGAAATCAGTACGACAACACGCAGACCTGAAATAAATATTTGCAAACATTTCCCGCCGCAGGCCGGCCTCGGGGAATGAACCGCCTACCTCGTCTCGCCAGAGCACTCGCTCACCACGACACCAAGGTCTTAAAGGTGAAACCACTTCCCCCAGGGTCTGCCCATATTTTTGTATCGTTTCCTAGATCTACACATCGGGCTTTCCATGTCTGATGAGCAATAAGCAGTAGGTTGTTACAAGTCTATTCAAGCCCTAATGCTACCACTTCCTTCGAATTTCTGTGACCGATTCTAGGTCTCTCCCAGACCTCACACTCTCCAATAAACATAAAAGAGGCTTCCAATGTCTGATCTTGATTACACTGGTCGTAATAAAATAAATCGGGAGCCAAAATCTTGCTATGTGATTTCTGCCGATTTCGGTTTGCTGATCTGTTTACAGATTTTTGCAATCACGTTTAGTTTTCCAGGTTAATTGATTACATTGAAATAAAATTACGATACCGGTATAATAACACCGGTATTGAAATATTAAATACATAGGTATTTATTTTGAAAAAAAATCTTAGACTGATGTTTATTTTTACAATACAAATTAAAATCATATGCAGGATGGGGCAAAATTTTACCTCATTGAGAGCAGCTACTTTTGTAGTTAAGTTTTGTTCTTGGGAAAGTTGTAAGTCTATTTTGAAGAAAAAACAACCGCATTTTCGGATTTTTGGAAAAAAGGTCCAGTCAGCCTAGAAAATGACTATTGTCGAAAAAAAAACAAGTTCCTCATTGAGAGGAAAATTTTTGCTCCACCCTGTATATCCTAATACAACTGTAACCCTACTAATATTATAAACGCGAAAGTTTGTGAGGATGTGCCGATTTTTGTGCCTCAATCACGCCGTAACGGCTAAATAGATTGAATAAAACTTAGAACATTATATAGTATGTGTGCTGGAATAACATATACTATTATTTTATCCTGGTACCACGCGAGCGAAGCCGCGGGCGGTTAATTATAGTGGTTGTTATATTACAATACACTGATACGATCCTCTCCAACATGATGAATCTATATGGGCGATGGGCTAATCACCCGTCACCATGGTTCACCATATCCATCTAGGAACTCTTGGATCAGAAGTAGCTGCAAGTTTTCTTATGATTACATGTGGCTCTGCCCACCCCGTTAGGGATCCGGGCGTGATAATATGTGTGTATGTATATTACAGTACACCGACACGACGTTTATGACCTCGATGGCGTGGCTGGCGAGTGCTCGGCTGAGACGCAAGAGGCGCGGGTTCGATTCCCTCTACGGGAGAAATGTTTGTATGTTCTGCAAATATTTCTTCCGGATGTTGTAGCATTATATAAGTATGTATTTACAAAAAAAGTATATATTTATTCTATCAGCCATCCGGTTCCCTACAAGCTTTGCTTAGTTTGGGGCTAGATGGCGCTGTGTGAAATGCCCGCAGATATTTATTTATTACAAAGTAGATGTCGCTTCGCAGGTAGCGGACGAGACCAGCCAGCATTCTATAGCGGAGCACAGCGAGTGCAGCCGCGACGGGCCGCCCTCGCCCGCCCGCCTGCTGCCCGACGAACTGAAGGTCGTCGACCTCCGCCTCAAGTCTGAGTCGCTCTCCAGGGACGCCACCAGCCAGGTAACCTAACTACACGGACGTACCGATAACAACATCGATCGACGTCATAGAGATGGGCCAATCATCTATCACCACTAAGGCCCTTTACCATCTATAGTAGATGATTTATACAGTGTCAGGAGGCAACTTTTACCTTTACAAACGGGACGCTGTAGTGCCCGGGACGAATTAAGATGGAGTTGACTTGCCTAGCGCCTATTCCATCCTCTCAGCTTAATCAGCCTTGTCCACAGGAAAGACATGGTCAATACGTGCGGAGCTGACTAAGCCGCGGGTTTCTTCACGATGTTTTCCTTCACCGTTTGAGAGTACTGATATAGTGCACATAAATTTTTCACACAGAAAAATCCATTGGTACCTGACCGGGTTTGAACCCACGTTATTAGGAACGGAAGGCGGGGTCACTATCAACTAGACCACCAGTGCTCTCACCGTGGTTCACCGAATCAGGAGTGGCTGCATGTTTTCTTATGTTTACTTGTGGCTCTGCCCACTCCATTAGGGATACGGCCGTGATAATATTTATCTATTTGTATGTGTTATAGCTGTAGGGCGCGTGACAAAATGACAATAGCCTTCTACTGTAAAAGACAAAAAAATGCCCTAAATTAACAAAAGACTTTTTAACAATAAAATACAATAAATTCGCGAATGACTCGGCAATAAGGTCTTAAACTATCGTCTGCTCGAAAGCACAGAATAAATAATAGTACTACGAAAGGAAACACTGAAAAATAATAATAGAAGGATTAGACATACAAACACTATTTTACTCTATGTTAAACAAACCGAAGCGTTTGTTTCGTAAAAATGTCTAAATCTAGCTCCAAACTAAGTAAAGCTTGTACTATGGACACCAGATGGCTGATCGAATACTTTTATACAACTTTTTTTGTAAACACAGACTTATATTATACATATTACTACAACACCCAGACCCGGAAGAAATATTTGCAGAACATACAAACATTTCTCTGCTCGGGTTTGATTCCCTCGGTGGTGTGACAACGTCAATTAGTAGGGTTACACTTAACGTTACAATTAGTGTAGGTAATTATTTTCCAACATAAAAGTCTTTATGTATCAGTCCAAGAGAACAAAGGAATTGACGCACTTTCGAAAAAGACCCATAGACAAAACTACCTACTGAACTGACAGGATCAGTAGATCTAGAAACAGCCGTAGAATATCTAGTCGTCGATCTTGTGAAGGACCATCAAACCGTGCGTGGGTTCGAATATGTTCTTCGTTCTCAACAATCGACGCATCCGTGCGTAGCCTGGCCGTGGGTCACATTGGACCATTCCACCTACATTTGTATACAAATCGATGCTATTCGTGTGCCACCTAGCTAGACCCAATGTAAACAGAGAAAAAGACGCACGCAGCTTACATGTGTAGACTATTTAGTCTAATTTACATACAAACATAATATCACGCCCGTATCCCCAATGGGGTGGGCAGAGCCACAAGCAAACATAAGAAAACTTGCAGCCACTTCTGATTTAAACTCCTAAGATGGATATGGTGAACCATTGTGACAGGTGATCAGCCCATCGCCCATATAAGTGGTCCATCATTTTGGAGAAGATACACTTAGTCCAATTTAATTAATAAAAACCACAAATATACTCACACGTGATTTTTTTCAGCAAAGTAGATACATCAAAATACAGAAAATAATAAAATTTGAATGTTTCTATTCCAACATCTTTTTCAAGAACCCCAGACGTTCTTTTGTTTGTCTCCCAGTTTAAAATTGGAACTAGACCGAAGATGTTTTAGTTATTCTGCCAAACAAGAGGCGGCATGTATGAAAATAATGAAGTAATTATTACATTATCTATGACAATGCCAAAAGAGTTACAATACAATTTTATTATTAGTACATCTTTATCTTAGCATAACCTATACTTCACCCAAACTGGAGATACTTACGATTTATGTAAACAAACCGTTGCGTATTTTTCGTTATTACGATGAAATCACTTTAATTTAATGTAAATAAACCTAGCAACATAAGTTTTCACACCTTAATTTAACTATTAGTACCTACTACTTAAATTATTTAATGAAAAAGTAAGTTTTAGGCACGGGCGGTCTGTTTACATAAATTGTATCTCCAGTTTGGCTGAGGATAACACACATATCACCTTCTGCGTGCACGTTTTCCGCCGCATGGAGTTGCGATTTTCGTCCGAATGATATGAGGCGAACCAGTCCGGCTAGTTTTTAAGCTGCTATTAATGATAATGATCTAGGAATAAATACACGTATCTAAAAATAGTTTTAAAGCGTAACTAAAGACTCAATGACCTTGTGTAGTGACTAACGTGGCTACCACGTTGAATCTATAAATAGAGCTAAGTACCTAATTACCGCATCATTCACAGTATTCCCTTGATATTGCTTCGCAGATTTACCTTGCGGAAGTTATTAGTTGTAACCTCTAACTGAAGTTTGCTTGGCAACTGAATACCAAAATGTGTAAACATTACGTACACAGTTGCCAAGCATTTATTATCTCGCCAGGGAAATGAAATTGACGCTTGGCAGTCATCAGTGTTTTCTTGATGGATGCGATTGTGTGAAAGAGAACATGCGTGTGACTGGAGTGAGTACTGAGATGACGAGTGATAGGAGAAGATGGAAGAGGGATAAGGGATTATTGGGCCATCAGAGCCCAGCCTAGTGGGTAAGGGCAGGGAAATGACGAGTCTTCAATGTTTTCTTCTCTCGGTCTGTTTTGATAAAGCAATAACAGGAATTTGTGTTATTTCAGGTCGGCTTCGTCGGCGGCTACGATGCCATAAAGCTGTCCCCCACCACGCCTTCTCAGAGCGAGCCGCCCTCCCCTCTCGCGTCCTTCACGCAGCAACTGCAAGCCATCCAGAACCAAGCGCAGACCGACAAGATGGTGGAATCCGTCACAGCAGCCATCTTCAACACGGACGAAAACGCCGGACCAATCTATCCAACCATCATGGAACCGATGAGGCAGCTCATCGCGTCGAAATCCAACATGGATCCGTTGGCATCGGAAATGAAGACCATGAATCCGGAGCTGATGATAACGGACTCCAACATGCCCCCCGCGCCGGACCGCCGTCTCATGGCGTTCGGGCAGCCCACTCAAGATGTCTTCAACCCCTTCGGAGCGATCACCAAGTTGGAGATGGGCCAGACGCAGTTAGAGCGACGCTTGGCGAGACAGAGCGCGCACATGGAGGCCTTGGTGGAAGACGCTATGAAGGCGACGGCCGCGATGTTGCCCTCGGACGCCGCTAAGTTGGATGAATTAGTCAACTCTCGCGTTGATGATCATCTGTCCGGAGGCACGACGTCGCCCTCGTCAGCCTCCCACGCGTCTGACGTCCTCTTATCCCCAAACGCAGCAGTAGCTGGAAGGAACTCTGCGCCGGATCTACTGCCGCCTATGCCGGCTTCCGCCATCTCCCCTGACGTGATCCTCGACCCGCAGGTCTCTCCGAGCATGCTCTGCGACTCCGGGCCTCGCATCGTGCTCCCCGCAGGACAGTGTCCGCAGCAGGACGAGCTGATGATGATGACCGACCAGGTGCAGCTGACGTCGGTGAAGACTCCGCCGGCTGCCGTCAAGTCGATGATATTGAACGCCGCGGCGGAGATCCTAACTTCGGATAAGACGATGAACGCGCTGGTGACTTCCGCGATCAACACGGCCAATATTTTATCGACGGATGCCAGCCAGGGCGGGATGGGGAGCATGGGCAGTATGCAGATGGCTAACGAGCAGTCCGCGCCGCCGGTGGAGCCGCAAGGCGAGACGCCGCTGGTCGCGATGTCGCAGGCCGTGTCGCAGGCCGTGACGCAGGCCGTGTCGCAGGCCGTCTCGCAGGCCGTCTCGCAGGCCGTCTCGCAGGAGATGACGGCGCCGGTGCAGGGCCTCACGGACATGAGCGACCAGGACTTGCTGTCGTACATCAACCCGAGCACCTTCGACCAGGGTATGTACATGGACTACTACGCCGAGCAATACGTTCATTGATCATTCCTATAATAACTGCCTCGGGTCTGTCGAATCACCCGGCCCGCGATGCGTAACTCGCGACAGGCGTCACCTGTGCCATCCTATCTGACGCCCCTTCTGTTGTCAAAGCAGCTGCAGGAGCGGCGTCGGGCAGTTCGCCAGTCGCGACCCAGTCGCGAGATACGTGGTCACGGGACGCCCCGGTCGCGCTGTGCTAAACTCATTGGTCTGTTTGTGTTTTCAGTTTAGTGACGCGGCTTCCTTGCGTCGCGTTCGGACGGCTCTGAATGCATTTAGGTGACTCTAGTGTCGAGGGCTCAAATGCACGCAGTTTTTATGTGAATTTTTAATGGATATGTCACTATTTATACGTATCTATGTCCGATATAATCTCCATGGAAGTGACAGTGCGGTTTGAGGACTTTACGATTCACAAGGACTTTTGTGTTGTTATTGTTGAATGCGACGGAAAGTGTTAGGTCAATTAGTTCATCAAAGTCAGTATTACAGGGCAAATAATCGGGAGCATTTATATTGTGTACAGTTGAAATCATTGCAGATCCTGTAACACTCTGACTTGGATGCGCACGCTGAAAACTACGAAACTAAATGTATCTAGGTATTCTTAAGAGAACAATGTCAATTGACTCTTTACCCTAACAATAGTGGAGTTTAAGGGTTGGTTTGAAAAGATCTGTACATAATATTAAACACATCGTATTTTAGTGTGAAATTGGAATAAATTACAAATAGTTATTTTTATTTGATGGATGTTTTGAATCGAATTTGTAAATATTTAATAGTTTAACTTTAATTTATGTCGTTGAACCGGTGACAAGTCGTAGTAAAAGACATGCTCTATGTATATTCAGGAGACTATTGTGTCGAGTATATTTTAATGTAAGTATCTATGTTATTGCATAAATAGTTTAAATTATATTATTTAGTATGTATTGTTAGCTGGTCCTTACCAGATGTTAGTTCAAAAATAGTTCCAAAAACAGCTAAATACAAAGTTTTAGCAACATTTTGGTAAACATTATATTAAGTTAATTTACACTTTGCCTACAATAGGTACCTATAGTATGATGTCATAAATAGAGCTGTCTATTCGCATATCTAGCATATTAGTGATAAAAATCCTAAAAATAAGTCATTATTTTATCGTCAGCAGAAATACAATATTGTATGAAAGAAGTCGAAGGTCATCGCTCTATTACACACCATCGCCAGAGGCTCGATTTCGATTCGAAGAGATAGCGGCTATGGATTTAAGGTGTTTAAAAGAAAGACAGAGTGAGACCGCGCAAAATATTGGTTTTGATTGTTAATTACAAGAAAACTACAAAATTAATCAAAAAACTAGTTTCATCAACTAAAGAAATAGTTATTACCTACCTATCAAAGTAAAAACCATCTGAAAATATGATAGGGTTCCCGAGATCTAGATCAAAACATGGATTTTTTATGATTTTTTTCCTTATCGTGTTTTCCCTTTGAGGAACCAAAGAAAAAATTATAAAACTTCATTTTATTTTTGAATAAACACATTTTATTAACTAACAACAGAGTTCTAATTCGATTTTAGTGAGTAACTCCGCTATTGCATACTCTTGAGCTTTGAATCCAGGTTTGTAGATACACTTTACACGACAAAATAGCTTTCAGCGCGTTTGTCTGTTGATTTTTTTTCAAGGTCTTTTCATTGACATTATCTACGCCGATGAATAATGACTTAGCCTTCTCTCACGTCGAAACTTGTATAAATCTGACGTATAAATAAAAGTATATTTTATATATTGAAAGTAGGTTATGACCTACATTCGTATCTTGAAGTTTTTTGACACTGTGCTAGATGGCTGTCGAACGGAAATGTTTGTATTGTCATCCTCAATAGATTTAGAACGAAATGTCTGTGTCGTCTGGAAAGTGTAACGACGACGACGAAATACAACAAACAACACTTACACTTTACAAACAACATCAAGTATTTTGTTAATTGTTGTATATGATTGTGATATAACTGAAAATAATATTATTAATCAGAATAGTAAGTAGTTAATTTTATATTTTTTAAGGAAAACTGTACTGATGTGATGCTAGAGCAAAGAATATATCAAATATGGTATACATGATTATTATGTTATATGAAAAATGTTCATTGTTTATAGGTTAATCGAATGCTACATATTTAATGTGCCATTTAATATAAATGTACCTAATGATAGCTTAGTATAGTGATGCATATCGTCCCAAATCCAATGATTGTTTTGACCGACAGGTACGTGCCTTGAAACAATATACAACCAACTATTTAAACATTAAGGTAACTGTTGATTTATGACAAAAATATACTTTTAAAACTGTATTGAAATTAACAATTAAATGTCAATACAATTTACTACAGAGACGTGATTAAATCGTGGAGGCTTGTTATTTAGAATTTTAAGGGGTAACTTAATAAAATAATATTTTATAATAACACTTTTTGACATAGAATGACAGTATGGTAGATGCTTGTAAAAATATACAGTATTTAATCAGGGACCATGAAATATACAAAAATGTTATGAAGCTAAGTACTTATACCAATTTATTATTGGTATTCCGACCATCCTTGCATTTTTGCCATATATAAAATTTTTATATAAAGTATATTCCATTGGTAGATATACTAAGGGTGGCAGAGGGACAGCCAATCCAGGAGCAAACCAATCAACCAGCAACCTAAGAAGAATATTTTATCATTATTTTAAAATATAAAATAGGCCCTGAGCGCGTAATCTTATAAAACAGCAATGTTTGCTTATTGGCCCATTGGCTGGCGGGCGCCCTTGGAGATACAAAAGTATTTTGGAAAAATAAACGAATATAAAGGTTCTAAGTAGCTGTTCTTGTTTACAGAATCTCGATTGAGTCTTCAACTTTGTGCTAGAGATATTTATAACTTGTACTATTTCGTAGGTATCTTCTGCTAATGTATTATAGTTTGTGAGGCCAAATCCGCATCTTATATATAAATCATGGAATGTAGGTACATCACATTTGTATGGTTGTTTTTTATGTTTATTTAGTCTTCCATTGAAGTATGTACCTATTATAGTTTTTTTTTATTGATGGGAAAAGAATGCGAGTTTTGTCCGTCCTGAAAGATTCCATGAAAAAAAGCCACAAATTAGTTTTGTTAAGTTGGCGCAAATGTGGATATTTAGTGTATTGATTTGTGAGTTAGCACTAGATATGCGCTCAAATATGCATTTACCAAATAGCAAGGGATTTTGAACAAATTAAATGAGTAATTTCCAACGCTCATGGATTTGTTATATTTGGACGCATGTCTGACCCCGAATAAAATTAAGAGCGCCAGAATGCTGGTTATTCATTGTCAGTGAGTTGTTCCCAATGAGCCAGCATTCTGCCAGCGTACACTATTATGATCTCAATATCCATATAAGCTTTTTAATTAAAACGAACTTATCTCACCCATAGCCCTAAGATGGACAAATAATTTGATGTTACCAATTAAAAATATATCCATGTTTTGCGCCAAATGTTTAAATATATATTTTCATCGGTATATTTAGTTAATAACAGTCTTCCCAACTCGTTTTCCATATTGTATTATATGTACGTACCATTAGTACCTATAGAGTTCTAGTCGGTTCTGGAATGCAACTTGCCGAGGTCACGATGATCAGTGTATGTTATGTTTTGATGTAATTAATTAAATGTTATTGAAAATTATGACAGTTTCATTTACCGAATCCATATTTAGCGTCTAGTTGTCCATTGAGTATGGCTCTCTATTTTCGTCAACTTAGTTGTAGAATGCTGTGTCGCTTAAGCCTTTTCTGAGGAACCGGTTCCATTAGCCTCGTAACCAGGATGTTTGGATGGCTCAAAAGTCCATATCTCCACAAGCACAGCCTCCAACACTGTGCAAACTTTTAGATGGTGTTGCAGTTCTGCAGGTGCGTTTGACATCGTCTTGAGTACCGAGTTTTGAACTCTCTGGATGATGTTGATGTTAGAGTCAGCGGGACTGGCCCAGAGTTTAGCCGGCTTTTATGAGTCGAAACTATGAAAGTTTGCCCATAATAATAAAACTGATAATATGTGGTAAATAAATAAAACAAAGAATAAATCAACATTGCACTTCATTTAATTCAATTACCTATTTATACATACAATATGTATTATGAGCATAATGTTCATTTGCCTAATTCATAATAATTTTACTAACATAACCCCGACGCTTAAAGAATATTTATTGAATAGGATATACAATATAAATAATTAAATGCCTAAATAAGAACATACTGTGAATGTACAGAATAGTACGAATATAATTAGTAGGATGGCAACCCAAGCAGGTACAGTACCTGGAAAAAAAACACGTTTTTGTCAGTAAAATGTTAGCATGTTCATGATAATTTGAGAGCACTGGTGGTCTGAGTTGGTAATGACCCCGCCTTCCGATCCTAAGGTTCAAACCCGGACGTGTACCAATGGATTTTTCTGTGCGAAAAATTTATGAGCGCTATACCAGTACTCGGTGAAGGAAAACATCGTGAGGAAACCCGCGGCTTAGTCAGCTCCGCACGTATTGACCATGTCTTTCCTGTGGACAAGGCCGACTAAGCTGAGAGGATGGAATAGGTGCTAGGCAAGCCCACTCCATCTCAATTCGTCCCGGGCACTACAGTACAGCGTCCCGTTTGTGAAGGTAAAAGTTGCCTCCTGACGCTGTATAAATCATCTACTATAGATGGTCAAACGGCCAGTTAGTTCCGCAGCGCGAATCGAAGAGGCCGGAGGGTACGTACTCCGCTGCGGCAGGGCGTGCACGACGAGGCAGTTGTCCACGGAGATGGAGAGCAGCGCGGCCTCGGCGCGCGCCGTCACGCCGCCCGCCGGCAGGAACGCCAGCCCCGTCACGAACATCATGTGCGCCGCCGGCACGTGCAACACCCGCTGCGACACATATCAATATTATTATTATGGGCAAACTTTCAGTCTCGACTCATAAGAGCCTGCTTAAAAACAATGAGCCTAGGCAAAGTGCGCATTCATTAAGTCTGTTAGATCGGTTTTGAGTTCTAGATGGTGGTACATCACTCCAGAGGTCATCAATCGCAACCCGACTACATCCACTGCTGGGTATAGGCCTCCCTTTGTGTGCGCCACTCTCCACGGTCCATTGCAAGTCTCATCCAGCTCCGGCCAGTGACGGATGCTATATCGTCAGCCCATCTCGCTGCTGGGCGACCGACGTTTCTGTAACCTGTTCTTGGACGTCATTCACGCCTTACTCAACCTGTCATCGAGAGGTCAGTTTGCAAATATTGACGGACTATTCTACAAGTGCTCAGAATAACAAATTTTTGTAGCAAATTTATGTTTGGGTCGAGTAGTGAGAGTGACTGAAAAAGTTGTTTTGGGATAACGTTCCAATATTTTAGGTTCAACTACATGCTGGTTTCCTCGCGATGTTTCCCTAACCGTTTGAGAGTGG
This sequence comes from Scotopteryx bipunctaria, assembly GCA_949320045.1. NCBI lineage: Eukaryota > Metazoa > Arthropoda > Insecta > Lepidoptera > Geometridae > Scotopteryx > Scotopteryx bipunctaria. The sequence goes on from OX439441.1 coordinate 12,666,195, forward strand.
TATAACGTACATAAATTTTTCGAACAGAAAAATCCATTGGTGCACGACTGGAACCCACGACCTTAAGATCAGAAAGCGGGGTCACTACCACTAGACCACCAGTGCTCTCAAGGTAAAAGGTAAAATAAGGTGAGCGGCTACAAACTCTTTATCTACACTTTTTTGTTTGTAACGAATAGGCTCCGAAACTACTGAACCGATTTAAAAAATTCTTTCACCAGTAGATAGCTACATTATTACGGAATAACATAGGCTATAATTTATTTTCAAAAGAATTAGGGATCTTTACTAAAACTCCAATAATGTAACCAGAGGTGTAAAAAATTGACCTAAAAAATTCTAATTTGTTAAATATCTGTGCGAAGCCGAGGCGGGCAGCTAGTCAACTATAAAACAGCCAAAAAATCTCACCTGCAAACTGAACGCGACATAAATATCGACTGAACCGCTGAACATGGTCCCCACTCCGACAAATCTCCCGTCGTCCCTCACGGCCAGCGCGGACAGGGACTCGTTGATGAGCACCGTCCGGGTCAGCGAGCCGTCCACAGGCGCCCACTGCTGGAGCAACCCCTTCTGCTTGCCCGACCGCGTGAGAGGATTTGCGATCGTGAACATTCGGTATGCGTCCTTCTGGTCTTCTATTGGCGCGAATCTGGAATTAGTTTATGAACCGAACTTACTACAACTGGGAGTAAAGAAAAAGTACAGAATGCACCCAGCTGCTTCTCTCCCCGAGCATGTCGTAAAAGTCGACTAACCCCCGATACTCAAACGCGACTCAGAGTTGAGCACGTCTCAACTCACGGTTTTTTGACAGAGTATGATGAAAATCTGTCAAAAAAAATCGTCATTTGAGACGTGCTCAACTTTGAGATGCGTTTGAGTATTCGAGGGTAGGTAACTTCTATCCAGGTGTTGCATTTGAACTAATACCTGCATCTCCTAAACAGGTACTTGGTTCCGTTGGGCGGCTGGCAGGTGATCTTCAGAAGCGGAGGCTGTCTTTTGGCGGTACTCCAGATGTTGGCGAGCCCGTCCTTACCGATGCTCACTAGCCGCGTGTCGCAAGGACTGAAGTCTAGATCATCCAACTGAAATTGACAGTCACCTATTCATTTATAAAGGAGAATGTTTGAAACTCCACTCATCATAATCATATTTATATTATACTAGCAGGCCGCCCCGGCTTCGCACGGGTATTTAAATTCAAATTGGGATTTTTTACACTTCAGGTTACATTATTGGAATTTTAATAAGGATCCCTATTTTTTTTGAAAATACTTTATAGACTGGTGAAAGAATTTTTTATTTATTGTTAGTTTGCTTTGTCATATACTAGAACAATTATTACTTATGAGTAACATAGGTACCTCTTTAGTATGTCCATCCAGTTCAAACAATAGTTCCATTTTGGGAAAACCCCATACCCGGACTTTTGTATCAATTCCTCCGGTAGCCATGAGCTTGCAATCATTGCTGATTCTAACCACTCTTTGTAGAGGGTCCTTGCTGTAATTACACAAATGGATACTATTATAAAGATAGAGCCAGGCAACATCATCATCAACCTCGTCTGCACCAACAATGGCCTCAACAACACCATCGAGGATACTGGAACACTGCTGACAACATCCCAAAGTCCTTCTCCGGTACTTCAAGGAGTTGGGCTGGTTGGGGGAGGGTTAGCAGGGGGACAATGCACAATATACCCCACCGCCGGACATCAGTGCAGATCTTTGTTCCCCTAACATAATTAGAATTAAAAAGGTAGAGTTTGTTAGATTGTTTTTAGGAGATATTCTATGAAACTACAAAACTGATTCTGAAAACTTGGTAAAAGCTAGACTATGCCTAAGTGCACTCCACACTTTAATCTAAAAGAGGTAGTTTATAGGTATGTACATTATCACACCCATATCCCTAACGGGGTGGGAAAAGCCACAAGAAGTCATAAGAAAACTTTCAGCTACTCCTGATTCAAAGTCCCAAGATGGATTATCGTGATGGAAACAGGTGATCAGGCCATGGCCCATATAGATGGTTCATCATGTTGGGAAGGATACTATCTCGAAGCAGCTGGATGCATTCTGTCATCATGTTTTTTTACTCCCAGTCCAGCAGTATTGTAACTTTATAATTATGTTGTTTGTTATTTTCTTTATTTGTAAGGTGTTTTTTCTGTCAGCATAAATAGTATTGGTTTGCTTTAGTTAATTTAGTGCTAAACTAACAGCTATAATATAAAACCTTGAGAGAAGAGATAACCTACTGACTTCCTTACATAATTAGATTAAAATTAAGAAAGCAAAAAGATTTACCCAAAATCAGTCTGAACACTGTCGCTCGGCCTGATTTCAAATGATATTCTCTTCTCAGTAGTATTGCTGTTGCTGTCTTTCTTTGATATGTTGTCGTTTTCCGAGACGGTGCGACGTCGTCTCCTGACCAGGCCATTCTCAGCTCTGAAGCTGCCTCGCCTCATCTCAGCTGCATCTACCATGCGAATGTTTACTTTGTACAGCTGGCAGTGGCTCTCTTGCCCCGCTGCCAGGTACGTGCGGTTCTGCTGACTCCTCACGGAACATGTCATCACAACATTGGGACCAGTCTCATGCCGCATCACCTCCTCCGCCACAAACCTCGTCCCATTGTGCGACAGCTCGAATATTTCCTATAAACACACGTCACAATAAAATTTCACGCTAGGATGCATAAGGCATCGCATGTGATCGACTTAACTTGAATATAAAGCGACTGACACGTACGGTGAAGCAATTATGAAGCAAGTTTTATATAGCACACAATGAACTCAAATACTTACAAATCCATTAGCGACGCCTGTATTAGATGCTCCGCCACCGCCTGCCACAAGAATATGCCTGTTCGTGAGGGTCTGGAGAGTGTAAAGAGGAAAATCAACTCTGGCCAGTAACCCATCGCTTCTTTTTTTCGACATCTCAGCTTATAGCATAAACCGTACGACACTACTTAAGATTAGTAGGTATCTTAAGTTTAAAAAAGGCCACATGAGTAAAACTTTGTAAACAAATCAATAGAATAATGGCGAAATATGTTACACTTTGGAACGAAAACACGAAAACTTGGAAGATCTCACTAACTTTCTCAAGTTCCAACATGACAAAAGTCACATTTGACTTTGACATTTCATAAAACTTTTAAGTCGCCTATTTTGATATTTTTACAGAGGTAGTTTTGTCTAATAAACCGTGAAGCCACATAATTCACATAATTTACAGAGTACTTACGACATGAGTGTCGTTAATTATTTACACACCTAAAGTGCAACAACCATTTCAAAATCTAAAACTCGTCAATTTCATTGTGATTGTTGCTACTCGTAAGATCAAACTCGTAGCTTTACCTTCGTACACCAGAAATCATTATTTTCTAACAAAGACACGCAACAGCAAATTTTACTGTCACTAATCTGTCAGGAGTGTCAGGTACCGTCTAGGTAACGTCAGCCTTCAGCGTCTGTCAGTCCAGTCACAATCTGTCACAACAACAGATTTTACAGATTTACGTCAACGCTCAACGATGTTGATTGAAGTGGTTTCTAGTTTTTGTGACTAAATAGGACAAATTATATAAAATGAACCACGACGAAATCAAAGCCGTTGTACAGGACAAGTTCCTCTCCAGTGAACACGTCACAGCATTCCTGAACGATGCTAAAGTTCTGCATCCGGAATGGGTGAAGAAGGACAGGTTGCTGGCGATCGTAGAGTTTGGGGACGAAAAAGCGGTTTTCTGCTTGAGCACGTCGAGCTGCCCGCCGAGGTCGTTCACGGATCTCTCCGTGGAGATAGTACTGCCGATCGACAACACGTTCAAGTGCGAGATCGACAATAAGCCGTCCGATCCCGAGGCGGTTCTCTACCTCAACCTGCAATCTCGCACCACCAAGTACAAGTTCGAGATTCAAATGACACCTCGCGTTGATAACTTCGTCGACGAGCTGTTCCGAGGCATCGAAGCAGTGAACAAAATGCCGACCCAACCTGAATTCGTGTGGACGAAAAAATACAACAGGAAAAATGATGGTGATGTCATTGCCCAGAGTATGGTCGTGCCCAGGAGTGGAGTCGCGCACACGCACGGCTCCGCGCCGCTGGCGATCAGAGAGAGCATCATCAAACACAAAATGTCTGATAGGGAAATGGATTACACATACACCAAAAACTTCTCAATCTTCTGTGGCACTTGGAATGTTAATGATAAGCCTCCGGTGATCCCCCTAAAGGGGTGGCTAAGTACTGATAAGGAACCACCAGACATCTATGCTGTGGGTTTCCAAGAGCTAGACTTGTCAAAGGAGACATTCTTATTTGATCAGACAACTAGAGAAGATGAGTGGTATGGTGCTGTATTGAACAACGTGGATTCAAGAGATAAGTATGTGAAGGTGGAAAAGGTGAGGCTGGTTGGAATGTTACTGATAGTCCTTATTAAGGCTAAGCACATGCCTCATGTGAGGAACATAGTATGTGACACGGTGGGCACAGGAATTATGGGCAAAATGGGCAACAAAGGTGGTGTGGCCATTAGATTCGATCTCCACAGCACATCACTTTGTTTTGTCAACTCACACTTGGCAGCACATGTTGAGGAATATGAACGAAGAAATCAAGACTTCAGAGACATCTGCAACAGGACTAGGTTCGCCCAACCCAACCAACCGTCCAAGGCCATAAAGGACCATGACCATATCTACTGGCTAGGAGATCTGAACTACCGTATCACTGAGTTAGACCCTACCTCGGTCAAGAAAATGGTGAATGATCACAAATTTGGACCTATACTGGAATGGGATCAGTTGAAACAACAGCATAAGTTGAACAATGTATTCGCAGGCTACTTTGAGGGCCCCATCTCCTTCAAACCCACCTATAAATATGACCCGGGAACTGATAACTGGGATTCAAGTGAGAAGAACAGGGCTCCGGCCTGGTGTGACAGGATATTCTGGAGAGGAGAGGGCATAGAGCAATTGGCCTACCGAAGCCACCCATCACTAAACATCAGTGACCACAAACCAGTTTCAGCACTGTTTAGGTCATCAATCAAAGTGATTGATGAAGAGAAGTACCGAAAGATTTACGAGGAAGTGATAAAGCATTTAGATAAACTAGAGAATGAACAGATACCTCAAGTAAAGGTTGATGTTACAGAAATAGATTTTGGAACGGTACGTTACTTGGAGTTGCAGATGAAAACAATCACTATTAAAAATATTGGCAAGTTACCTGTTGAGTTTGAATTCATCAAGAAGTTGGATGAGGCAAGCTTTTGCAAGGAATGGCTGATTGTTGAGCCATATAAGAAATGCATTTGTGCTGATGAGGTATGTGAAATCCAACTCAAAGTCTTGATCAACAAAACCTCAGCCTGTAAAATGAACGCTGGGATGGACAAGCTGTATGATATTCTCGTCCTCCACCTGTCAGGAGGCAAGGACATCTTTATAACGATCAATGGAACATACCAGAGGAGTTGTTTTGGATGTTCAATCGAAGTTTTAGTCAACTTAAACATGCCGGTTAAAGAAATCCCTGTGGGCAAGTTGATTGAGTTGGAAAGCAAAAGGGATCAGTGTGTCTCCAACCAGTCTACATACTCAATACCTAAGGAGATATGGTTCTTGGTAGACCATATTTATTTGCATGGTTTAAAACAGCCGAATCTTTTTGAACAGCCAGGATTCCACTCGGAGATATTACAGATCAGGGATTGGCTGGACAGTGGTTCTATAGATCCTATCCCCGGCAGCATTCACTCAGTGGCAGAAGCGTTGTTGCTGCTATTGGAAAGTACAATAGACCCTATAATTCCTTACAACCTCCAATCGGTATGTTTACGGAACTCTGCCAACTATCTCCAATGTAAGCAGATTATAATGGAGCTGCCAGAATTCAGAAAGAATGTATTCCTGTATCTATGCGAGTTCTTACAAGAGGCGTTGCAGCATGGCGCCGAAAATGGCCTTGATGCAAAAACTCTATCTACCCTCTTTGGTGCCATTTTTCTCAGAGACAACCCCAATGTCGTTCAGGAGCCTCAATCTCGCATTAATAAGCAAGTCATTGACAAGAAGAAGGCACAGTTTGTGCACCATTTCTTAACAAATGATCATAGTGATCTTATATTTTCTAGATAATTGTTTTATTAGTATGTATAACCAGGAAATTTTCCACTTGATTACACTATAATTTATTAATAGCAGCAATGACTGCCCCCAACGTTAAAAGTGATTATTTTCCTGGCGTGGACATGTACTGTAATAATTTATTGTAATACTCAAAACATTTTCCATTATTCTGTGTTATTGTACTACAAAGTAATTTGTAGACACTCCACAAGTAAATGTTAGAATATTATTTATTTTGCCCTATCTTTAAAATCTTTCTATCCTGTTGTGAATATAATTTATTATGCTTCAGTATTTTATTTAAAATACTTTAAGTAGCCAAAAATTGGTGTATAACTTCTGATCTCTTACTCTCTCTATCAATGAATTGTCAAAATCAAAGTATTTAAAATTTCAGCATATATATATATATATATATATTCATGAATGTATTGTAATATTTCTTAAAATATGCAAGTACTTAATGTACAATACAACAGTTTTGTAATGTTTTAGGCACCTACAAACCTATATATTATACCTTTTCTTTTAATCTTTAAACTTGTTTAACTCTAAGCGTCAGGCAAAAACAAACTCTCGTTTTCCTCCTGATAAGAAGAGGAATTGTTTTAAATTCTCATTCTTTAGTGTAATTATTAGTGTCCAAGTGATCCCAGTGATTTTATGGAATAAAATTTTTTGACTTTGACTTTGACTTTGATTCCCTAAATTATGTACCTATTATGAAATTTACTTTGTGTAAAGCTAAAGAGCTCTATATAGTAGTATTTATGTTATCTGTGGTATTATCCACTATACTATAAATTAAAAATAAATATTTTATCTATATCAAAAATAACTATTAAGGTGGATGGATTATTTTCTGTTTTTCATATTTTCTTCATTATAAATAGAGTAGTTTGGCCACAATCGTAAATATTTTCTATGAACAAACTCCGATTTGATGGACCCATTTGGAGAATTGGTTTAATAAATTATACTTACCAAAATAATATGAAATAAAGAAAATATTTTAATTTCGCGGCAGTTTGGGCCAACTACCTTAAAAGTTGTTTCTGTTATGGGTTTTGGTTTATTATGGGAAGTTATGTATGATTGCTATACCAACGAATAATTTTCCAAGTGGCCAACATTACCTACTCTTAAGGTTTTATATTTTTGTTATGTACTTGCTTTGCTTGCAAACTAGAGTATATAACAACTAGTAATAAGTAGTAGATACTTACTAACTTCTAATTTTTGACAAATAAACAAGTAAATAGAATAATACCATACATTAATTAGCAAACCTACTAATTTTATAACTAATAGAAACTGTAGATTTATTGTAGGTACCCAGAGGTACGTGTCATATATTTTAGTAAGTGGCACCCACTAAGGCTTTTGTATATTCCATTCTTCACCTATGTTATATGTATGTATTTATAATGTAAATCAATGTGTAGAATAAATCTTGTTAATTTATTATACGAATATTATGAAAGACTTGTTTTTTTTATAAAGGATACCTTAAGTAATTTGTCTTGCTGTCACCCCACAGTTGTCCATTACACTACCACCATGCATATCACGGCGACTGCCTTGCCTACTCCAAAAGAAACCATATGCACGCCATCTGTAGACGATTCAGTGTTTCTAATATTATTTCCAGTCACGGCGAACGCGTAAAAGTTTTCAAAAATCTTCCTAGATGTCACTAGCATGCTGACTTTCATGTTTACCAAATATATTTTATGCTATTTTGAATTGTGTAAATGCACATAGTAATTTGTAAATACACTAAAACTCTATTTTAAATTTTAGTAATAAATTAACTTAGACGAATTTGTGTACAAACAAATTGAACGCAGCTCCCTAGATCAATGAAACAAATCGAACTCAAGAGCGGTAAATTCGATTCAACCAATCACATGAAGGCATTTTACCGTTTTGACAAACAAATTGAACAAAGCTCAAGAATTCTAGACAGATTGAAAACTTTGCTTGTTCGCTCACATCCTGTCCTTGTAGAAATTCGAATTTATTTATTTTCAACGGAATCCCGAAGTTATTTAGTTTAGTGAAACGGTTCTGCTGGATAATCTGCTCATATTCCGTGCAAAGCAGTTGTGCTCCTGCGCCTCTGATCATATTAATTCAACATCTTCAAATACAACAATGGAAGTTGAAAACAAATGTAAGTTTCTTTCTTTCTATCAGAATTTATTTTTGTATTATAGGTCCTTTGTTAAATTTTCCTTTTACACCGAATGCTGTTAGTATTATGTTTTAGTCATGTACTAGCAGACGCACGCGGTTTTTACTCGCGTAGTGTTTTTAGGTGCATTTCGTGTTTTAGCATTGTCACATCGTTGCACTTTTTTGGTGTCGTGTCACGAACCTATAAATTTGTTACATTTTTTCTTTAAAGAATACAAACCAAGTTTAAGCAAACCGTACAACCCGTCAAAAAGTTCCCATACCGACATGCGCACCCTCTTCCACCAAATTCTTCTTCCAGAAAATAATCAATTAAGTAGGTGTTTTTCATTTGAACTGCAAAATATTTATTACTTATACTTACAGAGTTTTAAGCAAATACACTCCGTTTCGGGGGTACTTTTGAAAATATTTTGCATTATACTGCTGAAGTTTGAAGGTTCAAGGAATACGCTTTTTGATACAAACATTTTTAAATACCCCTTTTCACCCCCCTTTAAGGTAGAATTACCAAAAATCCTTTCTTCGTCTATGTGCTATAATAAGAAATGCACCCTGCAAATTTCAAGTCTCTAGGACCAGCGGTTTAGGCTCTGCTTTGTCTATCATAGGCCAGTCAGTCAGTCATGACAAAGGATTTTATATATTTTTATATGAATATGATTTAATTTTAGTTTGAATCAATTTAATCACACTTGTTTTTCTTCTACTTACTTATATCTGATTTTTATTTTATTTTATTACTTAATGGAAAAATAATTTGTGCCATTCAATTGAATGTAGGTAACAACAGAGAATGCTGTTCATAAATTATTTACCAATTTACCTAAACGGGTCCCTAGTTTTTGAGATGATCAAAGAACATAACAATACCTAATGTTCAGTAGGCACCTATTTTTATTCTAGACAACAGTATTCTACTAGGTCTTTATTACTTATCCTTTTGTAAGAGCACATACCTACCTGTATTTTTGTGTGAGTGCCAATTACAATTAAAATGTACTAAGTTATTTAGTAAAAAGTAAGATGGCACCACTTAGGTCATCGTCTTCCTGCCCCTATTCCACTCTTTGCGGTGTCCATTTCTTCTATTCCCTTCCTTCAGCTGCCATCTCGTAAAGGTCTATAGGTTGGTAAAGAAATGGCGTACAAAAGAGGAGGCCTGACAGCCCAGCCCTATGTGGATGTGAGCTGATATGGTGATAATGTTGATAAGCTGCCTTTAAATTAGGTACTAAACAGGTTAACAACTAAACAGGTCCTATCCTATCCTACTAATATTATAAATTTGAAAGTTTGTGAGGATATCTGTGTGTTTGTGCTTCAATCACGCCGTAACGGCTGAACGGATTTGAATGAAACTTAGAATATACATAGTATGTGTGCTGGAATGACATATAGGCCACTTTTTATCCGGTTCCCACGTGAGCGAAGCCGCGGGCGGCAGCTAGTACAAACATAAAAACATTCTTACAAATATGTAACATAATAATATTGTATAGGTACCTTTTGGTACAGTTTGTAGTTGTAGGCAAGAATTGAGAAATTGACTATGATCAGAATATAGGTACCTGATAACTATTATTATGGTACCGAACCACCTAGGTACCTACCATAGATCTCTCGTCGAAATAATCTGTAACGGTTATACTCAAATATCCAATTACCTACCTCAAATAGTGACCGTTGGATTCTTGTTTTTGCGTAGTGCGTCATCTGAACTCGGCGAAACGGTTAGAAAGGTCACACAATTCAGCCGTTTGATACCTAAATAAGCGGCCAATCTGACGTGACGACTTTACATAAGGAATAAGGAATAATTTTATTATGACTTAGTACCTAACCAAACCAACCTACCTACCTAGCCAAGGAACAACGTAACTACGTAACCGGCGACATACGAAATTGTTTGTTTTATTATGAATGCGCCGATAATCGCGATGACTGTATCCTCATTTGTCATAACATAATCATAATAATGTAAGCGAGACTGTTAAAACCGTAGTTAAAAGAAACTGTCCCGTGCGAAAGTACCTATCAATTTGTTTTCGTTGTTGATGATGTTATATGAAGGTTTTCTAGAGTTCCCGAAGGGTGCCAAAGGGGCCCTATTACTAACCCTCCAAATTATAAAAATATATTTTTTTTTGTGTCCAAAGTACATAGGGTAAAAGTCATATTAAAAAGTACATAAAGTACCATGGTACGGAACCTTTCGTGTGCGAATTCGAGTCGTACTTCGCTGGTTTTTTTAAACATCTTGAATAAAGGCTTTTTGGGATAGCCTGCATCGAATACTGCAGTACTTCGGTCACGTTGCTCACATAAGCCCCGATAATCTCGATCGTCTGATGGTAACTGGGAAAGCCCAAGACCCAAATGATGTAAGCGCTGCCCTTCATCAGGCATCATACAGAAATTGATGGAGACAAACTGTTAACGAACTAACTGAGGCCTAATGAGCTTCGGTAATGAAAGAGCATTCGGTCACAATTGAGATGGGTGACCGCAAGTGGCATTACGAGCTGAGTGCTTCCGTGCTTCGGAGGGCACGTTAAATTGTCGGTCCCGGCTTTTAAGTCGTTAAGCCATGACGGAGGCCTTTAGGCGGTCTAAAAACTCCGTCACAAGAGCTGGCCACTTGCTCATACGAACTTACTTACTTACTTTAATGAAAGAACGACGTAAAGGGGAGTTTGTGTCACTTTGCTGGGTTAGCAAGAACGAATATAACTGTTGGATGACTCAGCCCGCATCTTACGCAGTTGCCATTACAATATACCCGCTCCTACCTCTTTCTAGACAGCTCGACAATGGTAATGATGATGATGATGGTTCGAAGCAGATTCACCTACCTGTATATCCAAAATCCAAAGTTGATATGACTTTTCAGGAAGGAGGTGCAAAATTTCAATAAGTGCAATATTTTTTAAGAATACAGTGCAAACTGTGACAGACCGTCAGCTTGCAGTGTTTTTCTTTAGAGGCTGCCCTTCTAAGGATTCTTCCATTATCCCGTTCCGCTAGGCCTTTAAGCGGCCTAAAAACTCCGTCACTAGAGTTGGCCACTAGCTCATACGAACTTACCGGATCGTCACCGTCCGAAAAAGTAAAACAAAATCCGTTAAAATATTTGCTCGTTTTTTTTCAAAACGTTTCTTAGGTGACAGAGATGATGTGATGATTATTATTTGAATTTCAACGGTTGGATAAGATGTTGTTTTGCGGTGGCATGAACCCGCGACGGTTACCAAGGTCGGTTTGAGCCGTTGGATGAGTCAGCCTCTTCCGCGGCTCATGACTTTATTCCATTTATTTTGAGCAGTAAAATGCCTTGCCTTATTGGGAAACTTGTATTACCTACTGTTCGCGTTATGGTCTTTGTGTATTCTTTCCTGGTTTTAATGCCTGTTTTTTTGTGTATATTTGTTTTATATAAAATAATAATTCAACTAGTTACTTAGGACAGAATCACATAAACATGAGGGTAAACAAAGGCTTAGTCGGCATTCGGCAACAAAGAGCATACTTCCCAGCCATTCCCTTTGTTTCCGCTTAATCGGCCGTAAAATGATATTTTTTCTTTTTTTTTTGTCCGATTCAAATGGCCAGTGTATACCGTTTATTAGTGGACTCGATAGTGCAAAGAATATTTTGATGTGCCTACTTTTTAGAACCCACTTTACATTTTGTACTACGACGTACAAGTATCAAGTACTGAATTGTAATTATTTTAAAAAATAAACTAGAGATTTGCTTCCCTATAAAACGAGTGAAGAGTAAAAATATGACATCTTGGGTTACAAAGGAAATCGTATGCCTAGATTTCATAATAAGAGAAATGAAGTCATTAATAACGAAATTTCCCTTCAACTTACAGCTATCGGAAAAACTTCAAGAGTATCTGTTTAGGTTTGACAATGTTTTGAAGAAGGAGCGTAGTGACTTCTATTGTAACCTTATAACAAGCTCGACGAATACCACTAAGTCCATGTGGGATGTTGTTAAACTGGAGACCGGACGGTGTGGCGGGACGATCGATTTTACCGAATCAATTCGGGCACCCGACGGCTCTAAATACCTCCGCAAAATAGAAGCTGTTGATGCAGTAAACTTGCATTTTATAAATGCTGCAAAGACGTGTGGCGCGCCCCAGGCCGATGAGGCGGCCGCGTGGCTCGCGTTGGCAGGCGCTCGTTCCGCGGCCGATCGATCGATCAGACTTCGATCTTTCTCACCGTCAGAGGTGTTTAAGATAATCTCTAACGGAGTGGCGCATAAACCTACCAAGGATATTTACGACATGTCGGTGTCCCTGCTATACGCCGCGGCGGCACCTCTGTCTTTCATTCTTTCGGAGCTATTTAATACATGTATAGCAGAGGGGCGATATCCGCAAACATTGAAAAATGTAAGAGTAGCGCCACTCTATAAGGGTAAAGGGAGAAGAGAGGAAATAGATAGTTACCGGCCTGTTTCCATAATTCCAGGTATTGCTAAAATCTTTGAATACGGTCTCAGCGCGCGAATCACGGAATTTTTGGCGGCGACAAACTCTCTCTCCGATAGACAATATGCCTATCGGAAGGGAAGGTCGACGACAGACGTAGCGCGAGAGATGGTGAAGCGCGTGATGGAAGCCCGGGAGAACCGGCAACACGTGGCTGTCATCATGTGCGATCTTTCGAAGGCCTTTGACGTCGCCGATCATGGGGTTCTCGCTGTGAAGCTGAGACATTATGGATTTAATGGTCCGGCACTAGCACTTCTGACAGATTTTATGAGCGATCGGTATCAGATTGTCACAAGTGAAGGGGGAAGGGTAACGTCGAAGCCGCTCAAGGCCTCGATTGGGGTGGCCCAAGGTTCGTCACTATCCAACATCATGTTCTCTCTCCTCCTAAACGATCTGCCTGAGTGTGTAGACAATTCACACATCCTAATGTATGCGGATGATGTTGCTGCAGTCGTGCAGGCACCTACTGCAGAGCTTTTGGAGAGGAGACTGAGCATGGTGGCAGAGAAGCTTCATGATTGGTTCCACGTCAACGGCTTCCTACTGAACGTTACGAAAACGAACTTCATCTTGTTCAATCTTGCCGGTCGCGTACACAGACCCATGACGGTCACCTTGGGTGGCAAAGTCATCAGCCAAGTCAAGTCCTCGTTGTTTTTGGGATTCCAAATTGATGAACGGCTTACATGGGATGTGCACATTGATAAGTTGTGTGAGAGAATAGGTCGCGCGTGTTTCGCTCTCTGGCGCTTGTCTGCGACCCTGGAGCGGAGCATGACTAGGAGCTGCTATTTCGCATCTGTTCACTCGCTTCTTCAGTATGGTGTAGAGCTATGGGGTAGAGCTGCTGATTGGGAGCGAGTGTTCAGAATGCAGAAGAGAGCCGTAAGAGCAATAGTTCGAGCTCCATGGGATGCACACGCTCGCCCGTTCTTTCAATCGCTTAAAATAATGACCGTACCAGGCCTCGTCATTTTTCATGCTGCTATGTATGCTAAAAACCACCTTAGCGAGTACGCGAGGCTTGGAGACAGTCACAGGTATGAGACGCGGAACGCACAAAAGCTGAGGGCCGTACCGCGGCGTCTGACCAAATCGTCGAAGCTGATACATGTAATGGGGCCGGCGGTGTATAACCGTCTTCCTGACACCATCAAAAGTGCTCCGTCAACGCAATCCTTCAAACTCAAATTAAAAAATTGGCTTATTGAGCAATCCCATTATAGGGTTGATGAGTTTCTCATCTAGCAGACACTGTACATGATTATGTAAGTAACAATTTAATCAATTAATGATTAAATTTTTATTATTTTATTTTATTACATTTATGTGATCAATATTTTTTTTTTATTTATTGATTTAATGACATGATTGTATTTACTTACTTAATTATTTTTAAACTGACTTGTAACCTTTATTGTTACCAATAAATAAATTGAATTGAATTGAATTGAACTATCATAAATTGTTGATCGATCGAGTTCTTTCTTGAACTCCGTGCATCTATCATGTGACCTGGTTAACTACCCCTGTAAAAAGCCTTGTGACCGACAGGAAAATAACCAGTGGGTGGATTGTTTTGATGCTCCTTAGCCTCGCTCCACAAGTCCACTGAACTGAAACTTCATTAGTGGAGGTGGCAGAACCAATAGCCTCCAATTAACTTTGAATTTACCGTTCAATCTGAAACGTTATTAAATTGACGCTAAGAGGTCCCCAGCCTCTGGAGGGAGGCGTTGATTAAAAGCTTGGCCAACTGGAGTGGAAGAGCAATCGCCCTTAAGTGCTCTACGTAAATTCCAATACAATACGAGGGCAATGTAATTTCCGAACCACGCCGCTTAATGGGCCGTTTCGATGCGGAACTTTTAAATCGATGAGCTCTGCTACATTGTGCTCTGTATTATCATCACAATGAAAAGAATCCACCCCTACGGTCAATATTGACCGATGTCCATGTAGCAGCGTAAACAATGATATTGTTGGGTAAACACGGCTACGTAAATGAAGACATGAAGGTCTCTCGGGGCTCGTATTTTTGCTGAACAATTTTCAGAAGATTGACATGTCGCGCGAAATGATTCTATTACGTGAACAATTTTCACACAATGAACATTCTTGGGTCTATTTTGTTTAACACGGCCCAATGTGTACGAATATGTTATGTACATTGTATTTTATCCTTTGTATCCATTTTCCACAAACCCTCGTTGCTAAGAGCACGACAATATCCGTCGCATGTGATTATATCCCGTTCGCTTCCAATAGTGCATAAAATAATTGACTCTGTTCTCGGAAATAAACGACCATTTTTTTACCTCTGCACCTAACTGGTGCCTATCGATCAGTCACAGACTGGCACCAACTTTCATCGTGTCATGTCAGTCCACTTATTAATTCAGTTTCGTGAGAAATTGTAATGAAATAATAGACTGTCCTCCTACACTGGCTGCTTTCTATCGTTCGATCCAGGTAACCAGGTTGTTGCTTATTACCAGTAATGAAAGCTGCTCTTGTGCGTTGTCCAGAAAAGGCGAAGACGACGTGGGCGAAACTTGTACGCCCACATCCCAAAACACTCTCCACCCCGAATTGCAAATTTGTACAGATGCATTGCATGCTTTGTCTCTGAAGTATAAATTGTGCCTCAAGTCAATTTATTTACATGAGTAATAACTCAAACGCACTCGGTCAGGTCATCAAACTTGTAGTTTTGAAGACACGCTTCGTGGTTTGTAGAAATGCGGTGCTGGCTGGCTGACACATGTTCGCTATAATTACAGAACGGGCGATGGCCTTCTCGAAACGAGGGACTAATATAAAGTTGGGGACGCAAACTTTCGCTACGTTTGTCCCCTTTTAGTTTCGTCTCTTCTTGTAACTTCATTACGACTCTCAACTCCCCTTCTATTCCCAAGCCATGAAGAATTATGATTCGCTGAAACTGAAAAAATAGGGTTTCAGACGAAATTCGTAATATTTTCCAGAGATGATTCATTCTATTCTATCAATAAAATTTTCGAAGCTTGTATTGAATTGAAGGTGGATTTCTTAAAATAGCTCTGCTGTATGTAATGGTTATTACCTAATGTTGAACCGCATTGTATGCCTTTATTGACGCAGAGTTCTTGGATTTCATGATTAATTTCAATTTTATTATCGCTGTAAATCTCTGGCCAGTAGCGTTTTTAGTAGCTTTTTATAGTCTTCTTTAGACCCTCGCCGTTGTCTGACCTCGGGATTAATAAACCCTAATAGGTATACGTTTACGATTAAATGCATAGGTAAGTAAACTTCCTTTGATTTTATTACTAGTTATGTTCATGTAAAAGCTACATCTTAACATTTCACTGGAAGCAGGATTCAATCAACTGTAAATCATTTTTCAGTCCTACTTAATTTTGATTTCAGCTGTAATAATGAAAAAAAAAAAAACAAACAGTTATGTTACTCAGTATCTAAATAATACAAAATATTCTGACTAGAAAAAGTACAAAGAAATTCTTAGTTATCTCCGTTACCAAGGACTATGTACCTAATCTCATTTGTATAAATAGGTAAGCATTGATCCGGAATTGGATGGTACACTCAAGTTAAAAAGGTTCATTGCGCATGACCTAAACTTGCCGGGGTAAATAATCTATGTTTTGAACAGCCTACTGCCTAGACTGCCTAGATACAATGCGACTGTCTAGCTAGCGGTGCGAAAACTAACGGTACGGAGACTCAATGGTACTGATCCAACTGTGAGGTCATTAAAAAGTCTACCTGAGGAGCTTTTATGGCCTGTAACATACATAATAAGGCCACCCTGAAGACTTGAGCAACCTTATATGGCATTGTAAATAATGGAATAACAGGAACCCATTTCATCAATCTGTATTTGTTTGGTGAAACGATGTTTGGTTAGAGTCAGATGAGTAACATAATAGCTTTCGATACACAGTTCATTAACGATTTGTATGTTTTGAAGTATAACATGCGGAACTGTGTACCACAGGCAGGGCGTAGTTTTACAACAGAATATTGATTTCCACACTAGCATCCTGGAGTAAAGGTCATTTTGGCACGACTACCAGTAAATTGAATCTGCAGATATACTTAATTCGAATCCGTTTCGTATAAATTAGCAGACTTGGCACATAAGTCTGCGAATTTAATTGTTTTTAAATTTATTGTTGCTCTTTGTTTTTGTGCGAAAACCTTTTTGTAGCAGAGCCTAGATCTCGCAGTACATTTGTGTCGTATCGATTTGAGTATTAAAATTCCTGTCGCTGCCTGCTAGAAAACAATTTTACCATTTTGCGCCTGTTTACGAGTGAGCCTCTGCGGCGAGCTTAAAACATTATTGATTTTGTTTAAATTTACCTGCTGTGAATTAGTAGTTCTACTCTAACTTGTGGCATCTTAAATTAAAGCGATTACTTTGTAGTCCTGTAACCGAATCTACTTTTCCAAAATGTAAAATAGAGTTATAAGGGATTCATTAAAGCAAAGTGTAACTTATCGTCACAAAGGCTATCTACCAGTCTGTCTACCACTGGTTGTTGTGTTGTAATAAATTATGATAATACTATTTGTTTTCTCAAGCATTACTCATAAATTGTTTATGACGTTCAGTTATTTGACCGATAAAGATACGTTTAACTTCTTGGAGATAACTTGCAAATTCAAGTACTTAATACCTATGTAGCCCACATAACCTACATAGTATTTCTAAGGTCATTTATATTATTCATGATGTGTCTAGCTTTTTTGTAAGCAGTGTGTGGCCGTGTACCAAAAATACAGTAGCTTTTACCCACGAAAGCTAGTTAATAACTAACGACGCAGTTCGTGAAGAGCCCTGCATTTGATTCGCAATTAACCGCAAATCTAGTACGGCTTCAACGATAGTGTTTCATCCGTTGCTTGACCCCAAGACATTGCGGTTTTTGGCTTCTCATTATTGTCGGCCATGCTCCAATTTTCTGCTAGGCTCAATCAATCTTTATTCCGTAGCTTCCTTTGATCTCAATCCTTTGTACCTTTGTCTTAATTGCTATTCCTTTATTGAACTGGTTTGCCCTTGGGCTTTGAATTCAAGGTATTTTTTAGTTTTCGTGATTTGGTTGCGAGTATTTATTTTGACCTTGGTTGTTTCAATCAAAATTCCTAGAATATTTCCTACTGAAATATCATCACGAAATACTCTCAAGTTTCAAAGCAAATATCAGCAAGAGTGGAGTATGTACTAACATAAAAGTTATGCTAGCATAGGCGTCTGGCCTTGATCGATCCGCGTGCGTGTGTCATTCCCTTTACAGCTTTTGTCGACGACGGTCGTGCCTTGAGCCTATTTTATAGCATTATGGGATGGAGGTCCGTAAAGTAAGGTGGCGATACCTGTGTTTGTACTTTTTATTAGGGTTGAATCTGGGCGTATTCATACCTGCGTACATTACTGATCACTTATTTCTGTCACAGGAACTGAAGAAAGTCAATGTTAAATGAAAATTAAGCCAAAAATAAAGAGGGTCAGGCAGAATAGGCAGTAATAAAGAAGTTGTTGTACAAGAGGAGGGTCGTTATAATATCTACCCTCGAACCGACCCTCGTATTGAAACTCATACAGAATTGATGTTCTGCTCACAGTTGTCTAGTCAGGACGGACCCGAGTTTTATAGATGTATTTTTAATGTTCTTTGCAAACTTTGTAAACAGTTCCCAAAATTTGTACAGACACACTTTTTGTATACACAATTACACACACATACAACACGTCTCTAAATTATCTAGATTTGATGACGCGGACCTCACCAGTTCTTTTGTACCAGTATGAACAAAGATCAAACGGCCCTTCAAAAAGACTCTTTTAACACAGCTCATCCACGTTACTTATAAAATAAGTATAAAACATTTCGAAAAGTAATAAAAAAGTTTCAAGTAATACGGAAATTTGCTAGGATTACTCGAAGAATGTTTCGGAATCTCCCAAGTTTCCTCAGCAGATGTGCTGAAATTCCATTTACAACGCGGTTAGTAAGTAATGGCGATGTGGCCACAATCTGCTACTTTCCTGTTCTTCAATTTATCGCGGCCCTATTGAAACTTTCCAGAGGAAATAAGAAAATTAGCATTGAGAGAGATCCGTAAAGCAGTATCATAGGTAGGTAGGTATCTATTTAGATGAGGTTATCTAACGCCTTTGGGGAAATAGGTGTTCATAATTAATATTTTAGATTTTTACAAGTATGCACATCATTTTGTATTAAATTTTGTTTTAATAAATCATTTCGTGTCTTATATCTAGACAAAAATGTAAAGTAATCTTACACAATATTTTTGGTCCCTTGATATAATTCTGAAGTTCTCAACTCGTCAATATTTATGACGCAACTTTTCGATTTTGATCTGAACGTGATATACATCTAAATATTTTTCCTTTTACCTAATTTATTTTGAACATTAATAAATCTCCTTGGAATTGTCTTGTCTCAGTCACTGTTGCAGTAATCTTATTTGTGAATACGAAATCCATTTTATTATTTGCAGCAACATTTCCCGCATACAATACGTCCCAAGTTATTTGACTCACGTATTCATCTACCCTCCTATACATTTCATTATTCCGCGCGTATATGTGACACCAATCAAACTTCGCTCGACATAATAAGGAAAGTATCCTGTGGGACGGAATCTAGATTCGCAGGCTGTATCTGCGTCAAAAAATATTGCTGATGTTTAAGCAATGCCTGGATCGGAGTAAAATCGATACCGTGTCCGTCGCTGGCGGACGCGCGCCGCTGCCTCCGAATTATATTCCAGCCGAATCCTTCCCGTCCCGGCACGTAAGTCGCGAGTCGTGACCCAACTTGTTGCCTTGAGGAAAGCTGCGCTATAATAGCCCGCAACATGCTGCGATCACAGGGTCGCTGATGGCGGAATAATTGCTTACCGATTATGTGACCAGGATGGGTACTTAACTTACAGGGACGCTGTTATCAGCAGGGCTTAACTAAAACTAAGGCCTTTTACCATCTATTCTAGATGATTTATACAGCGTCAGGAGGCAACTTTTGCCTACACGAACAGGACGCTGGAGTGCCCGGGACGAATTTGGATTGAATAGGCTTGCCCAGCACCTATACCTAGGCGGGAGTGCGACCACTAGGCCACCAGTGCTCTCAAGTCATCCCCCTAATTTACGACAAGCATTTCTAGTTATTTGATAGTTAAAGAAAAGCTTCGAATGAGTACTTCTTAGCTACTTTATTAGTTATCTTCTCATGTCATGTACGTTACATGAAATGGCTCTTGAATAAATTATTTATACCTAAACCCGATTGAAAGCGTGCAAAATTATTACTCCAGTAAAAACCTTTAATAATAGCCGTTATGTAGAAATAAGGTACTTAATAAATGAACTTGGCCCGGTTTGGGCGGCATTCATAAAGCCATTATTAAAAAATAACTTTAGAACTTTATTAAAATTTCAACCGAGCTCGGCTTTATTGGAATTTGGAACCTATGTTAGAAGCATTCGCATATTTTTAAATCTCGTGTAACTTAACACGAAATAATTTTAGATAGGTATTATATAGGTAAAGTCAAACGTAGGTAGGCAGGCACATAAAAAATAAAACGTAAAATAAACTCATTGCTTACATTATCTCAGGTTCTCAAAACAGATTTATAAAGTTTGTTATTATTAGTCTACCCAACCAAACCACCAAGACTCACCGACAAACTTTTATTGAGGCAACTAATTTATCACCGCGGCGATATGATCTATAGAGAGCGCAGTCTGAGAGGGTAGTATGAGATTCATGGCTTTTTGATGGAATGTCGCAAATTGAACAAAATAACCCTGCCAAGTCGTGACATCTTGTCTTTGTTTGAATAGAGTGTTTTGTCGACGATGTTTAGTTTACCTAACTTTGAACTTCTGCTTTAGTTGTAAAATGTCAAGAGTTAAATTGCGGACGGCTAAACCCACTGCAGCCTGGTGCAAAAACTTATCAGGAAATTCACAAACAACCAGACTGTAAGTTAATGGGTAGGCCACTTTAAAGACAGCCAGGCGGACGCCACGGCGCGCCAGTTCCGGTGGCGGTATTTCCAACGTTTACCCTTTTCTGCCTAAAGTGCATGTACGTTTACTTCACCCAAGCCAGGCACACTCCTGGTATTCCCAGTTATTTCCTCAGGGGTTGTTGGCCTGGATCGATCCACCGCACCACGGCCGCCGGTGTTACCGGTGCACGGGGTTACGACACCATAACCACTGCAGTCTTGTTGTTTCATCTCTTTTCCGCTAGACTTTTCACGAGCTATTTGCCAGCTGAACTAGCTCACTTCGCCTTGTGTGACGCAACGGGACGTAGGATCGCGTTCAGAACTGAAAGTTACGACTTGGGATCCTCCGACGTAAGTCTGGTTTTCTATGGATTTGAATATGTGAGTGGTGTTATCCACTTCTTGAACGATTATTTTGGGTATAGGAAATCAGTCGGAAGCTGTTTGATTGGTGAAACAAATTCAGCTTGGCATTGCCGGCCGTTAATTAGCTGCGGGTGGCGGCGGCGCCGAGACGGCGGCGGAACCTCCGCATGGTGCCCCCCTGCTTTGCCCTCCCCACAAAGCTCCCGCTCGCCTCCCACCACGCTCTTCATTTTTATGAGTGAGAAGCCTGCCGAGACCCACACGAGTCTGGGGGGCTCTTAAATTAGTTTGTCTTTTCCGACCCTATGTTTTGTTGCTAGGTTTCTTTCCAAGGCCTTGAAGTTAAAGTCGATTGACTACCTTTACAAACATTCTGAATAAAGTTTTCGATATATCATACATCGTCATCTTCCTCTGCTCAAGTTTACTTTTAAGTTTCAACTTTATGTTCTTTTTATCCTGGAACACACCATACTTGTAAGCTCGTTATTCAATGTCATCATACTTCTCG
This sequence comes from Scotopteryx bipunctaria, assembly GCA_949320045.1. Taxonomy (NCBI): domain Eukaryota; kingdom Metazoa; phylum Arthropoda; class Insecta; order Lepidoptera; family Geometridae; genus Scotopteryx; species Scotopteryx bipunctaria. The sequence goes on from OX439441.1 coordinate 12,688,017, forward strand.
AAAATAATTGAACGAAAGGTAACAGACGTCGTGACATTATTTTTCCATTTCGTAGGCTTATTTTCTTGTGTGGGTTATCAAGTTAGGGACGGTAGCTCTTTCGGGGTGCCAGCGGGGTGGGTCCGCAGGGCGGGGTGCGGTGCGGGGCGCTGCTATCGACCCGACGTCCTCCACCCCCCGGCGCGGTTCAGTTTCCGGGCGAGAGTCGCGCAGTCCGCCGGCCGCGACGCGACTCAGACACTCGTTAGATAGTAAATCCAAGTCATCACCATGCTGATAGGACTCGTGAGGGACTCGGTGATGCAGTGCTTCTGCCACTCGTGCAGGGCGCCCGTGCTTCCAGCAGGTTGGAGCAGCAACGATCAAAAACGCCGGCTATGGCGCAATTCTTGATAACGACCGGCAACGCCGCTGCCGCTGACGAGGAGACGAACGCCCAATGTATTTGACTGATATCTTTCTTGGTTTATAGTTTTCCTTCTATTGTGCATTGTCTTTCTTTGTTAAATCGAGGGTTGGGTTTGGTAAGGTTTGGTTTGGTTCCGCAAGGCAGAAATGCCTGTCATCTTAAGAACTTTTAATCATTTCGTTAGCAACGTGATCTGATTCGCTAAACCGTAGGAGTCTTGGTTTCCTCTTTTAAAGACCTGTAAAAGTGATTTTCTTTTAATTGAGTATCAGTGAGAAATCGAACTCGCAGCATAAGTTTGCCGGCCGGTGGGCTATGAGCGCGGGTGCCGGCCGGTATCGATGTTCGATTGTCATCTGACGTGAGCTAACACGTGATCCATTGCTACGCTATTGCAGTTCCATCTTATGCTAGCTCTGAATTATGATTGGGGAAGAACATATCGATATATTCGGTAACAGTAAATGCGGTAGGGGTCAATAACTTTTATGCCAACATGACTGGCATCCAGCTGATCAATATTATGTAAGAATAAACACATTCACTCTAATGTATTTCCACAGAATCGTTTTCGTTTTAATTTTTTTGAGTATGGTTACCATATAAGTCCATGGACATCGTTTTAGTCTTTTTTCGTAATTTGAAAATGTGTCAATTTTGTCCGTCGATACCAATTCCATGTTATTGTAAAAACTGTCTTTGGTAATCTCAACGAGATGTCTACCATTTTGTCTTCACGTTTACCGCACTACTTCGTCCACCATTTTGAGTCTGTAGTTTTATTTGTTTTACTGCGGCCTTATTTCACACTAAAGATTCTTTTTTCTCAGCGACGAAAGCTACTTTCAGTGCTTTGGTGGTCACTTTTGCTGAACAATATTACCACGTGCATAACTGCATACCAATATACTATTTAAAATCTACGACCTCTCAAAAACTTTTAATACAACCATTTAGCAAATTGCAGGAGTAATTTACGGTGGAAGAGTTATATAAAGTTATATTAAAACCAAATGGTTGAATAGCTGCGAAGACCATAACGTTTTACCGCACTGTACCATTCTTGATATTAAAGTCGATGATCCTCCAAACGCAGATCGTAAAACTCAGCCTTGAGAGAGCCTTGAGGCATGTCTGCGAAACATCAACTTTTGCTCTACGTCGTTTTTCTTCCATAACTCAGATGACGTGATGAAAATACCTATCATGAAATCCTTCGTTTATTGATAAAGATAAGACTATAGTTTGGTATACGGCTCGAAGGACCAAGTGTAAGCCATAGCTTATATTAGATCTGTACAGGCAGATAGCTTTTTGTTTGTCTAATATTAAAAGAGTATAGCATGCACATAGGTACATTACTTGAATACAATGTCAGCATCATCATTTCAGCCCGTCTCCGCCCACTGCTGGACATAGGCCTCCTCTTAATTCTCTCCGATCCCGCGCGAATCTCATCCACTGATTTCCGGCTATGTTCACGATGTCATTCGACCATCGGGCGGGTGGTCTGCCTCTTGGCCGATGAGCGTCTCGGGGCCACCATTCAGATGCAATATAATACAATATAACTAGACAACAATAATTTATCATTAAAATCCATTCTCAATTTTAATGGCGTTTAATGCTTGTCATTTACGCCCGCCGCGTTTCAATTCAAGTGTATTTAGGATTAGTCGACAGTCGACACGCCATTATAAAGAGGCATTGGGGGACTGGAGGAGATCATATAATTGTTTAGAGGGTGATTATGATACCGGGTTTAATTGGCTCAACAAGTTTAAAACCCCTTTGGTTGTAGGGGAGCTGCATCAGATTATCTTGTCGTTAGCTGTGATTGTTTGGAAATAATTATACCAATCATATACCTTTATGATCTGGTATCATAAAATTAGATGCCCTTCATTTCGCCAATTCATTAAGAACTTCTGTCTGATCCATGCCTTTTCCAGTTTTCACCATTAACTTTACTAAAAGAAACACGTAGTTTTCAAGTATCCTACTTAAATAATGCAAAGGAATATCTTCCAGTAGCTTTATTGCTAGAAACCTAAACTATTCAAAAGACTCCTGGAGCGGACCTTTTTTTAAAATTATCCTATTCTGTCCCACTGCTGGGCAAAGGCCTCCCCCAAGAGCTTCCACTGTGAATCAGATATGTTAAAATTTGTGACGTACGTGACGATATCACAATGATGCATTGCAGGTCCGAACAATGTTTGCGTGTACGTGCCGCTTCCGAGTTTCGATCGACCGTGCTTTGCTTTTGACTTGGAAATCAGATACAAACTTCAACTTTTAAGCATTTTACGCTTATTCATTAACACATTCAGCTACATACAGCATAGACAATAAGATAATACATCCATGTTTTTGAGCAGGTACTGTACATTTGTTTTGTGTAAAGCGGTTTTAATTTTACATTATTGTTTGAAACAGCTTTAGACGAGACTCGCGCGGAATATGCGTCACACCCATTTGCTAATGAGGGTAGCTCGTAAAGCGCACGTCTAAAGCGTCTCAGCTCTGCTATTCCGGAATATTCTCAACGTTGATGCATTGAATGTCTCCCTTGTTTCTGCAAAGCTTCGCCACCGCATTCGTTTAAAATAGTCTTTCGTGTCAATGTTCGTATTCCCTGCGGCAGTAAATTCGCTTTCTGTTCTCCCCTCGCCGGTTTAAACATTGCTTTAAATATTTTATCAGTTTTTCACGTTGGTATGTCGTGCGGCGCCCGAGGGGGCTGGGGCTCGACCTTTTCCACGAAACTGCCCGCTTTATGTTCGATTACCAGTTATTATTTTCCTTTATTGAATTTACTAACATTAACTTAGTTCAACGCTCGAAGCTTTTGAATAGAACCCCTTTTATTTATAGCATTAGCTGTACCTACAGTTGCTGGAAATTCCGAGAGCGATCAAGTTTGTATTTGATTGAAAGCCGCTCCATTACAGCACTTTATGCGAACAGCAAGCAATAATGCGAACCAGTTTCCGTGTTTTCACTCGATAACTTCAGCTGAAAGTTTAGCTTTTATCTCTCAAACGGAAACATTTTGAACCCTGCAATTCCGTGTCGATCTGCATGTTTGCGGTTACGTAAACTTCAAGTTGGCGGAATGCAATGCGGGTTCACCGCAACGATTTGCCTTCTCTCTGTTAGGTGAGAGAGTAAATTACACCCCACAAATTGCTCTATTCAGTCAGTCAGCGTATTATCAACAGATGGAAACGCCTGATCGTGAATTATGGCTCGCATGGCCAAATTAATGTTGTTTGCTCTAACGAGTACTAACGACCCAATCAGCCGCGTGTTAATTTGTAGACAGTAGATTTGTAATCTGAGCCAAGCAATGTCAATTATACCTTCATTACGCATTCAAATATGTATGTCGCTGCTACTTTGCTTTTGCTGTATGATCAATAAGATAAAGTGAAAAAAAAACTACGCATGTTTCCGTTGGAAAATGGCAATACATTTCCTTGTGATCATAAATTCAAATCGACAAGCCATAAACCTGTCTCAAATAGGATTATATAAAATGCTGCATAGAATTAAAGTTTGAAAACTGTGAATATTGTCGGTCGCCGCATCGTCTGCCGTGTAAACCGAGGCTGAGCGTTGCCGTGAGGGATTATCCGTATTTGCGGGGGATTTCCCCCATTCCCCTCCACGGCTCTACATTCCGCTCACGTACCGGCCTCTCATCTTGCGATGTCGTGCCGTCGCGTTATTACCTCCCAACTATTACCCCAAAGACGATCGTACACGAGTCGAACTCGAAATATCTAATGACTATTGACGATTCCCCTCTTGTTGTTCCATTAGTTTCGCCTAGCAGTTGTCACAAGTTTGAAACAGTGACTCAATTGGGTTCAGAAAGTTTATTTCATGATCTCGCTTATTTGGTACATAAAACTGATTTTAATGGGTGTAAAATAATTATTTTGCGAAAAATATGAAATATAAATCGCTAAATAACTGACAAATACATACCTACTATAATGAAATTGATAATTTTTGGAACAATCAAAAAATAATAATCTTCAAGCTAGTAAACAAAAATGTATTGTGTATAGTATCTATTTAAAAAAAATTAAAATATATAAAAAAATATCATGAAAAAAGGATGTGGTAAGGGAAAATAAGTCGTGGTTCATGTCATAGTAAGCCCTTTTAGTTCCAAATCAAAACTTCTGAAAGAGGAACATAAAAAAAAACAGATTACAGACCCTCAGAGGGTCCTCGAGAAATCTCACTCACAAGATTAATCATGCTACCTATGGGATACTATTATTTTATTTCATCTTTATCGATACCATAGTAGTTTTTAAGTAATTGTTATTATACAGTATATTACGCATTTAATCTATTAAAGTGACATTGTATTCATCTATTCTATGATTGATAGCACTTCTATAGTTGACATGACAACCATTACCAATTCCAATGTTTATTCCAGTCTTTTAGATCGATAGATACCTCCGAGCACGCAACTGTAGCTTGACGTAGATACATTAGGGGTCTGCCGATATCATCGAATGGTCTTCGAATAAACATTGCTCCGTCCGAATTGACCGTGGTAATCGCTTTCCAATTGTCCTCGGAGCATGGACCTTTGGAGATGTGTACCCTTATGCTGTTTTCGTGGTATGTGGAATTCATTGTTTAAAGATTTGTATTTTAGAACGTCCTCTAGTCAGGTTTTGGAAGTTTTATCATTGGGTCAGTTCGTCTCCTGGTAAGTCGGCGCGGAGGGTATCCGCTGACATCCTGATTTTTTTCTAGCACACCGACGGTCAGTGCCCGTCAAGAAACCTATCGGGAAACCCAGAACGAAGCAGCCAAAGAAAGTCAAATTCATCAGTAAGTCTCGTTGCAATCAATGCCATATTTCAGTTCGACAGTGATGGATAACGGTGTTACTGAAATCCCAGATATTCGTATAACATTTCGGCATCGAATTACTAGAGTTGGACACCACGATGAGACAGATTACATCCAGATGGGATCCTGTTACTCACTTGCCCGGTTCCGTTTTGTCAAGCAAAATGATACTCTCCACAATAACTGTCGTAAAATATAACGAAGGAAAGTTACTTTACAAGAGACGTAAAATATTTCTGCTGAAGTATGAAAACACGTACAACACCGATATCATCGAGGAAACTTGCGGGACCGGTTTTTCTTTGAATGAGAGCTGCTTTCTTTGTGGGGTTAAATACTTTCACCCCTTAAGTGAGTGATTGCTAGCACACGAACCAGAATCTAGTTTGTTCTAGTGAGCCGCAGCGCCATTGTTTTGCAGCACTCTACGTTCTTTTGTCATTTTGAAAAGCGCCTGGTCTAATGAGATCCAATTACTACGCATTTCAGGAGTGGTTTGTTACCAGCGCACTTCAATCTATTGCAACATATTTTCATATCAAAACTACATCATCAATTGTAAATGAATAATAAGGTATCTAGGCTATTTGACTATGATCACTTGTATTTTTTAGACAGCAACGAAACTTTACCTTTTTCACTTTTCTACAATGTATCATATACTAGGTAAAATCTAGGTTTCAAACAACCACAGAGAGTAAAGCTTAACGTAGCCACAAGCTAAGCTAGCTTACCCATCGATCCACCTCGCAACCCCCAACCACCCTAGCTATTCATGGAAACAAAAATCCTACACAGTCAGGCATTCCAGCTGGTGGGTGCGATCCTTGGCAGCTTGCCACAACTTGCAGACTTGCATTTTGAATTGCATTCGTTCCTTGAAGGAACTGATTAATATATCAGACAGGATGTTGGCGGGTTGGGAAGGCAGTACATAGCACATACCATTCTCATAAATAAAAACTCAATTTGGCAAAACTGTCACATGCGTACCAATTAGCCATGATTGAAAGTGCAAAGTTTCGAGTTTCATTTGCCAAGCAATCTGCAAATGGAAGCACATGAAAATTGATGGTATATTACTCACCTGAAAACTCCATTGTTTGCAGACAGTAATCGCACTGAAAATGCACGTTATCAGTGTGAGTCATCCGGGCATAGGGGTGGGCCGTCGCCCAGCCACCCCATACCCCTTAGAATAATTACTACCGAATTCCTTAGTCCTGACAGGGACCAAGTTTATCCGACCTTGAGCTTTACGCTAATTTACGCAAGCCATTCATCCCCCTTCACCCCTCTCGGGGTTTTTAAAATTCCATCCCTAATGAAGAGGCCCCTGGTTGTAATTAAATGAGTTTTGAAAAGGTGTCCGCAAATTATTCTGGCGCTTAATTAGAGAATGCTGAATATTTAATGTGTTTATTAAAAGACGTGTCGGTTTTGTAACATTTCAAACTTCGTGGGGTTTTTCGCAAGGATTCTGTCCATCTTACTCGTATACCCTCAGAAGTTAAAATCTATTAGGTCTCTCTCTTCTCTATCACGTCACTTCGGGCGCTCAAGGATTGCCACCTAGAATAATTTATTTGAGGAAAACGGGTAAATAGATTACGCCGTAATCTGATTTATTACCAGCCGACAATTTACCCTCTGCTGAGTGAACACAGACGGTAGATTGGTTTAAGTGCTTAATTGTTTTCCGGTCTTGCCACAATTTCTGGATACCGAAGAAAATACGGATCCAAAATCGAGCAACTAATGGGCATTACCTAATATACCATTTTGTATATGACAAATATATGGGTAAAGTTGACATTTGGACGACCAAGTAAAATAGTTCGACAACCTGGTACAAGCGAACAAGTGGCGAATACCACAGATTTAACCTTATTGTGCTCATCAGGGTGGAAAACATACGATTATGAAGCAACTGCTCGCGGTTCCATCTGGCTGGCTAGTTGTCTTTACGTAGTATTATGATAAATGTTTGACTATAAATCATTACTACTGGATGTTTCCCGTCTAGCAAGGCCAGAACTAGCAAACTAAAACATTGAAACTATAAAGAAACTATATTAGATTCTACAGACTGCTCATACACATACCTACAGTATAAAAAAGATTCATCGAAACTTTTTGTTATCGACAGTTCAACAACCATTACTTTTTATACTCGTGCCATCGCGTGGCAAATAGCTATCAAAGCTACCTATTGAAATTCAACGAGCGCATCATCAAAAGTGGATCATATTTCACTTGAGGTTCAAATAGTTCTGTTCAAAGAGGAACAACCTCTTGAGTGTCCGATGTAACTACGGGGAGCATTTGCAGTGCTGATCTGATAGAAAGAAAAAAAGAAAGAAAGAAACATTTATTTGGCACACACAAAGACACATTACAAACGGAAAAGGGACAAAAAATGAGGCACAAAAAAAAAAAGCAAGAGAAGACATACACAAACGACAGAAGTACCTATTATAGTAAAACTAGAACTAATACCTAGTCTGATTTTACCCTTCCCGCGGACCAATCGGCGTTTTAATGTGATAGGGCGTAGCATACTGAAGCATACCTGATAGCATAACACATGGTTAGGTTTGATATCTTTTAAAATTATAATCGGCCTTAGGCATTTGGCAAGTTACTCTGTGTCTAACGAAGTCATCCAAGGCTACTCCAAAAATGGTGAGATTGACATAATACTTATGCGATCGTAAGTCACTCGACATTGCGATCGCTTATGCCAATCCCATACATTTTCACTGGTAGCAAAGTGACTTGGCTACAGGCTCTGATAATTTTAGTACATTAGGACAGCGATCCACGGTTCGCAGTAGTTTCAGTTTCCGCATGCTTTTTTTCCACAGCCACTGAAATCAGGTGCCAAGAGATGTCGAAGGGTGGTCTCGCGTACGAGGTGATTCTGGCGGAGCCGGTGGGCGTGCCAGCGCCGCGCCGCGCCGACTCGCCCGAGAAGATGCCTTCCGTTGAAGAGATCCAGGAGAAACTGAAGGCTGCTGAGGAGAGGAGACGCGTAAGTATACAGCTAGAGATCTTCAAATCTAAGACTGCGTCGGCCTCACTTGCACTCAAATAAAGCAACAAACGAATGAGTTTGAGGTGTAGGACGCGCAACTTTATAATGGTTTCTCTACTTCTCATGATGTAAATGTGTCTTTCATACACTCTGCTTTTAGATCAATGACCAAATTGAGGTATGGAAAGGGCTTAGAAACAGTAATTGAAATAGATATCAAGGATATAAATTCATCTTTCATCAAGACTAGCGAGTAAAAAATGTTTTGCACGCTTTTCTCGTCAGTTGTTGACATGCTCGCTTTGCTCACCAGTGATTTTAACTTTCTATTATCACAGAGTTTAGAACAAAGCAAGATGGCAGCGATCGCGTTGAAGATGGCCAAGATCGAGGAAGCATCTAAGATCCGCAGCGAACAGACTAACAACTTCATCGTGGCCACCAAGGAGGCGCTTGATGCCAAGATGGAGACGCATGAGGAGAAGCGCGAAGCATACATCAGCGAGCTGCGGGGCAGGCTGAAGGACCATCTTGAGGGTGTTGAGAAGACCAGGTAAGATTTTGTTTATACTATCCAAGGGGAAGATAGGCAGACGAGAGGCAGTCAAACCGTGCGCCGATGGACAAGACTAGCACAAAACCGTGATGAGTTGCACCGACAAAAGCCTATGCAGCAGTGGGTGAAGTACCTAAAGCTAGTTTTTTTTTCTTCATTTTAATTACGTTACAAACAAACAAATACATATTACTAAAAGAATATAGTTTTGATCTGGTTTGGAATAAGTGAACAAAGTATATTTGAAGACCAAATAAAAAAAAGCAAGTAAAAGGTAACCAAGTGTTGATGATGATGATCATGATGGACAACAATAGTCACATACATAGTTTTGTACCCACACTAGGTTTTTCAGACGCGGGTATCAGAAACTACGAGTACCATGGTACCACAGCACCCAGCACCTGAAAGAAATTTTACCGAACATGTCTCCCGGAAACAAATCGATCCCTCTTTAGCTTCTCAAACATTAGCTCCCCTCAGTTTTAGAGCGCCGAAACACAGAACCATTCGGTCCGGTCATGGAATAATGGAAGTAGAGGTTCACCCTCTAATTCTAATTACTTGGGAGCCAAGAACTGCCATCGTTGGGGTGTGTTTTGCAGTGTCAGATACCCTCAAGATTTAAGGGCTTGGTAGATTCCCTCATTGGTGATTCGTTCGCAGGCTGACTCTGGAGCAGCAGACGGCGGAGGTGTACAAGGCGATTGAGGACAAGATGACCACGGCGGCCGACAAGCGCGACGAGAACATCAAGAAGATGCTGGAGCGTCTTCGCGAACATGTAACAACCTTTTCATTTTTTTTACCAGTCTGCGAAGGACGATTATGTGTTTGGGAGTATAATACACCGTGTTTCTAAGGACATCCATTAACTTTGGCACACACTTCTATGGTTTTTAGTGTTCAAATGTTTTTATTGAAGCGCTCGTGGCGTAGCTTGCTTAGACGTTCTTGGTTGATCGTTGAAGTTAAGCTACTTCGTGCGCGGTCACATTTTGAACGCTTCCGTGATTGAGAACGCGTTAAATTGACGGTCCCGGCTTTTAAGTCGTTAAGCCATGACGGAGGCCTTTAGGCGGCCTAAAGACTCCCGTCACAAGAGTTGGCCACTAGCTCATACGAACTTACTTACATAGTGATCAAATCTTACAAGGGAAGTGCTCCAATTTGAGCAATTCATCTATATCATTTTTCGATTTTATAATAAATCTTAAGCCATTTCTGTAATTTTCGTAAAATGGTCCGAATCGTAGATGAATTGTACGCAACTCGATTCAGCAGCAGATTCATATTTGGCCGTAAAATTGTCGTAATATGCCTCAATGATGCAAAAGGTTCAGTATTTAGTATTCATTATACATATATTATCACGCCCGTATCCCTAATGGGGTGGGCAGAGCCACAAGTAAACATAAGAAAACTTCCAGCCACTTCTGATTTAAAGTCCTAAGATGGATATGGTGAACCATGGTGACAGGTGATCAGCCCATCGCCCATATCGGTCCATCATTTTGGAGAGGTCTATCCCTTAGTCGACTTTTACGACATGCACGAAGCAGCTGGACGCATTCTATGCTTCATTATATCCTGTGTATTTATTTAAAACCTGTTTTATCAGGAGGAACAAGTTCGCAAGGTCCGCGCCGGGAACCAAGAACGCTTCACCGCTCTAGAGAACTCCATACAGGACAAGCTGACCCTGGCCGCCGCGCGCCGCCTGCAGCGCGAGGCCGAACAGCGGGAGAAGCTGCGCAACCATGTGAGTTACCCAGCTGTTCTATATCAGCTGTCGTGTTCTAGCTGTTTGTGATGAGCTGAGCTGATGACGTCATAGATGTATAGAGTCGGCTGTGTCTGTGAAAAGGGCATCTTATTCTATACTCCAGCCAAATTCGAGGTATGATAAAGGTAAACAAAAATCTAATCTAAAACGTTGTAATAAAACTAATGAAACCGTAATCCAATTATTTATATTACAATTTCGTGAACAGATAGCTCCACTACCGATTTGTTCACAAAATTAATAATAATAATAACACCCAACAGTCACATACATAGTTCTGACCCCGCACTAGGATTCTCTGTGTCGTGGGTATCAGAAACTACGAGTACCAACACCACAACACCCAGACCCGGAAGAAATATTTGCAGAACATGCAAACATTTCTTCCGCAGCGGGAATCGAACCCGCGCCTCTTGCGTCTCAGCCGAGTAATCGCCCGCTATGCCACCGAGGCCGTCAAATCATTACAATATCATTTATCATATCATTATTACGTGACATTATTTTGTCTAATTTCAGTCATAGACACAAGCTGTAATCATAAATTATTTTGTTTATAATTTACCATAAGCATGTTTTTTTTTGTTTTTTTTTTTACCATCTTTTTATTTTCTCATCAAATAGAGCAATAAGGTCGAAGAGGTCCGGTCAGTGGCCACGGCCAAGATCGAGGAGATCACGAAGGATATCCAGACCAAGCTCACCGCCGCAGAAATCAAACGAGAACAGGAAATACAGAAGAAACTTGACTTTGTTAAGAAGGAGGTAGGTCTCATATTGCCATGCACTTTTTTCGATCGCCAGTTTTTTTTTGGTTCTTTTGTTTCTCAGTTTTACCGGTCTGGGTATCGATCTTTTGGCCGTTTAGTCGAAAAACCTTAAAAGGGTTTTATGTACCTACCCTAATTCAGTAATCCTATTACAACCTAATGTGAAAACCCGAAGTAGCAATATCCGCAATTTATACACACCTACAGCAACACATACCCTCATGTTATCAAATGAGAAGCGATGTAGTGTTAATCTATACTAATATTATAAAGCTGCAGAGTTTGTTTGTTTGTTTGTTTGTTTGTTTGAACGCGCTAATCTCTGGAACTACTGGTCCGATTTGAATGATTCTTTCAGTGTTGGGTAGTCCATTTATCGAGGAAGGCTATAGGCTATGTTTTTTTTCTTTCAAAATTAGGGATCCGTAATAAAATTGCTATTTTGTAACACAAGGTGTAAAATCGAAAACCTATTTTTGCGTGCGCTGCAAAAACTATTGACAATAGAACAAAATGATGTACTACGGGTTTGTAGATCCCATCAAGACCTACAAAAAAGTCCGCGAGAACATATATCTAGCTATCATGGTTTAATCACAATAACCGATTTTGTGTTCAAAATAATTATGAAATCGTCTGAAGAAAAAAAAACTACGTTAAATATGTATCGTAATATTAATCTTTATCGAAATTAAGCATTATGTTATCAAGAGTATTTATGTAGAAGTAAAATACTTTTTGTTTCATCTCAATCGGATATTTCGTTTAAAAGTTATCACGTGTGTAAGATGTTAAGAGTTGGTACCTATTAATGAGTTATTATGGGCCATAGTCCATTTATTGAGGGAGGCTATAATATAGGCAATATTTTATCTCGGTATTTCCACAGAAACGAGAAAAACGCGGGTGAAACCGCGGAGCACAGCTAGTCTTTAATAATACTTTTGCCGTCAGTATCGTTATTATTACATGTTTTAGTTTTAATTTTGTTTCTGTACCAAATAAATATATTTGTATTTAATCTCGTAAAGCTTAGTAGATACCACCCTAAAATCGAAAAATGTCATTCTTACAATGGTTTTTGTGAAAAATCTAGGTATCTATACTCCGTGTTAAATCTATTGATACAAATTATAATCTTAAATCTGAATTTGAACAGATATATTTTTTCTGTCAACCATATCAGCCCACATCCATCCAACTACCCAAGAAAGGGTATAGTGGTAGGTCTTCTCATTAGCTCGCCTGTCTTTAACAGCAGAATCCAGTGGATTCACAAACATTACTTCATCTAAATAGTACATACATACATATACATATTATCACGCCTGTATTCCTAAAGGGGTGGGCAGAGCCACAAGTGAACATACGAAAACTTGCAGCCATTTCTGATTTAATCCTAAGATGGAAATGGTGAACCATGGTGACAGGTGATCAACCCATCGCCCATATAGATGGTCCATCATTTTGGAAAGGCAACTAACCCTTACTGACACGCTCGGGGAAAGAAGCTGGACGCATTCTATGCTTCTTTACTTTCAGTCCAGCAGAGAAGTAATCTAAATAGTAAATATTATATTTTATTCTCTGTGTTTCAGGAGCGGCGCGCTGAGATGGTTCGGCAGAACAAGAGCGCGCGCGAGAGTGAGGCCGCCACCTCCGGCTAGGCGCCGCTCCGCACCCCGCACCCCGCACTCCGGCTGAAAGGACGCGCATCCGAGCCTCACTAAAACCGCGTTATCGATGACCAAAAAGCTTTTGTAATTCGAACAGGGCGTTTGATGCTTACGCACTGCGTGTTTGAGATTTTTTTTCTTTGAAAATATTTCACTTAAATCTAACCGATTTGAAGGACCCTTGCGCTTTTTTCACGGCTTTTATTTCGTTCGCGAAATGAACAGCGCAGAAACGCAGTGCGTGAACAACAGCCCTATACAAAAACAGGCCACTGACTTTTCATTGAGTACGTTTTGGATTCAAAAGTCGACTTTTGAGAGTCGACTTGTCTGCTTGTTCGACATGTAAGAGTATTATAGCAAACGTTTCGTGCGCGCCCTTCGAGTGGCCGTTACACGCGATAGAGAACCTCCGAGATGAAAATGTACCGGTAATTTCAACACATTATGAAATCTTTGAGAATTTGCTATCGTGGATTTATTTATTTTCGTTTGGTACTCTTATCGCTTTGAAGATTCATCGTGAGACGAACAGTCTGGAGCTCACAGACGTGCAGTGCTGCCATGCTTAGGCCACCGAAAAGGTGGCAACATAACTTCGAGCGTGCTAGTTCCAGATATAAAGAAAGGAATTGAGAGTGGACGAAACTAGTGGAATTACTGCTAGTTTACGAAGCTCAAGGAATGTATGGAAGATTCATAGGTCGTGACACCGCTGATGTGTTGGTTGTCACGTGACCTATGAAGATAGGTTAAGAATTGGCTGGTCCAGTAGCAAAATTATTAGAATGTCGAAAGCATAAATGACTGCAGAGCGGCTAATTTCTCTTTGCACGACCACAGCTCGCGATACAAACTGTACTCCCCCGTGATCATGCTTACGTCATTAAATTGAAGTTTCGTTTGTGGCCTATTGAAAATGTCTTTGTAGCGTTCTCAAAACCAACTTCTAGTTTACAATCGATCAATGTCGGTATTGCTAAAAGTTGGACGGTTTGGGTTCTGTATCTCTAACGCCGAAAAATTGCCTTTTGTTTGAATTAAATTTTCAGAGATTAGCTCCTAACATAATATTTATTTAGTACGGAACCCGCGGTATATGAAGTTTCGGATCGGATTGTCAAGCAGCTTGCAATACGAGGTGGCTCGAATAATGATATCCCTAATCGTTAGTTATAGACTTATATCATTATTTTTAATGTTTATCATACGCAACAGTATTTTTAGGAGGATATAATCTAAATTTAAGTTTACTCTCATGTTTGTATCATCTTATCGCCTTTGCCGACTAGTTATTAACAATTATTTCGTCGATTATTTAGAAAGGGTTTGTCGTGGGTCGTTTTTCGAGTGGGTTCGCTCGGTGACGTTCTCTTAAGATTCTACCTCGTCGCAGCCTAGCCGACGGCGCAACAGAAGCAAAATGGCAGCTTGTCTAACTACCCTCATTGTTATAAAGAATTGCGCAGACTGCGACGCGACATCTAGTCTTAAACATTTCGTTGTTCATTCATAAGCTTCCTTTTATGATCTCAATTAGGACGAACTTTATCAGTTATCAGGAAGTGCCTCATTACTTATATTGGCTCATGAATGATATCAATAAAATGTTGAAGTAAAACTGCCTTCATAGCGTTTTATATTTTTTTAATGGTAGAGTGATGGCGCGCCGCGCGGCCATGTGGTTTGCGAGATCCAGCATCATCCAGCGAGGCATCCGGCTAGGGCTGTAGAGATAGTTAAAATTGGGGAGAAGGCGGCGGGTTGAAGGAACACGCGGGACCGTCGCCCGACAAGTGAGATTTATCCCATATTTTATAGTATATTTTTGCCATTCATTTTAGCATCGGTCTGTTTTAACGTCGAAGATAATTTATGATAATAAATGTATATAGTATTAAGAGATGAGTATCGTTGCTTGGCGCGGCCGGCGAGTAGCTTGCCTGCTTGTTACTAACGCTACTATGAGTAAGGACTAGGTGTAAGTTACTAGCTTGTTTCTCGGTGAAGAAGTGAAAACCTCTGACCAATTTGCCTTGGGTATTGTGTAGCCTTTTAGAATCTCACAATCGAGACTAATCATGTATAGCGATGCAACAATATTAGCTTTCAGATATTATATTTTTGTTTAATCTTTAACTTTTGCGTAATGTTAGTCACTTCTATATCTTATTATGGTGTTATTATTATAGTTAATTTTTATGTTTTATGTGATTTGATTATATTATTATTAATGTGCTTCAGTTTGTGAGGTATAAGAATGCTGTTTGAAGTGCAGGCAACTTTTGTAGTTTCATTGTCGTATTAAATAAAGTCATAAATACTAATAAATGTTGTGTTTTATTTGTCCCTTTTGAAATAAGTGCATATTAATGAATAAGGTCTTGCTATTTACAATGTAGGTACAATATGACTTTGTTGCCAATACAGAAAGAAAAGACAACATAGGCACATAGATAAATAAGGATAAATAACAATGTAATAGGGTAGGAAACCTGATTACGACTTCGTGGTAATCAGAGCATCATGCATGTAAGAGGAATAAGATTAAGAGAAGTATCTAGTTATAACGCTCTTATTATTTCGAATGTTACTGATCCCAGCTGAGCTACAAAAAAACCAATATACCATAGGCAGCACCAGTTCTCGATCTCTTGTGAGCCGTGGTTCCTGCTTTTAAGTTTCCCGCTAGCAATGAACTACCTAGGTAAATCTATATAATGGTTCAGCATAAAAAAAACGATACCTATGCGATAGTATACCGCCTAATATATTATGTACTCAGAACAAATTATGTATGTAGACACTTCTCAGTTCAGTTCAATTATAATAGTGATTAGTGGCTACTGAGACTGTGACTCAACACTGTGACTGGTACCATTCTTCCAAGCTGGTACCTTTATGAAGCTAAAAGACGACCAAGAGTGTCAACTTTCATTCCGATCCATATGTCAACGTCAATGTCAGACTGGCAACGACATCGAAAAATCAACAGCAAGCAACCAAAATGGCTGCCGTTTGGCATTTCAAAGCGGTTGCATTGTATTATTCACGCGTATTTATGAGTTCTTAACTGTAAAACACTGTATTAGGGCTATAATTATTTCCTTAAAGCTTTGTAAATAATCTTTGAATTTCCGAGACAAAATAAAACCTCAAAATGGAGCCCAGCAAGGAGAGTAAACGAAAGAAGGACAGAACCAACGATGACGACGAAAAACGCAGGGAAAAGAAGTCTAAAAGAGCACGATCTAGATCCCGATCGCCCGATGAGACTCACAAGAGAGACTCTAGAGGTAAACGCAGACATTCCAGGTCACAGTCACCTGAAAAATCTGTGAAACAGGAAAAACAAAATGAACGCACAAAAGAAGTCAAACCGGAGCCTCCAGCGAGGAAGGCCAAAGATACAGACATGCTGAACACGCGGACTGGCGGCGCATACATTCCTCCAGCGCGATTGCGGATGATGCAAGCTCAAATAACCGATAAATCCTCCATTGCGTATCAAAGACTCGCATGGGAGGCTCTGAAGAAATCTATTCACGGACATATCAACAAAATCAACGTAGGAAACATTGGCATCATTATCAAGCAGCTGTTGAAAGAAAACATTGTTCGAGGAAGGGGTTTGCTGTGTCGATCAGTCATCCAGGCACAGGCTGCTTCGCCAACCTTCACCAACGTCTATGCCGCGCTGGTGGCCGCTGTCAACTCGCGATTCCCGAACATTGGCGAGTTGCTACTAAAAAGGTTGGTCATTCAATTCAAAAGAGGTTTCAAAAGGAATGACAAATCAATATGCATATCTGCAGCCTCATTTATTGCTCATTTGGTTAACCAACGGGTTGCCCACGAGATTCTGGCTTTAGAACTTCTGACATTGCTGGTAGAGACTCCATCTGATGATTCTGTGGAAGTGGCTATAGCGTTCTTGAAGGAGTGTGGTCAGAAGCTCACTGAGGTATCATCAAAGGGTGTGAATGCCATATTTGAGATGATGAGGAACATTTTACATGAAGGACAGTTGGATAAGAGGGTTCAGTACATGATTGAGGTGATGTTTCAAATATGGAAGGATGGGTTCAAGGATCACCCTGCTGTGCTCGAGGAGTTGGAGCTGGTTCCTGAGGAAGAACAATTTACTCATCTACTGATGTTGGATGATGCCACCGATCCTCAGGATATCTTGAGTAAGTGTTTTTACATTATAGTAGAACTAATTAGTGGCCAGTAATGCTTTCAATAATTAAAATAGTTTGTAAATTGAAGAACAATATTTTTATTTTATATTTCCAAAGTTACAGCTTAGTAGCAGACTTAAACTAAATAGATTAGTGCTTGTTTTCAGATGTGTTTAAGCATGATGAGAAATATGAGGAGAATGAAGATAAATACAAGTCCCTGAGCAAGGAAATCCTTGGCTCCGATGCTGATTCCGATGAAGGCTCAGGAGAAAGTGGATCCGAGGAGTCTGATGATGAAGAAGAGGAAGAGACGGAACAAAAAGAAATGACCATCATTGATAACACAGAAACTAACTTGGTAGCTTTACGCAGAACAATATACTTGACAATTAACTCGAGTTTGGATTTCGAGGAATGTGCTCACAAGCTTATGAAGATGCAGCTCAAACCTGGCCAGGAAGTGGAGCTTTGCCACATGTTTCTGGACTGCTGTGCGGAGCAGAGGACTTATGAAAAGTTTTACGGCTTGCTGGCCCAGCGCTTCTGCAATCTAAATCGAATCTACATCGGACCATTTGAGGACATATTTAAAGATTCTTATGGAACTGCTCATCGATTAGATACTAATCGGCTGAGAAACGTCAGCAAGTTTTTTGCTCATCTCCTCTTCACTGATTCGATAAGCTGGGAGGTACTTGAATGTGTGAGATTGAATGAGGAAGACACAACCAGCTCTAGTCGTATCTACATCAAGATTCTCTTTCAAGAGTTGGCCGAGTACATGGGGCTGAAGAAACTGAATGATCGTCTTAAAGACCCGTAAGCGCCTATACTGTTCCATTACTTAATAATACTTGGCTTGTAAAGTTTATTGTTTTTTTTATATTTCAGGACTCTTCAGGGTGCCTTCCTGGGGGTATTCCCGAGGGATAATCCGAAAAACACGAGATTTTCAATTAATTTCTTCACTACTATCGGTCTTGGGGGTCTTACTGATGAGTTAAGAGAGCATTTGAAGCAAATACCAAAGGTTAGTTAATTTAGTAATTGTTTTTCTTCCTGTATATAGTATTTGTTCCAATGCACAATACACCCCACCGCGGGACGTCAGTGCAGATCTTTGTTCCCCTAACCTTAATTAGAATTAGAATTAGATTAGTATTTGTTCCAAAAAATTGGGACTATGATCTGCTTAAATTAGTACAAACTAAACCCGTGTTTTTCTTACGTGGAGCGACCTTTACAAGTGCAATAATACTCATTTAATTTTTTTCATTATAAATTTACATTTAAAAATATATTGAGAAAACACATCTTACAAGCCATATTTTGCTTATCTAAGATGAGGTAAAGTTATTCCTCTGTAGGTTAGTAAAAAACTTAACTAAGTCATGATACATAAACACAATAATAACAACAATACAATAACAATAATATAAGTTATACGTAAGCTTAACAGAATTAGAGGAAAAAACTTACAACTATTACAAATATAATTTACAAAATACAAAAGAAACAGTCGGGCTATCTAAAGGCTGTTGCAACGGTCTATAGATAGCTCACCTGATCCAGCTTATCAGGTGGAAGCGTGCCCAAGACGCTGGCCGCATTGCCACGCTGAATGGCAACAGAATTAGATAGTTTGAAATAGTTTTTTAATGTAATGTTTGATATTCCTTATGTTTACCTTTTCTCTAAATTCAGTGGAAAGTTGGTTTTTAAGTCTGGGTAAAATATAATCTGGGTAAAAATTGCCATAGGAGATCAAGGCATACTTGGCTTTGTCAACTTACATACTAAACAAAGTGGTCAGCTATATTATGTATGAGTCAAAGCGTGAATCTCAATATGCGAAAGCTATTTAATGCTCGATAGTTATTCTAATTCTAATTAATGTTAGGGGAACATAGATCTGCACTGACGTCCCGCGGTGTGGTGTTCAATAGTTATATTTGTATTAACTTATTAATCCTAAGAAATAAAATAAATAAGTAAAACTTCACAGTACATTTTTTTTTCAGAATGTTCCTCCTCCACCTGAAATCAACTTGGAGAGTGGATCGAGCTCGGATTCCAGCTCAAGTAGCAGCTCGAGCGATTCAGACTCTAGCTCAGGTAAACTTTTACACTTTTACTAACTTTCGCCCATGGCTTAGCTCAGGTAGTACCGGACAAAAAGTAGCCTATAAAATATATTCCAGCATACATACTTTGTAAATTCCAAGCTTCATTTATTTTAATCTGTTCCGCCTTTGAGGACCTCCTCACTTTAAATTAAAATGTTAGTGGGATAGGATAAAAATGATAAAATAATCAAATGTACATTATCTTCAACAATTTGCAGATTCTGATGATGACTCTAGCAAAAAGAAGAAAGACAAGAAAAAAAACAAAAAGGATGATGACAAATCTCCTAAAACCACGGAAAAGGAGCTGGAAAAAGACAAAGATAAATGGGGGCACGACGGATTCTACGCGAACTATGGCAAAGAAGCACGGAGACACGAGCGTGACAAGGACAACTTTGTCATTCCTCAAATGCCTCAACGTAATGATAGGAGAAATCAAAACGAGGACAGAAAACGCGATGATAGACGAGATGAAGAGAGAAATGGAAGGAACGATGGTAGTCGTGAAAGAGAAAGAAACAGGGACGATAGAGACGGTGGTGACCGTCGAAACAATGGCAGAGATGGAGATAGACGCGATAAGGAAAGAAATGCAATAGATGAAAAATCAGACAGAGATAAGAAAAGAAATGACAGAGAAGACGAAAGAAACGACAGAGAGAAACGGCGGGAGAAAGAGAGATCTAATAAAGACGATGCACAAGGAGAAAGAAATGCCGAGAGAAATGACAAAGACGCAAAACGAGACAAGGGTGGTAGACGCGATAAAAATAAAGGCAGGGACGATGACAGACGAGAGAAAGAGAGAAATAATGAACAAAGAGAAGGAGATGGTGATATAAATGCAAAACGAGACAAAGGTGATAGACGCGATATAAATAAAAACCGAGAAAATCGGACTGATGACAGACGAGAAAAAGATAGAAAAAATAAAGACGATGATTCGTCTGTGGAGAGAGATACCGAAAAACGAGATAAGAAAAGTTCAAGACACGATAAAAATACCGAAAGAGAAATTAAGGATAAACGCGAAAGAAATAGCAGAGATGACGACAGGCGCGACCGAAACGACAGAAAAGAGAGGCAAAAGCGGGGCAGGGACGACAGAGCAGAAGAAAAGCGCGGTAGAGATGACAGACACAAAGAAATAAGCAGCGGAGTTGACAAAGACGGAGTACGATGGGAATTCAATGGCGAATATAAAAAGCAAAGTAGAGATAATTCAAAAAGAGATGGTAAGGAGAAAGTTAAGAAAGAGAAAGGACAGAGTGATTCGGACAGCAGCGATTCTGATAGCAGTTCTAGTAGTAGCAGCAGCAACAGTAGTAACAGTAGCAGTACTAGTGAAGAATCTGGAGGCAAAAATGATGATGGCTGGGACATTCGAGGCAGAAGCATACAAAAAGAGATCGTCGGTCGCTACTGGGACATGCCTGAAAGAAAACGCGAAACGGTAGAGAGAAGCCCCGTTAGGGAAACGAGACGGGATCGCTAAAATGTACTGCATTGTGTAAATGTTTTGTCGATTGTAAATGTGTTTGTATGTAAGCTAGGGTAAATTTATTATTAAAACTGATGGCAAAATATAATACTTTTTTATTTTATGTAGTACTAGCTTTCGCCCGCGGTTTCGTTCGCGTGGTATCCAAACAAAAAGTAGCCTATATGTTATTCCATCACACATACTATGTGTATTCCAAGTTTCATTCAAATCCGTTCAGTCGTTACGGCGTGATTGAGACATAAACATACCATCGTCACATCCTTACATTCTCTCGCGTTTATAATATTAGTACTCAGTTTATTTGATCTGAGTATTAGTAGGATTAAATATTGTAAATAATTTATTTAAGTACCTATTATAACTTCGTAGGGGGTAGGCAGGCGTGTAGGAATTTCTACATTTTGCTTTGTAACCTCAATACTTTATTAATTGCGTCAAATGTTCAGAATTTGTCATGCGAATGTCTAATTTTGACAAGGAATTCTGTGTAGATGCAACTCACGATAATCTTGTGAAATTATTTTCTATTCTCCTACAAAAATGGAGACTGTCCTAGATTCCAGAACCAGTATAGAAACTACTTTCTCCGTTGATTCGAAGCACATCAAGGCTGCCTCCGCACCGCTCGTGCCCATCCCATCGAAGCCTGAGGAGACGAAGCTCACCGTTCAGATATCAGCCCCTTCCTATCTCTACTCTTTGAAGGTTACCTTAGTCAGAAGCAAGTTCCCTTGCGCAGGTCACCAAATAGGAATAGTTTTAAAAAGGAAAGAAATTGAAATTTAAGGCCTTGGCGATCATCGCTTAGAGCGACTTTTGTAATCGCAAAATTGATCGACGTCCTAGCTAGACCGAACGGCGAACTAAATAAAGTGAAAGTAGGGTCATAGTTTGTCAGAAAAACATTCTCTAGTTATATATTTTTGCCTAAAATGCCTTCTCTCTTAGGTGATATAGTTTATACCTGTAGCTACTAACTTTTAGTTTATTTAAGTACTTTTACCTTCCCTTCCTACATAACTAGGTACCTACTTCCAACCGATGGTCTGTGTGAAGTGGTAGGCAATGGCTACTAGGCACGCGCCGATTATAAAGAGGGATTGTAAAATGGTTACTAATTCGGAGAGTTTCCTTTAGGAAAATGACGCTCCACCCTTCAAGAAGCCTCTAAGAGAGGCGCGGCCAAAGCTGCTGATTGGTACGATCATGTCTACAGACGAGGCTATTGAGATGATTGCAGCCGCCGATGCCGACAAGACCGAAGGACTTAGGAAGTATTTGGGTTAGAGCGTGTGTACTTACCTAAAACGAATAAGCTTAGTAATATGTAGGAAGTACTTCGGTGGGTAGGTAGGTACATACCTTCTTAATAGCTAAGTTGTAGGAAAATTAATTTAAGTAGGTACCTAATTTTATTGTTTGTAGGTTTACATACGTAGGTACCAATATCCATAATCCAGGTAAAAACTATGTAACCAACTGCTTACCATTGTCTCCATCTCTCATCAGGTAACTTCCTTGTAGTAAAGCAGATAATCGTGAATTACAATCTACCCGAGAAGTTCTTCCTCATCAGTCTGCTGACAGAGATGATAGACTACGCAGCGCAGCGCGACTTCTCCGCCGCCAAGCTGTCCTGCTTCATCACGTTGTATCTGAGCTCGCATCTCTTCTTCAAGTATTACTACTGGCTCTCGCCGGTGGCAGTGTGGTACTATTTCAAGGAAATTCTGATACGGCATACTATTGAGGTACCTACCTAAGAATTTGGTACCTATGTCCTATCTAGTCCTCCGTGCACGAAAGGAGCCTTTAAGGCGCTCTTTAAATCCTTTCACCACATTGGGTCAAAAGAATTAGTGACACGACAAGAACTAGTTCTTTCGAACCAGTGTGGTGAAGTCATACATTCCGGACCCATGGCACCCCTGAAGATACCCCTGGGGTGCTAAGATTCAGCAGCGTAACTAAGATTCAGCAGATTCTTATAATTAAACGATTACGTAGGGTGGTATGTACCTAATGTTTATTTGTTTCGGCGCTGGCAGTTGTGGCTTATGGTCCCGCGGTAGGTACTCGTAGTTTTTGATTCCCAGGACTCCAGGAACCCTAGTGCAAGGTCAGATCTATGTACCTAGGTACAAGCTACGAACAAGCTGCGTAACTCTTAATTTGGAGAGTTAATAGATGGACATTTCTTTAGGCATAGCGAGTTTACATTGCCTCTAGATGCACACATCACACACAAAGCAATGGCAATGGGGTTGATTTTCAACTACTTAGCTGACGTTTTCATAGATCTGTAAGTGTAAACTCAGCAATCTATGACAGTAAATAAGGATATTCGTTTCCAGGACTCCCCCGATGGGCAGGAAGTGTTCGAACCGGATGAATGCTACGACATCATGACGCATTTCCACACGGTGTACCTGTCGAATCTGCCGCTCATTCACATTCTCACCTTCGGCGCGTTCCGACTCAAGATGCTGTGGCCTTTCAAGCCTAAAGCTTAATACCTGTCATGGGGATGTATCAAATAAATACCTACTTATATTATAATATTAACTAGATTGTGTACGGTAATAAAACGATTCATTCACTAAAATATTGTCTAGAATTATAAAAATGGTACCTTTGGAAATGTACATCTGGATTAAGAGCCCAATTTTTTAATCCTTGCGAAACGAAAAAGACTTATAGGAAAATTAGCTAACAGATTAATCTCAAACATAATACAAAAATAAAAATGCAAGGCTAAGAGAATATTCACTGAAATAATGTACCGTGTTAGAAAGTAGGCAAAGTACTCTTAGAATACGAAAATCCATAAAAAGTCGTCGATAAGCGATTAATTTCCTAAAGTCTGCATTCCGCTATTACCTGTATTGAATACTGCAAAAGTCGGCAAAGTGCAAAAGTCGGTACTAAGCTCCTAAATCGTTTGTATGTATGTTAAAAAAAACTTGTATGTTTTAAATAATTTTAATTATTTGAAAAACCCTTAACAACTAGGTACTGCCCACAGAAGCCTTCAGTTGATTTTTTAAGTGTTTAGGCAGTTTCTTCTTCCTTCTCTTTCTGACACTACCCTCGCTTACACCTTTCTGAGCCTTTTCACCTGGTTTACCTTTTTGACCAGGTTTTTTCTTCTTCTTTTTGCAAGACAGAGGATTAGGATTATGTGGTTTCTTTGTTTTAGTAATAACTTTCTTTTCCTCTGTTTCTTCCACACCTAAAGCTTTTTTCATGCTTTTTAAGGCTTCATTCTGTGTTTCGCTGATGAATATATGAGGGTCAGCTTCAAGAGTCTGTCCTGCCTTATCATAACTGGCTTTAGATGGTTTTTCAAGGGTAGGCGACTTACTATGAAGATACAGAAGTGGGACACCTGGTTTTTCCCGTAGTTTATCTTGCAAATCTCTGTCTTGAGAAGCTAGAATGTAATGTTTTTCATTCCGTTTGCCAATCATTGATCTAATGCAATTGGCCCCAGATATGGGTTCTTTGTGGCCACATTCGTGGATACCAAATTGTTTAAGAATAGTGAGGGCTCCATGGGTCTTTTTGGCAATCTTCTCTGTTTCTATGATGATGCATCGTGTTGTGAGTAGTTTTGCTTGTCCGTTTAGATACTTTGGCAGCTGTTCTCTTACATTTATTTGTTCCTGAAAATCAAATATTAAAACTGTTTACATTGTGATAACTTCAAAATAAAACATGATAATGACGGTCTCTGTGGTGTGGCGCGTGATTGCTCAGCAGAGACGCAAGAGGCGTGGGTTCGATTCCCGCTGCGGAAGAAATGTTTGCATGATCTGCAAATATTTCTTCCGGGTCTGGGTGTTGTGGTACCATGGTACCTACTAGTAGTTTCTGATACCCACAACACAGGGAATCCTAGTGTGGGGTCAGGACTATGCATGTGACTGTTGGGTGTTATTTATTTATAATTCCAGTAGAAAATACCTAGTTCAAATTACTGCTGGCAGGCTCAGGAAAGTTTTCCTGCCAACGCATGCTCTGTTCTTTCAATGTGAGGTGTGAGTCGGCGCTGTCGGCCTCCGGATCCGGGAGCTCTTCGAGCGGGACCAGTATGTCCTCGTAAGGTAGCTGCTCGGCGCGCCACTCCTCGTCCACGATGTCAATCAGTCTGCCGTTACGACGGAATTTACTATCCATTCTGAACAAAAGGATTAATATGAAACAGAGTGCCAGCAGTAATCTAAACTAAGTCTTCTCCTCGGGTTATTAAGGTAATTATGCTTTGAGCCTTACTTTGAAAGCAGCAAAACAAAATGTGCCGTCCAGAAGAACCTGGTAGGGTTCGTGAAATCCAAAATTATTGTAATAAAATTTTAGGTATTTCTGTACTTTCTTGTATCTAGTTATTTTCATTTTGCTTGAGTAAGGTACAGACCTAAGTTTTGTGGAACAGAAACTTCTCTATCGATCGATTTGCTTTCAGAAGAATTCAAGAAATTAAATAATTGTTGTTAACGAGACCACGCCGACCGAAGGAATATGACGTTGACATAAAATAACTCATGACATTGATTATCTGACTTACAGATAATATTGAATTTGAAGGCTTAGGGGAAAAAAGAGAGTCACAATAGGCGATCGAGATCGAGTTAGGGTTAGGATCAGGTTTAAGATCCTTTATGATCCCTACTAGTCTGTGGTCACAATCTTCTAGAAGAATCTTTGTCCTGATTGACTGACAGCCAGCAACGCACAGCCTAAACCGCTGGTTGTAAAGACTTGAAATGAGGGTATATCCCTCTTGATGCCTAAGGGTGTACCAAAAAGAGATTTTTCGAAATTCAACCCCTGAGGGGGTAAAAAGGAGTAAAAACGTTTGTATGAAAAATCGTATTCCTCTATCTTTCGTCAATAAATTTGATAAAAGTGGGTACTAAAATATTTTCAAAACTATCCATATAACGGGGTGTAGAGTTATATTACTTATAGTTTGTATGCGAACTTTGTAACGCGTCGTGCGATTTGTTTGAAACTTATTATTGGTATTCTTCATGGCAAGTAATAAACGTACTAAATTAATCTATCTAAACTACCCATAGAACCGGGTGTAGAGGGTGTTAAAGTTTGTATGAAAACGTTGTAACGAGCCGTGCGATTTATTTGAAACTTAGTAATATGGGAACTTTGTAGCGCGTCATGCAATTTGTTTATTATTCACGGCAAGTAATAAAAGTATATACTGAATTAATGGTACCAGTGGGAAAATGGTACCAGTGAGAAAAGAGGTACCAGAGGGAAAAAAGTGTTATATAAAATAAGTTTGCACGTGGATATTGTTGTGCACAAACGTATTTGCCTATTGCTCTAAGTATGTCTAAATTCTTTTTCGTAAAATAAGCACCACGAATCTAATCAAATCAAATATTATTATAGCTACCTACCTTATTAGCTATTGTTACTTGACTTGAAACCATAGGCAATTTTTACTTTTTTAATTATGAGATGAAGTGACGTACGCATTCCCAAATCGAAAGGCAGCAGCGTACCATAGACAATGACAATTATTGTGAAGAAAGAAACGTCGCGCTCGTCTCGTCTCGTTCTCGTTCTCTCTCGCTTCCATGTTTGTTCGTGGTCATTTTGCATTTCTCTGCTATATTTTCCAGTTTAGCATATAAATTAATGATTTTTATTCATCACAGTGTGTAATTAATGTTATATTCCGCAACACGGCGACCTCGTGAGGATTTGTCGCCTGAGAAAAAGTGTAAAACGAAGATCTAATAACAGGGAGGGTACGTCTTTCACATCCTTACAATCAAGTAAATGCGTCATTTTATCGAAAAATTGTCGGTAGCGTCCGCGAAACAAGATAATTAGCGTAGTGTTAGACTCCGTAGGCGACTTTTAGAAGTAATACAAGTTGTGAATGTACGTGACCATTGTGTGTGGTTTTATGACATCCAGCTGATTGGATCTGAGGGCGTCAAATGGTGGGTCCTAGTAGCGAGAGCCGAGAGATACGGCCAGACACGGTTAGTCATCACCACAACAGACACGTTTCGCTGTTCGCCCGATAAACTGATTATGAAAAAAATGAAATCGTAGCTCCTAAAACTGCGTCGGAACTTTAGATAAGGTGTCGGTGTGTTCCTTTGTGATTCGCAATACATTCGTTTGATAACAGTTTTTGTTTACCGTTTTCTCTTTAGATTTGATTGCAGTCGCCTTTGTCAGCTCAAGGATTTTTAAATCTGTAATAGTTATTGTCTGTGATACATCAGTGCATATTGTGACTGGAATCAGTTGTCCATGGTGTCTAATTGTGTTTTTGTGAGCCTTCTAGCAGGTAAGCTACTACATTATGCTGATTGTAAATGCAAATAATTCTGTCTGTGTTGCAAAACCGCTGATAACTGCACAGTTACTGAGCCGTAAACATTGAACCATTTTCAAAGTAGAAATAAATCTAAACCAGAAGTTATCAGTAATCAGTTTAGTTCTTATCATAGTCTTTGTTCAATGAAACGCTAAATAACACAGTGACTTGTAAATCTACATATCATGTCTTGAATAAATGATTATATTTTAACATTCAGTTGCACAGGTGTTGCTACCTTGACCTAAATATGATCAAGAATGTGCCATGAATTATATAGTATAATCACCTACCTACTACAGACCATCCAATTCATATTCAATTTCAATTTCAATAAGTCTTTATTAAGTAAGTGCAACATAGGGCTCCCCCAGACTCTTCCAAAGTTTGCTCATGAGCTTTCCGTCTCCGTAGTGCACCAGCTGTCTCTTTTAAGAAGGAAAAAGAGCAGAAGGAAGGCTGTTCCAAAGATGAGAACTTGGCTTTAAGGGAACAGTTTATGTTACAATCAGATATAATAGGTATGTATATAGGTACGCTCACAAGTGCAATTCATGTAATGCAGTCAATCGAACAAACCTATACATGCTCGAGATATTAATAATGTAGGAGAGTAGTCAGAGGCACATCAACAAACATTACATTTTTCATCTATTTTTTTGTCATTCTCTGCTTGACTGGAAGAAAAAAATACATACAATGTGTTCATCTGCTTCTCTCCCCGAGCATGTCGTAAAAGTCGACTATAGGATAGCATCCTCTCCAACATTATGGAGAACCTATATGGGCAATTGGCTGATCACCTGCCACCATATCCATCTTGGGCCTTTTAATCAGGAGTGGCCACAAGTTTTCTTATGATTACTTGTGGCTCTGTAAATTTAAAAGAGAAAATCAAATGGGTGGGCCATTTGATTTTATATAATCTCCAAGCCATTCAGTATATTTTTGACACACTTTGGTTTGTTAAAGGACTTATTTTATTTTAAGGCCTTTTACAATCAGAATTTATAGTAGATGATTTACACAACGTTAGGAGACAACTTTCACCTTCACAAAACAGGATTCTGTAGTGCCCGGGACCAATTAAGATGGAGTAGGCACGCCCAGCACCTATTCCATCCTCACAGCTTAGTCGGCCTTGCCCACAGGAAAGCCACAGACTAAGCCGCGGGTTTCCTCACGATGTTTTCCTTCACCGTTTGAGAGTGCTGGTTGAACATTGTTTAAGTTTTAATTAATACTCTATCATTGTTAATTAAAAATTGACAGCAAATTTATGTTTTAATCATTGATTTTTTGCCAGTTTATTGGAAAATGTACATCAAATTAATGCTGTTCTTGAATGAAACTTAGTC
Organism: Scotopteryx bipunctaria; assembly: GCA_949320045.1. NCBI lineage: Eukaryota > Metazoa > Arthropoda > Insecta > Lepidoptera > Geometridae > Scotopteryx > Scotopteryx bipunctaria. Next base: position 12,716,677 of record OX439441.1, read on the forward strand.
CTATTAATAAACTAGCTGTTGCCCTCGACTTCGTCTGCATTGATTTTTGTGGCAAAATGTGGCCTATGACCTTCCCTAAGATGTTATCTACCTCTCTGCTTAATTTTATGAAAGTCTGCAGTTTTAGGCATGATAGGGTAACAGACAGACAGAGTACTTTCGCATATATAATATTAGTATGGATTTAAAAAGCCACATTTATCAATACTCGTCACACCTCTGCACTGGTGGTCTAGTGGTGGCGGGCGGCCCCGCCTTCCGATCCTAAGGTCGTGGGTTCAAATCTAGTCGTGCACCAATGGATTTTTCTGTTTGAAAAATTTATGTTCGCTAAACCAGTACCTTCGAACGGTAAAGGAAGGGCAAGTTGTAGAACATAAAAGTTCGAAAACATGAGTCAAGTGCACGAATGGAGCCTTTGAGGCGCTCTTTAAATCCTTTCACCACACTGGGCCACTCACTACTAATTGACAAATTTCAGGAATACTACGTAAAAATATATTACTACTTATCACCTCACTGCCACTTACCTACATAGATAAATCACTATTTATTCTTGTATTTCATACAAGTGTGATACTATTTATTCTTTTATTTCTTGTGAACCCTGATAAAATAAAGTTGTTCACAATATACACAGCAAATGCTTTATTTTGTTGAAGTTAACATTAAAAACATACCATTATAACCTATTCTTAGACTTATCTGAAAAGGTAAACATTTTTTATTGTGTATTTGCAAAGAAAGATTTGACTTTATTTCGTACGCTTGTATTATAGAAAAATGTTCAAGCGTGAATTTTACACCTGACCATAGAACAATTATGATATTTAGTAGATTAAAAAGAAACTATACTACTCAATATTATACTGTTCTAAACTATAGGTACTATCTACTGATACTGTGTGGCAGTGGGTTGGCCATATCTGTCGAGATATAAACGAGTTCTTGAGTGGAGACTGTGACTCGGCAAACGTAATGTAGGGTGCCCTCTGACTAGCTGGAGTGACGATCTACGAAAGGATGCGATACAATTTATGTAAACAAACCGTCAGTACCGAACCCTCAGACCAAATAAAAAGAAAAAACCCCGCGCCGCGAACAACAAAAGTGAAGCCACCTTTTTATCTATGTGTGTGTCGAAGGTTTTAAGGTTGTGTGTTCCAAGTAACCTAAATTCATAGTATAATAATTAAGAAACGATGCTATTTGAAGTACTTACAAGTGAAAAGTGATTCCGTGAGACTTTTTATGTGATTTGCTGCTATTTTTACAAGTTTTCACTACACAGGAAGGCTATTTTTAAGACTCATGACGTACTAAGAGCGATGAGCATGGTTTTAGTGTAGGTGTGTGCGTGAGCGTGTATGTTTACTTGCAGGAGCACGGTTTTGTGTGGCTTCACTTTTGTTGTTCGCGGCGCGGCGTCTTCTCTTTTTATTTGGTCTGAGACCGAACCTAAAACTTACTCTTTTATTACATGTCTAAGGAACTTTTAAGTAGTACTTATAGATTAATTAAGGTGTAGAAACTTATGTTGTGAAGTTTATTTATCTACTAAAGTACATCGTAATGACGAAAAATATGCGGCGGTTTGTTTGCATAAATTGTATCTCCAGTTTGGCTGAAGTATTACATATCTGTAGCGTAGATAAATACAGTCTGTTTAGTCATCGAATTACTGTCAAAAAATATATAGGTTCCGTTTTTGTTTTCCACTCCTAGATAAAAAAATACCTATATTTATTTTTGTCAATGTAAATATCCATTCACCACACTGGTTCTGTCATATCATAATGCACAACATGACCACAAAAAGGTCAGCATCATAACAAGCTTGTTTAGACCAGGTAAAGTTTTGGCTGTATAATTAAAAATAAATAAATAAATAAATAACACCCAGCAGTCACATACATAGTCCTGACCCCACACTAGGATTCCCTGTGTCGTGGGTATCAGAAACTACGAGTACCATGGTACCACAACACCCAGACCCGGAAGAAATATTTACAGATCATGCAAACATTTCTCCCGCAGCGGGAATCGAACCCGCGCCTCTTGCGTCTCTGCCAAGCAATCGCCCGCCACGCCACCGAGGCCGTCAAATACTTTGATCATCATTACGTAATCATTACAAATCAATAAAATATTATTTATATTGAAATACTATGAGTAAATTTACATACCTACATAATAACTATCTATTGAAACGTGTCACATATTGCAAAAGTGCTTTTCTTTGTCTATTTTAAAAACAAAAGGTTTTATGTGGGTCGGTTGATAGAATATCACTTTTGAATTACTGATGGACTGGGCTGATAAAAACATTTATATATGTAAGCCCCAATAATCACCTTTATTTCCACCCTATTATAAGGTTCAGTTTGAACAGAGGTCTAGACTTCTTGACTACAGGAAGTTCCTTTGATACATCTAATCATCAATTGAAGTAATTTAAACCAATTTGGACCTTATGAGACTTCATTCAAATTCTAGAACCATAATCTGGCTTATTCTATCAAGTTCCACATAAAATTATCAATTTGACCATTTCATGATTGCCATGTTCATTGATGTTGATGACGAACTCGGGGGCGTGGCGGGCGAGTGCTTCGCTGAGACGCAATAGGCGCGGGTTCGATTCCCGCTGCGGGAGATTTTTTTTCATATTCTGCAAATATTTCTTCCGGGTGTTGTAATATGATGTATTATAAAAACTAGCTGCCGTCCGCGGCTTCGCTCGCGTGGTACCCGGATAAACAATAGCCTAAATGTTAATCCAGCACATGTACTATATATATTCCAAGTTTCATACAAATCCGGTCAGCCGTTTAGGCGTGATTGAGGCACAAACATCCAAATATCCACACAAACTTTCGCATCTAGGCTATTTTTTATCCGGGTACCACGCGAGCGAAGCCGCAGGCGACAGCTAGTTTATAATAAAAGTAAGATATAAAAACTATTGAGATGACTAATGATAGGAGAAGGGAAACATAGTGTGCCGACATAAGGGCAGGAAAATGATGATTATGACATTATTTACAAAAAATGGTAGGTATATGAGTATTCTATCAGCCATCTGGTCACCATAGTACAAGCTTTGCTGGCTTTACGCGCCGAGTCGCGGCTTATTACTGTTTCAGTTCACAAAAATTGGTTGTTAACCACAGTATGTGACCTGCATTCCCATAGCCTGATGCAACAGTATCTCTTAGTCGAGATGCCCTTGAATCGTATACATTATGCAACTGTAAATCAACGAACGAAATCAGCGATTAACTTGACCGCGTTTCACGGAGCTCTAAACTTAAACAATTTGGTTAACATTCCCTATCGTTTCATTATCGCGTCTTTTCCTGTTGTCATATCGTCGCATTTATCGTTATTCTTAAAACTTCTCAAAGGATTAATGAAAAAAAAAAATCGGCCAAGGGCGAGTCGAATTAGCACACGAAGGGTTCCGTATCATCGTACATGTACATAAATGTTTTTTGTATGGGCCCTCCTTTTAATATTTGTTATTATAGCGGCAATAGAAATACACTCTGAAAATCTCAACTCTACCTATTACGGTTCATGAGATACAGTCCGCTGACAGACGGACGGACGGACAGCGGAGGCTTTGTAATAGGGTCCTATCGGAACCCTAAAAAGGAACCTCTAAAACCTTGCAAACATACTGCTAATGTTATAAACGTGAACTGAGGATATGACGATATGATGACTTTGTGCCACAATAACTTCCAAACGAATTTAAATAAAATCCGGAATATCATAATACAACTCTTATCCGGGTGTATGCGAACGGCGTGGGCTGAAGGTAGTGGAGAAATATATTTTTTAGACTTCCGGTCATTCACAGACAAAGAGTTTGTCTTCTGTGCTGGTGTGATGATCGATCTTCTTTCAGGCGATGGCGACAAACAGGAGCGGAGCGGCTGCGAGGCCGAACGGCGCCCCCCAGACGAAGGTGTGCCAGTTCAAATTGGTGCTGCTGGGGGAGTCGGCCGTGGGCAAGTCCTCGCTGGTGCTGCGCTTCGTCAAGGGCCAGTTCCACGAGTACCAGGAGAGCACGATCGGCGCGGCCTTCCTCACGCAGACAGTCTGCCTCGATGACACCACCGTCAAGTTCGAGATATGGGACACCGCTGGCCAGGAGAGGTAGGTTTTATGACAGCATCCAGATAACCAGTAATCCATAAGGAATTATTTTCCTTCAAGACAACTGGTTATTTCAAAGTATTTTATTTTCCTTCAGAATCGTCCGCGGCTACCAAATATGGAATAACAATAGGCAACTTTTTATCCGCGTGCAATACGAGCGAGTCCGCGGGTAGAAGCTAGTTGTATTAAAAGATTTTTCATCTTGTTACTAGCCTGTAAAAGTGCTTCCCTGCATTTTGCCGGCAAGCTGCCAATAAGGGGGTTGCATCATCCGAAGTCGAGCCTTTCCTTGGTCAAAAGAGGACACGAATCGAAACCCTTAGCCAATATTTTGTATCCGTTCAAAGCTTTCACGTTTCGTTACTTTTTTTCCATTTTTAAAAAGATTGTCACTTATTTGACGAACTCTGTAACGTGTCGGGCATAACAAAATAACTTAATTCCGTAAAATCTGTGGGATAATTTGGTAAAGTCTTAAATCTAAGTTGAATTTACACCTTTACACTCCCATGCCCCATGCTCAGCTGAGACGCGAACCTGCACCTATAAAGAAGAATAATTTTTTTTTTTCAAAGGCCTGATTACATAATACATATAATACATGAAGCGCTCGTGGGGTAGCTTTCTTAGACGTTCTTGATTGATCGTTGAAGGTAAGCAACGTTGTGCGCTGTCACAATTGGGATTGGTGACCGCAAGTAGCATTACGAGTTGAGCGCTTTCGTGCTTCGGAGGGCACGTTAAATTGTCGGTCCCGGCTTTTAAGCCGTTAATTAAGCCATGCCGGAGGCCTTTAGGTGACCTAAAAACTCCGGCACAAGAGTTGGCCACTAGCCCATACGAACTTACTTATTTCAAATGCCCACAGAGTGTCAGCAAAATTCAATGTTTCATCTGGTACAGTCAGCGTCAAACTGATATGAGCGTCTAGAATAGTCAAAATGTTGTTGTAAGCACCCAAGGTCTTAAAAATATTTTGAACACCTTGGGTGCTTACAACAATGATGATTCGAACTGCGTATATCAAATTGCTTTTATGTTTTTCAGATCATTTTGACTAGGTACTTTAGAACAGGTGTAAATGCAACGTAGATTTAAGACGTGTCCAAGTGATCCCAGTGATTTTAAGGAATAAAAATTTTTGACTTTGACTTAGACGCTCAAACCAATTTGTAAATTTGTCGCTGACTGTACTGTGTGGTCAAAGGAAAGGATTTAAATGTAATCCCCCTTTCATTCAGTTGGCGTATTTCCGTTTTGTACCACACGTAATTATTATTTTTGCGTTTAGCATTACCTAGCTTTTCGATTGCTAATTACGTTGTATTCAATCGGCTTTACTTGTTTCTTATGTTGGTGAGTTCTTACGTGTGAAATAATCCCATTAGTTTTCTAATGCTGGCGGCTACGTCACAAGCTGAATCATACCACGCGATAATCGATACGTAGAATGACATAAGGGTTCCTCCTACGTACTTACTTTGTTTATAGTTTGCATTGTGTTTCGAAGATTTGCCTATTCCGTAGACAATGGGTGCCTTTGGGTGGCGCTGATTTTATTGAGACTTCGCTAGTTCTTTCCAAATCAGTTACAAGTACAACGCTTTTGCAGATCTAATAAATAGTAATAAATAGTAATAAATAGTAATAAATAGTAATAAATATTTGTGGATATTTCACACAGCGCCATCTAGCCCCAAACTAAGCAAAGCTTGTGCCATGGGCACCAGATGGCTGATAGAATACTTATATACTTTTTTTTTTCAAATACACACTTTATAATTCATAATAATACAACATCCAGACCAGGAAGAAATATTTGCAGAACAAACAAACATTTTCCCGTAACGGGAATCGAACCCGCGCCTCTTGCGTCTCAGCCGAGCACTCGCCCGCCACGTCACCGAGGTCGTCATGTATTCAACCTGTGTCGTAGTTTCTTCTTACCAGAGCCTGTAGCCCTGTTATTTTGCGATTAACAAAGTCGTTTATCGCTATAACAAGAGACATGCGATCGCAATGGAACCCGATCCCATACGTTTTGAACCCCCGACGAAAAAGAGGGGTGTTATAAGTTTGTAGTTTGTATCTGTCTGTGACATCGTATCTCCTACGACGCGCGCTTGACCGGTTTTACTATTATAGCTAAGAAGAGTTCCACTAGTTATCAATAAAAAAGCCATAGTATAAGAAAAACAATACATATTCAAGGAATTCTGCAAGTTAGCTGCCTAAACCAGTTTCAAGTTGAAAAAAAACCTTCTTAAGCTGTATAATTATCTCATCAAGCAATTAATACATGAAAGAATTGACAACTTGTACAATAAGTAGCTGGGTAGTGACTGACCGAGCAGCCTCGCGAGGCAGCCGAGTGAGGCAAATGGCCGTTAAGACAGGACGTGCCTCGCTTTGAGGAAAACGCGCAAACTGCGAGGCACGTTCTGAATATACGAGCATTTGGCTCGTGCCGCTGCCTCGCTAGGCCGCTCGTCAGTATGCACCTATTGAGAAAAATGTTGGATGTCGGGAGACGGGATGCCGCGACAATGACGATCTAATTAGCGGCGTGGGCTGGACCTGGATGAAACTAGACTATTTCCTCTGTCTCAGTCTTATATGCTCGATGCAGTCTTACAATCGTGGATCTATCTTTCTTCGGGGCTTTGCAATCCATACTAATATTATAAATTCGAAAGTAACTCTGACTTTCTGTCTCTTATCTTTTCACGCCTGAACAGATTTTAATGAAATTTTGAAAGGATATAAATTCCATCCCGGGGAAGGACACAGGCTACTTTTTATACTTTAAAACGATCCCAAAATGAAAAAAAAGGATAACGCATAAATACTTCTTAGACATTAATTTATGACAAGACAGTTAATTTGAGATTATCTTGAGAGACTTATTTTGAGAATCGTAATAAAATTGACAATGTCATTCATATCAATCGGGTCGTCAGCAGCTCTCTTTTTCTTGCAGGGCTGTGGGTAAGGGCCTCTAGCTGGACCGATTTCATGATTTTCGAGTTGTTGGATTTGTCTCCGCCCCGAATAGCGGAATAACTACCTAATAAATCATTTTTAATTTGCATTATTAATTCTAATTCGGTACGAAGTTCGCGGGGTCAGCTAGTTTGAATATAAAAATATTGGTATAGTTAACTAGAAAAGATACCATAAAAAGCCCGTGTACTTAAATATGTGATGATTTATCATCAACATTGATTCCATTTGCAAGTCCACTACTGGGCATAAGACACCCTAATACACTCAGAATTTGTTTGTTTGCTTGCCTTTTCACTGACCTCCCGCGACCCCTTCAATGCCATTGGTCCATCAGGTGGCCGCCATTTGAAACCTTTCTCTTGAAGATGCTAACCAAGATGATAATTTCTATGCTACGAGTATGGTAGATTAAACAATGAGAATGTAAAAACCAAGCATTAAAAAATTCCTTAACCTAAAATAGCACAATGAAGTTACTTACCATAATATTAATTACAAATTCCACGCAATTTCTAGCCTAGCATGCGAATGGTGGCCAGCATTTTTATTCTAAAGACAACACAGACTTACAGTCCTTTACTTGCTGTGACACTGGTTCTTTTATAGTCTTCTTCGTCGGTAAAGATGGAAGAATTTGACTGAAAATTCCAAGGGAACTAAAACGATACTTTTTCTGGGGATATCTTCCTAGGGAATTGAGCTGAAAATCTCTGACTATCTCATAAGATATAGGGAATGACGATTGTAAGAGATAGGGTTTAAGATATTAGGATTGGTTCAGAAGATTAGAAAGAATGAGAGATAGATATTCATAAACAAGAATATTGTAGGAAAGGAATCACAGGATCAATAGGAACATTTCTGTAATCTAGTAAGAATACTAAAAATTGTTAGGATCCAAGCCTACGAAACGTGGAATACATATTTGACGACATCGGTGGTGTGGGTGGCGGGCGATTGCTCGGCTGAGACGCAACAGGGTTCGATTCCCGCTGCGGAAGAAATGTTTGTATATCCTGTAAATATTTCTTCCGGGTCTGGATGTTGTGGTACCATGGTACTCGTAGTTTCTGTGACCCACGATACAGGGAATCCTAGTGTGGAGTCGAGACTGTGTGTTTAAAAAAATATATACCTATGTAGGGATTGCAATCCGGTGTCATTTTCAACCTGGTCGGATCCGGTCGAATTTACATCAATCCGTAAGCGTATATTGACGACGGATCCGCTGGATTACCAGATCCGGCTTTCCAAATCCTAAATACATAGATCGCGACCTGGATTAACATATAGGCTACCTTTAACGTAGATTTAAGACGTGTCCAAGTCTTCCCAGCGATTTTAAGGTATAAAACATATTGACTTTGACTTTACATGTATACATAATACCCGTATCCCTGATGGGGTGGCCAGAGCCACAAGTAAACATAAGAAAACTTGCAGTCACTTCTGATTTAGTCCGGCTACCTTTAATCCGGGTGTACCGTGATTCCACTGCTGGAAACTAGTTTCCATAAGGCAAGAAAGAGCAACTTAAAAGGATCCATATTGATGGTATGATTTGTCCGCAGGTACCACAGCTTAGCGCCAATGTACTACAGAGGTGCGCAGGCGGCGATCGTCGTATACGACATCACCAATCAGGTGAGCATACTTGTTTTAAGGGTTCCGTATCCGAAGGGTGCCAGCGGGAACCTCTTACTAAGCTTCCGCTGTCCGTCAGTCTGTCCGTTCGTCTATCCGTCAGTCCGTCTGTCCGTTTTTTCAGAGTGTGTATTTCTATTGCCGCTGTATCAATAAAATAAAATAAAAAAGGGGGCTTCATACAAGAAACATTATTGTGGCCAAAGTACATAGAGTAAGTCATATTAAAAAGTACATGTACGATGTTACTGAACCCTTAGTGTGCGTATTCGACTCGCACTTGACCGATTTTTTTGCCTTGTTTTGTTCATACAGCGCCTCACGGAAGAAATCGTAAAACATCGCTCCTTATGTAAAATTGCTTAGAACCAGTCCATACAATATTTGCTACTACCTTTATTCTTATTTCTACTTCCCTAGTTCAAATAAACCTATCCTGTTTTTATGTTATAAATGCGAAAATTCGTTTGTTGGTCCTTTGACACGGCAACGGAACAACGAATCGGCATAGATATAAACCCAGAGAGTACCAAACAAGCCAAGCCACAGGCAAAACCTAGTTTTCAATATTTTCTTTGTGAAACATGTGCGGTGTGTGTCTCATCACATTTTGTAAGAACTCAATATTATATTGTTTTTTAACATATAAACAGACGTTAATTTAGCAGTAAATAAGTCTATTTTGTGAAGAAAAAAATAATCAATTCGTTGCAAGCGTGTCACAAAGTCCTAATAAGGTTATTTGTCAACTAATTTGGAGAAGCCACACGACATGTCACAGTGAAGATGAGTAACAGTGCTCACTAACAGTCGTGGAAACGGGCGAGGCAATGTTTTCCTTGTCGAGGTAACGCACAGCTTGAATCGAAATAGCTGGCCCAATACTGCTTTGATAAAGTTTATGATACTGTGTTTACAATGAAAGGCGACATGCGTGTGAAAGGAGTGAGAACTGAGTGATAAAAGATCATCATCATCATCAGCCTATAGCAGTCCACTACTGGACATAGGCCTCCCTTAATGACCGCAATCGCTCCCTATCTTGACGCATCCAGAGAAGATAGAAGAGGGAAACATATGCCGACCCCACCTAGTGGGATAAGGGAAGGAAAATGATGATGACTTTTTACAATTAAAATTAATTTTAGCCCACTGCTGACCAAAGGCCCCATTCTTTCCAGACGTTACGATCCTGTGCTCTCCCAGTCAGCTAGAAATTAGTCTACTTTGACTCTATTTACGATAAATTTTCTTCACGATATCTTGCAAAATAATGTTTGCTAGCTACCTACCGATTGTAATAAAGATAATATGTGATGATGTCATTGGTATTCGGTATACGAAATATCCTTCGTAGCAGGTGTTTACAAATAATTATTTTATTTACATTAGACGACCTCGGTCGCGTGGCGGGCGAGTGCTCGGCTGAGACGCAAGAGGCGCGGGTTTGATTCCCGCTACGGGAGAAATGTTTGTATGTTCTGCAAATATTTCTTCCGGGTCTGGGTGTTGTAATATCGTGTATTATAAGTATGTGTGTCCAGAAATATTATTTTTATATTTATTTATTATACGCCCAACTCACTCGTGTACTGGCTAGCGTCTCCATTGGCTGTGGCGCCATGCCGGTGTTCAACCTTGCTCGTCCGAGGTCATTATTTAGGCTATACTTGGTCAGTAGTTACTAGCAGAAAGGTCGACGGTATTTATAAATACTACGTTTATATAATACTAGCAGCCCACCCCGGCTTCGCACGGGTATTTGATAAATTAGGATTTTTTAGGTAAATTTTTTGACCAAACCATCTTAACATACCTTTCTCAATCTTCATCACTACATCTTCTTTTACTTCTTTCTTTCTTTCGCTTCTGACTAAATTGTTGATTAGTTAATTCCTAAGTAACGTTACTTGGTAGGTTACGAGTAACTTCTGGCCTAAGCTTTTGTTTTTTTTTTTTTTTTAATCGATACAATAGCATATGATTACGATAAACACGCAGCTCAGAACTAGGCTGCGGTAGTCCGAAGTTAAAATAAGAATTACTTACTTTTAGAAAATAAATTCTAGCAGGCTTACTGATAGAATAGGAGACGAAGAAATCTGTAGAAGTACTAGAGTAAGCAAGTAGAAGTGGCTATGAGGTAGGTAATTATTTAGCTTGAAGATCTGATAACCGTTTGGAAGTAAAGATTCTCGGAAGGCGGATCTTACTTATATTATAAATGCGAAAGTTTGTGAGGATGTTTGTGCCTCAATCACGCTAGGTACTACGCGAGCGAAGCCGCGCGCGGCAGCTAGTGGACAATGAAAAAAAATAGCATACATGAAACGTAGGACGGTCTACCCGATGAATAGATGACATTGTAATGATAGCGGGTTGTCGGTGGATGGAAACAAACGGCATTAAGAAGCTACCGTATTATCGCGCCTAAACAGATTTCGAACGCGCAAAATATTGAAATAAAACAACTCGCCAAATCAAATAGTTGTCAATTACAAGAAAACTACAATATGAATAAAAAAACTGGTTTCAACAACTAAAGAAATAGTTATTACATACCTCTCGAAAGAAAAATCATCTGAAAATATTGTAGGTTTCCCGAGATCTAGATCAAAACATACTCTAAACATGGATTTTTCAAGATTTTTTAGTCGTGTTTTTTTTCTCCCATCGTGTTTTCACTTTGAGGAACCAAAGAAAAAAAATATTAAATTTCGTTTTCTTTTTAAAGAAACACATTTCATTAACTCACAACAGAGTTTTACATCGATTTCGGTGAGCAAATCCGCTATTGCACACTGTTGAATCGTTCAGGAAGTACTTTGGGGTGCCTTCTGGGTGTTAACAGTCCGGTTATCTAATGTAAAAGTGGGCAGATTCGACCCTGAAAAGTCTTGTTTCCAGCAGCAAAGTGGCATTACGAGCTGAGCGCTTCCGTGCTTCGGAGGGCACGTTAAACAGTCGGTTCCGGCTTTTAAGTCGTAAAGCCATGACGGAGGCCTTTAGGCGGCCAAAAAAACTCCGTTGCTAGAGTTGGCCACTAGCTTATACGAACATACAAGCAGCAAAACCATTGCTACTGTTAACAAAAAACACATCAATTCCAACTAAATAACACTGAAAACATAAAGAGAGCGTTATCACCGAGCGACGCCCCTTTGTTTAGCGTCTGCTAAACCCACCTTATCAGATAAAAGTAATTGTAAATAGCCTGCATTGTCCCCTCGGCTTACTGAGTGTCACTCACTTTGTTTCTGTCGTTGTCGTCACAAAGGAGTGCCATTTCAAACATCAATAAATTACCTTTATAGCTTAGAAGTGCCCGAGAATAAACAGCGCCACATATTCACAAAATTCTTATGTATGCTCGTTTGTTTCACTTGATCTGTTTTATATTATGGGTAACGAAAATCTTGTTGATATTACATCATATTATCACGCCCGTAATGTGGTGGGCAGAGCCAAAAGTAAGCATAAGAAAACTTGCAGCCACTCCTGATTCAAAGTCCCGAGATGGATATGGTGAACTATGGTGATAGGTGATCAGCCCAACGCCCATATAGATGGTCCATCATGTTGGAGAGGATAGTATCCCTTAGTCGACTTTTGCGACATGCTCGGGGAGAGAAGCAGCTGGACGCATTCTATGTTTTTTTCTTTACTCCCAGTCCAGAAGAGAAGTGTCCGATAATTTACATAGCGCCACATATTCACACCACATGCCTGAAAGCTCTGATGGTCTAGTGGCACCATGCGAGCAGAGCCACCGGCGAAATCTAGTTTGGTATAAGCTCAATACACTGTAGCTACGTACGTTACTCCACCTTAAACAACTCCCCTAACCTTGTAACGGACCTCCCTGACTACCCCTGATTAGCAGATGACGTCAACAGTCGTACAGATGGGTCTTCGAGTTCAGGGCTACAGACAGCCGACACAGATAACTATTATCTGTGCTGTGTACTGATTCTCTATTAATACAATTACAGAGGAAGTTGATAGTACAATAAATAATATTGCTCCTAGTGAAAGGAAAATGAGTCATTTTCATTTTGAGTTCCAATAGCTTGAAAAAGATAATTTATTTGCAAAACATGTGTAGGTACAAAAGATGACAACATTATATATAGTAGGTGTGACACAACATGCTTTACCTGAGTCGGTGTGCAAATTGAGGAATTGGCTAATACCGTAAACATGAATTTGGTTTAATTAGATAATATAATAAAAGACTTTGCATAATGAAGCGCTCGTGGTGTAGCTTGCTTAGACGTTAATGATTGATCGTTGAAGTTAAGCAACGTTGGGAGCGGTCACAATTTGGATGGGTGACCGCAAGTGGCATTACGAGCCGAGCGCGATTTGAGCCCACGACCTTAGGATCGGAAGGCGGGGTCACTACCAACTAGACCATCAGTGCTCTCGGTCGTCGCTATAAATAAAAGAAAAAAAATACCCGTGATATCTCACTGCACCCCCTACCCCTTCTTGATATTTCGTGATTTTTCCGAACCGATTTAGCCGAAACCATAGGAGGAATATACCCTCCAAGTTTCATGCTTCCAGGGCTTATGGTTTAGAAATTGTCTATCGGTAACGTAAGTGTTTATATATTTAGATTTGATTGATTGAGCCTTACGATTGAAGTATGTACCAAAGAAGTACCTATCAGCAGCATGTTTGATTGTATGAGTCATGAAATCCGAAATAATTCGATAACAAGGAAACCCACTGGAGTCGGGAAGTCCCTTATACAGATACTTACGAATACTATCAATAAATGACTTTATATGAATCACTGTATAATCATCGGCTTAAAGTATTTTTTTCCCTAGTTACGTTTTTTTATGCCCGGTTCCAATATTTCACTTCGGACGACGGATCGTTCATTACCTACCCTAACGATGTACTTTTTTGACAGAAAAACCCGTCCATAGTTAATAGAACATTGGACCCGAGCATTAAACATACATAGTCCATTTTCTTAAATAAGTAAGTCCGTATGAGCTAGTGGCCATCTCTTGTGACGGGAGTTTTTAGGCCGCCTGAAGGCCTCCGTCATGGCTTAACGACTTAAAAGCCGGGACCGACAATTTAACGTGCCCTCCGAAGCACGGAAGCGCTCAACTCATAATGCCACTTGCGGTCACCCATCCGAATTGTGACCACGCATAACGTTGCTTAACTTAACGATCAATCAAGAACGTCTAAGCAAGCTACGCCACGCTTCTTAAATAAATAATATGTCTTTGAGGATGGTGAGACAACGAATGATCGAGGATTGCGTGATATAAATAACACAATAATCAATACTTCTGTCTGACCCCACACTAGGATTATCTATGTTGTGGTATCAGTAACTAAAAGTGATATTATTCTACTACAACACCTGGACTTTTATGTGGGGTCGGCACAACTTGTGCTCTTCCATTTTCCTCTGTCAGAAGTCATCTCAACACTCCTTTCTTGCTTGTGTTCAGAGTCCATCCATCTTTCTTATACGGCTTACATATCCTTCCACATTCATATCCAACACTCTTCTAGTCGCACGACACTGGTGTCGAGATCTGGATCTGGAAGGAATATTTGCAGAACTTGCAAACATCTACACTCTACACTAATATTATAAAGAGGAAAACTTTGTTTGTTTGTTTGTACTGAATAGGCTCAAAAACTACTGGACTGATTTTAAAAATTCTTTCACCATTCGAAAGCTACATTATCCACGAGTAACATAGGCTATATTTTATTTTGGAAAAAAATAGGGTTCCGTAAGATATTTGGGTTTTTCGGACACAAGGTGTAAAAAATCAACCAGAAAAGTTACTTATTTTGCGTACGCTGCCTAAACTATAAAAGATAGAACCATAAAATGTTCTAATTAATTGTAGATCTTATAAATATCTACAAAAAAGTCCGCGACACACTATACCCATCTATGTCGAGTGAGGCACAGCAACCATTTTTTTATTTAAAAATCTTGAATTTTTTTTGGACTACATTTAAACGCGTTTATTTTACTCATGCTATTAATCCTTATCAAAATAAATGATTTCATCACTAAGAACAGTTTATGGAGATAATATTTGGTCTTTGAATGATTAAAATTGGACGTTTGGTTTTGAAGTTATGGCGAAATTAAAATATTACGATTTCTGCTGCACGACCGCTGCGTAGGGAGCCGACCTCGCGACTGACCGTGTCTTTCCTGGGTAGGCTTTTTGCAGCGGTAACCGACATCCACGCGGGCGGAGCCGCGGGCGACCGCTAGTTATGTATAACTAGGGCCTTTTACGTTTACCATCCATAGTAGATGATTTATACAGCGTCAGGAGACAACTGTTACCTTCACAAACGGGACGCTGTAGTGCCCGGGACGAATTAAGATGGAGTAGGCTTGCCCAGCACCTATTCCATCCTCTCAGCTTAGTCGGCCTTGTCCACAGGAAAGACATGGTCTATACGTACGGAGCTGACTAAGCCGCGGGTTTTCTTTACCGTTTGAGAGTACTGGTATAGCGCACATAAATTTTTCACACAGAAAAATTCATTGATACGCGATCGGGTTTGAACCCACGACTTTAGGATCGGAAGGCGGGGTTATTATACCAACTAGACCACCAGTGCTCTTGTGGTACTCTACCAGTACTATACCAGTATGAAAGTCAAAGTCAAAAATTTTTATTTTATAAAATCACGGGGATCACTTGGACACGTTGTTGATAGGGTAATCGTCTCGTTTCAGGACACATTCGGTCGCGCCAAGAACTGGGTTAAGGAATTGCAGAGGCAGGCGTCTCCGTCGATAGTGATCGCGCTCGCCGGCAACAAGAGCGACCTGGCCGCCAAGCGCATGGTCGAGTTCGAAGAGGCGCAGGCGTACGCGGACGAAAACGGCCTTCTTTTCATGGAGACCAGCGCCAAGACGGCCATGAACGTCAACGACATATTCCTAGCTATCGGTGAGTACAAGAGAATAAAAAAGAATATAATAGAAATTTGTTTATTTGGCACACATTATACTAGACACAACAAAAATAACAATGAAGATAAGGTCGAACGGAAGAACAGAAATAGAAAACATGAGATAATAAATTGGTACATTTTTGTGCTAATTAGTCCCCTCTGTGTCGAAGAGAGACCAGGAGGATTAAACAAGCCACTCCATATTAATCTACAGCTGAATTAAATTGCGCACAATTTACTTACATTGTATCACATGTGTTCGTGCAAATAAATGTCATTTATCAAATCAATTCGGACAATTATACAAAAATTTGAGAAACTGCGTAAGATTTGCTATGAATCCGTGAAATGAATTACTGTAGATGAATTGCTCAAAGTGGGCTTTTATACCCGCTGGTTGGATGGTAGATTTTAAGAAGCCGCATCATTCGTAAGGATCACGAAGGTATGTTGACCACCAAAACCATATAACACACAAACTTCATCATCTTTCCACTGCTTCCTATTAGGATCTGAATTTCGTGATTTCCTTTCTCATTGCACCCTTATGATTAAGGCCTTTTACCATCTATAGTAGATGATTTATACAGCGTCAGGAGGCAACTTTTACCTTCACAACGGGATGCTGTAGTGCCCGGGACGAATTAAGATGGAGTAGGCTTACCCAGCAACTATCCATCCTCTCAACTTAGTCGGCCTAAAGTACCCGTATGACATAAGAAGAATACACCCTCTAACTTTCATGCTTCCAGGATTTGCCTGTTGAATTGTATTAATGCATAATTTGTTTGTATTGCAGCGAACAAGTTACCAAAGAGCGAAGGCGGCGCGGCGGGCGGCGGCGCGGGCGCGCGACGGCTCGCCGACGCGGAGCAGCCGCGCGCGGGTGCCTGCTGCAAGTGAGCTAAAGAGGTACGTATCATGCCTTGTCTTATCAACACAATGGTCTTCATAACTCTATATTGTCGTACCTTACTTCAATAGACTTAGCCAGACTTAGCTAGACTTGCTATTCCAGGTTCTATGTTATGTATGTTTAAAAACCGTAATACATGATTATATGTGTCAGCCATTGTTTTCTAAAATCAAGGCCCAGTTGGTAGTAAAGTTAAGTGTACGGTTTGTGCAAACCGTACGTGTTTTATTGGTTGGATAAAGAGGGGTTCGAATGAGGAACCTTGTTGTACACCCTTGTTGATGTTAACATTAGGCCATATGAAACAAGTTTTAACTTATCTACAATAGTATTTTTATTACAATGTAATTGAACAAACTAAAACCCTCAATAAAGACCTACCTGTTTGATATCATATTAGTTAATTTAAAATATTTGACCGAATCAAAAGCTTTGGTGATGTCAAGAATATGGTTACATATTTTAGTAGCACAATCTTGAAGCATATTAAGCATGAA
Organism: Scotopteryx bipunctaria; assembly: GCA_949320045.1. Taxonomy (NCBI): domain Eukaryota; kingdom Metazoa; phylum Arthropoda; class Insecta; order Lepidoptera; family Geometridae; genus Scotopteryx; species Scotopteryx bipunctaria. The sequence continues at coordinate 12,733,876 of OX439441.1, forward strand.
AGGCGCTCGAAAGAACTTATTGACTACTGTAAAGCATATTTTTGTTAATTTCAGAATGGATCGCTTCACGGTGTTGGCGCGCGCAGGTTGAGGTATGTACTGTAGGATATCGGCATCGACTCCGGCCGCGGCCGCCGCCGCGACAAGGCACTGTGGACTTAGAAACCAGACGTATAAAGATCAAAATACAACACCCATCGCTACGGAATCATTATTTACAAACATCTTATCCTCATTTTCTTCAACTTGATAGTTTTATGACATCTTGTGCATTTCAATTGGAAAAGTTATTGGATGTTGGGTGGTTGAGATAATGGGGGTAAGAACTTAGGCATACCTCTGCTGGTGTTATTTCTTTCTCGCTACCGCTTACTACTGTTCGGAGTTAAAAGTGTAACTTTTAAATTCTGATTTTTATTGATTAGGTTGCTTCGCAATTAATTTATCTACTGTCTCGGAAACATCCATTAGAAAGTCGGAACTCCTTGTGGCTCACTCTCGTTTCTACGTCCAGAATTGTCACCAATTAAAATATAATTATTAAAAAAAAAGCTAATGATAAAATTGATAACTAGTTTTAAAACTTATTTGTAATTGTAATAAAATATGTAAAAGATTATTATATTATAATTTGGTTTGTATCCTGTTATAGGCAGTTGGCACTTCCCGTAGTTGACCACTTACGAGATTCATGTTTATTTAGCAGTAAAGTGTCGTTGCAAGCTTATGTTATATAATTATATAAATACGCATTAGTTTGGGAATTAAAATATATAATAGATTGACCTTAAAGTGATTTAATCAGTTTATAAATGTACGGCGCCGCTAGATCCCTCTCCTTAGATAGCTACGTCTAAATTGGTGAAGGTGCATTTACAGATCATTTCGTTGTATTTAGTTTAGTAATTTGTATCACTTCATTCGAAACGAGAACTTTTTCATCTATATCCCTTTCTAAGAGCAATTTCATTGTTAATTTTAATAATAGGCTTCATGCTTTTCGTAAAATCATTTCAGCTATTAATGTCATCGCGAACATTAAAAATAACATCATCATCATCATCAAAGTACGCGCTACGTGAGAACGCGCAAGTAAACATAGCCACAGGTAATGTCTCACAGACGTGTTTGTGTATTTTCACTGAATTTATATTTTAATGCTGGTTTCACACGCGTGGTTCACATGGCGCGTACTGTAGCTAATTCAGTTCAAATAAACCCATAATAATTATAGTTAAAGTTATAAGTTCACATGTCTCATTTAGAAAATTTAATTTTAAATGCATATAAGGGCGTAATGTCAATAATTATGTATGTAATATAATATTATTTGTATGATAATTTTAGATGTCTTTAATTGGACTATAGACGCGTTATGAAATGTGAATCGCATTCCATGGAGATGGCAGAAAAAACAATATTAGTCTACTTAATTCGGCATTTACATTTTAAAATGTATAAACACTTTCATTAAACATAATTGAGCGTTTAGTTTAACCATTCAAATGAAGAGTTCCGTTAGTGAAGGCAAAAGTTACCACCTGTCGCTGAATAAATCTTCTAGTGTCGATGATAAAGGTTTTTTAGTATAAAGACAGCTATCTATTAAAAATATCTACCAAAACGAGATGTTAGCTGAACGACCTGTATTTTGTTGGTGAACTCATTTTTTTATACATTCTGAATTGGTGTAACTTGCCTATTCTCTTGGGAGTCTTCGTCGGCCATCTTCATAAACGTAGACACTGATTAGTTGGACACTCTTAGGGTCTTCGCCCACTATTCTGGGCTGTCAAATATGCAAAGCAAAAAGGAGATATTTCATAGCAGGCCTGGTCTATGTACACCAGACAGAAAAATTGTGAAAATATATTTGAAGCAATAAGTATTTTTAATGCGACCATTTTTTACAGTGGTAACTTATTTTCGTGAGCGGCACCGTCACTGTCTATTTTGACAGTTTAATTGTTTTAATTGCTTCAGCAATAAAATTGTGAACATGATTATCGAGTAAACTTTTGAAAATCTTTTGCTTTGCTTTTTTTGTACAATTTTAATATGTCTGCAAAAGTGCAAATGCACTTAAAATATTGATAAATCAGTGTTTACTAATTGCTACCAACCCACATCATGCCCATAGCAATAAGGGCCGGCTTTTACCAAAGCGGAGAAAATGTGCAAATATAACATACAATTTAATTGGGAATCACTAATATCTGTTGAGAACGTCAGGTCATTCCATTTGCCCATAGTACAAAGTTCCTTATACTTTATTTCATAGGAATTTTTAGAATTGAAATAATCTTAAATTTACGTTCAATTTACGCCTATTCGTAACGCGACCAAGCGTGGAAGATACAAGCAAGAAACCACGCTTGGCTATTTTGAATAGTGATCCCTTTACAATCATGTTTGAGCGAGAGAGTTTGAGCATTATTCAGTCCCAAGCTGTTTTTGTCTTCTATCTAATCAAATATTTGTTGTAAGTTTTTTAAACAAATTCCTTTTGAATAGAGTTTTAAATTTATTGTAAATCATATTTTACACATTTCCGCTTTGGTCGATCCGGGCCTAGGATGTGTGATAGGCGTATATTAATTTAAATAGCTTACGTCACTTTTCCTTAGCCTAATTTTTATGTATCGAGCGATATGTATCATCTAATGAAATGGAATCATCGTCCCAACGCTTTCCAAACACGTATAATTATGTATACAAACATCGATATTTTATTGAAATATATCCTATTTATTGTTTTTTTATTGTATTGAAAACAGGATTTACGTTATACCTTTGTTATAACTTTATTTTTATTTCGGTAAATTTTGAATTGTATGCCACAGGTGCAATGTCATACTTCTTCCCATTATCAGTAAGGTAGTCCTTATATTGATATTTTCACACTGTCATGGCAGGCTTTGGTGGAACACATAGCCTTAGAATATTAAAAAACAGATTTTATTGTTTGTCTATTTATTAGAATCACACATTATACCACGCTAGCGAAAGGACGCCGAACAAGGTCATATTGTATGTTTTTGTATTGTGTAAATATTTTGGATTTATTAAGATTATTATATTGAATAAAAAAATATTGTAAATTTTTGTGAGTTTGATTTATGTTCACCCTTACAAGTATTAATTGTTTATCTGTGAAGCAAACAAAGGTTAGTTCCTGTTTGAATTGGAGTAATAGGAGTGGTACACAGAACACCACAATTCAAAGCTTTTAACAACACTGAACCCTAGTAGGATAGATATTTTACATACATATCGTCACTGGAAAGGCAAATTTATATAATAAATATAAATTTATATATAATAAAGCCTTCGACAGAGTTTCCCATTCCTTACTAGTTAGTAAGCTCTCCTCATACGGGTTTGCCGGTAATTTAATTAATTGGATTAAATCTTACTTAACAGATCGTTTCTTTTCTGTCGTAATTAATGGCTATGAATCAAATTCGTTCAGTATAAGTTCTGGAGTACCTCAAGAGTCCCATCTGGGGCCTATCCTGTTTAACATATTTATCAATGATATCCCAAACTGTTTCAATCATTCTTTACCTTTTTTATTTGCAGATGACCTAAAAATCTTACGTAAAATTGACTCCGAGTTCGATACCTCTCTGCTGCAACACGATCTTGACCAGCTGCATGGATGGTGTTGTAGTAATAAAATGCACATCAATGCGGAAAAATGTTACTTTATCAAATTTACCCGCAAACATAATCCTATCAAGTCACATTATAATATTGGGGGTAGGCCCATACTCGAGGTTGATCAGATTAGGGATCTGGGCGTGATTCTTGACAAAAAACTAACCTACATACCGCACACAGATAATATAACAAAAAGAGCATCTAAAATACTTGGATTCATCATTAGGAATAGCAAAATATTTAAAAAACCATACACGAAAATCCTACTTTATAATACCCTGGTCCGTAGCATCCTTGAGTATTGCCCTGCTGTTTGGAGGCCTCACTATGCTACCCATAAACTGAAAATTGAAAGAATACAAAAACGATTTCTGTGGCACCTAGCATATGCAGCAAAAAAAGCTAAATCCTTACAGTCATATTCGGATCGCCTTAAGTATTTTAAAATGTCATCTCTTGAAAAACGACGAACACAACTTGATTTAATCTTTCTTTTCAAAATTTTAAATAACAAAATAGATTGCCCTCAGCTATTAAATAAAATACATTTTAGAGTCCCACGTGGAATTCCTCGTCGTCCAATCCCACTCCTAGCCCCACCACTCCGCACTACTGTTCTCGGCATTAACTCCCCCATGCCTAGGATTAGCAAAGCTCTCCATAGTCATTGTACTGAAATAGACATATTCTCTACAAATATTAATAAGTTCCGCCAGTTCTTGTCTGAGAACTTGCCGAACTCAATTATTTAGAAATTTAAATCTGAATTTAATTTTAATTTTAATCTATGTATAAATCTGTTCCTTTCTTCTCTTATTTTGTTATGTTACCCTTTTATTTCTTAATTGCATGCGGTGTTTATCTGTAATTAGTTGTGCAATTAGCTTGTGTATTTTATGTAATGTAAAATTGTAATAACTGTAGATAAACCTAATAAATAAAATAAAATAAAAATAAATAAAAAAAATTTACGTAAGCGCCAATCGAGAAAAAGCCGTTTAAAGTTCATTTTTTTCGTTTTTTAATCATAACTTTCTACCTAATTATCGAATTTTGATGACGTCAACATAAGATTTTATTCTTTTTTCATTTTCTATGTCCAGCAATTCATATTATTGTATTTGGACTGCTATTTTAGGATAATAACTCAATATGCCTATTTTGGCGCTTACGTAATTTTGCCTTTCCAGTGACGATATTATCACGCCCATTATAAGAAAACTTGACGTACACTTGGACACACAACACGCACTTCCTCATAAACTTTCGGGTCATATGCTATAGGATTTCTAGTTCTGATGAGATGGCGAATGTAAGGGAGAGAAAAGGGACCTATAAGTACTGCCTACTTCACATGATTGATAGATCAACTTTTTCTTCACCTATTTCATCTAATTGGCATAAAATTAGGAGATAGATCTCAGCGCATTAGAAGTGCGTCGAAATAATAAAAAAAAACGGTAACACTAAAAAACGTCATTTAATAAAAAACAAATTTACAATAAATAATTTATTTTCGATATTTTAAAATAAAACTTACATTCTGGTCTAAGTACAGGAAGTTCGAAAGTGGCACGCTATGGCACTTTATACATTATCAACACAACTCAAGTTACAATAAAACTATTATACCTACACAATATTAATTTAGACAATCATTTGTACATTGTAATAACTGTAAAACACGAGAATATACTTACTTATAAATATCTACTCAACACCACAATTAGGCAAAAAGTGTAATATGCCTTATTGCTTTGTAATAGAATATAGAATCCAGTATCTTTGTATTATGACTAGGACTACAGAATCTTGTGCTGAAAGATATGAATGCTGGAAAATCCAGATCTGAATCAGTTTCCTACCTAAAGTGCTACTTAAATTGTTACACGGGCGATTAAAATTGCCATAAATTGAGCAATCAATCACTCGCATACCAGAAATTTAAGTGCACACAAAGATTAACTATCTAAAAAGATAAAAATAAATTCATCTAATACGTACCTATTAAACTAAATTTTGCAAAGGAGCCTTGTGTAAGAATCTTTCGTCTTAGTGGCTTTTTGCCAAGCCTGAAGTACCTAATGACTTTTATGATAAGACTTGAAGAGAATAGCGATAGTAAAAGAGCTCAAACTTCATTGTAACTAAAAGTTCTACAACTGTCAAATTGTATGGAAACTAAGCAGTGACAGCTCTTAACTGAGTTTTGAAGCCAAACACCGACAGCTCAGTCTGAATGAAAATAAAAAATAGTAGGTGTGTATTCAACTTTGGTCACAATCAGCTTCTAATTGAAAAAAATCAAATCAAATATACTTAACATGAATTAAACGAATATGACGGCGAAGAACTGGCTATATCAAAAGCCGTTATATTTAATATTTTTATAAGCGAGAGCACGGGTGGTCTAGTGGTAACGGCCACGCCGTCCGAGCCTAAGGTTCAAATCCGATCGTATACCAAATGCATTTTTCTGTTCGGAAAAATTAGGTGCGCTATATAATTACTCATCAAACGGCGAAGGAAAACATCGTGAGAAAACCGGCATGTCGTAGAACCTAATAAGTCCGAAAGCATGTGTTAAGTGCACGAAAGGAGCTTTTGAGGCGCACCTAAAATCTTTTCACCACACTGGATTAGTAAGTAGTGAGGTTTTTAAATTTATGAATTGTAACTGATTACAACCAATCCGCCCACCCAATTAGCACATTAAACTGAAGCAACAGGAATACATAATCACTGGCTCTTAGGCATCTAGAGTTAACTTCCGTATTTAGTTCTTAGGCATCTAGAGTTCAACCTCCGTATTTAGAGTTCAACCTCCGTATTTAGAGTACAACCTCCGTATTTAGAGTTCGACCTCCGTATTTAGAGTTCAACCTCTGTATTTAGAATTCTTAGGTATCTAGAGTTGGGCTGAGACCGTATAGCATCGCAGGCCGGACTCAGAGGCTAGCAACGGACCGTGGAGAAGGACACAAAGGGAGACACCCATCAGCAGGTGAAGTCAGATGATCTAGAGTTCGTCTTCAAAGTGGTCCCCCATCAGATCACTGCCGTAGTCGGTGGCCTCGCTGCCCACGAACACTTCGTGATGTTCGAGGATCTCCACGAAGCTTAACTTGTCGTCGTGATCGTCGTCAGCCGAAGCGAAGAGATGGTCCACTTCCTCGGATGCTATCTCTCTGTGGACATGTTACAAATTACAATGTTTTATTTAAAAAAAAACCCGTCTGACCCCATATTTACATTTTTGTCACATAATGGTGATGAGGAATTTGTTAAATTTCAGTCTGCTTTGTTTCGTTAAAAACGGCTACTCAAAGCAGCCATATTGCTGTTATATTTCTACAAAATAAGACATAGTTTTAGACCTGGAATGTGGTTGGACTTGGTAAGTCCGTATGAGCTAGTGACCAACTCTTGTGATGGAGTTTTTAGGCCGCCTAAAGGCGTCCGTCATGGCTTAACTTAAAAGCCGGGACCGACAATTTAACGTGCCCACCGAAGCACGGAAGCGCTCAGCTCGTAATGCCACGTAAGAGCTAGTGACACGACTAGATAGATAGATAGGTATCAAATCTTTTCTCGCGTGGTAACCGGATAAAAATAGCCTATGTTAATCCAGCAAATGTACTATGTATATTCCAGGTTTCATTCAAACCCGTTCAGTAGTTTTTGCGTGAAAGAGTAACAAATAAATAAATAAATATTTGTGGACATTTCACACAGCGCCATCTAGCCCCAAACTAAGGAAAGCTTGTACTATGTGAACCAGATGGCTGATACGATACTTATATACTTTTTTTTTTGTAAATACATACTTATAATACATAGTATTGATACACCCAGACCCGGAAGAAATATTTGCAGAACATGCAAATATTTCTCCCGCAGCGAGAATCGAACCCGCGCCTCTTGCGTCTCAGTTGAGCACTCGCCCGCCAAGCCACCGATGTTGTCTAACTCCATACTAATCCATCCATACAAACTTACGCGTTTATAATATTGGTAAGGATCTATAAACTACGTTACGTTATAAATTACTCACTCGTTGTTAGGTATGACCCAGGCGTGTATTTCCGCCTCGTCCAATAAACCGTCTTCGTTGAGATCCAGCTCCCGGTCGAACTTGTCCTTCTCGGTTATTAGCCAGCTCTTGTCCTGCTGCACACCTGGTAACACAATGAGAGTCGCAAGTGAACGTACAGTATTCCTAACGGGACTTGGCATTCATGAAGTAAACTTGCAGCCACTTCTGATTAAAAATTCTACTATAGATATAGTGATCAACCCATCGCGGTGGTCCATTATGTTGGAGACGATACTATACCTTAGTCGACTTTTACGACATGCTAGGTGAGAGAAGCAGCTAGACGCATTCTATGCTTTTTCTTTACTCCTAGTCCAGCAGAGAAGTGTGTACAAATATATAAAACATTAAGCATTTTTTCGCTCAACGCACAGGCCAAACTACTGAAGCTAGAAAGCAGAAATTTTAATGGATGCCATACGATAGCATAATGTAAATTTTTCACAAACAGAAAAATCCATTGGTGCTCGACCGGATTTGAATCCACGACCTTAGGATAGGAAGGCCCCGCCTTACTGCTAGACCACCAGTGCTGATCTCGACATAACATCAGAACAGAAAACAGCTTAACAAATATAATTCCTCTTATCTTGGCATCAATTCGGTATTCTTAAATCATTTGACCCAATTCAATGTCTCTGAACAATGTTAAGATGCGTGAGTGTGCATATAAATTAGACCAATTAGAATAAGAACGGGTTATAGAAGTGATCTTGAACTAATTATGCGCATTTATATCATTGACATTATATCTATACATCTCTGCTGGACTGAGAGTAAAGAAAAAACAGAATGCGTCCAGCTGCTTCTCTCCCCGAGCATGTCGTAAAAGTCGACTAAGGGATAGTATGCTCTTCAACATGATTAGATACAATTAGCAAGTTTCCCAAGGAGGGTTGACGTCAGGCAGGCGGCCGGTCATAAAACATCTAAAGCCAAAACTCTTACACCATGAGCCAAGGATCATGCTGTGCCGACACCACACAGAATGGGATAAGGACAGGAAGATGATGATGAGACATAGATTATCAAATATATTTAATAAATAAAATAAATATATGTGGACATTTCACACAGCGCCATCTAGCCCCAAACTAAGCAAAGCTTGTACTATGGACACCAGATGGCTGATAGAATACTTATGTACTTTTTTTATGTAAACACATACTTGTAATACATATTACTACAACACCCAGACCCAGAAGAAATATTTGCAGAACATACAAACATTTCTCCCGTAGCGGGAACCGAACCCGCGCCTCTTGCATCTCAGCCGAGTACTCGCCCGCCACGCCACCGAGGTCGTCAAATTATTCGTGTTACTTCTTGAAAATCCTAAACTCAAGGACTTACCTCTATCACCAACATACTCGTTGAAGTCAATCTTTCCATCTTTGTTAAGGTCCTTCTCTCTGAGGGTCTGCATTATAAGATACGGTTGCATCACCTCATGCTCCTCTGGATTCGTGAACACCTGGAATATACTCCATCATTTTTATAAAAGTAAGTAAGTTGGTATGAGCTAGTGGCCAGCTCTTGTGACGGAGTTTTCAAGCCGCCTAAAGGCCTCAGTCGTGGCTAAACGACTTAAAAGCCGGGACCGACAATTTAACGTGGCCTCCGAAGCACGGAAGCGCTTAGCTCGTAATACCACTATTGTACTTTGAAATCCAACAAATATTTTAAGTCCAAATGTTTGCGAAGATAAAGCTTAGTTAGCAGCAATGATCTGGATTTATTGACTTACTTCAAACTCTTGGAAGCTCAGTTTCCCATCTCCGTTCAAATCCGCTGCTGCCCACATAACCTTCTCTTCCCGCAACAGCTGGAGAATAAATCATTTGGTATATAAATAATTCACTTACATACAAACATATACACAAATAATACATAGCACTTCTCCACTGGATTGAGAGAAAATAAAAAACATAGAATGCGCCCAACTGCTTCTCTCCCCGAGCATGTCGTGAAAGTCGACTTGAGGATCCTCTACAACATGATAGACTATCTATAATTATGGGCGATGGGCTGATCACCTGTCGCCGTGGTTCACCATACACATCTTGGGTCTTTGAATCAGGATAGTTATATTATATTGAGAAGTACTAGAACGCCCTATCTTCCCGCTGCGTCTTCTAGGAGTTGAATTCTAGGAATTAGATACAGACTTAGTGCACCACTACGCCATATACCCTCCAAGTTAAATGCTGTGCAAGCCTATAATTGGAGCACATTCTATAGTACTATTTTTTCTTTTGTAAACATCCATAACAGTTTTTATTATGTGTTCTGTTGGCGTTGCCTAATAATAATAAAAAAAAAGTTTTCACTTCTAGTCAGTCAGTCAGTCAGAACGAAGTAACGAAGGAATTTTGTATATATAGAAAACCAATCGCACAATAGAACAGTCGGGAAAAACATTTCACAATAGAAAGTCATTATCTTTGTTAGTACAGCTGGCCATTGTGAGTCACGCGACGGAAATAATATAAATTAAAAAGTATGTGAGGATGTGTCGATGTTCACGACGTAACGGATAAACGGATTTAAATGAAACTTGGAATATATAGTACGTGTACTGGAATAGTTATATACTACTCAGGCCTTTTACCATCTATAGTAGATGATTTATACAGAGTCAGGAGGCAACTTTTACCTTCACAAACGGTACGCTGTAGTGCCCGGAACGAATTAAGATGGAGTAGGCTTACTAGGAAACTAGTTCTCTAATAGAAATGTCTAATTTTAGCTACAAACCTTGATATTCTAAAAATAAACAAAACAGTATTCATTAGATTTGTTTTCTGCAGATAACTTATAACATTCTTCCTTTCTTTTTGTTTGTATGTTTGTGCCTCAATCACGCCTAAACGGCTGAACGGATTTGAATTAAAGTTGGAATATACATAATATGTGTGTTATTTCAGCACAAATATTAGTCTACTTTTTATCCGGGTACAACGCAAGCGAAGCCGAAGGCGACAGCTAGTATGTGTAATAAATAAATAACTAATGGGTTAGTAGCAGGTGTTATCGGTTCGTGGCACCATATTCAGCGCCTTGCGCGTGTTTCTATATTCATTAAATTATATTAATTAGATTTGAAATATCAAAATTAAATAGAAATGAGATAAAATAATTTAGAAGTTGTCGTTTAAACTCTAGAATCAGTCGAAAATTATGCTGTATTAAGCTTTATCAATGTGAAAGTTTGGTCAAGTAGTCTTGGAGCATACAGTAGGTATAGCTTCAAGCAGTTTTTTTGTACTGAGCAGTCTTCTAATTCTAATTAATGTTAGGGGAACAAAGATCTGCACTGATGTCCCGCGGTGGGGTTTATTGTGTATTATACCTCTGCTAACCCTCCCTCAGCCAGCCCAACTTCTTGAAGTACCGGAGAAGGACCTCGGGATGTTGGCAACAGTGTTCCAGTATCCTCTATGATGTTGAGGCTGTAGGTGGTGTAGTCAGAGCAGTCTTATTTGCGTGGTAGCTCTGCATCACAACACAGCACCACTGGCGCTTCTTTGGACAGTCTACGTAAGCCCTATATGTATGTGTAAGTGTCTCACCAAGCCGGAGTCGCCCTGGTCTTCTGGTCCAATGTCGTCCTCGCTTTCGACCCCGAAGGCGTCCTGCAAGTACTCAGACCACGTGACGCTGCCGTCGCGATTGTCGTCGGCCTCCGCCATGCGCTCCTCGGTCTCCTCGGCTGAGAGCTTACTAGAAAAAAAACAAACATTACATTTCAAAATTAGTTGTTACATAAATGAGTGACTGGTGGTCTAGTTAGTAGTGACCCCGCCTTCCGATCCTAAGGACGTGGGTTCAAATTCGGTCTTGTACCAATGGATTTTTCTGTGTGAAAAATTTGTACCAGTACTCTCAAATGGTGAAGGAAAAAATCGTGAGGAAACCCGCGTCTTAGTCAGCTCCGCACGTATTGACCATGTCTTTCCTGTGGACAAGGCCGACTAAGCTGAGACGTTGGAATAGGTTCTGGGTAAGCCTACTCCATCTTAACTCGTCCCGGGCACTACAGCGTTCCATTTGTGAAGGTAAAAAGTTGCCTCCTGATGCTGTATAAATCATCTACTATAGATTGTTAAAGGTCTTACTTTTGTTACATAAAACTAATTTGAATCAGGAGTGGCTGCATGTTTTCTTATGATTACTTGTGGCTCTGACCACCCTAATATGTGCACATAAAACTACTTACAGTTAAAATGATAAATGGAAAAGTTGCTGGAATAAAAACTTTATTAATTTCTTGCCCTAATCCTACTCCATGTAATAATAAATAACAAAATAATAGGAGCCTTGGAGGCACACTTTAAACCCTTTCACCACACTTGTGACACAACCAGTAGACAGTATAAGTAGTGTATTTTTTATTTATTTAAGGGTTTTGTCGCTTTGCGACCACACCACCCATATAAAAACAAATATGAATAAAAACCAAGAAAAACTTAATTCTAATCTTTGTATAATATAATAAGCTACATGTAGGAATAACGCTCATTGCAAGCGTTTTACGCGCGTGTAAGGTAACGCGCGAGAGCATCTGGACGGAATGTATGTAGCTCTAGTAACTCGAGAACGCGCGAGTGCCTACGCGCGAATGGACACGCGCGTAAATCGCGCTTTCTGGACAGGCTCTAAATGACTTTTTATCTGGACCAAGTGAAGCAGCAGGCTGGAGCTAGCTAAGTATTATATAGTTATTGCATTCTAGTATTACAATGTTATGTTCTTACCGAGCCAATCTGAAAATATTCATAATTAAAATGATAAAAATACCTACAGACAGAAATAAAACAATAATGTAGAGTTTACAGATGCTATAAATATAAAACTGGTTTTGAATAACCTTGCAAGTAGCTAGAGTTAATCATAGTTTAAGATAAGCAATGAGCTTATCTCGTTCTTATAGTCCAACCTAAGAGTTTACAGTAAGGAGCTAGGGGTCAATGCACTCTTTCAATTCCGCTGAGAAATAACACTTACTGCTTACAAAGATTAATTAAGCTAGGTACCTACTACTATTTTATTAGTCCACAATTTAATGGGCATTTTCAATAATCATTTACATTATTTTTAATTAATATTGATAAATGAAAATTTTTGCATTAGACTTCTTCCTATTAGATTTGTTACTCACACAAAGGAGTTCAAGATCCACTTCTTGAGCTCTATCCGGTCGATCAGGTTGTCTTTGTTGAGGTCCATCTTTGGGAGCAGCAGGGCCAGACGCCGCTTAGACTCCTCCGGAGACAACTTGTCATATTCCTCAGCCTCTTTCACGCTCCCTATAGAAAAATAATATGTTACACCAAGAACCAACGGCGCAAGTACCAACAAAGCGCGCTGCAACGACATCGCTCACCACAACCTTATCAACAACTAAAAAGAACATTGCGAAACCTCACGCGGCGACGTCATAAAAGGTATAAAAAGGAGGGCACCTAAAATGGCTTCGTGATCAAATTCGTAGCCGTGGCCGGAGCCGCCGTAGTGGCCGCTGTCCCGATGCCGGTAGCTGCCGTCCAGCTCGCGCTCCTGGGTGTCCAGGCTGTGCATGTGAACCGCGGCTGAGGCGCAAGACACCAGCAAATTGTGTGTCAAAAGCAACGACATAACATATTTTATGGCCATTTTATCACACACGCGATGCACCTTTAAAATTCGATTCTCGCCTCGATGGCTTTATTATGCTAATTTCATTAGATTCTTGTTTATTTTCAGATGCAGCTGCGGGGCGAACAAAAATAAAGATGACAGACAGTTTGACGTTTTGATTGACTTGACTGACAGATGCCAGATGGGTTGGGCCTTCTGGGCCGGATATCAAGTCTGTTCTCATTATGTACATCGCTTCGGTGTTTATAATTACTAAAGCCACCATTACCTGATTGGTTGGATACAGAAATGTTTAATAATCGATATACTTAGTACGCTAATCAGAAATGACTACGTCTCGAAGTTAAGTTGTTGTACTGCTGTCATCCATTCCATCAGTCTATTCTATCCATCATAACATCCTGTTTTTACCCACTGGGGGGCATAGGCACAGAACACTATTACTCCTATCCTAGGGCATAGGCCCCCCTTCGTTTGTGCCATTCAACACGGTCCTTTGCAAGTCTATCCGATTACGACCTACGATCTTGACTATATCGTCCGCCTATCTCGCTACCATCTACCTCACGTTTAATTTAAGTAATTTATCAAGTCGTGTCACTCAGGTAGCTCTTTCGAACCAGGAATTTTGCGGGGATTTTGCCCTTCCCAGACTATACTCGCTAAGGACTAGGTACCTACATACCTATAAAGACTTTTATGAATAAAAATAAAGTGTAGGTATGTCCCACCCCACGAATACATAGGTAGGTATAGGTACCTAGGTACTTAATACAAACTGAAAAACTTTGTGATCTAGTCTAACATACCTACAGACATAGGTAGATAAATATTATCACGCCCGTGTCATAGAATAACTAATAGCACCCCGTTTCCCTAATAGGTTGGGCAGAGTCACAAATAATCATAAGAATTGCAGCTACTCCTGATTCAAAGTCCCAATATGGATCAGGTGATCGCCCAAATATATAGTCCATCATGTTCGAGAGGATACTATCCCTTAGTCGACTTTTAGGACATGCTCAGGGAGAGAAGCAGCTGGACGAATTCTATTTTTTTACTCCCAGTCTAGCAAGCAGAGAAGTACCTAAATACCTAAACCTTTATATTGTAACAAAAAAAGAATAGGTATGTATTTTTCTATGTATTTATTACATAGAATACTGTAAGCATGTGGTACACAAACTTATTTCAACAAGTTATCGGCAGCCATAATGATCAAGGACACTCGTCTGCTGGCTACATGGCTGGGGTAGGACGCGAGGAACTTCGATAGATGCTTGCGAACTTCACCCACGACCAGCGGGAGATGCGGCCGGGTGGCGGGGTTCGCAGAGTCCAGGTTGATGATGGAATCTTCGAGATATCTGAAATTTAAAATTATTGTCAGCCAAGTCCTATCCACTTATAAAGAAAATTTAAGCCAACCAACAGTCACATAGGGTCACTGGTATCCAAATAATCTGATCCAACACTGGGACTCCCTGTGTTGTGGGTATCAGAAACTACGATTACCATGGTATCACAACACCTAGACCCGGAAGAAATATTTTCCCGCTGCAGGAATCGAACCCGCTGGCGTCTCAGGCGAGCCGGTATATACAACTACGGAAATGCTTAGGCGGATGTACTTAGGCCCCTCGAATCGAGTGTTGCTCGCTACAAACTAAATAATAATAATAATAATAATAATAATAATAATAAATAAATATTTGTAGACATTTAATACAGCGCTATCTAGCCCCAAACTAAGCAAAGCTTTTACTATGGGCACCAGATGGCTAATACAATAAGTACTCGTATTTTCCTTTTTTTTGCAAATACATAGGTACTTATACTACATAATACTACAGACTACTCAGACCTGGAAGAAATATTTGCAGAACATACAAACATTTCTGCCGTAGCGGGAATCGAACCCGCCTCTTGCGTCTCGGCCGAGCACTCGCCCGCCACGCCACCGAGGCCGTCAAAATTGTTATAATAGATATTCATTTTTTAATACAGTCTGTTTTCTGTTTTTTCTTTTCTCAATCAATCAATGGTGCAAACATAACTGACCAGGTACGTCTGCCCCATTAATGGGGCAAATATTTCTACCTGCATTTGAGTTGCGTGTCGTGCAGCATATCGGTGCTGAGCTGCTGCAGCAGTGCCAACAGCACGTTTTGTCGCAGGAGACAGCGCGGCGCGAACACCCCGCCGCGTGCCGTGCGACAAGCCGCCATCACGAGCGACAGGTCTGACGCGCTGAGCGCCCGCTCAAACGCACTGTTCACCTCGCCACGCTCTATCTGCTTCGATATTTCTACCGCTACCATCTGGGAAAACAACAGATGATCAAATAACAACGTTTATTTAAGCGCTTCTACTTCGCCCGCTTACACAAAGTTTGCATAAAGCATTTTTTTCTTCATTTTCTATCTTTTTACAGTTTAGGAATAAAAGGCTCAGACCAAATACGCGCCGCGAACAATAAAAGTGAAGCCACCTTTTTATCTAGGTAGGTAAGTAGGTGTGTGTGTGTGTGTATGTATGTGTCGAAGGTTTTGAGGTTTTGTGTTGCAAGTAACCTAAAGATAAAAGGTGACTACGATTATTGCAACGCGTTCGTCAGGAAAATAAAAAAGGTGTGCATTTAAATCCCGTTATAAACTTTAGTAGGTAGGCGAAGTAGAAGCAGCTTACTGTACCTACTCAATCATTTTTTTAATAGGCAATAAATGGGTAAGATCACTAAAGAAGAAATTTGGTTCTATCGACCGTATAATGTTATAATCCATTTATTGTACAGTGGAAAGGTAACAGCTTTAAAAAAAGTTACAGCGCTATCTTTTAATGAATAGCTGAAGCTATACACATCAGCGCGTATAAGAATTTTGGAGTGAAAATGAGGCTACTTATTACAAATTGATCGAAAATATTCCTGTCTGGGTCAGCAGGCTGGGGCGGGCTGGAGGGCGCGTAGTCCAGGTTAGGCGGCTCCGGTAACTCCTCAGTCGGCTCCTGCAGGGCAGTGAATGTGTCCAGCACCTTCTGCCGCCATTGCTTCATCTCGTTGCTCAGCAACCTGAGATAAAGAACAGCTAAATGTACGTCTATCCTTGTCTCAGTGAAGAGTTGGATAAACTAAAGTGCTAATAAAAGTAGCTTACAACTTTATCCCCAAGTAGGTAGGAGAAGGCCGGGTAAAGTGAATATAGCCTACTCCTAAATTATTCGTTTGTCATTTAACACGCCATCTCTGTAATGTTCGGCCATCTTGGCTTAGTACGCGGCAAGCAATTTTCTGCCCCTAGCCGCGATGCCAATAAAAATAGAAGGCTTCCATTTGTTTTATAATGTGATGTGTGCAATAAAATTGTGTAGGTATTGTGCAATAAAATCTGATTTACTCGACATATTCTATTATTAGTGACCCCCTCCAAAATTTCAGGCTGCAACCGCGCCTGTCAGTGTCAGCCCAGGAACTTACTCTTCTACAGTGCATTTGAGAGTGTTGACGAGGTTCTTCTCAGGATCAGCGGCGGCCTCCAGTAGCGACTTGTGCCGCTCGATAGCGCGGTGCAGCGACTTCGATATCTTGTACACCGACTTGGAAAAGCCGCTAGAGTATTCTTCCACTGCGAAACAATAGCAAAAAAGCAAAGCCTACCGCTTCACCATCTACACGAATGTCCGCTTCGTATATTAAATTAAAATGAATCGTTCATTACCGAAGCAACATTGTATCTATAGAAAAGCGCCATACAAAAGAACGACACGTTACCAAAGATTTAAATCGTCGATTTAAACGATTTAAATCTTTGCACGTTACTATAATAAGCTACCATCCGTTCTCTGATAGTAGGATTTAGGAAGTGGGCATAAATGATATTATGGTTACAACGACACTACCTAGGTACAGTGTGTTGTCCTGATTGTTTGACTGACTTCTGTTGTCCCGATATTTTTCTTCCGATATAATGAAACGATTCAAGTCTTACAGGTCGATTAGGATAAAAAAAATTGCCAACATCACCATAACATCATGGCCAACTATTATCAAAATGGCCCAATATCCATTGATTTTTTTTATCAAATGACTTTTAAAAATACGAAATTGAAAAAATCTATGGAAATGGGCCATTTTGGTGATTTTAAATCACTCGGTGATTTTCAAGAATTGATACCATGATCACTAGGATTCACTGATGAATTTTCCCAGCTCATTACAAAACTCCTGGCTCGGTGACTTACGTTCTTTGAAGGCGTCCTCGACGACCCTGGCCACGTGGCGCAGAAGACGCTTGTGGGAGTGCTCCAGTATGGGGAGGTAGAGCGCTGATATGTCGCGAGACAGGCAGCTGCCGATCACGTCCTTCACGGACTCTGCAGTAGCTTGCACCATTCGCTCTTTCAGCTCCTATGGGATTGATTGCCTTCTCAGAATGATGGATGCATGGATGTAGGTATGAATAGTGGTGGCGCGGTGACAGCAATGATACAAGGAAATTTTCCATGGCTAGGCAATGCCTTACCAATTGTGCAGGAATAAACACAAAAAAAGATTGATTTAGCCTGTACCTACCAGACATCATTTACAAATAGAGGAAATCTTACCTTATACAACCAAACTCTTAGGTGCTCGGCGCCTTTTGCCCGGCGTAGTCGGTGAAAAATTGGACAAGAAAACCGCAGAAAAAACCGTTTGTCGAAGCAAAGTTTAGCAAAAAGCTTCCACGGTAGGTTCTAGTTACTTAGGTTTTCACTCACATGTAGGTATCTAGTGATCATGCCTACCTCGCTCTGCAGAAAACCTACGAGGACGTCCCGAATCTTGCTGTCGACGGAGCCCTGGCTGGACTCGATGGCGTCCAGCAGGCACTTGGCGCGGCTGTTCTCGCTTTCAACCTTCGGCACCAAGCTGCGGTCGCATCAGTGTTTTATTAGGTTGGTAGTGAATTATGTAACTAAAGGATCTATCCACTTCAATCACAAAACATCTAAGTTAACTTTATGAAGACCTCGGTGTCGTGACGAATGAGTGCTCTGCTGAGACGCAAGGACGAGGGTTTGACTCCCGCTACGGAAGGAATGTTTGTATGTCCTGCAAATATTTCTTCTGGATCTGGGTACTAATTTAACCTGGTTAGGTTAAGCTTAGAGCCTTTGCACACGACGTTTTTTGAACACGTTGACAACGCGCGTAGGCGCAATCAGGATGCAGACGCAAGGCCGCCGGCCGGCACGTTGTAACCCTTGCACACGATCTTCGCGTTTATATCGCTACAAATCGCAAATACAATCGATCGTTAATCATGGTAAAAAGTTCTCACATTGTTACCGGATGTTCAACATTCCAAAAACTATCAATAGTAGGACGAGGGTTAACTCGTCAAAATACAGTGATGAAATCCTGTATATCGACGGAAGAACGAGCAAGGAAGGAGCGTTTGAAGCGCTTTTTATTTGCGTGTATCGATCGATACAAACGTGTACAATCTGCTACGCGTTGATAACGCGTAGAGGACGCGCTCATAAAAAACGCGCGGTCGGAAGAAGTAGTGTGCAAAGCTCCTTAGGGACGATTACATCGTTAAACTGAAGACACTGAAGGAAAGCGGCGTTAGCGTTTAGCTCTAAACTGAGTTCTAGAGCTGTGAAATTGTATGAAAAGTGTAAGCAACATTAGTGTAAGCAGAACTTAAATCCGAAGCTAAACGTTCAGTTTGAAAGTTAATATCGGTGCTCAGCCGAAAGGTGTTGTTATGTATACCTACAGAGTACAATTTACGAATGATAGTTAAAAAAATACACACCTTTGTCCAAGAGCCTTCTGCAGGAGTTCGCTTATGATTTCATTCTGCTCAGACTCAGCTTTTTCAACATTGGCCCGGGAGTTACGGATCTCCTCCTTCATGGTCTTCAACAGACGGCATTGCTCCAAAAACATGTCTAAGGAAAACATCAAAATGAGAATGCTGCATAGGTACTTATTGATACCTATTTACCTATATCATGACTTCCAGTTTCCAGTCCTGACAAAAAAGCTGTTTTTTTTTATATTAAGTACCTAATTTTAAGTAGGCACCTAATTTTTTTGTGTCTTTTTAAATACCTACCTGTGTTTGTTTTTTGTAAGATGGACTTAGTTGACCGTAAATAAATATTTATTTAATTTAATAATGAATTTAGTTTACTAACTGACTAACTCCCGAATACCTAGGTAGGTAGGTACTCAAACGCAACTCAAAGTTGAGCACGTTTCAAATGACGATTCTTTAACAGATTTTCATCAGAAACTGTCAAAAAACCGTGAGTTGAGACGTGCTCAACTCTGAGTCGCGTTTGAGTATTCGGGGGTGTCTTTAGCTGGATAGGTAAGGTACTGACTAACCGAGGCATATCCTCGCTTAGTCTGGACGTGCTTCGCCCGAGGTAAACTCGCAAACTGCGGGCGAGACGCATTCAAAGAGACCAATTACCTCACGCGACTCACGTGGCTGCTCAGTCAGTAGGTAGGTTAGGTACCTATGCAGACTGTGACTAACCGCTAAGTCTGTCGATCTTCTGCTCGAGCACATGGAGCTCGCTGTCGAAGGTCTTGTCGCAGATGCCGCTGTCCTGCTTCCGCTCCTCCTCGGAGTCAGAAACTGTCGTGATCTCCATGGAGCAATCGCTGGCTGCACGATTTTGGTTATCCCTATAGGTAAAATGAACATCGATTCTTATGAAACCTTGTCAAACTTGTAGGTACCTACATGGGCAGCTGATAACGTCTGACAGCATAAGGCAACTTTTTATCAATGTAACACCCGAAACTGCTGAAATTAGCTAGTGAATTTATAAATAATCTAATGAGCATTCTACCTAAAAACTATGCATAAGAAATCGACATGCGCCGTATGTAAGTAAACTGAAAATATTTATCATTTAGTGCAAATGAAATAAAACGAAACAATACACACCTGTATTTTGGATACGCGCCGGGCACCTCACTCAAAGAACACAACGATTTGGACCTTTTCAAATGCACAATGGAATTTGATTTCTTCGAACTCATTTTAATTGATCTCTCGATGTCAACCAATAGTGTCTATTGAGGGTAGAAGAATATTACTTGAATAAACAGTGAGACTACTAATTTATAAAAACTACCCTCCATTTTTGAAAAATTGGTTTTATACGGAATGCCGAAAAGTCCGCATTCTAGAACAAGGAAATAGGGTCACAGAAGAATGTACCTACCTATTGCTACAATTTGTTTAAGAATAAGGCCACAAGTAAGTTTAACACGAAATTAAGAGCCCGAAACTAAATTTCCGGCGCCAGCGGTCAAGTTAAGGTTTAGGGGCCTCTTTTAGGATTAGTTTGATCCTTTCAGCACACTGGGTCAAATGATCTAGTTATACTAGTAGTAGTTAGTATAATCTAAGGTAGATTGAAATAAAATATACAACTACAAATCAAATAGATTATATTTCTTATACAATACTAGCGCTGTAATACAGAAATAAGATGAAAGTAGTAAAAATAATTAAAAAACAATACAATTGCTGTCGATTCTGTGAATTTTCTTTAAATTTTATCTCAATCATTATTGCCCAGTTCTAATATTCTACAAACGGACATTACCATAGCAACGTTGTTATGTCGAAAAGCGTCATACATTTTGTAGATTATTGGCACTGGGCACATGAAAGCAACATTTTAAAGTCAAATTAAACAGGAAAACGAAAAAACGCATATCGGAATCGACACCAACGTCTTCAAAGCAATGGTTGTTGGCAAACCGTGATCAAGAATCAAAGCTTGTTTTATATAAGGAACGCAGAACAGCAAATTTTCTTTCATTAGCTAATTACAAAAGTAGTACTTAGGTACAATTTTAAAATCAGTCACAAAACTAAACTACAATGTAAGGAGAGAACCATACATTTATGATTGTATTGTATGTAATTATTGTTTATTGCTTTTTATATAATTGTTCAATGTTGTGGAAAAACAGAGAAGAAATGACAAATTTGTTTTAGCCACAAGTAAGTATACGTCAAGACAAAAACAAGTAACAAATACAGAGAATGAAGTTTTTTTATATTATTTTTTTTATGTTCATTGGCAGTGATTCTAGTCTTATAAGGCCTCTATATATACGTGTTAAAAGCGTATATTTTTCCTCACTACCTTTAGAGAATATTATTATAACTTCGAATGAAGCAGACTCATATAATATCGATCGAATTTCACTTTGTAAGTTCGTTTGATCACATAATATATTTTATTTTACGATATTTTTGTTCTAATTTATGTTAATTGTAATTTGACATCATTCAATAACCTCCACTTATTTTCGGGGTATACTTGTAAATGTTTTGATGAAGACAATTTAACATTTATTTTTTACTGCACACATTTTGAAACTAATGCATACGTGTTGTATTTCTTTATTTAAGTCGCGTCGAAGATACCAAATCGTCACAATAAAATCGTAATAATAAAATATCAAATTATGAGAGTGAATGAAGCGAAAGAAGTATGTCAGGATCGTATGAAATGGAGATCCGTGATCTCTGCCTACCCCTATGGGAGGCAGGTGTGATTTTATGTATGTATATACCTATGTAAATTATCAAACTGTAGAAACCTTTGATAATAATCAGACTACAAGCATTTGACACATGTTTTAGACCTTTTTAGGTTCTACGACATGTCAGTTTCCTCACGATGCTTATCTTCACCCTACTCTTACAAATACACTTTATACATAAATACAATCATTCAACAAACAAAGTCAATATTGCTATACTTCACTAGGATTTAATCCCAAAATAATTTGTTACTACGAGTTTTGTTAGGTATAAAGTTGCAAACAGAATCAGCAGAATATGAAGTCAATACTAGTCTAGGCATAAAGTCAAAGTCAACATTTTTTATTCCCTAAAATCACTGGGATCACTTGGACACGTCTTAAATCTACTATAGATTTCCATGTATTTTCTGGGCAAGTCTTTTGCCTTCAAGGGCAAGTATGTGGTATTTGCCTATGATTTTGTATCATTTGTGTACTCTGACCAAGCTAACTTGATACTTTGAATATTTTTTAATTGAATATAAAATATATTTTGTCATTACAATAAATTTATATTTTGAATTTACCTAAATACTTGTCTGCATCGTTTATAATGATTAAGTCAGTTTTTTTTTATTATTTCAATTTAAATTATTCCTAATACAAAACGAACATAATACGGATACTGAACCATAAATATCAATTTGTAACTGTTTTCGATTCCACCTGTATACACTGGTTCCTCTACTGAGATGGATACAATGCTTTACAAAAAAGAATAATCTGCTTGGATCCCAAGATGTTTATATTATATAGATGTATTGCAAGAGTTCTTTTCTCGCCGGAGAAATATAAGGTAATTGCCCGGTTAGTCGAGCACTAGTCATTGTCGCGGCTATGTACGCCTTAGAGTCTTTGCTTTGCCCACCCAGTCTCATAGCCGGACGCCGTGTCGGCACAAGACAAATAAATAGCTAAAGTCAGTCAAAGCACGGTACGCGACATGCCGGTTATGGAACGGAGTGAGCGGTCACCCACTGTGATGTTGATAACGCCTCTATTTGCAAAACGTCATAGCTTAGCTTCTTATCAGTAGCTTACTTCACCAATAGGCTGAGTAAATCAATGTACAACTCTTCATCAGTCATTGTTATACAAACAAACAGATTAAAAAACGTAATGTATAAACAGTAAGTTCATACGAGCTAGTGGCAAACTCTTGTGACGGAGTTTTTAGACTGCCTAAAGGCCTCCGTCATGACAATTTAACGCGCCCTCCGAAGCATGGAAGCGCTCAGCTCGTAATGCCACTTGCATTGGTCACCCGTCCAAATTGTGACTGTGCAATTGTGGCGTAGCTTGCTTAGACGTTTTTGATTGATCGTTAAAGTCAAGCAACGTTGTGCGCGGTCATTTGGATGGGTGACCGCAAGTGGCATTACCAGCTGAGCGCTTCCGTGCTTCGGAGGTCATGTTTACACTCATCCGTTCATTGTAAACATATCACAATAATATATTAAAAGACACTTCTTAATCTGTTCAATAATAGATGATAGTTATCCAGAAAGCCGATAAATAATTGAGTATAGAATAATTGATAAATGAATACAAGTAGAATTGGCAATAAGCTTTAAAAATGTCAAATACGTAAAACTTAAATTTAGCGATGTGAGAAATATAAGTAGAACAGCCTTGTTGGAACCTGTAGCCGAGTTATTGTATCTAACGACGTCGCTAGACGTTTAGTGCAAGTGCAACAATATATGAGACTGACAAAAACGTTAACGTCACCACTTGCATTGTTTGTTATTCCAAAACCTTTTTTTTTCGCGTTTTTCGGGCAGGCTATTCTAAGACCTTACTGCTTCGTCTTACGTTCATTTAGTTATTCCTATATATTTTTCTTGCAAAATGACTCAGCTATAGTATCAAGGCGCGTAGATGCGTAGAAAGAAACGCGATTACTTTCATATTCGAACTTCACAAACAACAAAAAATTAGGGAATGTGCCGTACATATAATTCCGATAAAAAAAAAACAAAGCACAACGAAAAACCAAAGACAACAGTTACATCACAACTTTACACTTCAATTACAAAACTTCTCCTATCACTTTTTTTAGTCTGTGTTCTAGTTAAGCTTATATCACGCCGCTCCTTTCACCAGCGACTCCGTGGCCATGAGCAGCATTCTGAACTGGCGCGCGAGCGCGTGCTGCGGATGCGTGGAAAGGAACGCGACGATTTGTTTTTGGAGCTCCCGGATCACAGCGGGGAGGTGCTCGCGAGTCACAGGGTTCGAGGTGTCGAGGTTCATCACCGCTTCTTCTAGATACCTGTGGAAGGAATTGTTGATTAACAGTTGAAGGGTCCACAGCAATAATGATGAATTTCCTGTGACTTTTGTACAATCATTGGGTTTTAAATTTATAAACGGTGTATAAAAACTCAGCCCTGAAGATAATAAAATCTTACTTATATTATAAATGCGAAAGTTTGTGAGTTTGGATGTTTGTGCCTCAATCACGCCTAAACGGCTGAACAGATTTGAATGAAACTTGGAATATAAATAGTACATGTACTGGATTAACATATAGGCTATTTTTTATCCGGGTACCAAGCGAGCGAAGCCGTGGGCGGCAACTAGTGTGAAATAAATTAAAGTTAAATAACATGACTTAGGGATTCCCCCGTGATAATATGTATGAATTTATGTAAATAGGGACTTGTAGGTTGCAGTTGAATTGTATGCAGTTAGATTCAGCAGCAGATTCATATAAAGTGGCCTTTTTAACCCTCCTGGTGTCCACTATGTCTCACCTGTGCTTGAGGAGGGTGTCGCGCGGCATGTCCGCGGCTAGTTGCTGCACGAGCGACAGCAGCACGTGCTGCTTCAGCTGGCAGGGCGGTCCGAACACCTGCTGCGGTTCGGCCGTGCGGCACGCGCACATCACTAGCGCGAGGTCAGACGCGTTCAACGCCAACTGGAAGGCACCGTTGATGTCTCCTGCGCTGAGCAGCGATTGGATCTGGGCGACTTGCATCTGGAAGGACGTTACGGTTAGTAATATGCGTTGGAGACGCGAACGTCAACAAGTCTACTATCCTCTCGGAAATAAAATAAATAAATATTTGCGGACATTTCACACAGCACCATCTAGCCCCAAACTAAGCAAAGCTTGTACTATGGGAACCAGATGGCTGATAGAATACTTATATACCTTTTTTTTTTCATAAATACATAATACTAAAACACCCAGACCCGGAAGAAATATTTGCAGAACATACAAACATTTCTCCCGTAGCTGGAATCGAGCCCACGCCTCTTGCGTTTCAGCTGAACACCAATCAACCAAGCTGCACCAAT
This sequence comes from Scotopteryx bipunctaria, assembly GCA_949320045.1. Lineage (NCBI taxonomy): Eukaryota > Metazoa > Arthropoda > Insecta > Lepidoptera > Geometridae > Scotopteryx > Scotopteryx bipunctaria. Next base: position 12,759,192 of record OX439441.1, read on the forward strand.
CCGGGACAAAAAATATAGTCAAGCTAACTGTTTGCTGACAGATATTTGCTTTGCATTTGTTTATACACCGGGACAGGCGGTCTTGCAGGAAACTTGATAGTGGGAAAGACCCTTTAATTCAACTTTAGTACGATGGTGTTGGTTTTATAATAGTATTTTTAGATGAGACAAGCAAAAATATATGATAAATTTCTACATGGATCTAAATATCTTTAACTAAAAATTGGTTATAAAATAAATGTACTTGTACGAGAAATGGCAAAGATTCTTGAATGCAATTCCTCGAAACGTTACGGTGGGGTCTCTGAAAAGAAGGTTTGCCATCATTTGCCTGGTAATTTTTAATTCTTTTGCTCTGCAGAGGGCACTATACATATTGTCCGAGGCGGTCAGCATTATACATTTTATTTTTGTTAAAATTGCAATTGGAAATCCTACTATATCAGTTTGTGAGTTTGGATGTTTGTGCCTCAATCACGCTTAAACGGCTGAACGGATTTGAATGAAACTTGGAATATACATAGTACATGTGCTGTGTATTAGCATATAGGCTATTTTTTGTTCGGGTACCACGCGAGCGAAGCCGTGGGCGGCAGTTAGTAAATTATAAATAAAGACTTATGGTTTGTAGTAAATGCGTGTGAAAGAAAGAAATAAACTAAAAATTAGGTAAGTACGAAAGAAAGAGACAGGCAAATAAATACCGACGAATCTATCTACGATTGATCATTGAAGTTAAGCAACATTGTGCGTGGTCACAATTTGGATGGGTGACCGCAAGTGGCATTACGAGCGGAGCGCTTCCGTGCTTCGGAGGCCACGTTCACGGTTTTAAGTCGTTAAGCCATGACGGGGGCCAAAAAACTCCGTCACAAGAGTTGGTCACAAGCTCATACGAACTTACTATTAACCCTTCGGTGGTGTAGTGTGGCTATAAAGGTTCAAAAAGATAGTAGCTTCCATTCCGACTATGGAATGCATTGCCGGTTTTCACTAGGAAATCAACGTCATCAGTTGCACTTAAAGCTAACATAAAAAACATTATTATTTATTTATTTATATTTATCTAATTATTTATGTATTTATCTTATGTATGTGTTTATTTTCTATGTAGGTTTAGAAATTATAATCACGTTATTTATTAAAAGTCCACCTCTGCCAATCTTCAATTCTTTAAATTCCTCTCCATCCAAAGGTTGTCTGGAAGAGATCGCTTATTAGCGATAAGACCGCCCTTTGTACATTACCTATACTTATTTTGTTAACTAGTTATCTAATTTGTAAGATGTGCAATAAAGAATTTTCATTAATTCATTCATTCATAGTAGCGAGTGAGTTGTGTTTACCTGTCTGTCTGCAACGGAGGGCGTGGAGGGCGAATGTGCGCGGGACATCTGCACGGCCACCGACCTCGCCTGTTCACGCCACCACGTCATCTCCTTCTCCAGCACACTGCAAAAAGACACATTACTTACTAACTTCAATCTATGCACGAGCACTGGTGGTCTAGTTGGTAGTGACCCCGCCTTCCGATCCTGAGGTAGGGTTCTAATGCGGTCGTGTACCGGATTGGATTTTTTTGTGCGCTACCGAGGAATCTCGCGGCTTAGTCAGCTCCACTCGTAATGACCATGTCTTTCCTGTGTACAAGGCCGACTAAGCTGAGAGGATGGAATAGGTGCTGGGCAAGCCTACTCAATCTTAATTCGTCCCGGGCACTACAGCGTCCCGTTTGTGAAGGTAAAAGGCCTTAGTATTTTCAATTTATAAAGACTAGATGGCACCACTAGTCAAATTAGAACGCGCTATCGTTGCTCAACATCCAAAAGGGAGTAAGACTTTCCGTGGTATATATGAGGCTCTGTGTGTGTGTGCGTGCATGTGTGTGTGTGTGTGCGTGTGTGTATACCATGTGCGCGAGGCAGTGCGTGTGTTACCTGTGCGCGAGGCAGGGTGTTACCTGTTCGCGTGGCAGGGTGTTACCTTTTCGCGAGGCAGGGTGTGTGTTACCTGTGCGCAAGGCAGTGTATGTTACCTGTGCGCGGCGTCCCTGAGCACGGCGGTGAGTTGGTGCGGCGCGGGCGCGTGCGCGGCGGCCGCCAGCGCCTCGGCGTGGCGGTCGAGCGCGGCGCGCAGCGAGGCAGTGGCGGCGGCCCCGCCACGCTCGGCTGCCGCTCGTGCTGCTGCTTCAGTGTTTGCTGCAACTGTGACATTAAAAACTGTTCGAATCACTATGGCTTAAGCAGATATGATAACCAAAATAGATGTAGAACTCTGTTGTATAAATATTCTGTAATGCTATTTTTTTTAATATTATATAAAGGTAATATATAAATTTAGTTGGCTAAACAGAGTATGTTACACATTTGGGAAAGGACTTACTTCCTGTAACACAGTGAAAACTGACACAGGAAGTGTATCACTAAGTTTGTGGTCATAAATTTTTGTTAATAAAATATTTGTATTTGTTGTTTGTTGTTTGTTGATGAAATGTGTTTATTCAAAAAGACAATGCAATTTTAACATTTTTTTATTTGGTTCCTCAAAGTGAAATCACTGTAATGAGAAAAAAAACACATGGTCCTTGATCATGCTGTGCCGACCCCACATAGAGTGGGTTAGGGGCAGGAAGATGATGGTGACATATTTACCAGTTTGAACGATACTTACATTCTTTAGTGCCGTTCTGGAAGGCGTGGTTGATCTGCCTGAATATCTGCGCGTGCGCCTTCTCCATGACGGGCACCACGCTCTCGAACAGCGCCGTGCGGAACGACTCCTTCACCATTTCAGACACGGACTTCGCTATTGACGTACTGAGGCGCTCTGTTACAGTCTGTTGGAAAAATTGGTATCAGCTCAATTGGTAGAAGCTTTGCCTTCTGCGTTGCAAGTTCGATTCTCATATAGGACAAATGTTTGTGCGATGAACATACATGTTTATTCTGTTTGTAAGGTCAAAATTAATTCTTTCAGCTATTTAGATCCCATAGTGCAAGCTTTACTCAGCTTAGGGCTAAATGGCTTTTTGTGAAATGTCCACTAATAATTTTTATGGCTCTGACAAATTTCGCCCGTGGCTTCGCTCGCGTGGTATCCAAACAAAAAGTAGCCTTATCTATGTGTATTACAAGTTTCATTCAAATCCTTTATCGTTACGGAGTGATTGAGGCACAAACATACATCGTCACATTCACTCATCCACACATCCATACATCCTCACAAACTTTCGCATTTATATTAGTAGGATTCCTAAGCCTGCGCTGTCCGTCCGTCCGTCTGTCAGCGGGCTGAACGGTAATAGGCAGAGATTTGAAATATGCAGAGTGCATTTTTCTATTGCCGACAAACAATAAAAATAAAATAAAAGGGGGCCCCATACAAGAAACATTCATGTATGATGGTACTGAATGGTCCTGTGCGAATTCGACTCGTCCTCAAACTTATCATCAGAATTACGTTTAGATTATAAAAGAAGAAAGAAAGAAAATACGTTTAATGGGCCATCACACAAATAACTTACAATAACTAAACAAAAAGTTAAAGTGAATGTGATGAACCAAAAGACCCAAAGGAAGGGATTATCAAAATTAGATTGCAACCTCGCTCGACAATCGCTCGTCGTACAAAAGAGGTTTGTCACCAGTTACCCCGCAAGTCTTACCTTGCTATTGGCCAGCTTCTCTATGTTGTCTCTCAATAAATGGTCGGTGGCGGTGAGTTTGGCCGCCAACTCGTGCTGTAAGGCAGCGGCCAATGGCTCCAAGGCACGCGCCGCGCCCACCCCGGCGGCCGAGGCCGCGCGGGCGCTGGCGGCTTCGCCCACTCGCCCGATGCGCTCCCAACTGTAAACGGAAAGATTAACTTAACGACCTCGGTGGCGCGGTGGGCGATAGCTCGGCTGAGACGCAAGAGGTGCGCTTTCGATTCCCGCTACGTGAGAAATGTTTGTATGTTCTGCAAATATTCCTTCCGGGTCTGGATGTTTCAATACTATGCATTATAAGACATGTATTTAAAAAAATGTATATAAGTATTATATCAGCCATCTGGTTCCCGTAGTACAAGCTTTGCTTAGTTTGGGGCTAGATGGCGCTGTGTGAAACGTCCACAAATATTTATTTATTCCTTTCGGGTCTGGGTGTTGTAGTATTATAAGTATTTACAACAAAAAAAGTATGTTAGTATTCCATCAGCCATCTGGTGTCTATAGTACAAGCTTTGCTTAGTTTGGGGCTAGATGGTGCTGTGTAAAATGTCAACAAATATTTATCATTATTTATTAATGCAGTAAAATAAATAAATAAATATTAACACAGGATAACCTAGTTCAGGCTCTCGTGTATCTCTTATATAAGTACATTTAAGACTGTAGTTGTAATTTTTCCTTAAACCTTATTAAATAAATGATTATTATTTGTGGACATTTCACACAGTAAGTTCGTGTGAGCCAGTGGCCAAATAGACCGCCCTGTGTCTAGAGCGCCTAAAAGCCACCGTCATGGCTTAACGTCTTAAGAAGCTTAACGTCTCAGTTTCATTTTGGTGAGTTTTCCTTTAGTTTTAGTTTATTATTAGTTAGTTTTTTTAGTTTAATTCAGTTTGTAATTTATTTTAAGTTAATAATGGATTAATTTGTCTGAAATAAAAACATTTTATTTTATTTATTTAAGAGCCGGGATCGACATTTTAATGCAGTTCAATATAACGCAGTGATGAGTACTCACCCGACTTGTAAGGCAGTTTCTACAGCCTTGGTGGTGGTAAGTGTATGTTGGTGCAATGCGTGTTCCACCACACTGCGCGGGCTGGCGGCCGCCTCGCGCAGCGCCCGGATCTCCAGGCTGTGCTCCTCCAACATATCTGTTACATGTACAAACAAGGAAACAAATAAGAAAGAGTCAAATCTCGCGTGAATAGGTTGCTTCTGGGCGATCTTGTTACATCGTAGACCTCATTTGAGCTCATTCGGCTCAGATTAAGGTCAAGAGAGAGCCCATTTAATATAAAAAAAAATATTGTTACTTACATACAATTTTAAGGCACTAACTAATCGACACAATCTATGGCAACAAAAAAGGCCACCAATAAGCATATACGCAAGCAGGGAGTCTTGCCAGAGCGCTGTAGCATTCATCTGTGCTTTAAAATCAGAGACGTAAAGTTTAAATTACTACATTATATTAGACTAGCTTACGCGACCTCGTACGCGTTAGATTAAGTTACCCCATTTCACATGCAATGGTTGTTTTGAAACAACCCTTCAAAATAATAGTGGTATTTATAATCTAACGGTATTTACAATTTTACGGTGACTTATGCGTTTGGCCTAAGAGGTTGTATGTTTATTTAGGTTCTTAGATAATGTTGTAGAAAAAAAAAATACTTATCGTGGTCAGTTTAAAAAAAAAAATAACGTCGAACCTGGCGCGTTCGATCCGAGAGAGACTAGCGTCGACCGAATTGTTGAGCGACTGGTTGGACAATTTGTCGCTGGACGCCTCTATTATCTAGTAACACTTACCAACCAATCTGTCGAGTTTCTTCTCGATCATGTCGAGTCTGGCGCGTTCAATCCGAGGCTCCTCGCTGAATCTCTCGTGAGGCAGCCCTGTGTCGACTAGAGTCGCGGAGGCAGAGTTGTTGAGCGACTGGTTGCACGACTTGTCGCTGGACGCCTTGCGATGGTTAGCCTCTGTAATCTGCTCGATTGAGATCTGCGGCCATGTTGTTTCACTCACTGAAACAAATAGATCGGATCAGCGTTTCATTCGGGAGTATGGTCGCTGAAGCTTCATTTTAATGGTTCCGCCAACGGGACCCTATTACTAAGCCTCCGCTATCCGTCCGCCCGTCCGTCCGTCTGTCAGCGGGCTGTATCTCATGAACCGTAATAGGTATGAGTTGAAATTTTCACAGGGTGTGTATTTCTATAGTTTAAAAAAATGCATAAAGACCGCGTGCAGTCAAATAGTGGGAATTAAACTTCTGTTTCATGAATAAATTTCTTTACTGGTTCCACCCAAATATACAAGTCGACCGAAATAGTAATGAACGGTCTCGTCCTCTTAAAATCACTAAGAAACGAAACTTGGCTTCGCCCTGTCCTTCCAACATTGCACACCCGTATCCCTAATTGGGTGGGCAGAGCCACAAGTAATCATAAGAAAACTTGCAGTCACTCCTGAATTAAGGTCCCAAGATGAATATGGTGAACCTTGGTGACTGGTGATCAGGCCCATGTAGATGGTCCATCATGTTGGAGGATACTATCCCCCAGTCGACTTTTACAACATGCTCAGGGAGATCAGCTGGACGCATTCTGTTTTTTCTTTACTTCCAGTCCAGCAGAGAAGGATCTTATGAAGAGTGTACTAACCGCTGTGCGTGAGTTTATGCGGGCCGACTGGTTCGGGGAACATGTCGGCTGGGAACATGGGCTCGCCGTTGGGAAGAGGCGGCGCCGGCTTCGGTTCTAATACCGGCTCTTCGCAGACTAACGGCTCATCCTGCAACATAATTAGAGTAGTATGAAATAAATAAGTACCACAAATTTTGTGCTCCTCGACAATTTTCATCTAGCTTCTGAATTAGGACTAACGCGATGATGATAATGAAATATACAAATGTTACAATAATAAAAAAAAATGAAAAATTTAAGCAAAACAGAAATATAGGTGTATATAGGTACTAACTTAATTTCTATAAAATTATGTAGATACTTATTTTTTTAAAGGGTTGGTTTGGTTATTATTAAAATTAAAATAAAATACACTCCGAACACATTACCCTCATTCACAGTCGAAGCGCTCGTGGCGTAGCTTGCTTAGACATTCTTGATTGATCGTTGAAGTTAAGCAACGCTGTGCGCGGTCACAGTTTGGACGGGTGGCCACAAGTGGCATTACGAGCTGAAAGCTTCCGTGTTTCGGAGGGCACGTTAAATTGTCGGTCCCGGCTTTTAAATCGTTAAGCCATGACCTTTAGGCGGCCTAAAAACTCCGTCACAAGAGTTGGCCAGTAGCTCATACAAACTTACAGTCAAGTAAAAATATGTATGAAAACTTAGGGTAAACATATGTTCTATGGAACATGACATCATCGGACAGAATAAGATAATTATGAATGCGAGTGTTTATTGTTCTAATTCTAATTCTAATGTTAGGGGAACAAAGATCTGCACTGACGTCCCGCGGTGGGGTGTATTGTTATTGATTTGTAATTTACCATGTGGTCCTTGTAGAAGTCGTCATCGTCATTGTGCGACATGATCTCCTGCACTTCGCGGCTCGGGCTGGAGCCGCCCGACGTGAGCTTACTGACGGCCGCGCCCGCGCCCGCTTCGGAGCACATTGCTGGAACACACCTTACCATTTTTACATACATTTTGAAAGAAGACATGATTTTCTAGGTGGTAAATCAGGTGAGCTATCTTTAGACCGTTTGTAACGGCCTCTAGATAGCACGACTGTTTCTTTTGTATTTTGTAAATTATATTTGTATTAGTTGTAAGCTTCTTTCTGTTAACAAATGTTACTTCCAAAAAAAACGGTATTATCATCATCATCATCCGCAGCCCGACTTCACCCACTGCTGGGTATAGGCCTCCCTTTGTGTGCCAATGTAATTAATGTTAGGGGAACAAAGATCTGCACTGACGTCCCGCGGTGGGGTGTATTGTGCATTATCCCCCCTGCTAACCCTCCCCCAGCCAGCACAACTCTTTGAAGTACCGGAGAAGGACCTTGGGATGTTGGCATCAGTGTTCCAGTATCCTCGCTGATGTTGAGGCTGTGGGTAGTGTAGATGAGGTCGATGGTGATGCCGTACAATTCTCGATGACCGTCTGCAGTCCCGAGTTATATCTTATTTAGTTTCTCCACAGTCCGCTGCAAGACTCATCCAGGTCCGGCCAGCGACGGATGCTATATTATCAGCCCATCTCGCTGCTGGACTCTCTAGGTATATAGAATTTTAACTTCTCTGCGTCCAGCTGCTTCTCGAACATGTCTATCTACTATCAGTAGCACAATAAATTACCCCTCGATAGTACTTTATCTAAGGAAGTGTTACCTGAGGTGGAACTCCGAGACTTGAGTCCCAAGTCGGGCGTCACCGATGCCAAGGGAGGGTCGTCCTCATCGCGTTTGCCGGGAGAACTGGGGAATTATTTTAGTTATAAAAGGCACAGATCCGATGAACATAGATAAATAAATATATGTGAACATAGATAAATAAATATATGTGGACATTTCACACAGCGCCATCTAGACCCAAACTAAGAAAAGCTTGTACTATGGGCACCAGATGGCTGATAGAATACTTATATACTTTTTTCTTGTAAATACATACTTATATAATACTGCAACACCCAGACCCGGAAAAAATATTTGCAGAACAAACAAACATTTCTCCCATCTTCTTTTCTTCATTTCTCCTCTCCTATTTCAGTAGAGAGAATCGAACCTGCACCTCTTGCGTCTCAACTGAGCACTCGCCCGCCACGCCACCGAGGTCGTCAAGATGTGACATTCAAATCCGTTCAGCCGTTACAGCATGATTGAGGCACAAACATCCTCACAAACTTTCACATCTATCTATAATATAAAAATGAATCGCAAAATGTGTTGGTAAGCGCATAACTCAACAACGCCTGGACCAATTTGGCCAAATCTTTTTTTAAAATGTTCGTTGAAGTTCAAGGATGGTTTTTACGGCGAGAAAAATTAGAATTATTGCTGGAAAAACCCTAAAAATAGCCCTTTTCTTTTTCCCATACAAATGATTACAAATCTTTTTGACAGGACGAAGTCTGTCGGGTCAGCTAGTTTATAATATAAGTATGATTACCTGAAAGCGTCTGGCGTCATGAGGTTCAGCTGCTGCGCGCCCGGCGGGGACTCCGCACACGGCACTAGCATACCACCCGGCTGCGGCTGCAAACACAACACTTATAAATTACAAAAATAAATTTTTTTGATCAAAAACAAAATTAGGTAAATCAAAATCAAATAAAAGTCAATTTTTTTAATAAACTTTAGCACATCAGAATTCAGTACCTCAATCAAATTGTTTTTATAATTTCTTTTTGAGCAAGAAATTATTTTTTTAAAAGTGCAAACCGTGGTAAATTCAAATATTTGAAACGCCCCCATTCGTCAGAGCGTATATGCAGACTATTACGTCACGTCTATGACAGCAAAATTGACAATGTCACCGAGATGTCAGCAAAACTCCAAGGAACTACACACTCGGTGACCGAGTGTGTAGTTCCTTGGAGTTTTGCTGTGAGTGATAGACCATGACGTCACACTACGCGCGCTAAAATGGCGGGCGTTTAAAGTGCCCGTGTCGGTTGGCTATTTTTAACTTATTTTTTAAATACCTTCAATGACTTGAATATTTATTTTATTATGTTTAAGTACTCGTACATTTAATGTAAACAATCAAATAAGAAAAAATACATGCATATTCTCTATTGTAGTACACTCGGCAATAATCTTGACGGGCATTTTAGTGCCCGTACAGCGCTGATTTTCAATGTACTTCATTTTATTAAAAAAAATCCCTCTTCATATTGGTTTGGGTTCATAAAACTTGTGAGGGCTCTGGTCACTCACACGCTAACATAGAAAGTTACTAGGCGAACTGGGAGGCAGATGAATTAGGAGTATCACCTCCTAACGCAGTAATAGTTAGTATTCTTTGTCATAGAGCCGGGCCAGCGAGCCAGCAAGCTATACAACGTCGATGTATCGATGTTGTTCTGACCAATGAGAGTTACCTGTGATCTGAGCAGCAAGTTCTTGAGCTGCTGCGTCTGCTGTTGCAAGATGCTGGACGCAAGTGCCGGAGACTCATCAGAGTTGCTTGTGTTGGTGTCCTCGAGCGCAGATTCCGACATGGCTGCACAAAAAAAGTTGCGACTGGGTAATGCTCCATTTTGTTTTCGCAATTCTACTTATATTATAAATGCGTATTATAAGTTTGCACGTTTGTGCCTCAATCACGTCGTAACGACTGAACGGATTCGAATGAAACTTGGATTATATATAATACGTATGCTGAAATAACATACAAGCCATGACGGAGGCCTTTAGGTGGCCTGAAACACTCCGTCACAAGAATTGGCCACTAGCTCACTACGAACACTACGAATTTAATTACGGTATATACTGTGCTGGTAGGTATATGCTGGTATACTGGGATACTGGTGGTCTAGTTGGTAGTGACCCCGCCTTCCGATCCTAAAGTCGTGGCTTCAAACCCGGTCGTGTACCAATGGATTTTTCTGTGCGAAAAATGTATGTGCGCTATACCAGTACTCTCAAACGGTGAAGGTAAACATCGTGAGGAAACCCGCGGCTTAGTCAGATCAGAACATATTGACCATGTCTTTACTGTGGACCAGGCCGACTAAACTGAGGATGGAATAGGTGCTGGGCAAGCCTACTCCATCTTAATTCGTCCCGGGCACTACAGCGTCCCGTTTGTGAAGGTAAAAGTTGCCCCCTGACGCTGTATAAATCATCTACTATAGATGGTAAAAGGACTTAGTTTTTTTTTATACCGTGCATAAGCTGGTGGTGCGGCGGCGGCACGTAGACCAGCTCGCCCTCCTGCAAGCCCTTCGGCTGGACTATGAACAGCTGAACGTGCACGCGGCTGCCCGGCTCCTGGCACGACACGCCCGAACCCTCCTCCTGGAAACAAACGTACCATCACCAAAAAATCCGCCTCACCACCTTAAGGGTGCATTTTCTGTGCACCAGAAACGGATAAGCACCGGAAAAGGGCCAGGTCAAGAGTACCCTAAACCGACAAGCATACATGAGGAATGTAATGAGCGTGAATGAAGCGAAAGAAGTATGTCAGAATCGTAGCATATGGCGATCCGTGACATCTGCCTACCCCTATGGGAAACAGGCGTGACTTTATGTATGTATGTATTATATAGCGATGTAAACTATCGAATAAAAAAAACATAGGTGGTCCATCATTTTGGAGAGGATTCTATGCCTAAGTCGACTTTTACGACATGCTCGGAGAGAGAAGCAGCTGGACGAATTCTATGCTTTTTCTTTATTACCAGTCCAGCAGAGAAGTATCGAATAAAAATATACGCGTATTCCCTATTGTGGTATACTTACATTGTTGTGTGATTCAAAGTCGTCAGGTGAGCCGGCCGGGTCGCCTGCGGATCCGTTCTGGTGGAAAGGATCGTCGCACGACGATTCGCACTTCACTTGTCGCTCCTCTGGAAACAATTCACATTTTCACCTTCTAAGTTCAACCCATTTTGACTTGTACAATGAATATTCTTTAATTAAAGTAAATATTTCTTCACTGTCAGTCTTAAAAATAGTTTTAGGGTAGTGCATGACTACCGGAAACAACGATCAAGTTGAATAATTTTGTACCTAGTTTTCTTGTAATTACCAACTATTCGATTTGACGGATTATATGATTTCAATATTTGGGCGGTCTCACTCTGTCTTTCTTTTATACACCTGAAATCCGTAGTGCTGTCTTTCAATTCGATTCGAAATCCGCCTATATGGTGGGCTTTTGACCGTTTACTATGCGATTAACTCATCATCTTCCTGCCCTCATCCCACTCTATGTGGGGTCGGCACAGCGTGATCCTTGGATCATGCCTTAAGAGTTTTGGCTTAGGGGTTTTATGACCGGCCGCCTGCCTGACGTCAACCCTCCTTGGGAATACTTGCTTACTGTATCTCATCATGTTGGAGGATACTATCCCTTAGCCGACTTTTACGACATGCTCGGGGAGAGAAGCAGCTAGACGCATTCTATGTTTTTTCTTTACTCCCAGTTCAGCAGAGAAGTAACTATGCGATTAACTAAACTAAGTAAAACAAAGTTCAATAAACTCACCAGCATTAACAATACAGAAGCTCAACACAGGATAAGGCAGCAAGAACTCCGATATGCTCTTACAGTAGGCGATAGTATCTGCCTCATCACGCGCCATATTCAACACGTACAGACTGCGGGACTTGAAGTCAGACAGTAGAAGGTAACTAGCGCTTCGGTCCAGCATAGCCTTGAGCCCTAGGTCTTCGCTGGCGGGGGATGGTGATGGCGTGAAGGTTATAGTCTGCATACAGTTCCAGGATTTGCAGGACCACACTTTGATGGTGGTGTTGTTGTCTGCTCCAGTGACGGCAAACTTCCAGAATTGGACGCTGGGGAAAGGAAACCGCATTAAGGTACCTTCAAGTAAGGTGGCCGAGTAAGATATTCGTCAGTTAAAGTAATGTCAATACATGGATTAAATAAAGTGAACGAAATGAAAAAAAAAACTTTATTGCAAACCATTGCAGGCAAAGGTGGCCTTATCGCTTGATGCGTTTTCTTACAGGCAACCAAACTAAGACTAAAACTAAATTAGACTAACGTTTGGATGGGTGACCGCAAGTGGCATTACGAGCTGAGCGCTTCCGTGCTTCGGAGGGCACATTAAATTGTCGGTCCAGGCTGTTAAGTCGTAAAGCCACGACGGAGGCCTTTAGGCGGCCTAAAAACTCCGTCACAAGAGTTGGCCACTAGCTCATACGAACTAACTATATACGGTATAGTTATATGTATTTTTATTGTTTGGAACATGTATTGTATATCTAAATAATTAAAATAAAATGTTATTTTTATTTAATTTCTTACAAAAACATTAAATGAATATTGCAACTTTCTAAATGTTTGTACGGCCTACCTACAGAATCTAGAGGTCAACTAACACATAGGTGTTAGGTTGGTGTCTGTGAACCAAGGTACATAATAGATGTACCTAGGTTCACAGCGAAATAAATTATTTATAATTTACTCGCCTGTAACGTAACCGAGATTGTCAACTTAACTTGACGGTTATGTACTCACTCTGAGTTGTAATTGTTGTGGTTGTCTAGGAAGAAGAGGCAGGAGAGAGGTTTGCCTTCATGAGGCTGCCACTTGTGTAGACAGCGCGGGCTGTTGTCGCTGTGCATGTACACCTGGAAAACAAACTACGATATTAATTAGTAACTAGTAGCTCGCCCTGAACTGAGATCTCGCTCGCATGTCCACAAACAACAAGATTTGCATTCGCGCCCTGAGGCTTTCCGTATTTACATACTTTATGTACAAGTACCAACTTCTGTTGTCCCGTTTATTTTCCCGATGCAATGACATTATCCTTAAAAGTAACTGAGTTCATCGTCTTCCTGCCCCTATCCCACTCTATGTGGGGTCGGCACAGCATGAACCTTGGATCATGCTGTAAGAGTTTTGGCTAAGGTGTTTTATGACCGGCCGCCTGCCTGACGTCAACCCTCCTTGGGAATACTTGCTTATACTCTCATCATGTTGGAGGATACTATCCCTTAGTCGACTTTTACGACAGGCTCGGGGAGAGAAGCAACTGAAATTTAAAAGTAACTGAGTTGATAATCATAAAAAAAATATTGGTAACATCATCCATTTTCAAGATTTCACAAAAAAAGCAAATATTTCCTAAGCCACTTTTCCTGTGCTTTCTTGCCACCCTTGTACTATGGGAACAAGAGGGCTGATAGAATACTTTATTTATATTTTTTTGTACACACATACTTATATATAATAATACTACAACACTCAGGGATAGAACCCGCGCCTTTTGCATCTCAGCCGAGTACTCGCCCGCCGGCCGCCACGCCACAGAGGTCGCCAATGACGAAACTACTGTGTGACAAAAATCACCGTTCATAGTGTAATGTTATCTATACCTGGAAAAACATGACGTATCCGTCGGCGGCGGCGGTGGCGAGCGCTGTGCCGTCCGGGGAGAAGGCGGCCGCCACCACGCGCGCGCCGTGCTCCGCCGCCACGCGCACGCCCCCCGCCCCCACCGCCACCCGCCCCGCCACAGTGCGCATGTTCCAGATCCGCGCTGGAACACAAACAAACATAGACCTTATAAAATAAATATTTGTGTACATTTCACACAGCGCCATCTAGCCCCAAACTAAGCAAAGCTGATGGGTATCAGATGGCTGATAGAATACTCATATACTTCTTTAGGGTTCATAGTGTTCACTATCCATCTGTATGTCTATCAGCGAGCTGTATTTCATGAACCGTAATAATGAATTTTCAATTTTTGAGGAAAGAAAAGCATGTTAAAATTTCATTTCTTTTCGAATAAGCACATTTTATCAACCAACAACAGAGTTCTTTATTGATTTTGATCAAAATCCGCTTTTGCGCCCTCTTAGGATGTAATTATTCTGTTTCATTCAACTTTCCATTATCATCATAGTCAATATTAACTCACCAATATTGCCATGTGTAGTCAGAAGTAACATAGCCACATCCTCATCAGGAGTGTCGTCATCTTCATCGGGTATGTACGGACACCACACCAGGCGGTGACCCTGCACTGTCAAGCCTGAGTCATCACGGACCTCTGCTAATAGAGTGACCCTGGGAAACAAAATTTCTAGATTAGAATATCTGCAGTTGTGTAATAGGCATGATGTATTAAAGAAACAAAGAATAAAATTATTTTAGAAGAAAATAGATATGTTAATTAAAACCAGTCAAGTGTGAGTAGATTTTGCACACGAAGGATTCCGTATTTTTATTATTTGTTGTTATGGCGGCAATAGAAATAAACATTCTGTGAAAATTTCAACCTATTACAGTTCATGAGATACAACCCTCTGATTGACGGACAGATGGACAGACGAACGGACAGCGGAGGCTTAGTAATAAGGTCCCGTTGGCACCGTTCTGTTACGGAACCCTACAAATCAAGATAAAGCTCTTCTAAATAAAACTGTGATGCATCAAGTAGCCGCATGTAGTGCTTTTTCAAGTGATCCTCAAAATCCTATGAAATAAAGTATGTCAAATTTTGAACTTTCCTCTTTGTGTGTGTGTGTTTGTGTGTCTGCGTGTGTGTTTGTGTGTGTGCGTGTGTGTTTGTGAGTCCTATGATAGCAAAATAAATGGTATTTTAATCTTAGTTAGTTCCTTACCTCAATCCACTGTCAGTAACATCAATCTTATGGACATAGAAATTGCCCTGTTCGTCAATAATAGCTAATATGACTTGATTCTGGATGTGCGCGAATGCTAAGTCTTGGACCTGAAACAATTACATTTAATGAATATTAAGGAGCTTTTCAAACATCTCAAATGTATAATCGCAATGTGACCAATCACGAATTATACAGGCAAGAAACTACTCTTGGCTATTTATTTAGGAAATCATCCAATTACAATTTACCAATTAATTTTGGTAACTTTTTGCATTCTAGATGATCAAATATTTTGTATTAAACTTCTCTGCTGGACTGGGAGTAATGAAAACCACCTAAATATGGGCAATGGGCTGATCACCTGTCACCATACAGTTCACCATATCCAAGTTTTTTTAATCCTTGTGGCTCTGACGTAGATTTAAGATGTGTCCAATTGATCTCCATGATTTAAGGAACAAATAACTTTTGACTTTGACTCTGCCCACCCCATTAGGGATACGGGCGTGATATTATGTATGATGTATTAAGATATCCATACATTTACTTATATTGTACACTAGCTGCCGCCCGCGGCTTCGCTCGCATGGTACCCGGATAAAAATAGCGTATATGTAAATCCAGTACATGTACTATGTATATTCCAAGTTTCGTTCAGATCCGTTCAGCTGTTTAGGCGTGATTGAGGCACAAACATCCAAACATCGTCTCAAACTTTCGTACTAGATGGCAGCACAGGTAAAATTAGTACGCGCTATCGTTGCGTTTTGAGCTTTACGCCGGTAATTTCAAGCAAACTAAAACTTTTCAATTTTATAATATAAGTAAGAAGTAAGAAGTAAGATTGGTGTCCAGTCATCATTGGTACATGCCCAAAGGTTTTCATATATTTTATGCTAAAACCTCACCTCTCCTTTCATGCCTTTGATGAGAGACCGTAGACTGGAGCCTTTCGTTGGCAGATCGGGATTGTGAACCACTCTTACCATGCCCGTCCATGACCCCGGGTTTGCCGCATTGGGAGCTGCAATTAATAGACTTATAGACTTCCAAGATATATAGTAATGCATGATAAAAATACTGTTTATTTCTCTAACTATGTTCAAGTACTTTGTTGACGACCTCGGTGGCGTGGTGGGCAAGTGCTCGGCTAAAATGAAAAAGGCGCGTCTTCGATTCCTGCTGCGGAAGAAATGATTGCATCTTCTGCAAATATTTCTTCCGGGTCTTGGTGTTGAAAGTATGTATTTACAAAATAGAAGTATATGAGTATTTTATCAGCCATCTGGTTCCCATAGTACAAAGTTTATTACTTAATTTCCACTAGTATAATCTTTGTTACCCCACTATAAGGGGGCCTCCTCTAGTTTATGCGATTTTTCTATCTTCAGCTACAAAGATCTTAGGTAGAATAAGGTTTTAAACCTGGGTTGTACCAACCCACAACCTCTCAAACGGTGAAGGAAAACATCGTGAGGAAACCTGCGGCTTAGTCAGCTCCACAGGCATTGACCATGTCTTTCCTGTGGACAAGGCAGACTAAGCTGAGAGGACGAAATAGGTGCCGGGCAAGCTTATTCCATCTTAATTTGTCCCGCGCACTACAGCGTCCTGTGTGTGAAGGTAAAAGGTTGCCTCCTGATTCTGTATAAATCATCTACAATAGAGGGTAAAAGGCCTTAGTTTAGTATTCGGTGTAATTGAGATAGGATCAAACTAACCTTTTATACAATAAGCCAAAAAGTTTCCACTCAAATGGATTGCAAGCAGTTGTCCATGATAAAACTTAGGCTCCCAATTGTAATCTACCAGGTTGGTTAGTTTCACCTTAGAGCTGCCGTGGTCGTGGTTACCAGCATTGGTGGTGACCACCACATCGGTGGCATACACCTCGGAGCTACACACTCCATCACCTTCAGAAAAGGATCTGGAACACAACATAATAATAATAAATATTTGTGGACATTTCACACAGCGCCATCTAGCCCCAAACTAAGCAAAGCTTGTACTATGGGAACCAGACGGCTGATAGAATACTTTTTTGTAAATACATAACCCGCGCCTCTTGCGTCTCAGTTGAGCACTCTCTTGCCACGCCACCGAGGTCGTCACACAAGAACATGGAGAAATATCATTCTGAATTCAATTATTTTTGTTTGTTTCGGTTGGTAGGTACTGAATGTTCGTAGAAATCGAAAGGAAGTCGGACAAGACTGCTTTGTAAGGTGGATGATATCACGATAATTTTTATGGTGTCAAGTAATTGGTAATAAGTTAAAACCATTTAGAACCTTCCATACTAATGGAATAGCTGTAGCGAAGATTATAACAGTACATCAAAACAGATTAAAGGAAATTCTGGAACATGAAACCAAAGTAAACTATAAAAATTTAGAACCTTAGCACTTACATTGTCTGAGTTTCATCAGTTAGTTTTGGAAGCATTTTCGATGGTTGCATTACGTCTCAATCTTGCAATTTCCTCATCAATTTTAGAAGCAAATACGAATGCACAGTGTAAGAACCCAATTGCAAAAAGTAGATGCAAAAATTACAAACGCGGCCCGCAGATGCCGAGCGACATTTAACATGCGTTTAGTTATGCCACCCAGCCACCCTCCCAATAATCTATTCAACAAATTAATAGGCTCAATCATTAATAATAAATATTAAGTTAACTTTCATTCCAGTTATAACGGCTATTTTGGTTGATATTAATTAGATGTGATGAGTATAAAACTTTTGTTGGAATTACTATAATCTAGGATTTCAGTGAAATTTACAAAATTAGCCACTGGTTAAAACATTAGTGAACAAAGCGAACGAAACGCACTCCACACTTGTCAAGTAGTCACACTTGTCACTAGTTTGTTCTCGTTTACAATTTTACTATTCATCTTCAAAACCTTAATTTCATTATTTCAGTAGCCTCAGCCTACATAGGTACATAAATCAAGATACCTAAATATGATAATTCCATGAATGAAAAACGCTTTTTATGTATTTACTTATGCAATTAATTCTATAATATTAATTTTGACATTGACATACATGTTTGGTGGAAGGTAGAACGAATACGAAGTAGAAATAGAAAACAAGCCAAGCATTTAGATATCTGTGCATTAGTTGACTGACAGGTGACAAAGCAAGTGGATTGATTTTTGCGAGAATGGTAAGGATTATTCGTAAATAATAATTAAAACAGCATAAATTCCAAATATTGAGTGTATTACAATGGCGACGATTATTACAGTCGTTCACAGACAAGTTTGCGATGCTCATGCAGCGGCCGGGCGGCGACAATGTCCAGAAAGATGACGTCCCGTGGTGGATGCGATATGCTGGACGGGGGCTGGGGACAGTTGGCAGTTTCAGTGAGTTTCTTTGTGCTCTAATAATCTTTGTTGTTATTATTAGCCATATTCAATTGCGTGACAGTTAGAAGTTGACTCGCATGTGACTATGTGTATCCTCTTCGTAAGTATTCTCCTAGGTACTTGCCATTGAATTTTAGGTAGGTAGGTACCTAGCTCCTATGTAGGAGGAGGCTTTATTGCTAGAGGCTTTATTTCTATATTTTTTGATACCGTTACCTGTTACTTTTAAATCGTGGCATATCTTATGATTCTTATGTCAAAAACTGTAAATTGGAGATACTTGGAAATTCCACTGAATTATTTTTAGTTAATTTCTATTACCTTTCAATTTACCTCACAAGATTTAGAACTAGTAAGTACTACTATTATTAATGTCAGTGGTTCTCTATCAGTGGTGAAGATTAATGTGTACTTCCAAGAGGTAGTCATAGTTATAAAATATGACATACCTAAATAACAATAATTTCTATCTCAATTTTATATGGTAAAGTTCTGGGATACATCCTGGTTTTATTCCAAATTTTAACACATTTTTAATGAGTAATATATGCATCTATCATGTTTAGTAAGGCTTGATGTTAAAACGAGCGTTTCCATTGAATATTTGATGCTTATTGTTTGTTCAATAAGATAAGGAAAGATTACATTGGGTTTTCTATATTCTGTTGATAATGACTTAATGACAAAAAGTACCTATTTCTTTCATAGTTATTTCTTACCTTGCTAACTGTGTCTCTTATAGAATAAGTTCTTATTCATTGGTTTATTGGTTTTTATAATATCATCAAGGGTATTAGTTCAAATTGACTGATTCTTTTGTTACAAACAATATAGTAGGTAATAAAGTAAATCATTCTAGAATACTTTTCTGCTGGACTGGAAGTAAAGAAAAAAATGGAATGTGTTCTGTTGCTTCTCTCCCCGAGCATGTCGTAAAAGTACTAAGGGATAGTATGCTCTCCAATATGATGGACCATCTATATGGGCGATGGGTTGATCACCTGTCAACATGGTTCACCATATCCATCTTGGAACTTTCCCTTCTTGAGATCAAGAGTTACTGCAATTTTCTTATGATTACTTGTGGTTCTGCCCAACTCATTTAAGATATGGGCATGATAATATGCATGTGTATGTATTCTAGGATACCAATACTCTTAGTTAGAGTTCTATTAGCTCTTGTTGGTGCAATTATGTAGTTTTCTCCATTTTTCTCTCTCTAATGTGGTTTCTTTTACTTTTTACATGACATGATAGCTACTTTCATAATGAGATACAATAAGCAAGTATTCCCAAGGAGGGTTGACGTCAGGCAGGCAGCCGGTCATAAAACACCTTAACTCTTACAGCTGTGCCGACCCCACATAGAGTAGGATGAGGGCAGGAAGATGATGATGATGACAGCAACTTTATTTTTTATCTGGCTGATATAACTAATTTATGGTTCTTCTACCTTGCCTTCTACCTCCTTGTATAAGAATTCTATAATGGCCTTTAAAGTCATAGCACTAAAGTACTTTTCATCGTTATTATGATATACATTTAGACTCATCCAATTGTCATAAAGTGGGTGGTGGTTTATTGCTCAGTTCAGTTAAATTGCGGCTATTTTCGTCTCAGTCTCAAATATTGATCCACCTACTTACTTTGACCCAATAGAGCAGGAACTTTGCTACCTACAACTACATGAATAGACAAACTTTTTGTATAGGCTAGTAGCGTCTAGTGAAGGAGAATAAGATAGGCCAAAGATAATGTCATAGAAAAGACAATAGTACCTACTTAGTACAGAATGAGAGTCGTAGAACCCTGGTGGTCCTGTCAATAGACTATTTTTTTTTCTTTGTAAAATAGGTACCTACATACCTATTTCAAGGTACCTAAGTACTTAAGTGTGTCTGTTTTGAGCCAAGTTTAACCTATTAATTAGTAGGTACCTAAGATCATAGAAATAAGTTTTTATTATAAAAAAAAATATAATAACAAGTTCCTTTAATTTATACAAATGAAGGCTTAAATTATGTTAATAGCTCTACCTATCAAATATTATCTGTAACACTTGCTTAGCTTTGTATTAATATGGACATCTATAATATTGTACACGAAAACCACACCCTTCAAGTTTTCGAAGCGCGGCGGTGTATCGACCTGAGAACAGACGACATAGATTTCAAATGATCCTGAAAATTCTATGAAATAAAGTACCTATATTGAACTTTGCAATTTGACACTTTTAGCAAGTCATACAGCATGGGGTTCTTCAGAGAGGGTCGGCGAAGGAAAACATCGTGAGGAAACCGGCATGTCGTAGAACCTAAAAAGTTCAAAAATATGCGTCAAGTTCACGAAAAGAGCCTTTGAGGAGCACTTTAAATCCTTTCACCACAATTCCAAAGAACCAGTGACACGACTATATTTCAGCCAAACTGGAAATACAATTTATGTAAACAAATCGTCAGTACTTAATCTAAAACTTAGTTTTTTATTACATGTTTATAGAACTCTTAAGTAGTACTAAATAGATTAAATTAAGGTGTAAAAACTAGTGTTTTTTTACTTGTTACCTAAAACTGAAGTGATTTCATCGTAATAATGAAAACGTTCAAAATGATCACCGTGATTTTGAAGCGCTCGTGGTGTAGCTTGCTTAGGCGTTCTTGATTGATCGTTAAAGTTAAGCAACGATATGCGCGGTCACAAATTGGGATGGGTGACCGCAAGTGGCATTACGAGCTGAGCGCTTCCGTGCTTCGGAGGGCACGTTAAACAGTCGGTCCCGGCTTTTAAGTCGTTAAGCCATGACGGACGCCTTTAGGCGGCCTAAAAACTCCATCACATGAGTTAACCACTACCTCATACGAACATACATACCGTGATTTTGAGGAATAAAGAAATTTCAACTTTGTATTCGAATTTGACTTTAACACAATTGTTTACCTTCCAGTCGCCATAATCCTCGGCCTGCTCAACTGCACGGGCATAATAGTCTTGAACGTGGGCTGTCTCATAGCCGGCATCTGGCAGATGCTGGCTGGCTTCGTGGTGATAGTGTGCGAGGCGCCGTGCTGCTGCTTCTTCATAGACTACGTGCAGACCCTCAGCGACAAGGTGGAGTCCCGCCCTTACTGGAATAAAGCCGTCCTATACTGCGGGTGAGTCACTCTCATAGAAATGGTTGTAGGCAGGGCTTGAAACCGGTTTCTAATTTACCGGTAAATTAGAAACCGGTATTAAGGTTATTTAGTTCGGAGCGCGAGCGTTAAGAAAACCTTTTTAAAAACCTTTATGCAGCGGGGGGTGGGGCGCGGCGCGCTCTTCTTCGTAGTAGTAAAGTACGAATTCTTTTTGTTCTATAAGTACCAATATTTTGAGTGAAACCTTTTGAATATTGTTCTTTAAATTAACCGTTTTATTTAGAGGTTTAGTTCGAACAGAACGAAATAATAAAGTTTTTAGGTTTTTAAAGCGAAACCGGTTTGAATTTTTTTCCGGTTTCCAAGCCCAGTTTGTAGAGTGCCCAGTGACTGGTCTAAATCGATCAATTATTCTGTCCATGTTTAGCACATTTCTTAAATTATGATGTATTTATCTTAATTTCCAGCAATTATCACATCCATTAGGGTTGTTTATTATACAAGCGCCCAAGGTCAATGTCCGATTCAAAACAAAGGTGATATGAGTCACGAGAACAAACGTGTTAAAAAAGATTAGGGTTCCGTACCCGAAGGGCGCCAACGGAACCCTATTACTAAGCCTCCACTGTTAGTCTATCTGTCCCTCCGTCCGTCTAGTCTGTCAGCGTGCTGTATCTCAAGGTAGAGAGTTGAAATTTTCACAGAGTGTGTATGTCTATTGTTGCTATAACAAAACATATAATACAAATAAAAGGTGACCCCAACGCAACGGCCGGCCCCATACAAGATACATTTCTGTACATTTACGATGGTACGGAACACTTCGTGTTCGAATTGGATTCACACTTGACCGTGTTTTTAAAAGAGACGGTTAAGTACATCATGTCTCTTTACGACCTCGCTCTATGAATAATATATAGCTTACTTGTGACCCGCCCCGGCTTCGATCGCGTACTCTTGATAAAAAGTATCCTATAAATTATTCCGGCATTTAGAGAATTGCTCCCGTAAAATATGCATAAACAGTCGAGTCGCTAGTTCTTTCGAACCAGTGTGCTGCAAGGACTTAAAGTGCGCTTCAAAGGTTCTTTTCGTGAACTCGACACATGTAAGACATGGCGGTATATGTAAGATGTACCTAGGTTCACAGACAAATAAATATGATTACTATACTAACGACATGCCCCGATTGATTTGTCACAAGCCTAAATATATCGTTTCCCGATTGAGGCTTTTGAGGTCAATCGATGTGTCGACTTATTTGCACCGACGCTAACTCGAGCGATACATTATTAACTTGGGATTGATTGGATGGGGTGATGTCGAAGGAAATGTATTTGAAGAGCTACCCGACTACGGTGAAGCAAAAAGGAGGGTTGTGATATTTTGACAAATGTACCCTCTGACTACATAACAATTTCAGATTTTCAGAAATTTTAAAGACTTTACTGTTAGGATTAAAATTATCTATTACTAAAATCATTTTACAATATTGACGAAGCCATGGCTGATAATTTTAGTATGTAAAGGATACATAGTTAAATTTACAGGTTTTTATTATTTCTCTTGTTTATGTTTTTACTATGTTGACTTTTCCTAGTGTACAAATTGTATCAACTAAGGAAATAAATTGATTTGATTTGATTTGAGATGAGAATATTTTCTTGTTTTATATCTTTTAGAGTGTGGTTTTTCAGTTAGTTATCTAGTTCGTATGAGCTAGTGGCCAACTCTAGTGACGGAGTTTTTAGGCCGCCTAAAGGCCTCCGTCATGGCTTAACGACTTAAAAGCCGGGGCTGACTGTAACGTGCCCTCCGAAGCACGGAAGCGCTCAGCTCGTAATGCCACTTGCGGTTACCCATCCCAATTGTGACCGCGCACAGCGTTGCTTAACTTCAACGATCAATCAAGAACGTCTAAGCTAAGCAAGCTGCGCCATGAGCGATTTTTCAGTAGTAAGGTTTTAGTTTTGGAACTTACTTTGTTCAACCTGCGTCGAAGCTCAAAATAAAAACTGAAATAATACTGCGTGACCCCCCCCCCTCAAATCGTATACGTCAAATTAAAAAATCTTCTAAAAATTTACAAATTATAAAAAGCAATTTTGTGCTCGTAGCCGCGATGCCAATAAAAATGAAGACTTCCATTTGTTTTATAATGATGTGTGCAATAAAATTGTGTATTGTGCAATAAAATCTGATTTACTCGACATATTCTATTATTAGTGACCCCCTCCAAAACTACAAGCTACGACCGCGCCTGCATTAATGTGCGTACGATGGTACGGAACCCTTCGTTTGCGAATTCGTCTTGCACTTGACCGGTGTTTTTTGTAAGATTCTGATGAATATGTTTCTGTTCCAGACTGGCCCTGCCTCCGTTCTTCATCTGCTTCCTCAGCATAAGCACGTGGTTCGGCAGCGGACTTATCTTCGCGACTGGGGTCGTCTACGGGATGATGGCGCTTGGCAAAAAGTCAGTATTTCTATTTATAAGTTCATGTGATCAAACGAGTTACTAACCCTTTAGATGTTTTATTGAAACTAAAACGGGTACTTCCCATATGCTCTATGGAACATGACGTCATCGGACAGAATAAGATATTTTTTCTTATTTTGTACTATGGAACTTGTAATACTTTTATTTCTCAAATTGTTCTATAGGAATAGGACAAGGTAAATAAGACCTCTTTATGATTACCTATCTTATCACACTGAAATCTAGAAAATAATAATAATTTATAAAACTCGGGTGGAAAACTAGTATGTAGTTCTATGAAAAAAATTGGGAAGAAAATGTGTCATTTTGTTCGATGACGTCATGTTCCATAGAACAAATGGGAACTACCCACTAAAACAGGTGCATTGAGAAGAGTATACTCATTTCGCTGGCATTTAAATGTGTCTAATAAGTCCTAATCACGGGACATATAGTTAGACAAACTGTTACTGGTAGTGACCCCGCCTTCCGATCCTAAGATCGTGGGATAAAATCCGGCCGTGTACTTATGGATTTTTCTGTGTCAAAAATTTATATGCGCTATACCAGTACTCTCAAACGGTGTACAATTTAAGGCCGACTGAGCTGAGAGGATGGAATAGGTGCTAGGCAAGCCTACGCCATCTAAATTCGTCCCGGGCACTACAGCCTCCCGTTAATGTAGGCAAAAATTTGCCTTCTGACGCTGTATAAACCATATAGTATAGATGGAAAAGGCCTTAGAGCCCATTGACGTACTGTTTTTTTTTTAATAATGAAGCTATTTCCTGTAAGTAGCAAGTGAGTGAAAAAGCGCAATACAATGTCAGCGTAATGTGTATATCGCACCAGTTGTTTATGAATTAACACAATTGAAGTGAGTTGGTGTTATTAACGTTGAGTGCAATTAATAAGACTAATGTGGTCCTACATCTGAACTACTTGGGAGTTGGGTTAACGAACGGAGTGCTATTCAGACTACTTGTTGTAATAATTTGATTGTGCTCAATTTGTGTGTATCTGAAATATATGTTTAACAATAAATATAACTTGGCTACGCTGCGTGTCTGTTTGTCCGAATGTATGTGTGTGCGTAAATGCCTATGCAAATGTGTGCGTATGTGTGAGTTTACAGTAAACGATCACGTGATGACGTGTGCCATTAATCTTGCGTCAAATATAAGACTGCTGTGGATTCTGCTGTGAATTTTCATAACTTACATACAAACATACATATTATCACGCCCGTATCCCTAATGGGGTGGGCAGAGCCATAAGTAAATATAAGAAAACTTGCAGCCACTTCTGATTTAGTCCTAAGATGTTGATATTGTGAACCATGGTGACAGGTGATCAGCCCATCGCCCAATTATGTGGTCCATCATAACTTACCTAATTAGACAGTCCCAAATGTTGCTCTCTTTCATATAAATAGTGATAACAAGGACAGCTATATAAGTTGGACTTTAGTACAATAGATACTCTGTACATAGTAATGTTTTATTATTATCAATGAGCTTTGTAATTTACACAGTAGATAATTATTTATCACTTCAATACGGCTCAATACCAATGATGTTAGCATGGCTAGTGGCCGACGCTAGATGGCGCTGACCCTTAGCGATGTGGTAAGATCGCTAGTATTGTTCTGACAAAACCTATGTAAAACTATGTTAACTAAGAAAATTCACCGAATCGACAGCAACAAGACTAGGGTAGGCTATTGGTCTTCGAAGACTCGCGTTTTGCGTCCTATTTGAAGACATTCCTTGTTTTGCTACATATTTTTAAGTGACGTACGAAGGGCGGTTATGGAACGCCTTTGTGTGAACAGAGAAGTTGACAAGTGCGTTATAGGTTAACATGGTAGGGCATGTCATGACGAGGGATGAATATCATGTGACGAGAAGAGTGTTATATGTCAATGTGGATGGATACAAGGGTAGAGGTTGACCGAAGAAAAGTTGAATTGCATGAAAGATGGCTTGAGTAAGAAGGAACTACAATTGGGAGATAGGGAGAAGGTAAGAAGGTATTACTGAGATGATAAAGGGGAGTGTAAGCAAAACACATGTTGTGCCGACCCCACCTATTGGGATAAGGATATGATGGATTGTGTGAAAGATGACTTGAGTAAGAAAGAGCGAATACGGCTGATACAGAGGTGTGAAAGGAAAACACATGTTGTGCCGAACCCGCATATTGGGATAAGGATATGATGGATTGCGTGAAAGATGACTTGAGTAAGAAAGAGCTGGTAGAGGGGAGATACAGGAGAAGAAATACGGCTGGTAGAGGGGTGTGAAAGGAAAGCACATGTGCCGACCCTACATAAGTGGGATAAGTTCGAAGGGCGGTAATGCAGCCACGGGTTATGTGGGACAGGGGGTCGCGGGACGACATGGCGGCGATGGCGGGCGCAGTGACGCCACCGGGGCCCGGCGCTCCGCTGCAGTCGCAAGACCACAGCGTCACCCTCATGGAAGACCCTGACGTCTGGCGCCCCAACTAAGAGGCAATAACAGTAGACCAGCTTGGCGCACTAGACCAGCTTGGCACACTAGACTAGTTTGGCATGTAGCGACCGTTCCCTTATTTTTGTTTTTAAAAGAATAAAAACCGTGATATCAGGACTTAAAACTGGGTACTGGGTGTTACGTTAAACTTTTAATATGGATTACTATATTTATTTCTATTATTTTGTCAAAATACTCTTTAAGCCATGCCAGTAGTGTTTACTGCAAAAGTACTGTGTAAAAGTACAACTATTCTTTTTGTAAAAGCATGCGTAGACGCATCCGCCTCGAAGGAACATTTTGTTTTTCGGCTTTTTATTTTTGCACAGGTATTGTTTTGCACTTTTTTCAGATGGCGGCAATATTTTGTTATTTTGCACAATCATCGCATGATTGGCACACCGATATATTTGTATTAGAATGTGCTTTAGGATATTCCTTTGTTTGTAGGATTGTGAAGTGATTGCTCTGTAGCGCTATTTTGTTATTCAAACGAACATACCTTTTACTTTATGTTGATAAGTAGAATATAATTCTGAAAGTAGTTTTTTGCAAAATATAAATGCAATATCTGTATGATACGCTCTAAATATCTCTAAAAATCTAGTTTAAAATATTTATATAGCTGTTGATTCTGTTCGCTTTACCAAACTAAACTTTGTTTGACAGCTCTTAAATTACAGATATAGTCGTTCTCTCAGAATAGAGAATCAATTTCTTTAATCTATTTATTTAGCGTTCTTATCTATCTACAAGAAAGAGACGGAAAAATTTTAGTTAAACAAAAAAAAAATTGGTTTTGTTTTGGAAAAAGCACAACAGATGCCAATGGCATGGTGGATTTCAGTGCTTTATTTATTTATTTTAATACATCTTGTTTGTGTTCAGGGGTTCCATAGAAGATATGAGGACGTCGGCAGCCAATCTTGAGGCGGGTCTGGGCCAGCCAACGTCGGCGCCGCGCGCCAATCTCGTCTCCAACGAGCAGCCTGTCAGCTTCACCGGGGCCCCCACGCGGCATTGACCCTAGACACCTTGAAATAAGGTTCAATTTACCTTGTATGTAGCCTATCAGTACTGTGTCCGCGCGGTCCAGACCTTAGACTCTAGAGCGTTTGTAGTAAGGATCATTTTACCTTGTCCGTATTACTACAATACTGTCGCGACACGAGCACCCCGTCAACTTCATCGGCGTCGGCGTCCCCACGCAGCATTGACCCTAGACACCTTGAAATAAGGTTCAATTTACCTTGTTTATAGCCTATCAATACTGTGTACGGATTTTAGACTCTAGAGTGTCTGTAGTAAGGTTATTTATACCTTGTGCACTATATTCTATCAATACGTGGGATTGACCCTGGACACCTTGGAATAAGGCTTCGTTGCCTATCAATACTGCGTCTTCGCGGCACTGACTCTAGAGCCCTTGAAATAAGGTAAAACTAACTTTTATTACAAGGGCTTGTGCGTTGTATCTTATCAATAATATGTCCACGCTGAATGGATTTTAGAATTCTAGAGTCTAATGCGTTTGTAGTAAGGTTCGTTTTATCTTGTCTGCATCCTATCAATACTATACTATATCGAGGACTCTAGATACCTTGGAATAAGGTGAAATTAGCTCATCGTCTTAAGGTCTACTTTACCTCACCACTTCAGTATTGGTGGTTAGAACTAGCGGTTGGCAAGCGCGGCGTATACTTTCAACCATTATTTATTATATCATAAGTAATCTAATGAGACTTCAATCAAATTCTAATCAGCTCTGCTGGTTTGAGTTAAGATTCATGAATTATTTATTAATTTCTGGATGTGTCAAATGCCCATGTAATACTTTCCGGTCTCATGTATCCATTTTCTTAGCCTAGTAAAGCATTTTATATAGGAAAAACATATATGGATGTTTCAGTAGACGAACACAAAGAGTTATTCTTATAAATGTGTAAAATATCTGGTGTCATGTGTTCATCATAAAAGACGAAAGCATTTTCTAAATATATTTTATAGTTGTCTTCTTAAAATGTAGTTTAGCTGCCAATGTAGACCAGTGTCCTCCAAACCAAGTTTTTTAGTTCTTCTAGCGAACTCCATTTAGAAATATGAGAATATTTTTGTCGTCTATCTACAACACGTTACACATAAATATAAATAGAGTAGTAAATAGGTACCTACCTACATATATATTCATAGTGGCACTTTCATATATGTACTAGACATAGATGTGTGTATGTTACCATATCGAACAATCCCTTTCAACCGAGGCTATAATACTTAATATGTGTGGTATGTAGCTGGTGTGAACTCATTCGAAA
The DNA here is from genome assembly GCA_949320045.1 of Scotopteryx bipunctaria. Taxonomy (NCBI): domain Eukaryota; kingdom Metazoa; phylum Arthropoda; class Insecta; order Lepidoptera; family Geometridae; genus Scotopteryx; species Scotopteryx bipunctaria. Next base: position 12,788,027 of record OX439441.1, read on the forward strand.
GTCATTGTACTTTTTGAATGGACCAAGTTAGCAAATTTTACAGTCTTTAAACATTTTGTGCTGTTATCCTATTAATATTATAAAAACAAAAGTTTGTCGTATACTATTTATCCGGGTACAACGTGAACGAAGCCGCGGGCATGCACCCAATTATTTATAAAAATAGTTATAACTACATATTTCAATCACTTGTAGGTATAGACACTGTATTTATATCCGAAATACAGCAACAGTGTTAAACAGAAGTTATTCTGTGCTTATAATAGCTTCAAGCGTCACTGTATTAAATTATTCTTATATTCCTGCAGCTCTTATTGATATTTGAAGATGAGTTATACATTTTTGCCAATTAATAAAGGCTGTGGGAGATTAATTTGTTTCCTTAAAAGAGTGCCAGTTGCAGGCAAATCAAAAAATGGTTGGCCTTGGCGCAGCATTTACCAGGCTGCGCCAATTTAGGTGATTTAGGCACAGCCGCCCGCAATAAGTAGCATACCTGCGTATATTTCATAAAATTCAAAGGTGACAAAGCATTACAATAAAAATATAGAAAAAAAAACTCACAAAATATGTGTATCTAACCATCTTTGTTGATCTCAGAATTCATGAAATTTGAGTTTGCTATGTTATTGCAGGTGATATATAATTGTTCGCTGGGTAAATAGATTTGCATTCGGTTGCCACTTATCCATTTCTCACAATTTATTTGGTAAAGTAGGGCGATTTGAGATTATATTCATTGGTTATAAGATTGTATTATGAGGTGGAACCAGTTTTCCTGGGCATATTTTCACTGCTGATAAAGAAATTAAAACTGTTTTTTTATAGTAAAAAGAGAAGTAAATTACTTTATCAGCTCGTGAAGATATATTGTATATCGCCTCCCTTAATAACTGCCTGAGAAAAATCCAGCTTATCTTATAGTTCTAGAATTTACTTGACATTGGTGTAAAATGTTTTGTATGCCTAAAAATCCCATAATTTGTATATTCTATAATATATTTTTAGCGTTATTTATTTATGTTTATGCTCATGTGATAATTTAGTATCATGAATTTAGGTTCGACTGCAATGTAGAGGGTAATAAATGTTTGCATTCCAAATTGCACTGAAAATGGGTCTTTACTTTGCTTTCCAGATATTAACAATTACAACAATGTCAATTTGTTATAAAACGTAATTGTGTAAGTATATTACTGTAATGTAGTTAGTCTAAATTATTATTTTATCTTCATAAAATAATATTCCATTCTAATTGTTTGATACTAAAATGTGTATTCTATCTACAAATATATCATTGCTTACGGTAATTAAATACTTAGCAAAATTATCTTAGTGTAATTGAAATATCACTAAAATATTGTTACTTGTTCATTGATGTTTAAAATCACTGTTATTGTAATTTCAGATTTATGAAACACACCGCCCATCGAGCATTTAACTAATAGAGTAGTAAAATGAGCCATGCAATTCCTTAACTGATATGATGATATGCACCTGTATAATAACAATTCACGCTCGCACTGAATCAGTACCAAACCAACAAGTGATCTGTGTGTGTGTCCGTCTCCCGATACTCGAAAATATTCAAAGTTTGGTTTTATAACCCATAATGCCGTATTGTTCTATTCGGTGGTGTGGAAAAAACAGCAAGACATCGAATTTTAAAACAGACGGAATCACGTTTCATCGGTAAGCATCAATAAACTATAAATTTATTTCAATTCACAACCATTTATCACGGCTCAAGTTAAACTGGTCAAATAAAACGAAACAATGGACGCTTGTCTATGCGTCTTGCTCTTACCTAGGTGTAACCTATATTATGCCATCCTTTTTATTCATTACACGTGTTACTAGTGATGCTGCACTGTCATAATCAAAATTAGTATCGATATTTATCAGAAAAGGTTATTTATGACAAACAAATAAGTACCTAGATATAATAAATTGAATAAGTAGGTACATTTGAAGAACGGGGCGTCCTCTAGTTTATATCTATACTAATAGTATAAATAGGAATTAAGATTTTATGTTTTTTGTTTGTAACGAAATCCGGGATCCGTAAGAAAATTGCAATATTGTAACCCAAGGTAGAAAATCCAAAACAGTTTTTGGCGTGTGGCTCCGAAGTTACTGGACCGATTTCAAAAATTCTTTCAACAATAGAAAGCCCCTTTATCAAGGTCTAGTATAGACTATAATAAATATTTTCAAAAAATTAGGGATCCGTAAGAAATGTAACCCAAGGTAGAAAACTAAAAATAGTTTTTGGCGTGTGACTCCGAAACTACTGGACCGATTTCAAAAATTCTTTCACCAATAGAAAGCTACATTATCAGGGTCCAGTATTGTTATTATTTCGTACACACGCGCGCAAACATACACGTAAACATAATACATATTAAACTTTATTTGTATTCCACTTAACAAACATTGCTATCGATATCGATATGAATATTTTATTGCACAGCTCTAGTTCAATACTTGACATTGAGTCGGCCAATCAGAGCGCAGGGGCGGGCCCACTGTTTTGGTGGAATTCGTTTTCGAACAAAACGAATAACATTACTGCTCTATTCAGTTAAATGCTCGATGACACCGCCCTACCACAAGACGCTAACGTTATTTAGTTAAATTTTAATACCTCTCAGCAACTGATAATTCATGAAAGTTACGGGGTACTATGAGCTTATACAGATTGAGGGGCTTTTGGGCCGCATGAGCTAAACCTACATAAAAAAACGAGCAAATATCCAATCTGTATATCCATCAAAATATCCTATCATGGTTTACGCCTACCCATATGGGAAACAAGACGTAATGTATTTATCAAAATATTCGACAGCGTCTTCTGGTAAGGGCCGCAGATTCGACATACCTAGTTAATCGACACGGCAAAGTATTATTGTGTATAAGAGAGACCCTAGTCGTAGGTAATGTTCGTTAGGTTAAAATTTTGCTCACAGCCAAGTATAGGACTTAGAATAGTTTTTTTAGCTGCATTATTGAATTTATTTTGAGCCTCGTTCCTCTTGTTTCGTGCTTCCTTTCAAGAACGTCGCCAAGGGGGGAAGGGTGTGGTAGCTGACTAAACATTTCCATCCTCTATGTATCAACTTGCCCCCCCCCCCCACCCCCCTATGTGTTGGCGACGCTCTTGCTTCCTTCATCATTTTAGGGCTTGAGCATACATAATTGATGCAAATATTCTTAATTGATATTGTGAATGTTGTGTGTATAAAGTGCTTAGGACCAAGTAAAATGGAGTTCTTTTACTTTTAAATTTTGCTCTTTTTTTCTTCGGTTCTATAATTTTTTTAAATAATTGTATTCAGTTTATTATTTACTTAAGAGTTGTAAATAACTTATGGAATTTAATGTTGGGAATTAATAGCTAAATCATATTTTATTGCTTAAGTACTATTAATTGTTAGTAAAGAATATTTGTTGGCTGTAAATTATTTACATTGGAACAGTTTGAAGAACTTTAAACTTGTGTTTTTGTCTTCCTAATATAAGTTGAGTACTTATGAAATTATTCATGATTATTTTTTTCAATTTTTTACCGAAGACTTGCTCTTCTTATATACAGTTCCATTGTTATTTTACATGAAGTATGTGTGTAATTAATCACGTATCAGTATATATAGTTGTATAGAATAAGCAATAATGTATATTTTCTGCATTCAGAACAGGTTTTTTCAAAATTGAATACATACAGAGTTTCATCATGGTAAGTACATAATTTGTGATATCCACGGGGAGTTTCGGGAACCCTAGGGTTCAGAAATATGCAACTGTTGGGTTTTAATAATTCGTCACTGGAAAGGCAAAATTACGTAAGCGCCAAAATGGCGCCAAATAGGCATATTAAGTTATTATCCTAAAATAGCAGTCCAAATACAATAATATGAATTGCTGGACATAGAAAATGAAAAAAGAATAAAATCTTACGTTGACGTCATCAAAATTCGATAATTAGGTAGAAAGTTATGATTAAAAATACAAAAAAAATGAACTTCAAACGGCTTTTTCTCGATTGGCGCTTACGTAAATTTGCCTTTCCAGTGACGAATTATGATTATCAATGATCCCTACTTATTATATTTCTATCATAAATGATGGCCACATGAGTTGCGGAGAGATTTAATGAATCAGTGACTTATCTGAGTGCAGCAAATGTGTCATTGTTGTAAGCAGTTGAAGTTGTTTCTTGTCAAGTTAATGTTACTGTTAGAATGCATATCTGTAATAAATGTGTGTATATTGAAATGTGTTTTATTGATATCCCTTTTTAATCTTTCCCGTGGCTTCGTGGCTATATGTTAGTCCAGCACATGTACTATGTATATTCCAAGTTTCATTCAAATCTGCTCAGCCGTTTAGGCGTGATTGAGGCATAAACATACAAACATCCTCACATACTTTCCCATTTATAATATAGTAGGACTAGTGGGAACACAATGTACCTTTTAGGAGATGGATTTCGGGAATTCCTTTTTTAGTGCACCTCTACACCAAAAGAGGAATACACCCTCTAATTTTTAAACTTCTAGGACATATTGTTATAGGCTGTGCATTGATTGTTAGTCAATCAGTCATGTGTTTTATACATATAGATAGGTACTAGTTACTGCCTGTTATTTCGCTCACGTTACCTGGATAAAAAGTAGTCTATATGTTATTCCAGCAGGCTGTTGTATATTTCAAGTTTCATTCAAATCCGTTCAGTCGTTACGGCGTGCGTGATTGAGGCTCAGATGCACACATCATGTGTAAATAAATGGCAGATTAAATTGACACTACCACATAGTTACTAGTTTTTTCAAACCAGTGTGGTGAAACAAATAGTATTTGTGGACATTTCACACAGCGCCATCTAGCCCCAAACTAAGCAAAGCTTGTACTATGGGAACCCAGATGGCTGATAAAATTTGATGGTGAAAGGCTTTAAAGTGCGCCTCAAAGGCTCATTTGTTGCACTTGACACATGTTTTCGAACTATTAATGGATATTTTTCAAATAAATAAATAACCCTTTTGGTAGGAAAGTATAGTGCTATTTGTAAACAATTATACATATATTGCATAGTTTTTTACATAATAATTTTATTTACATCTTTCTTAGTAAAGTAACATATAACATCGACTATTAATAGTATATTCTCTCAGGTAGGCTTTTACTAAAGCTTTTTAGATACCTGCAACAAGGAAAAAGCATTAGAATGTCAATAACGCCACGCAAGTCATGTTATTTGTAAGAACTGGGATAAACTATCTTTTTTAATTTACTGAAGGGATATCGCCTCCTCAATATGATGGACCACCTTTATAGGCGATAGGCTGATTACCTATCACCATGGTTGACCATATCCATCTTAGGATATGGAATCAGAATTGGTTGCAAGTTTAAGAGTGCTGGTAGTTGTTGCGGGATCAAACCTAGTTGTGTATGTATGTATGGCCTTAGATTAATTTATATATGAATATACTGAAGGGATAACACATGCACCAATGATCCAATATTAGATCCAGATAAGTACTTGAATACCTATCCGTACAGGTGTCACTCAATGCATGCTGTCCGAAATACATTGCACTTTGTGTTTATGCGAACACGGAAGACCAACGCTGGCAAGGCTGGCCTTTTTTGTTACCTACCCTATTTTGTAAGTGTCGACTAGTGCCTTAAAATTGAATTTTAGTTTGTAAAAAATAAATATTTTACTTTCTTTCTTTCAAGCAGGGAAAGCGACTTACTAGATATTTGCTTAAATATAGCCCCGGTGATAGTCCCATGCCTCTGGATTAGGCACTTCTTCTTCTCCGTTTCAAGGCACACTGTGGGAGGCTTCAAGTTGGGTTGCAGCTTGCAGGCCTGCTCCGATATAGCGACTATGATGCCAGCCGAGTCGACGTGAGCAGACCCCTTGGAAGCGAGGCATAGCCCCTGGTGGTCCGCTACTAGACACCCGTTTATGTTGGGCGTTGACATTATCTCCTCGACAACTTTGTCCAGTTCCTTTTCCATGACTTCAGCTTGTAATACTCCAGTTATAACAAAACAAAGTACTCTGTGTTATATTCGTTGATTCGTACTTCGTAGGTATTGAAAATGGAAACAACTTGTACCTACTTTGTTTTGTTTTCAATTTTGGTTTGCCAGGTCTGTATGTCGTCTCTCATAATTGACACTTGACAGTGACAGTGACATACATTTAATTAAATACATGTATGTCATCATCGTGTCGAATATCGATGTTAGTAACGATTTATTTATTTTTTGCAGGATGTAATATTGGGACGTGTCTGACTACCCCATTAGGCATCATCAAAATAATCTCACAATAACATAGATCGAAGAGGATGTCTTGTCTACCAGTACAATAATATTACAAATATTGTGCGCCTCGACAATTTTCGTATACCTTCTGAAATAGGTAGGTACGAACATTGTTCTGAGGAACAAACGCGATGATGAAATGTCATATGTTACAAACTTGTTACAAATGTTAGGTACAATATTACCTACTTATGTACTTAGATACATATTTTTTTTCGGGTTGGTTCAGTTATTATTTTAGTTGCATATTTGGACAAATTCTGTTTTCATACAAAGCACGAAGTTTGCCGTGGCGCACAATATTTGTGGTACTACTGTACATAAGTACCTAGATCGGAAATACTGTTCGGTTATAACAATAATTATAATGATGCTCGTGATATTTTTGAAGAATGTCATGTGACGAGAAGAGTGTTAGATATGAATGTGGAAGGATATGTGGGTAGAGGTAGGCCAAAGAAAAGATGGATGGACTGTGTGAAAGATGACATGAGTAAGAAAGGAGTGAGCGTTGAGATGACTTCTGACAGAGGGAAATGGAAGAGAAATACATGTTGTGCCGACCCCACATAAAGTGGGACGAGGGCAGGGAAATGATGATAATGATGATGCTCGTGATATTTTATGGACGTACCTAAGTGCTTACAAGACACGTAGTTTAGAGGTTGAATGACTTGTTTCTTTGTACGGAAGTGTGGCAAAGACCCACAACCACAAGGTTGTATTTATTTGCAAGGTTGCAGGGTTTCTGTCCATTAGGCATTCCGTTCTATACCTAATCAAACCGTCTCGTCCATCCCAGAAAGAAAAAAGAATCAGTCAAGTGCGGGTCAAATTCGCATACGGAACCCTTTGTTGTATGTTAATATAATGTGTTTAGTTTCTTGTATGGGGTCCACTTTTTTATTCCTTTTTTTTAATTATTTGTTGTAAAGCGGCAATAGAAATACACACTGAAAATTTCAACTCTACTTAGTACGTTTCATGAGATAGGTACGTACAGCCCGCTGACAGACGGATAGACGGACGGACGGACAGCGGAGGCTTAGTAATAGGGTCCCGTTGTCACCCTTCAAACTTTTTAAAGGACTATTCTTTACTGTTTCGGGCTGGGACGGTGACGATGACGCAGTCTTAATATGGGACGAGGTAGTGAGCAGAGACCCTTAGAATGTAAAGTACACTTAGGTACTACAGTCGCGACCAAGACCTTCAACTTCTAGTAATTTAAACTGAGCATGTCACTGTTTATGAAGCGCTCGTGGCGTAGCTCTTGCTTAGACGATCTTGATTGATCGCTGAAGTTAAGCAACGTTGTGCACGGTCACAATTTGGATGGGTGACCGCAAGTGGCATTACGAGCTGAGCGTTAAATTGTCGGTCCCGGCTTTTAAGTCGTTAAAAAATACTACAAAAAAAATGTGCAAAAAGTCACTCGACCCATCCAATTACTGACCCGCGCCTAGTGTTGCTTAGCTTCAATGATTACGAAAGTAATTTTTTTTTTCTTATTTGGGTCCCCATTTTATAAATTTTTATTCATTGTTGTTATGATGGTAATAGAAAACATACTCTGTGAAATTTCAAATCAGAGGGCCTAAACAACTTTGAGCTTTTCATTTGGGTATAGCAATTCATTGATCGATTTTATAGCGAAAAATCCTAAGCGATTTTTGTAATTTTCGTAAATAGGTCCAAATTGTAGGTGAATTGTACGCGACTCAAATCAGCAGCAGATTCATATTTCGCCGTAAAATGGTCGAAATTATGGTAAATCGTACGCAATTTAATTCAACAGCAGATGGCCTCTTTAACCCACTTTTAACAGATTATGTATTGCATTTATCGTCAGATCGGTCGGTAAGTCTTTTTAAACATTTACCTTGTCATTGAGCTAAATCGATTTACCGAGTGAATAGGGGTAGAAGATCGAAATTAACGATGTTCCTAGAACCATTCGGAATTTTACCATTATGAGTTGTTAAATCTTTGGTTTTACTGAAAAATATTAGTTTTACTTCTACGGTTAAGTAGAAGGGCTTCGGGCTTTTACCTTACATAGGTAACAAGTAAAGAAATGTTTATAAAACATTATAATGCAATTACCTTATGTTATTTTTAAGTGCAATAAAGAATTTGAATTTGAATTTGAATTCTATCTATCACTTTAGAAAGGTAGACTGGTACTAAGGTACTTACAGCGAGTTGCATGGGTAGGTGTATACCTACCTACATTCTACAAAACCAGTCGCACGCAGCCGTCTAGTTCAAACTAAAATTCAAATGGATGAACTTGTTTATTTTTTATTCTTGTAACAGCTTCGGCACGCATAAATTAACAATATTCTTCTGAATGCCAAGTTTTTGGTTTGTTGGTATTTATCCGCGGCCGCGGTGGGACGTGTTGACCTTAGGCTATTTTCGCCATGCTGCAATTGATTGTTTATAGTTTGTTGATATTCCTGACGCTGCTGGCTGTGGCTGACATCGTCAGCTCGTGCATGGAGGACGAGGGAGTCAAGAAGAGATGCAGGTTCATGTCTGGTACGTACCCAAACTACCAACCTATACCAATGACCTCCACTGATTTTAAGCTTATAAAAATAAGTCTGTCTGAGGATGTTATGTTTGTGACTTGACCAAAATCGTAACGGCTATACCGAATTGGATAAAATAGGTAGCTGAATGAAATTACTGAAACAGTTTATGACTTAGATAGAATAGCATATGTTTTGAGTGTTAATACCTATAAATATAATCTTAGGTATTCAACCAATCGACTTGCTTACTCTTTTTACTAATATCTGGGCAGGCATTACCTATAGGCACCTTACCTACTAAGCAGCGTAGCGTAACACCACCGTAGCGCAGATAATTTAATTTATGGCTAAGTACGATTAACTATACACGGGCTAATTACTGATGGATGATTAGGCTATCAAGAGCGCTGATGGTATAGCGGCGTTCTAATAGTTCATGGTCATGAGTTCAGACCCGACGATGCAATAATGTTTTTTCCTGTTAAAGTCATCAAAAGTGAAGGAAAACCTCAACCTGAAATCTAGCAAAAGTGTTATTACCCAAGATGCAACCAGCTGTTTTGTTTAGGAAAGTTCCACCTATCAAATGAACGAAGTATCGGTCATATTGGTCGTAATTATGTAAATAATTTCTTTAATATTTAATGTAAATGTAAGATGGATGGTGTGAAAGACTACATGGTTTAAAAAAGCAGAGACGACTGATGATAGAAGGGAATGAAAGAAGATAACGTGCTGTGCTGACCCCACATAGAGCAGAGTAATGGCAAGAAGATGATAATGATAGGTACTTGTTAAAACTTTACATGCTGTAAGACCAAACCGTTTCACACGTAGATTCTTGACTCTATAATGAAGGGTAAAAACTCGATTCTTGGCGACCTTGAAAACTGTAGAAATCCAGGCTGGTAACACACTGAGGCGTCGGCGAATGAGTACAGTTGTGAAATATCTTCATAATAAGCATTTATAGTTATTGCTATTTAGCAATGTCCTGATAAAACATGAGGTTGACCTTTCTTTCACTAGTTATTCAGCTTTTTGCTTTCCAGTTATTATTACTAAATACCTACCTACCCACCACGTATATCCTGGTATGCAACAATCGTTCATACAAATGAATATAATGTTTTTTTTTTGTTTTGGGCGGTCAAGGTGCTTTGACCTCCGTGTGCTCGACTCGTAGAACACTGACGTTTTCAAAATCAACGTCATCGGATTATGTAATTAAAACGCTAAACAGTTGACAAGGATTTATTTGCAGCTTAAGTTTTTCAAGTCAAGTAGTACCTATCGTCCTATAGGTATATAGCGCGAAGAACTCACGGCCGTTGGGGCAGAAAGGTACCAGAGTGGAGACCACACGCACCGGAAAATGCAGCGTAGGACGGCCCCTAACTAGATGGAAAGACAACCTAGTAAAGGTTGCTGGGAGCCGTTGGCTACAGGCCGCACAAGATCGGTCGCTCTGGAAGTCTATGGGGGAGGCCTATGTTCAGCAGTAGACGTCATATGGCGTAATATTTGGGTAGATTTATCGTCTGCACTGTGTTCAAAGTTCAATATTTAGGTACTTTATTTCATAGGATTTTGAGTATCACTTCTTGATCTATGTTGAATTTACGACTGTCCGTAACACGGCCAAACGTGGAAGATACAGGCAAGAAACTACGCTTGGCTATTTTTTTTTAATTATCTCTTGACAATCATGCTTAAAAAACGAGTTGGAGCATTATTCACTCCCAAACTTTTTTGTCTAAAATAATCAAAAAAATATTTTGTAATAAGCATTTTTAAACATTTATCTCGCTTGGGACTTTTTTATAGAAGCGTCGAATTGCCCTTTAAATGATTTGTTAACTTTTTGTCCTTGGCTCTAGTATTAACACTATGATTATCAATATTTTTCGTATATTTCATAACTGAAGTACGACCATAGGCTTTAGGTAAACTTTGATATTAAAAGTACTAAGTTAATATACGCAACGCGGCCTATCATCATTATAATTTAGAACATTGCAATTACAAGTGAGTGTTGTAAATAGTTTTACTCAGTCTGCTGTACACATTCAGGAGTACCTACCTACCGTAAAGTTTGGATAATGGAAGTACCTAGTTTAATACCTATTTCAGGCACCAGTCTCTCACAAAATAGGTTAACTAATTACCTAAAATTTATGTGATTATTTTTACTGTTCTGTTTCCCCCCCCATATTGTACTGTTTATATATATTTTTTAATAATATTATGTTAATCTTAATTTTGTTGAAGAGAAAATAAAAATATATTATTATTATTATTATTATTATTATTATTATTATTACCCAGAGATCGAAAAAGCTCTGCATGTAAAATATCAGTATGGCAATCTGCTAATGTGCTTCTAAAAGTGCTAATATGCTTCTAATGTGCTTTAACAAAATAATAAATAAAATCAAATTCGGCAATACATAATTTTTTTTCAGCTTAGGTACTTTTATTAATTCTGCCCTACTAATCGCACTTGCAGTAATCGCCATTTTTGGGTTTTTCACTTTTTTGCAGAAATGGTATTTCCAAGGGGCTAAATCTATAGGTACCTACATAAAAAATAATTTTCATTATATTTTTTACTAAGTATAAGTATATAACATTGACTTGCTGCAGAGATATCTAAAAATTATGATTATCGCGTTTTTCTCGGAACCGCTATTTTGCAAGTACTGCATTTACGAGGGCAGAATTAGACTCTTTACCTACTCATTTGAATTTTGTGCTCAGCGAAACCTATCGGACTAAATTACTTTACTTACGACATCATTATTTCTTAACTAGCGGTCGCCCGCGGCTCCGCCCGCGTGGATGTCGGTTACCGCTGCAAAAAGCCTACCCAGGAAAGACACGGTCAGTCGCGAGGTCGGCTCCCTACGCAGCGGTCGTGCAGCAGAAATCGTAATATTTTAATTTCGCCATAACTTCAAAACCAAACGTCCAATTTTAATCATTCAAAGACCAAATATTATTTCCATAAACTGTTCTTAGTGATGAAATAATTTATTTTGATAAGGATTAATAGCATGAGTAAAATAAACGCGTTTAAATGTAGTCCAAAAAAAATTCAAGATTTTTAAATAAAAAAATGGTTGCTGTGCCTCACTCGACATAGATGGGTATAGTGTGTCGCGGACTTTTTTGTAGATATTTATAAGATCTACAATTAATTAGAACATTTTATGGTTCTATCTTTTATAGTTTAGGCAGCGTACGCAAAATAAGTAACTTTTCTGGTTGATTTTTTACACCTTGTGTCCGAAAAACCCAAATATCTTACGGAACCCTATTTTTTTCCAAAATAAAATATAGCCTATGTTACTCGTGGATAATGTAGCTTTCGAATGGTGAAAGAATTTTTAAAATCGGTCCAGTAGTTTTTGAGCCTATTCAGTACAAACAAACAAACAAACAAACAAAGTTTTCCTCTTTATAATATTATTATAGTGTAGATTTTTTGGTCAAGTGTCTTAATTAAGATAGCTAGTTTGTATTTGCGTATATGTGTTGAACTTCTCGATTCTTCTTGATTTATTGATCGAGCGAGCGAAGGTTTCTGTGGCAAATTGGGCGATTTGGCGTTTGTATGTATGTATGTTTGTGAATATGTTTGTTAGATCCATCGTTAGATCATAACTTTCGAACCATTAATCCAATCTGTATGAAACTTGGTAGGTCAATAAATAGTGCTAAGAAGATTTTGCTGGGAAGCATATGAGCATAATCGGTGAAGGGGTTATAAAGATAACGAAAATAAAAAAAAAGTTTTTACAATTGTATCAAGTAGGTTGTCATATGAAAGAGCTTTACTTGTACATTCTAAAATGGTTTTTATTTTTATTCTAGGATGTATAGTTTTAGAAATACAGCGAAATAAGTAAAACTCAAAACTGTTATAACCTGAGCTCATTCTTGCTAGAGTTTTGATGTATTCGTAGTTCAGGTTAGACTGGAATTATATGGTCGAATTTGAATCAGAAGAGAAGTGACAGAGATGTACAAGGAAAATAACTTTGGAACCATTTGCTCTTTTCTTTTAATACCTGTTGGTCAAGCGTGAGTTCGCCATGAAAATGAGCGATGTTGCCAGAATATTTCTTAATGCTTATAATTCAGTTACTTCAAAGGATCATTTCGTTGCATCAAAAAAAAACATTTGGACAGCAGAAGTTGGTACAAAGTGTGTAAGCAGGTACCTCACTCAGGGCGGACGCAAATCTTGCGGGTTGTGGACATCGCGCGTGAGATCTAAGTTCGAAGCGAACTACATTTTTTTAACTAGGTACATCGTTTCGGTGAGCGATAGTGTCCTCAAAACAGGCAAATCAACTTCGTCATGGTGTCGAAGATCTTACTGCCTAGTCTTTCGTTAATTTAATGTCTTTCGTTTCCTTTCACAGGCTGCCATATTTTCTTAGGATCACTAAGGTTAAAATAACTACAAAAGTAGGTAGGTATTGGTAGGTACTGTAGGTATTATGACAAAATAAAGATTTTTGGCATACTTACTGTGTTGAAATTCTATTCAATAGTTTCTCACGGTTATGAAATTTTAACATGACCTGTGGGGCTAAAAAGGCCACATTGAGCAATTCATCTATAGCAATTCATTTTTTAATTTTATAGCTATTCTATTGTAATAATTCTAAAATGGTCCAAATCGTAGGTCAATTGTATGCAATTCAATTCAGTAACAGATCAGATTAAGTGACCTTTTTAACCCCCCTGATGTCGGTCGTCGTGAGATTCTTTTGAACCCTAAAATGTAGCTGAGCTTACCCAAAAATTACAGTGAGACGAGTTGACGATTTTTTTGCTATTTATCAATCTCATCCCAAATATTTCGATTTAGCCAACAAAAAGAAACTTACAAATATAATTTACAAAATACAAAAGAAACAGTCGGGCTATCTAAAGGCCGTTGCAAACGGTCTATAGATAGCTCACCTGATCCAGCTCGTCAGAAGGTGGAAGCCAACAAGAAAATAAAAACAATCATCATCATCATCATCTTGCCCTTATCCCACTGTACATTATTAGTAAAATAATATGAAATATTTTGTTTCAGCACCTTACTACTTCGTGAAGAACAGAATAAAAGGCCTGAGGACCCTGAAAGAGGAAGCTACTGAGCCCCCCGCAACCACGGAAACAAAACCGAACACCATCTACGAAACTGTTTGATATCTCTCTATAGATAAATTCGTGTTTTAAGTAATTTTGTTAACTAGGTTTAATACAATAGAGTAAAATGTGGGACGGTAGCTATCCAGTGACAGCTACCATCCCGAGTCACATTTTACGCTTTTTATGCTTGGATTCCGAGGACCAAAGGATCGATGAAAATACCTGTCTATATTTTCTGAAGTACATAATAATGTCTCCATCTATTTTTGTAATAATAATAAATAAATTTTTATCTCTGTAAACTTACAACAAAATGGCTGTGGATAACGCAATATAGTTTTACAGCATAAAATAGGTATATTTGTTTAAGTACTTATCTATAAAAATTAAATATGTATGTAAGTAAGTCAGTTAATTTTATTTACTTCCCTCTTGAAAGATTTGGGCGATGTTGAACGCCTGAATAAGTTGTAAGAGCAAAATATATATATAAGCCTCTTTGCTCATATTTTTTTGCAGGCGCGCCAATAATTTTTCTAAAACTTTGTTTTCTGTGAAAAATCAACCGTTCCAAAGCGGTGGTCGTATAGCGGTTACCACAATCTCTAATGAAGCATCACAAACTAATAATCTTCGTTTATCAAATCTCCGATAACGCACATTTATTGGTCGCCGATTGGTAAGAAATCGGTGGGCCAAAATTCGGTCAAACTTGCTGTGATAAATTTGAATGTCGCTCAGTCGAGTTGATGATTAGTTATCGAGTCGTGGATTGGCCAGGGCCAGTCAGTACACATTGTGTCGCCATGACAGAACGACGCGTACCCACTTCATAAACATTTAAATTTTCAAAAAAACTTCTGAATATATATTTTTTAAATTGAAAGTGTATTTACGATGTTATATTCGCTTTTTGTGATAGTGTTGGCGTTAGTGGGTGCTGTTGTCTTAGCGTTTTGGCTTCTGGATTCACTATGGAGTGTACTGGAGCTGATATCCTCGTACCTGATGCCTTATTTCCTACCCTCGGAGGTCCAGCCTTTGGCGAAGAAGTTCGGACCTTGGGCAGGTAGGCTTCAAAATTTTATGGCTTTATCGTTTAACATTGACTCTATTAATTAGTATTCAATATATATCATGCATGCGTAATGTTACAATACACCCGCATAACTCAGTACATTCAATTGCGATACCTACAACAATAAATTGTTTTTGCCTGCATAAAATTATTATTGTAAAATTAAAAAGACAAGGTAAGTGTTCGTAAATTACCTACATTTCAATAACGAACGTGCTTGTTTGCCCATAATTATTAAACATAATTTTATTTTACCTACAGCCAGTTTGGTACTTCTTAAAGGTAAGCTTATTAGCCTTTTAACATTTTTTCTGGGGCGAAAACCGTAGTGCGTTAAAATCTTTTGGAGAGGTCAAAACTCAAAAATCAAGTTTCAAATCGAGTCAATGAACTTGTTCTAAAATTGGTAGGAATACAAAAATACTGCCTCATCCAAATACCTGACTACCCGTAGTTAGTTATGCATGTTATAGGTACATATTTTGAGTCAAAACATGTTATCGTAGCATAATGTGTGCGTTGAAGTCTTTGGTATGGAGAAATCGACGATATTTCAGACATAGAGGTAGCAACTTTGGAGGGCAAAGTCAAATTCAAAGTCAAAACCAAGCTTAGCAATTTTTTTGGAAAATTATCCCTTAACAATCATGTTTATAAAAGGAGTTGGAGCATTATTCAATCCCAAGCATTTTTGTCTTCTATAGATTCTATGAAGTTATTTATGGATATAGGGATAAAATATTAGATAGTTGTTACATGAAAATCTACAAATCGATCAACTGACTGAAGAGAAATAGAGGACGTCTTTATCCAGCATTAGGATGCAGGTTGATCGGATTCGTAATCATAATGATTGGAGTACAAACAAAAGGGGTTATCATCACCCACCGATAGAAGCCCATTTCACATACTCCCCAATCTACTAGCAGGATCAAAGATTGTTTGCTGCTTCCTTCTACTGATCAGTCTAGACTTCCACAATGTCATAGGTTCATCGTGTGGAAGGCCGTCCTACACTTCGTTCCCCTGTTCGTGGCCTTTTGAAAACTTTTCCTTTCCAACGGTTATTTTTAGTCCAAGTTGCTCTTTGCCACTTCGAATTGCATGCAAAACGGGGTAAAAGGCTGAAAATGTGGGTATCCTTGGTCACGAAAGAGGTTTTGCTTTTGTTAATTTTTTTTGATCCTGTACGCTTGGTTGCGTACGAAAAGGCGTAAATTCAATGTTTTAATTTATTATTATTATATTATATATTAGTAGCTGCTGCCCGCGGCTTCGCTCGCGTGGTACTTGGATAAAAAATAGCCTATATGTTAATCCAGCACATGTACCATGTATATTCCAAGTTTCATTCAAATCCGTTCAGCCGTTTAGGCGTGATTGAGGCACAAACATCCAAACATCTAAACATCCTCACAAACTTTCACATTTATAATATAAGTAAGATAGGTGTTTTAAATGTTAAGGAAGTTTGAAGCTTCGAAAATTCTTCTGGATACGATATTTCTAGTCACAAACGAGTATTTTTTTCTGTTTTATTAACATATGAGAGAATAACAAACAGAATATTTTAGATTGATTATTAGGATTCGTACTCCAAATAGTTTTTTATACGGTACGATCTACTTATCTATCATCACAAAAACCCGGTAGGTACTACCCAAACTACATGGTAACCACTGATTCAAAAACACAAGTTTTTTTTTACTTCGTGCAATTATGCAAATGAATATTCTCAATCTACAAGTTAATTCTACTAATTATCTACTAATACTTCGCTACGAACTGAGATATCGCGCGATTGTTACCTGGGTCCACCTGGGTCATATACATAGATGAATAGATATCTACTTAGGTCTATTAGTCTATTCTATTCTATAAAAAAATAGAGTAAACTAGCTTTCGCCCGCGGCTTCGCTCGCATGGTATCCAAACAAATGTAGCCTATGTTATTCCAGCACACATGCTATGTGTATTCCAAGTTTCATTCAAATCAGTTCAGTCGTTACGGCGTGATTGAGGCACGAACAACATTCTCACATCTACACATCTTTACATCCTCACAAACTTTCGCATTTATAATATTAGTAGGATTATAATGTCGAAATTTTAGTGCATAATGAAAACTTTATCGACTCTTACTTTTTATAGGAGACGTTGCAAATGCAATTATTGCAAATCACAACGATACCATTATCTAGCTAATATCTAGCTAATACCAGTCTAACTTGAACTACAAAGACATCAAAATGTTAACAAAAAGGAGTTCAGGTTACAATGGTTTTACAAATTTTACAGATTTCGGTTTATTTCAAAAACTATACACTCTAAAATAAAAATAGAAACTATTTTGGAATGTACAAATAAAATCCTTTCACATGGCACCCCACTCGACACATTTGTAGAACTTTTTTTTTACCCTCTTGGGGACCCAATATCTTAATAAACCCTTCACCGATAAAGCTCATGCTTCCCAGAAAATGAAAAATAGCATTCTATCAAAAATTGCATGTTTCATACAGATTGAATTAACGGCGCAAAAGTTATGCTAAGTTACGTAGTAAGAGTTACGAGGCTCTAACAAACATTTCCACAAACATAAAACGCCAAGTTGCCCACGAAGATCTTCACTCGCTCGACCAATAATTGGAAGTCTGTAAGTATGTAAGGATGTTTCTTTGTGACTCAATCAAGCACACGAAACTGATGAAGCAACTGACGGCAGCTAGTCAATCTCTGTTTTAGAAAATTAAAAAGCAAAAAATAACAAAAACAATTTACCTCAATACGATTTTAGTAGAAATATCGACATGAGCTAGTTATATTAGGAAAATTACATAAGTTATTTGATTACATACTTGTTTCAAGTTATGACATGGGTACCAGCCCATTTGAAGGCTCTTAGTAAGTGGGCAGCATGTAGGTACCTTATCAAAGCTTCATGTCTGAATTTGTACATAATCTTTTGCCTTTACGGTGCAGGTTAAGTTCTCAAGCTTCATAAATGCATTAAAAAACGACCAGTTACGAAATGAGCTTGGAAACCAGTTTAATACCTTTATATTACTTTTTTAACCAACCTTTGCCTAAGTTGATACAACCTTGAATATATTTGAATATAAGTAATTTAATTTTGTATCTCAACATTGACCTACCAATTAAAAAACCTGAATAGGTAAACTAAAATTACAATAAACATGAAAGTGACAAAGAAAAATAATAAATATACTTTTTATTGATTAATCCGTAATATCACATCATTCAACTAGTACTATGTATATTTGATATTAGCTTTCTATCTTGTTCGGTATCATGGCAAAAAATACCTAGCTTCTAAAAAATATCTCTGAATACCTATTCAGAGCTTCATTGAAATGAGTTCATCGAACTCGGTCGTAATCTGGACCCACAAAGGGACCTATAAGGCCAATTGACGACTGACAATTTTTTTTTTAAATAACACGTTAATATTATTATTTTTTATTGTACGTCAAGTACAATCTTTATGTACTTTAGCACAAAGTGTTAGGGAGTAGTCTAAATTCTTTACCATTATCGGAGCACTTTCAATCCTTTCACCACACTGGTTCAAAAGAGCTAATAACACGACTAGCAGTAGCAGAACTGTTATTGGACCACAAACATCCAAACATTGGTGTTTTTATTAGTAGTAGGCTTCGATTTAGGCCGTGACGAAAAAGGTAGCATTGATTCCCAGCACCTTGACCCGGGCTGTAATAACCGGGTAGGCAGTTAAGTTGCACTAAAAGGACCCACTTACCAAACATGGGGCTAATTGAGGCGTTTGAACTACTAACTGATGATATAGCTAATTACATAAGATAGGGCTGCCAACTTTCAAAAATGATAGATTCAAAGATCTGCGTGACTAAAAAGGCCTCTTTGAGGAGTTTATCTGCAAGCAATTCATTTTCCGAATTTTTTGCAGATGCTTATGCTTGGGACTGAATAATGCTCCAATTCCTTTTATAAATATGATTGTAAAGGGATAATTTTCCAAAAAAATAGCCAAGCGTGGTTACTTACCTGTATCTTTCACACTTGGTCGCGTTACGAACAGGTGTAAATGCAACGTAGATTTAAGATGTGTCCAAGTGATCCCAGTGATTTTAAGGAATATTTTTTTTTTGACTTTGACTTAGCAATTCCTCTAATAATCGTAAAATAGTTCGAGTTTTAGGTGATACGTACCTACTCAATTCAATTCAGCAGCAGATTCATATTTGGCGTTGGAAAGACCCTTTTGTCAAGTGGGAAATGAGCTGATGATCTTCAAACGCCTCGACAGATCTTTATAAACTATAGCTAACAATCATCTCGATCACATTAGCTTTCAAACAGGAAAAACTAACCATCTATGGTAGATGATTTATACAGCGTCAGGAGGCAACTTTTACCTTCACAAATAGGACGCTGCAGTGCCCGGGACTGCAATGTCACAAACAGAAAAAACACATATAAATCAGTCCATTCGTTTGGAAGCTACGATGCCACAGACAACCTCATAGATCCACAGTACAAACTTTTAAGACCCCTCATTTTCGTCGGGGGTTATAAAGAGTCCGATCGCGTCGCGTCGCCTCTTGTTCTTGTTTCCGTCACTTATCTAGGGCAGCGGGTATAACCTAGAAGAACCTAGAGCTAGCATCATTCAAACCGAGGTTCTCTGGATTCGGAGGGTTGATAGCCCTATTGGCAGCATTCACTTGAATGGGGTCGACACACTACTTAGTATCATAAAAAGTTGTTTTGTAACTAGTTTTTCATTGAAAAACCTAGAAGTGAAATCGATTTTTCATTATGACCTTTTAATTAACCTTCTTAGTTAAAGTGATAGCAGACGGTATTTTTTTCAGTCATGCCTAGTTTTTATTTCTCGTTCACAGAGAAAAAGACGCAAAGAAACAAAAATATGGAAATGAAAATGCTTTAATTATAGCGAAAAACTAGGCATATTGCTAAAGTAACGAATTAATCGATAGATCTTTGAGAAATAAAACTTCAGAACACCGAATAATATTCATTTGGTTCTCAATGTTACATTTTTGACTCAAGCATGAATAAAATAAATGAATAGTCTGTTGTCTATGCCTATGGGATGCATCAGAATCAGGATACATCTATGATGCCGCAAGGAATAACAACACCAACTTTTTAAAGTTTTTTTGTCATTGAACAGCGAAACTACTCTCCCATCGGTAAGCCGCGAACTCTAGCGATACCGTGAAAGTGATGGTGTTTTGGTGATGCAAGTATTCGTATGTAAGTTCTATGACCTTCCATTACATGCAGGGTCGTATAGGTAGGTGCACCCAGCAACAGAAGTTTTGATTGTTATAAGTCACTTTTGTTGCCGGTTTAGGTACACTTTACACTACATGGTATCCTACTATATTAAAAATGTGAAAGTTTGTGAGGTTGTTTGGATGTTTGTGCCTCAATCACGCCTAAACGACTGAACGGATTTGAATGAAACTTGCAATATACATAGTACATGTGCTGCAATAACATAGGCCGTGGCTGGATAGGGTAGGTAAATTTTTATAAATAGTAACGGTAAGGCAAAGCTTACATTTTAAACCAAAATATTTCTATTCTATGGATTCGGTAGATTTTCTGTCGCTGAGTGTACGGCTCAGGAGATATTTAAGATTCAACAGAGGTAAATGCTAATGAACGAGGCTGACCTTGTACAATCAGCCAATTTGCCAATATCGAGCACGCATACATTTTCAACACACGTATTTTTTTGTTTTTTTTTATGGACAGACATCACGTTTTGATATACCAATTTACCTAAACTTAATCGTATTTCTTTGAGGACTATATTATATACTGCTGTTTTGTAAAGATAAGTCTATTGGTAAATTTGACCCCATGACGCACCGATGACCCCACGAATGGTATCTACGCAATTTCAAAGATATATTATATTCAACCAGTTAATTGCCCGGTTGCAATATTTTACTTACGGACGATGTACTTAAACTAACTCTAAGGACTATTCTTCACGATAGATAAAACTAACTTAGGCTAACCATCTAGTAGATGATTTAAATACAATATCAAGAGGCAACTTTTCCCCTTCACAAACAAGATGCTGTGGTGCCCGGGACGAATTAAGATGGAGTAAACTTGCCCAGCACCTATTCCATTCTCTCAGCTTAGTCTGTCTTGACCACAGAAAAGACATGGTCAATACGTGTGGAGCTTTTCCTTCACCGTTTGAGTGTACTGGCATAGCGCACATATTTTTTTTTACACAGAAAAATCCATTGGCACACGACCGGATTTGAACCCACGTCCTTAGGATCGAAGGCAGGGTCACTACCAACTAGACCACCAGTACTCTCCGAAAGATAAAAGCAATGGTTAGATTAAGCCATGACGGAGGCCTTCAGGCGGCCTTATAACTCCGTCACAAGAGTTGGCCATTAGCTCATATGAACTTACTTATTGGTTAGATTTGACCCCACGATCTAATAATCGGTGTCTACGCAATGGAAGATAGTTGAAGCAGCTAATACCATGACTTGGTTCATTCGATTGCAACATAAGGGGCCTCGGATTCGCAAGAGTCTTCGTTGGCTAACAAGATGCATAGTGATTTCGGAGACATTTCGCAAGCTGCTAATTCCGAACAGTTTGTGGTAAACACTGTGGTTTGCTAATGATGACTATTGTGTCGTCTCGAGACTTTCAAGGTGACATATGACAGTTACTGTTGGAAAGGTGCGTGTTACTGTGGACCTTCAAAATGCATCATCAGCCTATAGAAGTCCACTGTTGGATATAAGCTTCTCCCATATATTTCCAAAGTCCGACAAAAGTTCAAGACATCGGTAACCGTGGGTCTAAAGTTGGGAGTTGGGTAGGAGGCAGGACCCCTGGCTAGATATGGTGAATGCCTGTGGTAAAGTCTTGACCGAGTGGGGGCCGAGGATAGGCCGAAGAAGTCCTCGACGTCCGATAGTGCGTTGGGTTGATGACACTGAAAAAGTCTCGGTTAAAACCTGGACCTCGGAGAAAACTTGACAAATGTTGTTATAATTAAAAGTCACAGACAGTTGACTATTAGTTGCATATTCGGACAAATTTAGTTTTCATATGTTTTCATACAATGCACGAAGTTTGCCGAGGCGAAAATTTGTGGTACGCAAGTCACACTGACGATTTTCGAGCGTGTTTTTAATGACCTCGAAGATATAAGTGTTTTATTGTTCTTCGTGTTGTTTCAGTGGTGACCGGCGGCACTGATGGTATCGGCAAGCAGTACGCAAAGGAGTTGGCGAGGAGAGGCATCAACTTGGTCATCATCAGCCGGAACCCTGATAAACTGAGGGCTACTGCCGCAGAAATAGGTAAATACAGGTTAACCTTACAAAGTTACCTCGTACTGTCACTAGTTCTTTTGAATCGGTGTAAGCATTTAAAGTGCGCCTCAAAAGGCTCCTTTCGTGCACTTGACACACGTTTTTTTAACTTATTAGGTTCTACGACATGCCGGTTTTCTTACGATGTTTTCTTTCTCCGTTTGAGAGTACGTACTGGTGTAGCGCACATATATGTTTCGAACCGAATAATCCAATAATCCAATGGTGCACGACTGGATTTGAACCCATGATCTTAGGATCGGAAGACGGGTACAGTTAGTAGTTACGGAGATACGTGGTAATAAACAATACACAAACTTTCGCATTTATAATATTAGTAGGATATTAGGAGCATTCCCAATTCATTCTGACTGTTGTAAAGATATTCGAGACTTGTACAACGCCAAAGAAAAAACATTGTATTTGCTTATTTGTACGTAACTAATTTGTTATTTAACAACAGCAAACAACAATTTATCCTCTGATAATTTACTATTCAATGCAGTTTTACGATTTGTTGTTCTCAAATAATAGGTTTCTTCAGAAGCTACTATTTATCTCTTGCAAGATTGTGATCTATGATTTGTCTCCTGGATATTTGTGCTAAGTAACAATTTCTGCCTCAAAATAAGATTGCAAGAGATGTTACCTCATGGGTTGCGTAAGAACGCTGTGTTGTTGGAGAGACGACTCAGCTCTTACAACAGAGGCCCTATGCTTGAGTTTAACATTTAACCTACCTGCTACTGACATATCCTACTATGTAGTGTCACTAGTTTGGACTAGTGCGGTAAAAGGTTAAAGTGCGCCTCAAAGCGGCTCCTTTCGTGCACTTGCTTTCGATCCTATGAATATCATGAATCCAAAATCTTAGGTTATTAGATTATGTTTGTGTCTCAATTACAGCGCAACGAAGCGCTCGTGGCGTAGCTTGTTAAGCAGCGTTGTGCGTCACAATTGGGATGGGTGACCGCAAGTGGCATTGCGAGCTGAGCGCTTTCGTGCTTCGGGGGGCACGTTAAACAGTCGGTCCCGGCTTTTAAGTCGTTTAGTCATGACAGACGCCTTTAGGCGGCCTAAAAACTTCGTCACTAGTGTTGGCTACTAGCTCTTACGAGCATAGGTACATACATAGCGTAACGCTAACGACTGAAAATAATTTGAATATAAATTGGAACAAACATAATGTCTTAAATTGAAATGTTATGTATTCTACTTATTATTCAGGTACAACAAGAGCGAATCCGCGGGTGGAACGTAGTTGTGCTTGCCTATAATTAGTAGAGCGGTGGCAGTGAGCAAGCATTTTAATCCTAAAGTCGTGGGTTCGAATCCAGACGTGAAGCATTGAGTTTTCTTTTAGAAAAATTATGTGCTACTGGGTACTCAAAGGTAAAGGAATACATAACGTGTTTTTTCTGATTATTTTAGGAACACTATGGGCTTCGTAAAGAAATCAGAAAAAAAGAAAACAATCAATATCGTCATTAAGTAACTAACATCATCATATCAACATTCGCATCTCAGTTCATTTATAATTAGCATTTAAACTGTCGCCATGAAACTATTTAAATGTCATTTGCCGGGGACTTCAGTTAGGGCCGGCGCGGCGGCAGATTCGGCCGAGGATCTCAAAAGGCGCAAATATGCAACCCTCGACGGGGCTTATATATTTGAGCCTTTTGGGGTCGAGACCCTAGGTCCGTGGGGCACGGGTGCCCACCGCGTTTTCAAAATTCTTTCAGGGCGTCTGGTCAGAAACGATGCGCGATTCAAGAGCTGGTTCTTATTTGGCTCAACGGATCAGTATTGCCATTCAGCGTGGCAATGCGGCCAGCGTCTAGGGCACGCTTCCACCGTCTGATGAGCTGGATCAGGTGAGCTATCTATAGACCGTTTGCAACGGCCTTTAGATAGCCCGGCTGTTTCTTTTGTATTTTGTAAATTATATTTGTGATAGTTGTAAGTTTCTTTCTGTTAATAAAGTTGAATTATTTTTAAATGTCTCCACGAGTAGAATATTTGAAGCTATATGAATAGAAGGTTGTATAGGAAATAACCACAATCACTCGAGTAAATGTTTTCCCAAGTGCTTAGCACTCGCAAGTAGATTTATATTGACAAGACAATCTTGACTCATTATTTTTATTTGTCTATGGGCTCTGTATACAGACGATGAGGAAATCTATTAGTTAACTTACCTACCAAATTATTTGCTATTATATCATCTGCTATAATTGTTCCCAGGTAATTTACTTTAGGTATTACATTTGAGACTTGTTCCTCATTGGGTTCCATTTGAAAATGTCCCATTTGATTATGAAAGCGGGACTTTTCTCAAGGTAAACATTATTTTCGCTAGCTAAAATTTCCTGCGTCCTAATCCAACATTTTCTAATGGGACCTAAGGTGGAAACAATACTAAAAACATTTGGGACATGGGTAAAACGTCCAACTTGGGACATTTTCAAATGGGACATAATGCGGAACAACTCAGATTTGAAATAATCAATTCAATTCAATTCAATTCATTTATTTCAAACTATAGGGACTTATTATTGAACACTTAGTTTCGTCAATTTGATACAAAGTTAAACATAAAAGAATATCATCGTGATTTAGGCGAATGTTCAGTGGAAATTAGCACTTCGCGTCTGCTTAAGATATTAGTTGCTGACGCCCACGGCCTCTCTTGTGTTGTAAAGTAGCCCAATATGTACCAATCTTGTGAAATGGGGTTCTCGTATCTATGTATCAATAATATGCCAAATCTCTCCTGTCTCTTGTGTCTGACTGCACCCAGTAGCACCTTAACAAGGCGACCGAAAACGCCGTGGAGGTGACTTTTTGGTATGTACCTATAAAAAATGAAGTGTCATTGACACGCAAACAGACGAAGTTATACCAGCACACATTCTCCGTATATTCCATGTTTTGAACTCGTTCAGCCATTGCTACACACAAACATACAAACATCCAAAGAATCTAAACGTCCTACAGCCATTTTGCTTGTTTTGGTTTAACTGGTTTCTGAACAACATTGCAATGGGCGTCATAATGGTCACTAAATAGTCACTAGCGCACATGGACAATATTGACCAAGCCATTGACAGTGAACACAGAATAATTACTCTGAATGATAATGTTTTAGAGATGAGATGAAGAATGATAGAAGATGGAAGGGGGAGACATGTTGAGCCGACCCGATGTGTTGTGATGATGTTTCAGAGAAGGACCATGATGTGAAGACGAAGGTGGTGGTAGCAGACTTCAGCAAAGGGGCGGATGTCTACGCCCACATAGAGCAGGAGCTGGGGGATCTCCCTATTGGCATATTAGGTAAGACTAACAGCGTTATTCATAAATGTTTATTGACTTTTAAACTAGGTAGGTACACTTTAAATAATGATTAAGACATTTTTACATTCACAAACGCTGCTTAGACTTAAACATTTGTTTAAACAGTTAATTAAGAAGATGTCAATTTAAACAAACTGCCACCCTTATCTAACTCGCTAATCAACAAAATTACGGTCAAAACCATTTTTCTGAGCAACTGTGTGGAAGTTTATGATTTGAGTTCTATATAATTTCGAACAAGATCTACTTGATATTAATGAATCGCGGCAAAACCGTTCAAAAGTTCACTAACCTAGGTTAGGCCCTATAGGAGAGTATGACAGTGAATTTAAGAAAATATGAACAAAATTATAAATATTGTGAAAGACGACATTACTATGGACCCAAGAGGCGGTTTCATTAAGTAGTATTTAAGTAAGCGACACTGAAGTGTGAAATGTCCACAATTTTTTTTTATTTATTAGTGGGTAAGTGAGATGACGATAAAACATAAAACACCTTAGCCAAAACTCTTACAGCATGATTCAAGGAACATGTTGTGCACGTAGAGTGGGATAAGGGCAGGAAGATGATGATGATGATGAAGTGAGATGACGAGTGATAAGAGGGAATGGATGAAAAGAACCTGTTCTGCCGTGCTGAGATGATCACTTAGATTAGATGAACTCTGATGTTATTGTTTAAAAACCATTCGAAATCTCGACCCATTTTCCAGTAAACAATGTGGGCGTCCAATACGTCTACCCGATGCCATTGGCAGAACTCCCCCCCAGCAAGTCGTGGGAGATCATCAACGTGAACGTGGGAGCTGTAACGAGCATGACCCGGCTTGTACTGCCGGGCATGGTGGCCAGGGGAAAAGGAGCTCTAGTCAACGTATCCTCAGGGTCGGAATTGCAGCCTCTGCCTCTGATGACTGTGTACGCCGCTACAAAGGTAAGGAATGTGAAAGTTTATTGTTCTGTCGTGCCGTATCGGATGAATTGGCGACGCAATCAGTGGTTAATGCATTTTAAGCATGAAGGAGTTATTCTGAGTGCTAATTAAGAATCTTAATTAATTCGGTTGCGTTAGTACTTATAACTACAGTGCACGAAAGGAGCTTTCAAGGCGCACTTTAAATCCTATCACCACACTGGTTCGAAAGTACTAGTGACACGATTAGATAGATAGAATTACAGTTTACATGAACCAAAGCTGCCTCCGACTTTTGTTACGCATTTAACTAATGCAATATGGCATTATACTTATTATGCCGAAATATTCTTTGTCCATACAAATTTGTTCTAGTAGGTGAAAAACTTGCTTGATTCATGGTACCTAAAGGTACCATGAATCTTTTTACCACTCTGTTTTCGTACTATTTTGGTACAAGACGGGAGATAGAGTCACATTTGATCAATGACATTTCGATCTGCATTCCATGTTTCAAAATGATAACAAAGCACTAAATAGGTACAATGGTTATTGTTTTGATTCTTTCAATGTGTTCACTTCGCAATTTTAATTTTGTTTGTGAACCAATTATCTTGCAATTCTGTGCCTACGGCAGCCTTTCTAATATAGTCTACCCGTGCGGTTTCGCTCGCGTGGTAAAAATTTTGACACCCCATTTTACCCCTTTTTGGGTTATTTTGGAAAACACGTGTCCATTTATTTTTTATGTTGAGCATCTAAACCAAGGTTTAAACCAATCGCACCTCCCGTTTAAAAGTTCCCATACAAACTTTAAAACTCCCTTAAACCCCCCAAAAGTTTGTGTGTTTGTATGTTTGTTACCATGTATCCCCATAACTACTAAACCGATTTTGATGAAATTTAAACGCGTTTATAAATAAGTAGGATATGCTTTTCGCCTCTCTTGGACGAATCAATACAATAAAGTCAAACATGTAGTAGATAACCCACATCTGTTAAACAATTAGCATATAAGTGTCTAAACGATTTTAGTTTTATCGCCTGCCTTGCCCTGACTGAGTTCAAAACTGTTCAAGATCGACACAAGTCTTCAATATGAAGATAGCTTGAGCTCAAAATTATGTAAATTTCACGTAACGTTCACTCAGCATAACACAGTCTTTATAAACTACTAGCTGTTGCCCGCGACTTCGTACGCGCGTAGTACATTATTTTGTTCTATAATCAATAGTTTTCGCAGCGCACGCCAAAAACTATTTTGGGTTTTCTACCTTGGGTTATAAGGGGGTGTAAGGGGGCTTTAACATCTTGCCACCCAAGCCAACCTCACCTGCACGTGGTACACCCTGCTGATAGACGAACGAGGCAATGGCGACTCACCAAGACGCACTGGCCAGCGTGGTGTTTTATGGCTAAAAACCCTCTTAAAGAGGAGGCCTATGCCCAGCAGTGGGCGGAGACGGGCTGAAATGATGACCTTGGGTTACAATATTGCAATTTTCTTACGGATCCCTAATTTATTTTGAAAATATATTATAGCCTATATTGGTCCTTGATAATATAGCTTTCTATTGGTGAAAGGCTTTTTGAAATTGGTCCAGTAGTTTCGGAGCCTATTCGTTACAAACAAACAAAAAAAATCATTCCTTTTTATAATATTAGTATGATAAAAAAGTACTTACCTACAAACACACATGATTTATCACACCTGTACTTATCTCATTATGACATCTCCTGTGAGATATTTCTTTCGCTTAATTTACTCTCATCACATTATTGATGAATGCTCGTTCGTTTAGAGTACTCTTGAAGTATGAAGTACAATATTCTTCAACCTATTTTCTCTCTCTACCCAGGCTTACGTCCAGGCCTTCACCATGGCAATCCGCGAAGAGTACTCCTCCAAGGGTATCCACGTCCAGCACCTGTCCCCACTCTTCGTGTCCACCAAGATGAACTCCTTCTCCGAGAAACTGATGGAAGGGAACTTCATAGTGCCTGATGCAGAGACATACGCCAAGCACGCCATCAACACGCTAGGCAGAGTTCAGAATACCACAGGATACTGGTTGCATGGGATCCAGGTGAGATAATAACGATAAACGACAGCATTATAGTGAGGAAATCGACATATCGACCTAAAAACTTAAATTTGAATTTAAATTTAAATTTAACTTTAGTTAATCTTATATATAAAAATGAATCGCAAAATGTGTGTAAGCGCATAACTCAACAACGCCTGGACCAATTTGGCCAAATCTTTTTTTAAAATGTTCGTTGAAGTTCAAGGATGGTTTTTACGGCGAGAAAAATTAGAATTATTGCTGGAAAAACCTATATGTTTATCCCCGAGCGAAGCCGGGGCGAGTCGCTAGTTTAATATATAAAAAGTTGCTCCTGATGCTATGTAAATTATCTACTATAGATAGTATAATCCAGGTAAAATAAAGCTTGCTTCCTTGTTACAGTACTTCTTCATAAAGTTCCCTCCGGTGTGGATCCGCACCAAGATTGGCGCGCGCCTCAACCAGCAGTTCCGGGAGGAGTACCTCCACAACTTGAAGGTCAAGACCACCTGAATTACAATAAGGGGTTAATGCATTTTTATAGTGGTTAAACTTAGGCATGAATATTGAGCCATTCATATCCATTATCAGTATAGTTCAAATTCAAATCAATTCATTTAGCATTTAACAAAACACAAAACAACATTTTTAGACCATGAAAACATTGAAAAAGTTAAATGAAAAACTTTATAGTATCGTGAGAGCAAGAAATATGAAAGAAATTATGGAATCCTATATGTAATATTTAGATACCATCATTTTTTTTGATATTTAACATGTTTAGTGATTAGAGTTAGGTATGACATTTTATGATTGTACTTGTGATGTTGTCAGTATATTTTTCTTAGGCAACGGACGGTAAGATTGTGATTTTGTTTAGAAAATTTTATGATTGTGATATTTTATTTTAATTTTGTACCTAATTTATTAGGTAAATAAAATAATAGTGGAAATGTTGTGTATTATTACATAGTGTTTCTTAATCTACCTTTAAACTTCTTTAAACCCAAAAACCCTACTCACTCTCCCCGAGCACGTAGTAAAAGTCGACTAAGGGTTAGTATTCTCTCCAACATGATGGACCATCTACATAGGTGATGGGCTGATCAACTGCCACCATGGTTCACCATATCCATCTTATCTTTAAATCAGAAGCGGCAGTAAGTTTTCTTATGTTTACTTGTTACTCTGCCCACCATTGGGGATACGGGCGTGATAGTATGTTCAAAACAGCAAATTAACTTCGTTTAAAAATAATATGTATGTAAACTCTACAGTCACATTATTTATGACAGCGTAAAAAGAAGACAAGTTTGACAAAACTAGCCTTCATTTTCGTGGTGTTTTGAATTGCCAAAAATTGGCTAGAAACTCGTATTTTTAGTATAATTAAATATTTACATGAAGATTATACATTATTATAAATAAATATTTAATAACTACGCTATTAAAAGTTCCGTGATCATCGAATTCTGAGATCTTTACTTAAAAATATCAAGTTAGTATAAGATCACAAATAACTTTAGTGATTTTATACGAACATTATAAAGGATGAGAAATGACAGGCCCAGTTGGACTACTAGACCAGGCAGTAGAAACAGTAAGCTTGACAGAAACAGCTTCAGAAACAGCAAGAATGATATCTCCATGCAGAACACCAGAGACATCGAGTTTGAGTACGATTCGGTGGCTTTTGAGGTATGGATAAATAACACTATGCCACGCCATGTGACCCCCGAATGCCCCTTGATATAAAGGGGAATTTATGAAACAGTCAAAGTACTATTGTATGTATGTATGTTCGTATGAGCTAGTGGCCAACTCTAGTGACGGAATTTTTAGGCCACTTAAAGGCCTCCGTCATGGCTTAGCGACTTAAAAGCCAGGACCGACTGTTTAACGTGCCCTCCGAAGCACGAAAGCGCTCAGCTCGTAAAGCCACTTGATAAGGTCACCCATCCCAATTTGTGACCGCACCTATCGTTGCTTAACTTTAATGATCAATTAAGAACGCCTAAGTAAGCTACGCCACGAGCGCTTCCAAAGTCAAAGTACTGTATGAATCTGAGTGTTGGGCAACCAAGGGGGTGGATGAAAAGCGAGTGCATGCAGCAGAGATGGATGTGTTCGGTAATAAGAATTGATAAGGTGAGGAACGAATAGGTAAGAGGGAGCCTGAAGGTAGCGCCAGTGACGGATAAGATGAGGAGCAATAGGTTACTGTGGACATGTCATGAGGAGGGAAGAAGGTCATGTGACGAGAATAGTGTTAGATAGGTAATGAATGTGGAAGGATATGTAGGTAGAGGTAGGCCAAAGAAAAGATGGATAGACTGTGTGAGATGAGTAAGAAAGGAGATGCGTTGATATGACTTCTGACAGAGGGAAATGGAAGAGGAATACACTTTGTGCCGACCCCACATAAAGTGGGATAAGGGCAGGTAAATGATGATGATGAGTGCCATACATACATAGTTCTAACCCACATTGGATTTCCTTGTATCGTGGGTATCAGACACTGCGAGTTCATGGTACCCAGACCGTGAAAATATATTTGCAGAACATGCAAATAATTCAGCCACAGCGGGAATCGAACCCGCAACGTCTCAGCCAGGCACTCGCCCACCGCGCCTTCACCACCGAGGTCGTCAATACAACGATATTCTCTACTAATACTACTATAATAGCCTGTCACTGGTTCTTCAAACTGTAGTAAAATAATTAAAGGGCACCTTCGAGATTTTTAAGTTCTGTGATTTCTTCACTATGGTTTTTTCACCGTTAGAGAACCTTGTATTGCTCAAACAAAAATCCATTGATTTGATGCACTATTGGATTCGAAAGGATCAATGAGAAAGGATCAATACCAGTAGGTCTCGGATTCCGTATCCGTTGACGATGTCAGATTCAACATGTAGACGCCGATATATGATATCGATGGCTACCGAAGTTACTGCAATGGTGACCCAAAGTGGTATATCTTGAGTGCTTAGTGAAGCTTCCGTTTTCGTCATGTCTTTAAAATTTTTAAATATCTAATACTTAGTTCATGTTTAAATTTAGCCAGAGGTATGCATCTGGGTTGAAACTAACATCTTTCAGATGGAGTACCCCGTATGGTGGTCCTTCAAAATGCTGGTCCAGATCTTCCGCGATCTTCCCGAGTGTACATGTTGGAACAGCTTCATCTGCATCATAGCCCTCGCGGCCGTCGTCTGGGCTATCATCAACTACGTCATCCCGGTGTTAGATGTCTTGTACAACGTCATCTACGCAGTGCACGTCCTGGCGTTGTGCTATAATACCTTCGCTGTGGAAAGAAAGGCTACGGTTTGGGTCATACGTTAGTATATAGAGAAACGCACCGTGATTTGGTTTATGCCACGATCTACAATAAGGACTTAATTAAAAATATGTGATTTCAGTCGGATTCCTGATAGATTTGGTGACGTTTTCGCACTACGTGAACAATACAAGGAGTTTTATGATGTTCTGCTACTACCTCCGTTTGCACAGACCATTCCGGTACCTTTGTAAGTCCATCATATTTATATTTGAAAAGGTCTTAGCATTCTTTGTACCTACACACCATAGGAACATGTATAAAATCACGTATTTCCCAATGTGGTAGCGACAAAGACCACGAGTTCTGCTAATGCTACCTGACATACTCTTTTTTCGCTTCATGATGTCATCACATTCTTCGTGCCAACTTGTTGGCTGATGACATTCTTGACTTGGCATTTTTGTATTAAGTGCCGAATAAAAATATGATAGCTTAGTCTACTTTATTGTAGTAGCAATTAACTTTATTGCTATTTTAATAGGAAAGGTTACACGTTTTGCTTATAATAGTATATCAGGTGAAGTTTGAAAGTAGCGCCAGGGATTGAGGAGGATTGAGAAATAGGCTAGCGTTGTATGGGCATGTCATGAGGAGGGATGAAAGCCATATTGCGAGGAAAGTTATGCATATGAATGTGGATGAAATGAGAGGTAGAGGTGGACAGGAACAAAAACCAAGAACAGGTGGATGGATTGTGTGAAAGAGGACATTGGTAAGAAAGAAATGAATACCTACAGAGACAGGCTGACAGAAAGGGAACGGAAGAAGAGAACATGCTGTACTGATCCCACATAGAGAGGAATAAGGGCAGCAAGATGATGAGTTACACGTTTTGCTTAGATGTTTTTGTGAAACGTTGTTTGGTGTGATTGCAGTTTCACTAATCGACTTCAACTTGAAGGGCAGCGTGTGGGGCACAACTGCGAAATACTGCTACATCTTCCTGGTGCTGAGAATATCTTGGGCTTTCATTTGGCTCCATTTAGATGAGGTTTGCAGTTTCTTACATCCTTTTTGACTAGCTTAAATCGAGCATAGAAAGATGCTCGATTTGCTATGCTACAATGTCTAGGTATGTCGAGCCCCCGTCATGTACATTTTTTTAAATAAATACTTGTTATTATTTGCCAAAACAAGATTGATTGGCAACTTTGGTTGCTAGGTATGTCGATATGGTTTACCATATCAATCTTGGGACTTTGAATCAGGAGTGGCTGCAAGTTTTCTTATAATTACTTGTGCCTCTGCCCACCCCATTAGGGATACGGGCGTGATAGTGTACATACATAGTACATACTATGTCGATGTAGGCGCTTTTTGTTATGGGTTCAATAAACACCCAGGTTATTGAATGCTTAGTTTGGGCATAGATGACACTAAGTGAGATGGCTAGCAATATTATTATTATCTGCGTTCATTTCTATAGCGTGTTGTTTTTCATTTCCAAACTGTAATTTAGCTGGAAACTAGGATTTACGAGGCGGAGACGCCTGACCGCATGCTACATCAGCTCCTGGACTTCGGCGGCCCGAAAGGTGCGCCTGACAGCTCCACCATGTTCCTGAGCGCTATGTACCTGGTCAACAAGATGTTCATACCGATAGGGTAAGCCATTTGTATCTAACTCTGTCGTACAGATCATGCACAGTTGTCACACAACGCCAGGATGCCCCGTGTAGTGGGTATCAAAAATTACGAGCACCTACGACATAGTAAGAGATATTCTGTTCAAATCAAAAATTTATTCATCTCTTCTTCAGTCCGTCATTGCCACCAAAGAATGACATCGAGCGCATCGCCTGCCTCCTCGTGATGATGACCGGCTGCCTGGTGGTGACGGGCTTCGCGGTGGCCTCTCTGTCTCTGGTCATCAGCCTCTACATGCGCCCCGAGGAGACTTTCCGGGCGAGATACAGACTTATTATAAAGGAGATGGTGCGTATGGAAACAAAAATGAATAAGTCCTTGAACGTATTGGAAACAGGCGCTTTTATTTAAACATTGGGTTTATAAATCCAATACCATATAAGGATATAACAGGATTCTGATAAGGTCCCTCTGATAGCGCGTTGGATCAATGAAATCGAAAAAGTCCGGGGTAAGAGTCTAATAAGACCGTGAAGGCTGGAAAATCTGCCAAGAGCACAACAAGAACCACTGATAAGATGATCGAACTGTTGGTTTACAGGAAGAGTCCCATATACCGCCGAGCCAGCGGGAGAAAGTTGAGACGTTCTACAAGATGTACTGGCATAAGCAGAGGGCGGTCTCGGCAACCCGCCTTCTACCCACCTTCCCCCCTACCCTGCCGGCCATCATCTACACGGATATCTATTTCGAGGCCACGCAAAAGGTAAAATAATAATTATTGATGTATTTGCTCGCGGGGAATTGGCAGAGGGTGGAGTGTCGTTTCTTTTCGGAGTTTTAGTACCTACTCTTTATTCAGTTGTGTCCAGTAGAACTTAAGTGAAGTTTTACTTTTGTCTTCTTTCAGTCACGTATACTCCGCAATCTGTCAAACCAGTTTCTATCAGAAGTGGCGAAGAAAATGGAGACGATACACTACATTCCCGGAGACGCCATCATCAAACGCTCCTCCGAGAAGTCCTCAATCATTTACATCACCTACGGAGATATTGAGGTTGCTATCTAATTCTGTCTTCGATCTTCAGCTTGATTTTACTTTTAGGTTCAGGGGTCAAGTACAAGCAAAACGTTCTCTTTCGATCTTATTTGCTTGAAGTAACAAGATCTATCATTATTATCATCAGTCTATAGAAGTCCACTGCTAGATATAGGCCTACCCAATACGAACTTGTGCTGCCTTTATCCACCGACCACTCGACCAATGTCATCTGTCTCTCGGGGGAAAAGACTCCCTTTACTTTGTTTCTCGGACCGTGATCGCAATCGTCGAGCTGTGTGACCTTTGTCACATTACCTTGCTTATTCAAAGAGCTTAGTCGGACTAGCTCTATGGACTTTCTTGCATTGCTTCTATCAGATGGTGACTCCTGAGGATGACCTCACGGCGATTCTCCGCATGACGCGAGGCACGGTCCTCACGCCGTGCGGAGCTGCCACACCGGCCGGCTTCGGCCGAGCTCATCTCCTAGTGAGGGCTGCCACCTTCTGCACAGCACATGTGCTGAACGGCCTTGACTTATGGAAGGTCGCTGTCAAGTATGGAAGGAATAACGACCAGGCTGCTATTATATTGGATTCGTTCAATGTAAGCTTAGTGTGTCATCACTCTGGCAATTTGCAAGCGTTTTTTCTTCTAGGCGATTTGTGAACAGGGTTGCCACGAGCTCGACTAGGGCTTAGTACCTACAGTGCAATAATTACGGAATTATTCGTTGGAAATACCCTTGCAAAATTGCCAGTTGGCAGAGGGTGTTATCGGATTTGCTTGGCAGGTTTATTATACAGGAACGTTATTTTCAGGAGCATTTAGAAAAAGTCAAGAAGCATTACAGTACAAAGATTCCTGAGGAAGCTAAGTAATATTTTTTTATATTACTAATATATAATTTTTCTATTACTTCTCTGTTGGACTCAGAGTAAAGAAAAAATATAGAATGCGTCCAAGGGTCCCCAAGGGATAGTATCCTCTCCAAAATTATGGACCACCTATATGGGCGATGATGGGCTGATCACCTGTCACCATGGTCGACCATATCCACCTAAGGTTTAAAATTAGAAGTGGCTGCAAGTTTTCTTATGTATACTTGTGGCTCTGCCCACCCAATTAGAGATACGGGGCGTGATAATACGTATGTATGTATGTTATATAAAAATTTTAAAGGTAGGTTAGGGGTTCACGTTGAAGGGGGTTGAACATGCATTTGAAATCCTACAGGCACAAGAGCAGTATCTTACATTTCAAACGGTGCCTGGTGGCGCTGAAAGAAGCGAAGTCTGCGAACGGAAGCCCGCTCATGCATCGATCTGACTTCTTCCTAGAGATTGCTGGGTGCTATATTATGAGAAACGTGAGTAACCAGCATTTCAATCTTCGGGTTTACTTTTTATAGGCGACCGTAGCCGGCAGGTTTATAATGTAACTTTTCTAAAGTAGCAATTGCCACACGCTTTCAAAAAACGGAATCGCGCATCTTTTTTATTAAGGCGCATATTTATTTGTCTGGACAGCCACAATCGCTTCAATGATGAGTCATAATGTTGTATTTGAATACCTAAGTAGGTAATACCTCTATTATGCCCTTTAATAGGAATAAAAATTCAAGGGTTGTCTACTTGGTCGTCTAACATTATAATATCTCCTTTCTAGCGTGCAGACTCGTCACTGACCGATGAGGCGGACGCGATCTGTCTTCGGCCCACCTTCCCCTGCATCCTGCAGCCGAGGTCGTCACTGCAGTTCGCTTGGCACGCCTTCGTGGCTTGCCTGACGGTAGCTGTTTGTTTCGTAAGTTTTTGAGAGAAGTTTCTAAATAATACAATGTAGTTTGAATGATTAAAATACTTGTATTTAAATCGCTCGTGGCGTAACTTGCTTAGACGTTCTTGATTGATCGTTGAAGTTAAGCAACGTTGTGCATGGTTACAATTTGGATGGGTAACACACCCAAATAACACCCAACAGTCACATACATAGTCCTGACCCCACACTAGGATTCCCTGTGTCGTGGGTATCAGAAACTACGCGTACCATGGTACCACAACACCCAGACCCGGAAGAAATATTTGCAGAACATGCAAACATTTCTTCCGCAACGGGAATCGAACCCGCGCCTCTTGCGTCTCCGCCGAGCAATCGCCCGCCACGCCACCGAGGCCGGGTGACGTGGTATTACGAGCTGAGCGCTTCCGTGCTTCGGAGGGCACGTTAAATTGTCGGTCCCGGCTTTAAAGTCGTTAAGCCATGACGGAGGCCTTTAGGCGGCCTAAAAACGCCGTCTAAAAACTTACTTTACTTTTTACTTGTCTTTGACTTTGATTTAGCACGTTCAACTAACGCCTTGTCTGATTATGTAAACTTACGTGTGACATATTCGCTTCCAAAACGTTTTGTCTCAGCGTTATTTCACAATAAGTACGATTTATAATGTTATTTCCAGCCAGTACTGTACATGTACACTATAAACTCAATAGGTACTGTTATTCCAGGTCACGAACTATGCATTATGCCAACTTTAATTTAAATTCGTTCAGCCGTTACGCTGTGATTTAGACTCAAACATTATTCCTTATCAAATTTTCGAATATAGGCCTCGTATAAGCAGGAAGAAGTTTGTAGAAGCTTGCCAGACATTATCTAAGATGCTGAATGCTGTTTGTTACAGCTCCACCCATATTACTTGGTGTACAAAAAGACTGTGCCCATCGAGTTCAGGTTCTTCGATTACATGGTAACAGCTATCTACGTTCTGGACCTGGTGGTGCATCTATCGACAGGAGATAATGTCGAAGAAGGTTCGTCTTATATTAATCGTTTACTGTTCTTTGTCTCCTTGTGATTTCTCAGTCTTTCAGGGTCTCCTTCCGTATCCTGTTCCAAAACAGGATCGTCACCATCACTGTATAAAAAACCGGTCAAGTGAGAGTCGAGTTCGCACATGAAGGTTACGTACATACCACGTTTACATACATTTACATATCTACTAAGGCCTTTTACCATCTATAGTAGATGGTATAAATACAGCGTCAGGAGGTAACTTTTACCTCAGCTTAGTCGGCCTTGTCCACAGGAAAGACATGGTCAATACGTGCGGAGCTGACTAAGCCACGGGTTTCCTCACGATGTTTTCCTTCACCGTTTGTGAGTACTAGTATGGCGCACATAAACGTTTCAATATAAATGCGCACTCTGTGAAAATTTCAACTCTACCTACGGTTCATGAGATACAGCCCGCTGACAGACGGACCGGCGGATGGACAGACGGATGGACAGCGGAGGCTCAGGGTCTTAATAAGATCCCGTTGGCGCCCTTCGAGTACGAAACTCTTAAAAGAATCTGTGACCAAACTGGCTTGTCGTAGAACTTAAAACAGCTCGGAAACATAGTGTTAAGGACACATTGAGGCGCTGTTCAATGCTTTTACCACCATGGTCCTAAAGAGCGAGTGACATGGATAGTTCCATTACCATTTTTTGTCATGTTTTATTTCATGTCAAGAGTGCCAGGGTGTCAGTACCAATATTTGTTACGTGTTCATGCCAGGAGTGCCAATAACGTTCGCCCAGACGTCGTCCCAGCAGATGCAGAGTCCGTGGTTCATCCAGGACGTGCTCGCTACACTGCCGATATTCGAGTTCGTTGGCGCGGGCCACTTCGCTGGCATTAACAAAGTCATCAAGGTGGCTAAGGTAACACATTCACGCATATTATATACGTCTGAAAATAAATAATTCTAAATAATTCTAAATAATTCTAAATAATTCTAAATATTACCCAATTCATTGTCACTGTTTTTGCAGATGCTAACCAAAACGGTTGAAGGGAATCCTATGGTGCTAATTTGTCCGTACGTTACTGGAGGGGTTCTTATGAAGCCTGCTTTTCATTTGCATAGTGCTCATGAGTTCACTTTGATACCAGCAATGCTTTTGATTGGTGCACGAACGAATTCGAACTCACGACCGACGGATTGGATGACTGAGTCACTACCAATAGAACACCAGTGCTTTCGAGGCATGGATAAGCACAACATTCAAACACAATTTTCCATAGAACAAAAATGGGAACTACCCCTTATGGACACGCTATTGGCTTCAAACCAGCCAGCACTACTTATTCTATTACACAGGGAATCCTCGTGTGTGGTCAGGACTATGTATGTGACTGTTGGGTGTTATTAGCATTGTATCTGTACCATGGGTGTTTGAGTCCAGGTGTTCCGCGTGCTCAAAGAGCTGGAGGTGATCTGCGTGTACCGAAGCAACGTCCTGCGCTTCCTGTCCTACACGCTGCTGCTGATGATCGCCTGCTACCTTATCGCCGCGCTGCAGCAAGGCTTCATGTGTTTCCAGTCAGTATCTGATAGCAAAGACATTCTGACTACGCTCTAGAGGTATCAAAGAATAAACTAAAGCCTTTTACCATCTATAGAAGATGATTTACACAGCGTCGGGAGGCAACTGTTTACCTTCACAGACGGGACGCTGTAGTGCCTGGGACGAACTAAGATGGAGTAGGCTTGCCCAGCACTTTTTCCATCCTCTCAGCTTAGTCGGCCTTGTCCACATGAAAGACATGGTAAATAGATAAATTTTTCGCACAGAAAAATCCATTGGTACACGACCGGATTTGAACCCACGACCTTGGGATTGGAAGGCGGGGTCACTACCAACTAGACCACCAGTGCTCTCTAAAAGAATAGAGCTGTGGTTTTCTTACCAAATGTCCAAAAGCCTGCTCTTGATAAGATTAAAAAATGTAACGAACGGGGGTAACGTTATTGAAGCGTAGCGCTGACACCGTCTGTCGAATCCTATCTAATTTTTGAGGATGGTTAAGGGAATCTATAAAATTAGCAGCTTTAATAACTTTCGTAAAACACTCCAGGCAAGGCACCAGGCACTCTCCCCCTCATTGAGTACGAAATGAATGAATTTTGATTTAAGAAACAGTGTTTTTACGTTGACTAATCCTAACTTATTCCGTGTTTTGTAGATTTGAGTATTGCCTGGTGACAAACCTCACGCATCCTCCGTACTGGGAGAACAAGCCATTAGACGAGGAGACTCTGGAAAATCGCCTCACCTTCGGCCTGTACTGGGCCATTTCCATGATCATGTTCACGAGTAAGAAATGAATGCTTTTCCTGCCACTAATGATGTATAAACCACACACAATGTTGCTATTTCGGATCGATCAGGGTATCAATTATCAAGAAAATACTAAATAGGTAAAATTTGAAGTAGGCGAAATTTTAGTCATATTTAGAATGCGACAATCCCGCTTTTGCGGTGGGATTATATAGTAAAATCCTATTGCGATACGGCCATCATTGTCGCGGGGGAGCATTTTAAGGATATCTTAAAAGATTTTAGGGAGTTCTAAAGCTATGTCCGGTTTTCAATGCATTGAGATTGTAATGAGTCTAACCTGGTCTTTTATTTTAGCGCACATGGAGACGTGGGGAACAGAGAACTGGTTCAACGTGCTGTACACCATGCTGATCCTGGAGATCTGCATCGTGCTCCGTATCTTTATGGAGGCTGTGTACTCTGCCACGATTATGGTCACTACGTTTTTGAGGCGAGAATCTTACTTCTACCTACTAAGAATAAGAAATCTTAAACTAATTTGATTAAAACTTATGCTTTACTTTTTTGTGCCAGGATGGTAAGGGTCCGGTTATGAAACGGGATACCTAGTGGGTAATCCTGAGAGGCATAAAATCTGGTTTACTTAGTACCATCAATATAAATTGACGCAAGTTAGTTTCAATCAAGACCTTTTTGGTTGGTCTACACAGAGCGGGATCAATACCTGCTGACTAGGCTAGGTATTAGGATTTTTTTTATCTTTGTTGTTCGTTTTGAATTTGTCACTTTTACTTCCGTTCTGTGTTGTTTGTCTATCAAATAATACATTTTTATTCGATTCTATTCTATTGCTTAATACTTATGCTTATTCCAAGTTTTATTCAAATCAGTTCAGCCGTACAAATAATCATTTACATTTACTTTACTTAGCTACAAAAAATGTATTTAGGTATTTGCTTGATATTACAGAGAAGACTACGACTCGTGCATATCCATAGTGAAGAGCTTCCTGATCAGGAACCAGGTGGACCCGATCCTGAGGCAGAGGTTCATCACCTACCTGCAACTCCGCTGGTTCACTGATAAGGTATCATCAACACTACTACTTAGATCACTCAACTTTCGATCTGAAGATAAGGGTGATTCTTGAAAATCAAGTGATAAAAAGTCACCAAAATGGTCAATTGCCACGATTTTTTTTCAATCTCTTAGTCTTGATAGTCATTTAGTAACTCCAAAATAAAAAAAAATTAGAAATCACCATTTTCAAGAATTGATATAACGGAGGCCTTTAGAGTCTAACCTTAGCACATATTGATCATGACTTTCCGAGGGCAAAGCCGACTAAGGTGAGATGAGAACAAGAAAAATCTTATTATGCAAGATTTTTCTTGTTCTCATCTCTGTGCTAAGGTGCAGCATACACACGAAATAACGCTCAACGTGATGCTTGTTTACTTTCTATAGCTGAACAATATGTCCTGAATCGTGTGTAGCGTGCGGATTGGCGAATCACCTTAGCCAGAGTCTAAGCCGAAGGAGTCATCACGGTGTTTTCCTTCACCGTCCTGAATAATTTCAGGCGTACTCGCTGACCAATAAGAAGAACATATTCTACGACCTGCCGTCGCATGTGTACCAGGACATTGTCGCCAGGCAACGCAGCAAGTACATATTGTGTATTCCATTTATGAAGGTATCTTTATCTACGTATCACACTAATTATAAATGAGAAAGTCGTGATGTTCAGTACATATTGTGTATTCCATTTATGAAGGTATCCTTATCTACGTATCACACTAATTATAAATGAGAAAGTCGTGATGTTCATGCCTCAATTATGCGTTAGGGGTCGTCCATTTATAAAGGAAAACCAAAAGGCGGATGCATTGTAGGACGGCCTCGATGGCGTGGCGGGCGATTGCTCGGCTGAGACAATGTTTGCATGTTCTGTAAATATTTCTTCCGGATCTGGGTATTGTGGTGTTGGTACTCGTAGTTTCTGATACCCACGACACAGGGAATCCTAGTGTGGGGTTAGGACTATGTTTGTGACTGTTGGGTGTTAAAAAAAATACAGTACCAGTAAAGCGACACGAGATAAAGAAACAAGGTTGCCATATCAAATATTATTTTTGTTGTTTAGAAAGGTATTCCGCTTAATAATGTCATTGATTAATGTAATAATAGTAATTAATGTCATTAATCTTCTCCAATGATTACTTGTGGGTTCTGCCCACCCCGTTAGTACCTACTATAATAACATTCTAGTTCCTTTCCAGTTCGTCCATAAAGAAGACCTGAAGAATATTTCTTCAAACGCACGTTTGTTCTACACATCTCCAAATGAGATCTTGTTGAATACAGGCGACATTAGCAACGAGATTTACGTGATCAAGCAAGGCATCTGTGAGGTAACCAACTGACATCCTACTAATATTATGAATCTGAAGAAATAACATAGAATGGGTCCAGATGCTGTCTCCCGGAGCATGTCGTAAAAGTCGACTAAGGGATAGTATGCTCTCACAAATGACGGACCATCTATATAGGCGATGGGCTGATCACCTGTCACCGTGGTTGACCATATCTTATGCTCACTTGTGGCTCTGCCCATCTCAACGGTACAACAGATTTGAATGAACCTTAAAAAATACCAGGTTGTGACCAGGCGCGGTCGCAGCCTGAAATTTTGGAGGGGGTCACTAACAATAGAATATGTTGAGTAAATCAGATTTTGTTGCACAATACAAAATTTTATTGCACACATTATAAAATAAAGGGTAGGGGCAGGGGGGGTCATGTCCCCTGTGACACCCCCTTCGGACCGCGCCTGGTGACCTGGAATAGCGAAACTGCTTTTTTTCCGAGTATGACTCGAGCAAAGCGGGTAGAGGTTTAGCATGACATGTGCCTGTGGCTGAAAGCCTGCTGTTTAGGAGTATCATCTTAGAAACTTCGTAAAGGTCAACGACACAGACTGCGCCGGGAACTGAGTATCCTCATCTTTCAGATTCTCAGCCCCGATACAAAGACTGCGGTGAACTATTTGTCTGTGAAATGCCACTTTGGTGTTCTTGTTTGTCTTCTGCGTAAGTTTCTCTTAATCGACTACTACTACTACTGCTGCTCACGTCATTGTTTGGTGCCAACCAGTGTGGTGAATGGAATAAAGTGCACCTCAAGGAGGCTCCTATTGTGAACTTTTAGTTTCGACGATATGCTGGTTTCCTCACGATATTTCCTTCACCCGACTAAATTAAAGTTATCAGTTATTATTTATCAGTATTAAATTTGTCAGTTACTGGATTCAATATATTCCCGATTAAAAAAAAGCCATCCTTTGATTTCAAGGATAGTTAGCACCAAGTCCATCTCTGTCCAGGGATACCAGCCTACTATACGGTCCGCGCTCTCACCCACGTCCAGGTATTCTCCATATCTCGGAAGTATCTGCTGCAGGCAATAGAAGTACCACACATCAAGGACGCCATAGAATACATCAAACAAATGCCGGTAAGTGACATCAAACTACTAACTTGCTCGAAGCGCTCGTGGCGTAGCTTGCTTAGACGTTCATGATTAATCGTTGAAGTTAAGCCAAGTGGTGCGCGGTCACAGTTTGGATGGATGACCGCAAGTGGCATTACGAGTTGAGCGCTTCCGTGCTTCGGAGGGCACGTTAAATTGTCGGTCTCGGTTTTTAAGTCGTTAAGCCATGACGGGAGGCCTTTTAGGCGGCAGAAAAACTCCGTCACAAGAGTTGGCCACTAGCTGTATTCCAATTGTCGCTATAACAAATAAAATGGAGGCTCATACAAGAAACATTTTTAACGTTCGTTTATTTAAAAAGTACATTGTGATGGTACGGAACCTTTCGTGTGTGAATTCGACTCGACCGGTTTTACAATCTTTATCGGCAGGA
Source organism: Scotopteryx bipunctaria (assembly GCA_949320045.1). NCBI lineage: Eukaryota > Metazoa > Arthropoda > Insecta > Lepidoptera > Geometridae > Scotopteryx > Scotopteryx bipunctaria. The sequence goes on from OX439441.1 coordinate 12,831,897, forward strand.
ATACCGGCGACTGAACCACCGGCGCAGTCCGTTCACCAGCTACGTGCCGGCTGCGCCGACGCCCAACATGGAGCGGTTCCGTCTGCCGCGCAAGCACGAGCAGGACCTCGCCTTCCTGCAGCCCTTCTACCGACTGGGCGTCCTCTCTATCCTGCGGTGAGGAAGAAAGAAAATAGTTTATTGACAACATACACATAATACGACGACCTCTGTGGCGAGGCGTGCGAATGCTCGGCTGAGATGCAAGAGGCGTGGGTTCAATTCCCGCTGCGGGAGAAATGTTTGCATGCTCTGCAAATGCAAACCCACGACCGGAAGACGATCGGAAGGCGTGGTCACTACCAACTAGCTAGACCACCAATGCTCTCAAGTATAAGTCTAAGTATTTATTTAAAAAAAAAAATTAAATAAGTATTCCATCAGCCATCTAGTGCCCGTAGTAAAAGCTTGGCTTATTGATTATTATTATTGTTATTGATTTAGAGTTTTGGCTAAGGTGTTTTATGACCGGCCGCCTGCCTGACGTCATCAACCCTCCTAAAACCCTAACCCTCGCTCAACTAAAGCTTGCATAACTTTATAAAACTTATCCAGAGTTAAACCTGACGAGAGTTACATACTGCCAACCAACCAATTGTATAATTTATTTTTAAAAGTTTTGAGAAGCGCCCTATCTTTAAAAATGTTTCTAACAGTGCGAGTTGTACATGCTAGGTTATAATCTACACTGGAAATGTATAAGTTAACTATCACAATAAAGAATTTTTGAAATTGAAAAAAAAAACTTCCTAAAAATCCCTTGCTGTGTCAAATGTCCACAAATATTTATTTATTCATGGTTCACCAGGTACATCTTCCCTCGGTTCACGATCCGGCCGGACGGGCGCTACCTGACGTGGTACGAATGCGTGCGCGCCACGTGCGCGTTCACCACGGCGGTGGTGTTCCCGGCGTACGCCTACCTCGTGCTGCAGTGGCCGGCGCTTTACTACGTAGCCTGGCTGTTGGACCTCTCCGCATACTTCGATATGTAATAAACCTTTCTCAAAGCCTCAAGGCACAAGTAGGATTGGGCGGGTCATGTCAGTCGGATGGCTCCCGATAGGTGGGCTACCGTCACCACAGCCTGGACACCGGAGGGACAAAGGCGTCGGGGTCGGCGGAGGAGCGGGACGAACTCGATGCCTTCGAAAGAGGATGGTGAGAGAAGGCTCAAGATAGGGATGCTGGAAGTGTTTGGGGGAGACCTTTGCCCAGCAGTGGGACGAAATAGGTTGAAAAAAAGGGGCCAAATACAAGCAAAATTTTAAAAGTACGATGGTACGGACGGAAGCTTCGTGTGCGAATTCAAGATACTTGTGTTACTTTCTTTCCGCCATTAGCCAAGATTTTCTTATACCCTTTCGATTACCATACTTTGTATAGATCATAGATTTTCTTGTACCTCTTGAGTCCATGAAAAACTTCGAAAGTCGCTTTTGTATTGTTAGTTTCCAAAGGATGTTGGTTGGATATTTCAACGAGCACGGCATCCTGATCTACCACCCGGCGAGCACGGCGGCACACTACCTCAAGGGAGCCTTCATAACGGACCTGTTCGGATGTCTTGCTTTGGAGAGCTTGGACTCGGCCCAGACAGATTCAGGTAGATTAGATACCACTATATCTATCTATCTAGTCATGTCATTAGTTCTTTCGAACCATTATGTTAAAAGGAATGAAGTGCACCTCAAAGGCTCCTTTTTTGAACAGAAAATTCCATTGGTGCACGACCTGATTTGAACACACGACCTTGGAATCGGAAGGCGGGGTTATGCCACTAGACCACCAGGGCTCTATAAGAAATTTTCTTTAAAATTTTGTTTGTCTTTCAATGTCGCATGGGTATTTCGGTGTTATCTGATTACCTTTACAATATGCTTGGTTCTATCCCTTGATGTTCTTCAAAACCCAAAGTGTACGAGGTGGTTCTAGAAAAACAGTTATAATACTGGAAGGGTAGGAAGACGCGTGAGTGACTAAGTCTTCACTTTTGTCTCCAGTTAACAAGTTCCGAGTGACGCACATGAAGCAGTTCCTGATGCTGAACCGCCTGGTGCAGCTGTACCGGCTGCCGAGTGCCATGCACATCTTACACGGGTTCATTGAGCGACGGGATATGCTTATTGTGTATGTGGCTCTTGATTAATTATTAACTTCTCTGCTGGACTGGGAGTAAAACAAAACATAGAATGCGTCCAGCTGCTTCTCTCCCCGAGCATGTCGTAAAAGTCAACTAAGGCATAGTATCCTCCAACATGATGAGATACAATAAGCAAGTATTCCCAAGGAGGGTTGACATCAGGCAGGCGGCCGGTCATAAAACACCTCTGCCAAAACTCTTACAGCATGATTCAAGGATCATGCTGTGCCGACCCCACATAGAATGGGATAAGGGTAGGAAGATGATGATGATGTGGCTCTTGATCTCTCTCCTCTGTTACCATGATCATTGTCTGAGAGAAATGAGACGATGTAGTCAAGATCGTGGGTCGTGGATGAAGGACCTACGTCCATCAGTGGGCAAGGACAGGCTGTGGATAATGATGCATTTATCTGAGAAGGCATTCTGAGAAATAGTCAAAAGCGCTTGTCAGATCATCTTACGACCGATGATGGTTTAACTTATAAATCACGTGATCAGTCTTTCCATCAGCGTGAAGATAATTTCAGCAACATTATTTTGTTCTTTGCAGCCTAAAAGCCATTCCACTGTTCATAGTGCTGCTAAACGTTCTGACATGCTTTATGGTGCTTTTCTCCGTCGACATCTTCTACGAGGGCGAAGGTGATTGGTTGATCCTACCGACAAAGGACAAAGGAGGCTCTTGGATAGATCTGTTCAAGAATGAATGTTAGTATACTATTTTCGTCATTTTTGTCACTAAGGGCTGTATGGATATAACATTTACATTGTAGTATGATATACATTGGTAAGCTTGCATTAAATAATGTTGGCTATGATAGAAAGGTTAAATGGTCGTAATGTTTTAAGATTCCTTAGTAGTTTCTTGATAAATAAACACTAAACATGTGTAGAAATTCAAAACTGTTTCAACTCTTTGAAATTTTGACGGCCTCGGTGGCATGTCGGGCGATTGCTCGGCTCGGTTCGATTTCCGCTGCGGAATAAATGTTTGCATGTTCTGGGTGTTGTGGTACCTTGATACTCGTAGTTTCTGATACCCACGATACAGGCAATTCTAGTGTGTGTGATTGTTGGATTTTATAACTATTATAAATCTCTAGGATCATTTAGAAACATCTTTAATCTACGTTGAAATTACGCCTGTTCGTAATGTGACCAAGCTTGGATATAAGCACTACACATGTTTAAAAATCTCAAAATACTAACAAGTGGATGAAAGCTATATATTAATACTAATGAATCCACAGTTCGTTTCAACCTGACTGGCTCGCCGTGGAACCTGCACCTGGCCACCTACTTCTGGGTGGTGTATGAGACCACCACCACTGGGTACAACATCTTCAACCCGAGCAACTTCGATCTGATGCGGATTCTTTTGTTGGGAATGCTTATTGGTAAGTAGTTATTTATCATTGCGAGTCAAGACTGCTTCTCTCTCCGAGCAGGTCGTAAAAGTCGACTAAGGGATAGTATCCTCCCTAGACTGATGGTCTATCTGGATGGATCACATGGGCGATGCGCCGATCACCTGTCACCGTTGTTCACCATATCCATTTTGGGACTTTAAATCAGGATTCGGTGCAAGTTTTGTTAAGATTTCTTGTGGCTCTACAAACCTCATTAGGGATGTCAGCGTGATAATAATTGTGTATGTATGAGTCACGGCTGGATTTAGCTTGACACATAAAATTCCTTGATAGACTCCCTCCCGGTGACAAACAATATCTACGATGGCTATCTATGCAGCGTTCTAACGTTGTGTTTTTCTATTTGTGATGGTCTTTCTTAAAACCTTCTGTAATTTTTGACAACCTCGGTAACGTGGCGGATGAGTGGTCGGCTGAGACGCACGAAGGTTCGATTCCCGTTGCGTGAGAAATGTTTGCATGTCCTGCAAATATTTCTTCCGGGTCTGGGTGCCCTTTGTGGTTACAGCGTACAAGCTTTGCTTGTTTTGGGGCTGGATGGATAAAGTATCTTCTTGCCTATTACTATAATGGGAGTAGTAGCTTGTAGTACCAACCTGTTTGTTTCGCCATATCTTTGTATGTTCAAATACAAATGACTGTGTTATTATGTGTACTGTATTTGTACAGGTGCAATGTTGATAACTTACTTCTCGGTGCGCATCATCAGCGTGCGAGCGAACGTGAATAAAGACCTGGCGGAGTTCCAGGAGCACATGAAGGACATGGTCGTGTACATGGAGAGGGAAAACTTGGATCAGGACCTGCAAAAGTTAGTTTTTGCTATTTAAAATAAATAAATCTAAATAAATATTGCTGGATATTTCACACAACGCCATCTAGCCAATTAAGCAAAGCTTGTATTATGGGAACCAGATGGCTGATAGAAAAGTATTCTATATAGCTTGCTTACTACTTGCTAGCATACTTTTTTTGTAAATAAATACTTCCACAGTTTCTATTTCTATTGTCGCTTTATCAACAAATAAAAAATAAAAGGAGGCCCCATACAAGAAACATTTACCTATGTACATGGATAATGGTAGTGCAGAACCCTTCGTGTGCAAATACAACTCTCACTTAGGTAAACTGTTTTTATTTTTATTTATTTAAAAACCTAAATTACACACTATTACAAACAAAACAGAACGCCAGAAGGGCTAAAAGCTATGCTCTCAAGACTAATAATACCAAATTTTACAGCAATTTATGCAATAAACCTGCCTGTTCTTAAATCAAAATATTTTTACAGAGATGTTTTAGCTTACTACGAGTACAACTGGGACAAGATGGGCGGGGTGGACTACAGACAGGTGTTCAAGCTATGTGACCAAATTACACTCCGGACAGACGCTATCCTGCACATTTATGGACCTACTTTTGCTAAGGTATTGTTGCAGAGGTGGGTAAGGGATTGGAAGGAACAGACTGGTCTTCTTAGATGACGTTTATAAAGTCTCTTCAACACACCGCACAGTTCCTCACAGTGATGTAGCGCTGACGAGAGCGCTGTAGCGAGACTTTAAAATGGTATTTACAAGGCATACCATCCAGTCACCTTACTAGTTCAATCTCTTGACTGATTTTCTGGATAATCATTCAAGCTACTGGCTACCCACCATGGGTTGACCAAGAAAACTTCTCTTTAGCTTGCTTTTGGAGGGTCTGGGCGTTGGGGTACCGTGTTACTCGTACTTTCTGATACCTACGATACAATGGAACTTAGCGTGGTGTCAAAACTATGTATGTGACTGTTGCGTGGTATTCTTTCAGTGTCCAATCCTCTCCCAAAGTGACGCGTCTCTCCTCCGCACGGTGGGGCGCGCAGTCCACAGCGCTTACTTCCTCCGCGGCATGAGCGTTATTGATGCCAGTGACGTCATCGCTGACATGTATTTCGTGGACTTCGGCGGAGTCAACGTGCGGGAGACGAAGGGGGATATGAGCACCATCGTAAAGCTTTACAGGGGCAGGTAAATAGGTGTCATAGGCAAACTCTGAAACTGTTTATTCGAAGCAATATTCAAGAAGCTCCAAGACTTTTGTAGTGTTATAAGTGGCGGGCTATGTCAAGCAGCACAAGACACGGTGATCGAAGTTTACAGATAATTTTGAATTTATCGAAAAAGTTAGGTACCCAGTTTGGGAAAATTCCTACTGGTAATACGACAATCCCGTCGCAAATTTGCAGCGGGATTGTCGCTGTAGTGTGTAAGATGTCATCAAAATATAAAAAAAATGATATCGCATGCGTTATTACTTGATCAGGATTATAGCAATAGTGTGTGGTAGCCTTAAATGTGAACTACTAAGGATTAAGAAGGCCGTTTCTACCTGTTGTAATTTGTACCTACTGGAATTCAAGTGGCTTACTTCTATTGTCAGTGTATTCGGCAATCTGGATGGGGCACTGAACATCCGCTGCCCGGCGACAGTGGTGACTACCAGCAAGGTCCACCTCCTGATGATCAACTCGCAAGCCTTCCACCAGATCATCCGCGACTTCCCCATTGTTTTGCAACTGATGAAGAAGTACCGTCCATCCACAAGCTTGGTAAAAGAACATACATTCTCTTCATCATCATCATCAATCCATAGAAGTCTGCTGAACCTGGATATCCCCAATGTACTTCAAGACGAACCACGTTCTGCTTCCGACGGACCGATGACTTATCCATCTTGCCGCGCGTCTAAATAAAAAAAAGGTCCGTCCCAATTGCGCGCGCACAACACACTGACGCTCCTTTGCCGCGCAACCAAAAACCGACACGAACTGGATCGCCGCGCGGCACGTTCGAGCGCGCCAATGTTCGAGCTGCCGCGCGCGGCAGACTCGTCCACATATTGCGCGGCCGCCGCGCGAGCCAATGTTCGATGGTTTGCCGCGCGCAGTCGATACGCGGCTTTACAATGTCATCGGTCCGTCGGTTAGGAACCGTCATATACTTAGTTTTCCTGTCCGTGGCCGCCCTTGCACAACTTTTACTTCCCAACGATTATCTGCTTTACGAGCTAATGAACTACCTGGTTTATAACTCTTTAAAAAAACTTAAAGACCTCGGCATTATGCCTGCGCGTAACACGTAGTCCAATGTGCCAAATCTTGTTATGTTCTTCTTCTCTTCCAGAACTATATTATGGGCAACGTCGGGGATGCCCTTAAACCCTGGAAAGAGCGCTCCCTCAGCTCCCCGATGATCGTCCGCAGCCGACGAGGCCTTATCAAGCACCTCTACTTCAAGGACACCTTCGTTCAGATCTACCTCATCATAATCTCTTTGCTCTGCGTATATGCGGACGTGTATAACGCTGGTTTCCAAGATAACAGATTCGGATTGGTCGTGACGTTATATGCGCTGGATATGGGCTTCTATTTGAAGATACTGTTGCAGTATTCACTACCTCTGGTTGTGGAATCGGCCAGCATAAGGAGCGTACTTATTCCTATGAGGAGAGGGTAAGTAAATTATTATTTTAGATCTTTGTCACCTGATATCTGATGAGAATGGGAGAGACATTTTGCCTAACAATGGGTCAATATGGGCTAGCAGTAATAGTAAGGTGGCAAAGAAACTTTAGACCTATATTCTGATTTAGTTTTAGCAGACAAAATGTTTAGAGTTTTGTTTTACTTTCCGGCAGGTATTTTCACACCGAGTTCAAGTACGACATCCTGTCGTGCTTGCCGCTAGAGCTGATGTGTTTGTTCAGTCGCAAGCACAAATGGATGATCTTCTCTTGGCTTAGACTTAATAGAATGTTTAGAATTGTTAGTATACCTGCGTACTATTTCTGTGAAACTATTTTTGTGTAGGCCGCGGGTCTCCTCACAATGCGTTCAGCTCCGTTTTGAGAACAAGTTTGAGAACACCATAATTTTTTCATGAAAAATTCATAGGTATGACCGGAATTCGAACCCACCTTCTGATCGAAAGTCGCGGTACTTCTCACTAGGCCAATGCGCCTATATATGCCCAGATAGTGATGTCCAATATATGCCCGGTTTCAATATTCTACTGACGGACGACGGATGGTTTATTATTGAAAAAACGTCGTCGTCTGTTATTTCAATATTGGAATCAGCAATTGATAGTGATAATAAAGCTTTCTTAAAGGTGACAGTGTACAAATGCCTGAAGCGCCACCAAGAGCGGATCACCATCAACCTAATCCTGAGCACGATACTTTCCGCGTTTATCTGGTTCACGCTGTTCGTGCACACCATCTCCTGCTTCTGGTACTTCATCGGCGTCATGGAGGACCGCTCAGAGCCCGCCAGCTCGTGGATACACAAGGGTTCGGGCTTGTATCATTCGTTATATAATCATCATAATCATTAGTCAAGGTCACGGTCAGTACTGAAGTATCACACCTTGTATGTTTGCAGATAATGGCGACCTCTGGTGCGACAACCTGTACCTCTGCTCTCTTTACTTTGTACTGACTACCTTTACGCAGAATGGGGTCGGAGATATCATGCCGAAGAAGCACTCTGAAGTCAGTTCTATGTTATTTATCTGCTTCTTTGTTGAAGATTTCAGCTGAGTTATTCAATATCATATCATTTTCTTCATCAATTCAAGCATTTTTGAATAAGTCTATAATGTTTTTTAGGACACAGCTGCGACAATTCCAATTGGTTAACAAGCCTGCGGGATTGAGTGAATTTGAGATTTTTAGTCTAGTCTCTAGTCAATTTTGTATTATATTTAAAATTATATTAATACCGCTGTTCGCGTGTCCATTGTTTATCGGAATTGTATAACATTGCCATCAGTGTGGGTGAGCTGTATCCCGGAAACTATTCATCGAAAACATCAAGTTACCTAGTACCTACTTACATTTTAGTTTACAGACATACTCACGTTTTTTGGCATCTATTTAATATACGTAATGAATGCAGTCGTAAACGTGGCATCCGGTAGTTTCGTAGCGTTATGAAATATATATTATTGAAATTGCTAAGCAAATACGTATTATAAATTATAATGAAGTCTTTGAAAATTTTGAATTGGATATCAATATCCTATTTTAAATATCGTTAATCCTATACTAAAAATTGCCTAATCTAATAACTGATCTACTAATTGACTGTATATCAGGACATGGTCAGATATCAAGGCGTATCCAGATACCTTGTCCGGCCAAACGGATGTGCATTGCATCTCAGACAAATATGTGAACCGTGTCACTTAAAACACTTTGTGTAGTTAGAGCGTTAGAGAGTAGTCTAAAATAATTTGTTTGAAATGCGTTGGCTAGTATGACTGTGCTTACAAGATTTGCCTGAAATAGGTTTGACCTAAAATCTCTTATATTCTGTAACATCATTCCTGTTTCATTACGCAAGATAAATTATGGTGCATCAGAAAATATTATGAGAAAAGGTTTCCGCCATGTTCCATAAGCGGACCGTCCGTCACTAGGATAGTGACGGTGACGACGGTCTTTTCATCATCATCAGCAGTCTACTGTTGGACATAGGCTTCGGCTTGACGCATCCAGTCGCAGTCTCCACTCAAGAACGCGTTAATCCCAGTGGTGGTCTGCTCTTCGGCAGATATGGCTAATGTACTGCCACTTCAGTTCAATAATTGCTCAGAAGCTGTAAAGCTCAAAAGCTCAGTGCCCTTATTCGCTATGACCAAACGATCCTTGGCTCGTAATTTGTTTGTAATGCGCCTCGTCGCGATTTTGCACCAAAGTCGCTTCCCGCTGTCTGTCCCTATGTATGCTAACACCTTTAAAACTACGCTACGGATTTTGATGCGGTTTTAATAGATAGATAGAGTGATTCAAGAGGAAGGTTTATAAGTAAAATACATGCATAATATAGTAGAGAAACACTGATAATTTTAGAGGTTTCTAATGTGATGTCGTAAATAAACATTTTTTTGCGCTTACATTGCAAATTGACTTATAGAATACACGGTGATTCCATTGCAGATATAGTAACGAACCCGCGTTACTTGAATTTTTGGTCAAGGCGAATAAGGTCCCAGAAGCTATGTCGGTTGGTTTTATGACCTAACGTTAAAGTAGTGTCATTTGGAAAAGTTTATTTTGCTTTTTTGTATCGGTGACGGTCTTTTTATGGAACGAGGTGATGAAAAACATTTGTGTCATATGTGACAGGTGGCGTTCGTGTGCGCACTGCAGATAGTATCGACGATGGTGTACATGATGTACGTGGGAGAGTTCTCCAACATCATCCAGTACATGTCCTTCAGATCATTCAGCTTCTACACCAAATATCTGGAGTTACAGGTGATAAGTAGTGACCCCGCCTTTAGATCCTAAGGTCGCGGGTTCTTCTTGATCGAAAAAGCTTCAGTAGTTAAGTAATTGAGAAAATCAGCGTTTGAAAGGACGAAGTCACACTGTAAAGGTTCCGTTTTCCATTTACGTTCGGTACCCTTATAACTTACGAATTTGAGTAGATATGATTTAAGACAGATTTCTGGGTGCTCGAATGAAACCTATCTAACTTACAGAGGTGATAAAACCTTCGTTTCCCTTAGTCAGCTCCACATGTATTTACCATGTTTTTCCTGTGGTGCTAGACAAGCCTACTCTATCTAAAATCGTCCCGCACTACACAGGCAAATGTTGCATCCTGACAATAAATAATCTAGTATAAACTGTAAAGCACTTAGAAACCTTTGCAGCCGTTACTGTAGGCAAAATATGTTGTCTGACGTTGTATAAATCATGGTTAAGGTATGGTTAAGAAACCCTTGCAGGAGTTCCTACGCAATAACCGCGTGTCCAAGAACCTGGTGCGAATGGTGAACCGCTACTGCCTTCACCTGTGGCGCGAGTCACGTGGCATGCAGGCGCCGCACTTCCTGCAGACGGCTCCTCACGCTTTGCGTCTGCGTGTTATGTCTGCTGCATACCTGCACCATCTCAACAGGGTAACTTTTTACATCAGGAAATTCCCATTGACATCCTTCGGCAACAAAAACTTAATAGGGTTCCTTTCAACGCCATAAACCGGGGCTGTGGGTACGCTTTCGCAATATTCCATGACCCCGATGGATCCTAACCGGGTGTCACATTAAACCTCACAGTGGGTCAACGGGGTACACTAAGCCTCGCGCTGGATCTTGTCCAATTAGTGACTGGGACCTTGTCATGCACCGTGGCGCGAGTAGCACGGCGTGCAGGCAAGCTTAGTAAGGCTTAGTAAGCAAGAAAAGAAAATGTTATGTTTTCCAAATAAAGTTGATTATCCATGTAGTAAAACCTAAGGCATTTCAAACAGTGACTTTTTAAGGATTCATTTACATTTCAGCATCACATATTCGAAGATTGCGAGCCGGCATTTTTACGGCAACTCGTCGGCTGCTTGCAAATCTATACCTATAATGAAGGTAAGCTCTTGAACCCGTGCTACATTGCATTTTCAATGATATGATCAAACAAACTTCTATTTAATTTATTAGGTGCTAAGAAATATTCGTGCATATGGCTGTCTCTCTTGGGTCAATTCTTAGATAAGAAGATACGTCAGTCAGTAGTAAATCAATTAGGTAAATCGTTTGTTTCGTAACGGTAATAAGAGGTATTGCCTTCAGATATGTACGTGGTGAAGGAGTCCGAGATCACGGACGCGATGTACCTGATCCACACCGGCAATATCAAGGAGATATTGGAAGAGTCCAACCAAGTGTCCCGCCTCTACCCCGCCGGATCATATTTTGGTGTTGTTAGTCATCTGATCTTATATTCTTTTCAATTCCTAAATCGTTCCTTTTGAAAATTCTCTACGAATGTGTTTTATTGACAGTTTATATTTATTTTCTTCTTAGGTACAAGGCCTGTTTCGTGATACGCCATATACCCACTCCTACCAAACCCTAACTAGATCACAAGTACTCACTCTGCGTCTAGACGACTGGCTGTTCCTCCTCAAGCATTTCCCTGATAGCCGAGAGGCCATCAACAAGCATCTGAAACACGACAGCGGCAGTGGCAGTGGCAGCGGCAGTGGCAGCGGCAGTGGCGGCAGCGAAGGCAGTCACGACAGCTGGCCTTACTATTCGCCGAAGCCGCCTAAGCCACGGGTCACGGAACTAGTGGACAGAGGCTCGCAGTCAACTCCACTAACTCCACCAGAATTTCTCCTACCGCTTGGTCGCACGCCCATTACGGTGTTTATACCCCCAACAGGCCCTACTCGAATAAGCGTTCGTGACAGTTTTGAACCAAACCAAATACGTACCGATCTCTGGCCCCAAGACTCAAGGCGTGAAGATAGCAGCTCCAGCGAACAGATGTCTGTAAAACTTAACGTGAGCAGGACCCGACTAACACCAACCAGTCAAACAACAATTAACAGCGAGCGGGACGTAGAAGATGAAGCTGAAGAGACAATGACGTTTCTCAACAGAGTCACATCGAGAGCGAAGAAACTGATGAGCAAACAACCGAACACTTTGTATGCGCCCAGCTTGAGTCATTCAGCGCAGAGTCAGAGAGATATACTTTTAGAGCAAGAGGATGAAATGGCCACGACAGCTCTTATCAAAAAATACGACGCAAAGTTCAAGACGAAGGTTAAAGATGAGCTAGAAAAAGATATTGTGCAACATAATTCAGAAGAATCCAACAGCCAAGCTAGCTCTGGGAAAGGAGAAGAGAAAGAAATTGTCTCTATAAATATAACTTCTTCGGCTTCGAAGCCTACTATTAGTTCCATGAATATACATGATAATAAAGATGTCGACCAAGACGAAACGGAAACTAGTGTAATTGATCTTCAAATACAAACAGATGGTGATAGTCATGATAAAAATAAATTTGACGATTTACAGTCTATGAAAAATAGAAAGAAGTCAACGAGTTTTGTTGATATGCAAGACCAGGCGACATCCACTGCAAGGTTGAGACGATACGTCCGCGTCCGTTACGAGGAAGATAATGAAAAGAAGGAAAGTGAAATGAAACGTCCTGTGAGCACTGACCTTAGAGACATCAATAAGCCGCTGACAATCACTGAACGAAACAACCTGGCTCTAGACAGTGACTTGCACGTCGACAAGTCTCCTGAGCCGGAGAGTGAAACGTCTACTCCGGATAGCTCAAGCTCTACGTCGACCAAGAAGTAGTATACTAAACCTTACAGGTAAAATTAAGTAAGTTCGTATGAGCTAGTCTCTATTCTCTTGTGACGGAGTTTTGAGGTCGCCTAAAGGCCTCCGTCATGGCTTAACGATTTGAAAGCCGTTTTTACCTGAATAGGTTATAATATTGACTAGTTAAAGTTAATTTCATGCTTTTGAATTATCATTTAAATAAACTCTTTTATCTTATTTATGCATCTAAATATTTTGACTGTTTTATGAGAACGGTGATGTTAGTGTACTAAATTCTAGATTCATTGAAACAGCTACACAGAAATAGAATCTATCCTCGTAGAAAATGGATCGCTATTTTATGTTTTGTTAATTTTGCCTGACAGTTTAAGTAGCACAGATTACACACTGACTAATTTTGTATCATCAGTCAATTCGGCGATGGGGCTCATTCACAGATGGGCTGTTCCTCAATAGCTTGGGCGTACCTGGCCGACCGCCAGATGCCTTGTCTACTGCGGTTACTCTATGATTCGAAGACAAGGTGTTCCGCTACTTGTTTGTTGTTACTTCTATTTCAGGATCGCAGTTCTGTACCATTACATCGGCAAAGACTCGTACATCAACACGATGGTGTGCCAACATCTAACTGTAATCGACAGTGGCATTCTGTCATAAATCATAATCAACATCTGGCTTCTCATATTCAATAGATATATGTTATTTCGGGTTGACTTGTTTTATAATGGAATGCTTTTAATTTTTGGTACAAAAAAAGGCAGAGTATTTAAAAAACTTTTAATTAACGTCTCTCAGCTCATAACAACAATGTAAATCAACATTATAAATTAGCTAAAACTTAGATCTTTGAATGCTATAGGTACAAGTTGTTTAGGAGTTGTCTTTCACTTCACATTTTCACTTATATTGGAATGCCCAGCACTGCCCATTCTCACTCGGTGTTCCGCGGTGTTAGCTGCCGTCTCTGCCATTTTGTATACAATTCTCTTAGGTAATTACGTAAATGCTTGGGTGTTCAACGTCACGGCTAAACTTACGATAACTTACATACTAAAATTACGGTTTCTTAAATTAATGTATTTTATATTCTTTAGCGTTCACCTCTGTCATCTTCGATGGGTCTCAATCTGAGTTGGTTCGCCTCGACAGCATCTGCAACAAGTAAAAATAAATATAAGTGGGTATTCTAATTTGTGGGTGTTTCTTTCGAGTGTTTACCTACTTGTCTATCCACCGGTCATCGCTGATATTTCGGGAGTCTATTTTCAGATTCATAGTGACAATAAAATGCCGAAAAACATCGCCGCATTGACGTCAATCGTGCATTTTATTTATCTCTATTAATATTTAATTTCTATGTAACATGAAGAATTCAGGAGAAAAATCTTAGATGTCATTAAAACGTCGCAATAATCAGTTATTTATGTTTCGGGTTTGGTTTTACCGCAACTATTTATAAGAGTATAGGTACATGAATCTGCCAAACTTATGAAATTATGACGCGCTTCCAGCGGGCTGACGGGCGCGAGCTGTTCAGAATAGCCTCTTATAATATTTTGTAGTTTAGTGGTCGTTAGACAAACATTTAATACAACATGTTATGATTAGCAGTTTCTCAAACTGACCAACTGTCACTTTATACTTAGCAATACACAATGTATAAAACTATAAACTAAAATATGAAGTTGTTTTGAACAATGTTATAAACATGAAGTGTATTTACAGTGCACAAATAAAACTCTTAACCTAGGTACTCCAAGCATTAAAAAAAACACATTTAATTAGCAAACTAATTTTTTTCAGTTATTTTGATCTGTTGCTTTGTACGACACTTTCTGTTTTCAGTTTTCATCACTGATTGCTATTAGAGTGAAAAATTCTCAATTATCTAGATACATATATCTATTAATTATTTTTACAGGTTCGTTTTGTAATTCTGTGGCGTGCGTCTGCGCAAATGATTTATATGCTCGTTATGTTCTGTCACCACATTTGTCAACTTTGTCACTATGTCAGAATTAGTCGCATAATTGATGACTGTTAACGACAAGTTCCAACTATTCAAACCTTTTACTCAAATGTAAAATTACTTCATCTGTCTTTTTAGTTCAATGGTGAGGTTGCGAAATTTATTTTTTCCTCTCGGTCTATTTTCTTCCATGATTTATCATTTCACTTAGGTAAGTTCAGATATAGGTGCCGCTTTTGTTGTCCAAATATCTTAGTAATTAGTGCATACGATTTTATCTTAATATTTTATCACATCTAAGTATTCAAAAAGGGCTGATTGGTTCTTCGCAAAAAAAGAACAAAGTAGCTCTTTAATCTAAATTCAAAATTTTGAATGTGGAATGTGGAATGTGGATATTGTTAGTAAATGTTTCAATCCCTAAATAAATCGATCACGAACATTATTATGAACAAGTAACTGCCTGTATGATATACCAAAACGCGCGCGAACGAAATTAAAAACAAATTATCTTATTCTTATGTTGCATTTAGGTACTTATTTTCTAGGGTGATAAAAATTAGAGTATCCTCCTTGGAAGCTTCTTATCTTATTCTACTTTAGAATCCCTTCGCTCCGTTCTAAATTCAATGAAACACAAATTAAAATTAGTTATTCGCTCCCTAGGTAAACAATGTATCTACTATCACCAACATCGAGTTCATTCAAGTCGGTCCAACATGTTGATGTGTTGTTTATGTATTCCAATTTGTTTAGTCTACGTTGAAAAATATTAGAAACGTATTATAATTTATCAATAATTTTTCTTTTAATTAAACATCTGGTGTTCGAAAAAAACTAGCAATGAAAATTATCTACTAAGGGTTTTCTGAATTCAAGACGTGCTTCTGATTTTAAATGAAAAAAAAAAAATTATATTTCAATACCACTAAAATACTGGTTAAAATCATAAAGTGTTTTGTTTACCTACTAGTATAACATCCAGTAGCTAGAGTTGAACGAAATAAAGTGGAGATCTAAGGATTCTACACTGAAAATTACAGCGCGAGTGAACAATCAAAATAAATCAGTCAACGTCAGTTTTTCGTCAGAGCAGGGAACGGGGTGATTTATGATTCTTTTGAAAATGTGAATCCTTTAGATCTGATCTTTATCTCCTAGTTTCCAGCTGTGCTAAAAATATAGCGTACGAGGTAACAATTGCCTATATAAAATATAGGTACAGTAAATTGAACGATTTGGATTTTAAAGTAGCGCTTTGCTAATCCTACTAATAATTATAAATGCGAAAGTTTGTGAGGATGTGAATGAAACTTGGAACATGCACAGTATGTGTGTTAGATTTTTCACATTAGTTCTGCCGACAGAACTAGGTAGGTACTCAACAGAACAGGTGGGAGTAGACGAGAACAAAATATAGCCTACTTTTTATCCTAGTAAGTACCACGCGAGCGAAGCCGCGGGCGGCAGTTAGTTTACTATATTATATTGTTTTTAAATGTAGGTTCGAAACACATTGTGTGTGTTTGTATGAGCTAGTGGCCAACTCTAGTAACGGAGTTTTTAGGCCGCCTAAAGGCCTCGGTCATGGCTTAACGACTTAAAAGCCGGGACCGACTGTTGAACGTGCCCTCCGAAGCACGGAACAGCTCAGCTCGTAATGCCACTTGCGGTCACCCATCTCAATTTGTGATCGCGCATATCGTTGCTCAACTTTAACGATCAATCAAGAACGCCTAAGCAAGCTACGCCACTTCGAAATACAATGGGAAACTACCTCGGAACTCAAGGATTTGAAAATGGGGGAGACCTTAACAAACTAAGAAGTTTTTCACAACTACACAAGTTATTAAAAAATATGAAGGTGTACCTTATAATTTTTTTTAGAATAGGATATCCTATAGCCCGGTCTATACCATGCCAACCACGTTCAAACGAGATTTTTGGCAGTATAATTTATTACATCTACTGAGGAAAACAAATACATATTTCTGGCTTGGCGCTCGGACCAATTAGTACGTAGGTATTTCAAGCATTTTACAGATTGAACGTTATGTTTAATGATTACAAAATGATGGTAAATTTTCATTAGTATCCGAATTATGTTGTAATTTTAGACGTTTGGAATGTTATGATATCTGCGGCGAGTTCGTGTACTATTTTAGATCTACGGGTTGAGCGTATATCACACCACACTTCAGCAATTTGTTTTTATCCGCCGGTTTCAAACGACGTCCAGTCGTGTTTTTATAGAAAAGTAAAGTTGAAGCAAGCTATGATATAGCTCGACCCTATTTACCTGCGAGGTTCAGTTAGTAGCATCTGGTTAATGTGTTATTGCTTACGATTCAACTCCAATGTTTACTTAAACTGTTACAAAACCGAATCAAACTTTATTTTATCTGCCATCACCAATTACGAATAGATTCATTTCGATTACAGAACTTTTTTTATTTTTTCCGTTTTGTTTGTAAATACCTGGTTACTATTTATTATTTTATATCGTGGATTAAGACTAAACTAAAAAAAATAAATTAAAGAAAAAAACATAGAATGCATCCAGCTGTCGTAAAAGTCGACTAAGGGATAGTATCCTCTCCAACATGATGAGATACAATAAGCAAGTATTCCCAAGGAGGGTTGACGTCAGGCAAGCGGCCGGTCATAAAACACCTTAGCCAAAACTCTTACAGCACGATCCTAGGATCATGCTGTGCCGACCCAACATAGTAGGATAAGGGCAGGAGGATGATGATGATAATGATTAAGATTAAAATAATAGCTTCTAAAGTCACCTGTCGTCAACACAAGTCCAGAATAAGATGAGTAACAGCTACGAAAATAATCGAAATACCGGCGCCAAACCACTAAAATGCACAATCCAACGTCGCGAAACAAATATGCACCTTAGAATAATCCTGAGTAAAGCAGCCAGAGACTGGCCAGAAGCAGCACCAGGATGAGGTAGGTGGCTGCGAGGCTGGTGGTTTCGTGGTTCGGCATGGCTGCAGACGGGCACTGCTGGACACCTTCACTGGACAAGTGACTCCAAGGAACTGCCGGCCTGTAGCGCTGTCGCCTGCACTGACCACGCCTCTTTACCCAAAAGCTCGTTTATAAATATGAATATTTTCATTTTCATTGCCTCCCATAAAGCACCACGCTGACAGGTGTCATCGAAATTTACGCGTCATTTATAAACTTTCGATCAAAGCGTAATGCCCGCTTGGAAATAAGACAAGATAGATAACGAGATTAAGAGTTATTTACGATTTAAGAGTATTTAAAGCGATCCTTACTGATTCTATTCAATAAACTGTACTTATTCGATTATGATTTTGATCTGTCGTTTCAAATGATACAGAGATTGGCGTAGTGCCGTAAATGACTTTACCAAAAACTGTAAAGTTAAATGGTGCGTATGGCATTTTGTGATAGGATTGAACAAAAGCCAAACGGGAAAGTGGTGGATAAAAAACAGGTCAAGTGCGAGTTGAATTCGCATACGAAGGGTTCCGTACTATCGTACATGTACACAAATGTAATGTTTTGTAACTAAATAATCATTGCACACCCATAAAGGACAAATTACATGGAATTTGGATTGGGGTCGCTTTGATTAAGTTTTGGGATAAAATCAGTTATAAAACTTAAACGAGTGGCAACTAAAATCTGAAAATATCATATACTGATGGGAAGATATAGTGGAGTAGATATACGAAGTTTAAAAAAAGTACATACATTCAATTTTGAGAAAAAAAATAAAAACGATGCTATCAACTTTAAACTGGATTCGGGGTCACTTTGATACCCTACTTTTTTAGTTTGGAATGAGAAAGAGACCCCATTAAACATGCCAAAAATGAAAAAAAAACAAAACTCCTTCTTACAACTTTTGAGTTATGAGTAATTTTCAGAATGCGGGGCGAATATGATTGAAGGGGTTACTTTGATTTGCTTTTAATTTGATAAAAAAATACAAATAATCAGAATAATCTTTATTGAAGTTTAATCAAAAAATATCGAAACAAAACATACTACAAAATTATCCTTAAAGTTAATCAGACTCATTGAAATCAGTTTTTTTTTAGAAACAAATTGTATAGGTAATTAACAATATCAAAAGTCTTACAACTAATCAGACTAACATTCATTGTAAGAGAACAATCATTTGTATAAACTTTTTCGTGTCCCCGGAAGGTTTTTGTAGTTTCGCACCATTCTATAAATTAAATAAATGGGGTTAAATTGATAGTCTATAGAATCACCATAATAAACATTATGATGTCTCAGAAGGGGTCACTTTGATAATAATCAATTTAGCCCCATACCTCCCATCAAAGTAACCCCATATGATAAAACTCTCTAAATAAACAAAGATAGTCAAGACAATGAGAAAAGTAAAATAGCTTTAAAATCAACAATAAAACTACAAATAAATTTAGTAAGTTTCATAAGTCTAGGTTTTATAGGTTAGCTAGCACATTTAAAGTTATTCAAGTATGCATTTCTTACCTTATTTCCACATTAAATTTATAAATTAATATTTCACAAACTGACTGCTCTCGTGCTTTAATACTGACTGACAAGGTGGCCGAAAAAGTCAATGCTGCCACACGAATAAAAACATTTTATCGACGTTTCAATTTACGCGAGTTATAAGACGAAATGCAAAAAATTTGGTTAATCATCAACTTCGCCCCGTAGTTCAAAAGTCACCCCAATCCACCCGGTATCTGTTACATCTTTTATGACATGTAAATAAGCAATAAATATACTTTGACTTTGAAATGTTTATTGTATGGGGCCCCATTGTTTTTTTATTTTATTTGATTTTTATTAGGTATGTATTATTGTTGTTATAGTGGCAATAGTGATACACACTTTGTGAAAATTTCAACTCTCTACCTATTACGGTTCAAGAGATACAGCCCGCTGACAGACGGACGGACGGACCGATACACAGCGGAGGCTTAGTAATAGGGTCCCGTTAGCACTCTTCGGGTACGGAACCCTGAAAACGAGACGTGAATTTGACCAAGCGTGAGTCAGAGTTTAACTGAAATGTCACCGTTTTTATGGATGACTAGGAATTACGAAGAAAAGATGAATAAGATCTAATTTTGCGTGACATTGAGAATTGTTTTATTTTGTAAAGCATCTCCGGTAACGAGTTGGGTGCGCAAGCGCATAGACTTTTGTGATGTGTCATTTTACAGTATACATACGTTTATTTATATTTACCTATGTTTAAGAAAAATCACTGGCAAAAAATTATTGTTAAAAATATCTACCAAGTAGGTTAGACATCTAAAGTTCTTTCTGTTCCGAATAACACGACATTTACACGATTCAGATTACATACATACATAAAATCACGCCTGTTTCCCATAGGGGTAGGCAGAGATCACGGATCGCCATTTGCTACGAGCCTGACATACTTCTTTCGCTTCCTATTACGGTTCTGATTATTTCTGGAAAATATCCGAAACCGATAAACCTCATGATACATTTGATAAAAAACAACTGCAACTAAATATTACTTACTGCCTACTAAGTACTAGTCGTGTTACTAGTTATTACGAACCAGTGTGGTGAAAGGGTTTAAAATACGCCTCAATGATTCCTTTAGAGCACTTGACACATATTTTCGAACTTTAAGTAGGTACTTACAAGCACACACAGACTTTTCAAAATAATGCCCTCATAAAAACTCTGAAAACTTACTCTTAGAAGATGACGGAATAGAACAGCCAGAGGAAGAAGAGCAGGATCACGAGGATCATGTACGTGGCGGCGAGGTTGGCGGTCTCCGCGTTGATCGGCATGGCTGGCGCTGGAGGCACTGACTGCTTCTCGGCTGAAGCCAGAAGCGCGCGTACTCACCAGGGACAGACCCAAGGCATGCGATTCACTACTGACCTACTTGTATCTTTGACGACCTCTGTGGCGTGGTGGGCGAGTGCTCGGCTGAGACACAAGAGGCGCGGGTTCGATCCCCGCTACGGGAGAAATGTTTGTACCTATATTCTGCAAATATTTCTTCCTGGTCTGGGTGTTGTAGTATTATGTATTGTATGTGTTTACAAAAAAAGTATATAAGTATTCTATCAGCCATCTTGTTCCCATAGTACAAGCTTTGCTTAGTTTGGGGCTAGATGGCACTGTGTAAAATGGCCACAAATTTTTATTTTTATTATCTTACAACGATCTTGATGAGGTAGAGATTTATAGAGGATACCTAGTACCTACCTATAGACAAGGACAAGGTTAGGCAGGCGGTCGGTTATAAAACACCATAGCCAAAACTCTTACAGCATGATCCAAGGAACATGCTGCTGTGCTGACCCCACATAAGTATAGTGGGATAAGGGCTGGAAGATGATGACCTAGTATAGACAAGGAGAGACCAATGTGAAGGGCTGTGGATCATCATGACGACGAGGTCAACGAGGATTTGCTAGTTAGTCTAAGTTGGAGGCTTGTTCTGTGTTATGTAGTATTTTCGGTTATATGACCTTTGCTATACTTACTGTGCATTTAAAAAGAAAACACCGAGAATCATTAAATATCCAACAGAATTAAACACCCACCTATTAGGTGTCAGCAGCGATGGAGATGGAATTAGAAATATCTCGAGAAATCTCGCTAGAAAATAAACAAGTGGCGTGTCACCTACATAAATTATTGTGACCGCAGCGACAGAGTTAATGACACGAATGCTTTCGGAATTTATAGAAAACAATGTAAATTCACTAACGACAGGCGGCATGCGGGGTATTTATAAAGTGATGCTTACCTGCCCGATGTCATCGTGAGCCAATTCCATCGGCCCCAAGTATTTTTGATTATGACGAATATATCCACTGGACGAAGTGAGGAAACTTTCTGGAACTACCCGCAAATAATTGAAAGGCTACTCACGATTGCGACTAGAATGCCGAGTACAACATCCAAAGCGAGACGAGCAGCAGCAGCAGGATGCAGTAGGTGGCCATCAGGTTCGTTCCCTCAGTCATCTTGGCGGTTTATTTAACTGCGGTGTTCTCTCGAAGACGTGTCACTGGCGACTGATCTGAAAACTCACGAAAAGCTTGCTATATAGTATATACCAACCTAATTGTTATGTTTAAAACGTGACGAGAAATTCTATTTTTTGTTTGCGTCGAACACCTCTTGATTTATGAAATGTCGCTTCAGTATTTGTGTTGTAAATATCGTTGTTTTTGTGCGTTTTCGGTTGTTTTTGTTTGTGTGATTAAATTCTTTATTTAGTCATGACAAATTATATTTTTTTCTCAAAACTCTTATAAAAGGAATTCTCCTGGAGTTCTCCAGTCTTATTTTCCGAGTGCGGCCCTGTCCGCAATTCACATTTCTGGAGAATGATATGCCGAGCTATTTCCACACAGAATCGCCTGTGTAATGCGTTGTACGCTACATTTCGATTCGAATCGGAATCTATCGCTGCAAAGCTCAATAAATCTCATAATACAACCACAATCGATTGTACCAACAGGGAATAAAAATCATTTTATATTTTTTGTGTTTGTGATGTAGAGTCACATGTGGTGCTGTCGAAATAATATTTCAGACGCTGCCAAATACTTAATGCTAAACAAATTGTTGAAAACATCGGAGCTGGAAAACGAATCTTAATCTCATGTCGTTCACATCCTAAAATCCAACAAAAATTTTAAAGCCCTTGGAAATCTTCTTCAACAAACTCTTCTGAATAAATAATTCAAGAGTGCTAGCGAAAATCTTACAAAAATAATTTGCGGTTTTCTACGGCTAGTTGCTACGCGGCGTAGAGGATCCGTAGAACCCCTACCTCTACAAAATAAAGGTGATTTTATAATCACTAAATAAAACCGGTCAAGTGCGAGTCGGATTCTCACACGAAGGGTTCCGAACCATCGTAACTACATTAAAAACGTTTCTTGTTCTTGGGGCCCCATTTTATTTTATTTTTATTATTTGTTGATATATCGCCAAGAGAAATACACACTCTGAAAATTTCAACTCTTTACCTATTACGGCTCATGAGATATAGCCCGCTGACAGACGGACGGACAACTGTGGCTTCGTAATGGGGTCCCGTTGGCACCCTTCGGGTACGGAACCCTAAAAACAAGTCA
The DNA here is from genome assembly GCA_949320045.1 of Scotopteryx bipunctaria. Classification (NCBI taxonomy): domain Eukaryota; kingdom Metazoa; phylum Arthropoda; class Insecta; order Lepidoptera; family Geometridae; genus Scotopteryx; species Scotopteryx bipunctaria. The sequence goes on from OX439441.1 coordinate 12,854,762, forward strand.
ATTTATATAATTCAGTGTTCATTTTGTAAAGTATTATCAGGAACAAGGTTTTTTTACGAATAAGTGTATTGAACTTGGTACTAATTCCGTCGTGTCCGTCGAATGACACTTTCGGGTCAGCGCCTCTTCCAAATAGATCGGAAGACTGAAAACAATCTGTCGACGGACTTACTTTTCGTGGCAATTAGTCAACTAATTTAACAAGCTAATTCATAAATGACGACCTCTGTGGCGTGGTGGGCGAGTCAAGCGACTGAGACGCAAGAGGCGCGGGTGCGATTCCCGCTGCGGAAGAAATGTTTACAGACTGTACTTCGGGGAGTGTGCTCTTGAGCTACACGAGCTCATTCCACCATCTCTTTCGTCTGTGGAACTCTCTCCCTGTGGAAATACGCAAAGCCTCATCCATGGGAATTTTTAAGTCTAAATTAAATGAATATTATCTTGCTCTGCAAAGCAATCAACCAAATTGAGCACCTGTAGGTTTATGTAGTTCATGTTATGTAGTATATTATATAGGTAGGTATATTTATGTAGTTAGTTTTTTTTATATGTATGTGTAATATTACTCTATTTTTAGTCTCTAATCTAAAGCACTACCTCTGTTTGTTCTCCAAATTTCACAAAGGTTAGCTGGAAGAAAATACTAATTAGCATTAAGTTCGCCTATGTACATATAGACGACCTCGGTGGCGTGGCGGGCGAGTGCTTGGCTGAGACGCGGGTTCGATTCCCGCTACGGGAGAAATGTTTGTATGTTCTGCAAATATTTCTTCCAGGTCTGGGTGTTGTAGTATTATGTATTATAAGTATGTATTTACAACAAAAAAAAAGTATATAAGTATTCTATCAGCCATCTGGTTCCCATAGTACAAGCTTTGCTTAGTTTGGGGCTAGATGGCGCTGTGTGAAATGTCCACAAATATTTATTATTATTATTTCTTGTGCAATAAAGAATTTTCTATCTATCTATCCTTTCTACCACCGGACCTCCAGACGCACTGCTAATTATCACCCCCACTTAGTGGATATTCCACCCATTCGCTCGAAGCGCTTTTCATCATCTTTTATAATGCGCACCGCTAAGGAGTGGAATTCGCTGCCTGCGTCTGTGTTTCCAATGCAATATAACCCGAAACTTTTCAAATCTCGAGTGAATAGGTTGCTTCTGGGCGATCTTGTTACATCGTAGACCTCATTTGAGCTCGTTCGGCTCAAATTGAGGTCAAGAGAGAGCCCATTATATATAAAAAAAGTTTGCATACTCGGCAAATATTTCGTCCAGGTCTGGGGGTCAGGTGTTGTAATATTATGCATTTCAGCCATCTGATTTCCATAGCTTTGCTTAGTTTGGGGCTAGATGGTGCTGTTTAAAATGTCCAAAAATGTTTGTACACCTGTTGGTAGGAATTAAAGTTACTTATCAATGTGATTTTTAACACCATCTGTACTAGCTTTCAAATTTATGCATAAGTACTAAAGTTTACCCGCGCGGCGTAAATTTTGACACCTTATTTTGACCCCTTTTGAGGGTTATTTTGGAAAACCCTGAAACACGTGTTCAATTCTTTTGTACTGTAAATTTCCAGACGAATTTTGAGAGTAAAAAAAAATATGGCGGCCCCATACAAGAAACAATTTTTTTAGCGTTAGTAATATCACCCAAGCTACTTATTTATAAAAGTATCTACATAGAGTAAAAGTCATATTAAAAAGTATATGTACGATGTTACGGAACCCTTTGTGTGCGAATTCGACTTGCACTTGACGGTTTGTTTTTGTTATGGTATGTTTTTGTGATTCTATTATGGGATAGGCGGACCTTTAATACACATGTTCCAGATAATTTCTGATCGTAGTACATTTGATATCTAAGTATCTAGGTACCGAACTTATATTGTTATAGTCTTTCCAGTGTTGATAGATTTGGCAGTGCATAGCGGAAATGTCCCTCAATTGTCCATAGCCTCACGATGTTTGATCTACAATAATTATTGGCTCTACACTGAACGGAAACATTTTACAGCCCTCGTAAAACTGAGCGGAATATTCAATGACAAATGTAGCTGAACATCTCTAGTGCTTCCAGAGTGCAATAAACCTTAACAATCAATTTATTTACCGTTGCTTTATTATATATAACTACATAACTACACTATTATTAAAGAGGTAAAGTACCTACCTATATGTATGTTTGTTTGTAAAAACATACACTGGCAGAAAACTTCTTGAGTCCAACAGTCCTACATTTTAGTGCTACGCAAGTGAAAACTATAACTAATAGAGTCAATATTTCAAACCTATTTAAGTATTACTAATTACTACACATGCCACTAGTTCTTTCGGACACTACAGTGCGGCTTCTTTCGTACACTTGACACATGTTTTTCGAACTTTTTAGGTTCTACAACATGCCGGTTTCCTCGCGATGTTTTCCTTCACTGTGTGAAAGTAACTTCTGGTATACCTACGTATAATACATACATTTTTAGAACAGAAAATGCGTTAGTGCACGACTGGCTTTGAATCCACGACCGGGAGCGGGCTGCTTCCATTAGACGGCAACGCGTGAGTTATACCCCTGGTGTTGCAAGTGTCAATAGGCTGCGGTAAAAAAAAACAGACCACCAGAGCTCTCCACCACGTACTAACTACTTAGGTAGGTAGGTACCTATTGCTGTCGATTCTGTTGTGTATTTTCTTAAACTCAATTTGATAGCTCTAAAATTATAGCGATCGCTATTATCTCAATGTATAAGAAAGGGACGCCAATATCCTTAGGACTGTCAAATTAAATTAACAACAGAATCGATACCATGTCATTTTGAATTTTCAACTGCCTTAGTATTTTTGAACCCCAGTTGTTCAGCTGCTTTTGATAGCTATCAACTGACTCTACACGTCCCACGCATTAGTAACAATTAGTATAATCTGTGGCAGTCGTGCTAAAAAATAGAGTCTGTTTCACAAAATGGAGTCCCGCTGTAGAGGCGCTGTAATCGGGTAGTTCCCATTTGTTTTATGAAGCATGACGTCATCGAACAAAATGACACATTTTCTTCCCAATTCTAGCTTTTCATCCGAGTTTCATGCTATAGAACAAAATGGGAATCAGATTTCAAAATCTTCCATGAGAAGTTAAATGACACTGATAATCTCAATTAGTCTATTTTAACCATAACCATGAATATAACAATAGGCAATCGGTCGTAAAGTAGCGAACAACCATTTCTTCCAATCTCAAGTAAGAGGACATTTCTCATAATGCGACAATCAAATCAATCATTAAACAAACGCCATTTGCTACGAGCACCTACAACAAAAAAAACATATTAGTCACTGAGAAGTGCCACAATAAATTATTATTATTTTCTAGAGGCCAGTATGATAAGATAATCGTAAAGAGGTCTTATTTACCTTGTCCTATAGAACAATATCAGAAATAAAAGTATTAGGTTCCATAGTAGGTAGGTACCTACAAAAAAATAAAAAATATCTTATTCTGTCCGATGACGTCATGTTCCATAGAACAAATTTTATAGCAACTACCCCTGTAATCTTCTTGTAACGGGAAATTTCCGTAGAATTTTGTTTAGAACCGCCAGATTCCGCGGGATTTCTGTCGTGAAAAGGACTCTACTTGCTGATGCTCCCTTTCATCGGCAGATTTGATGCCCGTTGATTAAGATTACCACCACAGACGCTGAAGAGATATCTACACTAAAAACAGCGAAGAAATAAAGATTGCAATGTTTGTTTGTGTTACTCTGTCATTTCAGAAAATACTTCATCGAAAAAAAAAAATTTATATCACTTCTACATACCAACAGTAGTACCAGTGCGTCTCGATAAACTTCGTGCTTTTATGAAAACCGAATTTGATCAAATAATGCAACTCAAATAATAACTGAACAAAATCTTAAAAAAAAAAAGGTTTCAAGTTCCTTTTGTTACTAAGTAGTTAGGTACCTACTCATCTCAAACGTTGCGAGCTTTAGTATTAGATTCTGACTGTGTAAACAGGTAGGTACCTACCTACCCGCCGGTGTAGGTACTAAGGTTCCTACATATGTAGGTACACGATTATTTATATTTTATTTTTGAATCCACGATCATTATTTGCGACGTCCTACGGCCGGCTGCGCCGCTGCTGGAATAATTCCAAAGAATGCCGAGTTCAAAACACTTTTTAATTCAGTTCAGCCCAGTTTTAATTCTAAATTAAAATAACGGATGCATTGGCGAGGGAGATCCGGCTTTTATTTTCAGTTGCCTGTAGGAACTTGAAAGTTAATATATGTTACTAATTGCAGGTAGTTTTTTTTTTAGTAGTACCTAGTGGTAAATTGATTTTGATTGTGTGCGCTGACAGGATATCTTATTACTTAAGTAGCCGGGATGTCGCTACAATTAAACTTATTTCTCGTATCTCTATAACGTAGATACAGTTAGCGTTTAATTTGGTATTTTAGTAAGTAACCATTGGATACGGAAGAGCGGAATCCTCTGGCACAAGTACTTTGTACTTAGAAGAGGGTCCCAACCCTGGTTTACACATTATAATATTTTTGGCTTCGAATAAACAATTTATTATTATTATAGTTAGCATTAGTATTGAAAGCAGGTAAGGTCAAATTAATCTAAAGGTTAAGTTGCGTTATTATGAGCAACGCGACCGCTGATGAAATGGGAAATACGGTTGAAATGGATAACGGGCCTCTATTGTTCTGAGGGGCCTCTAAAAATTTTACTGTCGTAATGACAGTTTTGCTGTCGGCGCATTCTGACAGCTCAGCAATGTATCAATCTCAATCTCAGAAATCTCAATCTCAGAAATCTCAATCTACAGGTGGAACTGCAGGCAAGGGCCTCAGGCGTGTGCCCCATCGCCTTGGCGCCAGCGTTGCCTTAAAGACAGATTTATCTGTTTACAGTCAGTTAAAAAGTTTGGTGGGTGTGTACAGCTAAAAAACCTGCATATTCTGTAAAGATTTTCACAAAAAAACTTACAGACCACTAAAGAAAAAAGTGCGACAATGCAATTATTATTATAGTCGGTATACGAACGGAATTGTATAATTTTTTTATTGCTCTAAATAATTGTACCTTTAAACTAATCTAAAACACAGTTAAAACTTTAACTATAGACCAATTTAAGTGTTATACATATTTTTATTTGTTTATCCTGTTGACATTTAAATTCTAATAAGTTTAAGTTTGCATCCCACAGATAAACAATCAAAGGCATCCCAATTGTATGGGGAATGTGTGTTCGAAATTAGTCAACTTATGTAATTTAAGGTGTAAGTAATTATCACGTTGAAGCAAATAAATGAAACTGAAAATTTGAAAATATACACCATGATGATAATATTTTGATTTATTTTAAAGTTAAAAATAAATATCAACCATCATTAGCAAATTGTAAGAAAATAAAAAATGTCAATACGTAATTTAGTGTCATTTTCCAGTGCAAAGTATTTTTAACCTCCCTAGACGATTACTTAAACACGCTTTTAAATCTGGTTTTATCGAAGTGTTCATAATAGTATGCTGCACGCGGGGCTGCACGTTAGACAATTAGAGAAAGATTATTTATTTATTTTCAGTATGTAGTGATCGATGGCAACACTGGTTGAACTGACGGAACGGAACGGACGAACAGGAACGAACGGACGAACGAAACGAAAGATTGGAAAAGTTGATAGAGGATTGCAGAATAGTGTAAAATTAATATATTGTCGTAATTTTTCCTTTTTTTTTTCAAGAATATTATGAAAATATTCGTTAATCAAAATTTAGATTGATGGGAGAGCGCCAGCGTTCTGCAAGAGCCGAAGATATGGCGACCACGAGCACCGCGGTCGCAACTGTTTCTCCACAAACACAGGAGGTAAATTGAAGTGTTTTGTTACGTCTTATCTCTTTTATTTGATATGTTAATACTATGTAATCGCGAGATAGCCCGCCGTTCTGAATACCCACCAGTTTACTTCCAAAATCGTAATGGAATTCGCTAGTAAGTTCGGACTCTGCGTTTTTCGATCGCAGTTCAAACTGCAGAGATGTTACTCGACGCATGGTCTACTAAATGATATCAGTGTTCTAGACCTGACGAGGGTGGTAGCTGGACCCTTCTGTACTATGACCTTGGGGGATCTTGGCGCAAATGTGATCAAAGTTGAAAGTTTGGAAGGTGACGAAGCGCGGAAGTGGGGCCCGCCCTTTATAGAAGGCAGCACTGATTCGTATTATTTCCTCTCCATCAATAGAAACAAGAAGAGCATCTGTATAGACCTGAAGAGCCAGCAAGGTGAGCTATTTATGTATTTATCAGTGTATATTGGCTGTGACTACCCAATAAACATGCCTATTCTAAACAATTTTAATTGATTTTACACATGTACATCCTATTTTTGTAACATATTTCAGGAAAACAAGTTATTTATGACCTGGCAAGAAAATGTGATGTCCTGGTGGAAAACTTTCTACCAGGGAAGCTGGATGAGCTCAATGTGGGCTATGAGAAGCTGAAGACAGTTAATCCAAAGTTGGTGTACTGTGCCATCACTGGCTTCGGTCCGGTCGGACCTTATTCCAAGAAACCTGGGTATGACTTTGACAACTCGCAACTCTCTTCGAAACTCTTCTGCATGTGGCTATGCTTAAGTACACAATTAATAAGTGTCTTATGTGTAATTACGGGTCACAAACAATGTATGTTTCAAGTTTTATTCATATCCGTTCAGCTGTTGTGCTGTGATTTGAGGTATAAACATCCTTACATTCTCACAAACTTTATCATTTAAAATGTTAGTTAGACACAGTTTAAAAAGATATTGGGCTTAAATAATGTATTGTTGTTGCAGCTATGATGTCATAGCATCAGCAATGGGCGGCTTGGTAAACACAACGGGTGAAAAAGATGGGAACCCGTGCAAGCCAGGTGTAGCTGTCACAGACATCGCCACCGGTCTCCATGCCTATGGAGCTATCATGACTGCGCTCTTCTATCGGCAGAAAACCGGCAGGGGACAAAAGATTGACTGCAATCTACTCTCCACACAGATATCTAGCATGATCAATATTGCTAATATATATTTAAACTGTGGTATCGAAGGCCAGAGATGGGGCACAGCCCACGCTAACCTTGTACCGTACCAATCATTCAAAACAAAAGATGGAGAGATGGTCATAGGTACCGGCTCTAACCCACAGTTTGCAGATTTCTGCAAGCTCATTAAAAAAGAGGAGTTGATCACTGATAAGAGGTTCGAAAATAACTCTGCCAGAGTACAAAACAGAGACGAGATAATTTCTATTATCAGTGAAGTGATAAAAACTAAAACAAACAAAGAATGGATTGGTATATTCAAGAACGCAACATTCCCAAATGGGCCAATCAATAAGATGAAAGATGTTTTTGAAGATGAGCATGTCAAAACTATAGGGTTGGTCAAGGAGTTGGCTCATCCCATTGCAGGGACACTGAAGGTTGTTGGGCCTCCGACTTCGTACAGTGAAGGAGGGAATTTAGCCAGATCTGCCCCTCCCCTATTAGGGCAACATACAAAAGACATTTTGGCCAATTTTCTGGGTTACCATGACAGTAAGATTGAAGGGCTTTTTGATAAGAAAGTTGTGAAATAGAAGTAATTTTGCAGGATTAAGTAATTTTTTTATATCCTGTCATTATCTACAATCAGTCTCTTGACTATGTCAGATCTAATGTAAGTATTAAATTAATTTCTAGCAAGAATACATTTTGTATTACTATCTTACAGTAAATACTGGTATCTGTATGTATTTATTAGTAAGATAAATGTGTATTATGTTTGAATAAACAATTTTTACAATAATATATTGTGTTTAGTTTTGTGAAAGAGGTGATGTTTGTATGTTTGTCTAATGACAAGTGGAAAGTGACTCGTTTCCTGAGTGCCTTATTTTAATGAAACCGTGTGGGTCAGCTAGTATTATGAAGTGTTATGGACATAATGTACCCTATTATCATAAGATCATTGCCCTTTGGACTATGGGTCAATAGAAAGTATGATGTGTGATGAATAAACAACAGGTCTTGGTTGTCATTTGTATGTATTATGTACCTGCTGTTTTTTTTATACTCTTAGTATTGAATTCTCTTAAGACTCAGTTTTAAAAGTTTTTGTGTTTTCTCACGGTTTTCAAACTTCAACTATTTCACTGATTTAATAGTGACAACAGTTCAAGATAGATTGGCAGAAATTGGAGAAAGTCCTTTCTCAAAAAATAAAACTTACATAAAATCATGCCTGTTTCTCATCTTGACATCATTATTCTTTGTTAACTCTTCACATTCTTCTTGCATGCTCCTCATATTAGGTTACTCGTACTAAGCGCTTTGAGTCCACATTCTTTATACGAACTGCAAAAATGTGGAACTCTCTGCCGGGGTCTGTATTTCCTGAAAAGTATAATATGGGTGTCTTTAAATCGAGATTCAATAGGTTTCTTCTAGGTAAGCGTGCTCCATCTTAGACCACACTGTTACTTAACATCAGGTAGAGTGTGGTCAAACGCAAACCCATTTCGGTTAAAAAAAAAATAATCTTGGAATAGCCTATCTTCAAAACAATACAAAACAGTAATTTCTGCAACAGGATCTAATTATTTTGATTTAACTCACCTGAGCATACAAAAGGGTTGCGAAGTGAAGTGAGGCCTTTTACCATCTATAGTAGATGATTTATACAGCGTCAGGGGGCAACTTTTACCTTGACAAACGGGACGCTGTAGTGCCCGGGACGAATTAAGATGGAGTAGGCTTGCCCAGCACCTATTCCATCCTCTCAGCTTAGTCGGCCTTGTCCACAGGAAAGTCATGGTCAATACGTACATAGCTAACTTAGCCGCGGGTTTCTTCACGATGTTTTCCTTCACTGTTGTAAAGGTTGTAAAAAGGGTTGTATGTAATCTGCTATATCAATATTGTCAGGAAGTGGAGCGAGTTGCAGTTATCACGCTGCGGCCCACGGCTACCAAGAAGGAGGAGCGGAAGAAGGTCGTCTGGACAGAGGATACCGTCGACAATGAACACATGAACAAGAAGAAATCCAAATGTAAGTTTATATGGGAACATCAGACATTCGATTTTTGAATTCTAGTCACGTCATATCAGTTGGGGGTCGTCCAATAATCACGTGACGTTTTAACCACTTTGTAACTATCCCCTACCTGGTGATTCTTGGTGAGGTTTTAGACTAAACAACCCCCCAAACACGTGTATATTTATAGTATCTTAAAAAAATCTGAATATTATCTTTAAATACAGGTATAATCTTATATTATAAGAATCTAATATAAACGTGAAAATAAATACACGCGTCATCTCCCTACACCCCCTCCCCCCCTATGATATTTCGTCATTGGGGGGGGGGGGCTTTCGAACAGTATACATAATACTTACATTATAAGTAAGTATTCACAAAAAAAGTAAATAAGTATTCTACCAGCCATCTGGTGCCCATAGTACAAGCTTTGCTTAGTTTGGGGGCTAGATGGCGCTGTGTGTAATGTCCACAAACATTTGAAGTAAACATTTGTGTACAGGCTGCTGCATTTACGAGAAGCCGCGTCGGTTCGACGACGAGTCTGAGTCGGATAGTGACGACGAGTGCGAGCACTGCTTCGGACACGTCGAGAGGCGGCACCAGCATCGACACCAACAAGCCACGGTCACCATCAACGATGCTCAGGTAAAGTTCGCTTACACATTACATTTATTAACAGAAACAAACAACTAATCATTCACTATCACTAGTAAGCCGTTGTCGTCCCACTGCAGGGCAAAAACAGGCCATGTGCCCTCGTGGCTTAGCTTGCTTAGACGTTCTTGATTGATCGTTGAAGTTAAACAACGTTGTGCGCGTTCACAATTTGAATGGGTGACCGCAAGTGGCATTAAGAGCTGAGCGCTTCTATGCTTCGGAGGGTACGTTAAATTGTCGGTCCCGGCTTTAAGTCGCTAAGCCATGATGGAGGCCTTTAGGCGGCCTACAGAGGATACTATGCTTTAGTCGACTATTTCGACATGCTTGGGGAGAGAAGCAGCTGAACGCATTCTTACTTTTTCTTTACTCCCAGTCCAAAAAAATATTTTTTTGTATACACATTTAAAAAATCCTTTATATTCCAGGAGACAGAGACACAAGAGCCCACAGCCACCATCTCGCTCCAGCCTTCCCCCGCGCCCGCGGCCGCGCCCCCCGACAAGGCGCCGGCTAGCTAAGCCACGACTAGTTACTGAAACTGATTGTATGCCTTACTTTGCGGATTTGATTCCTTGGTGCACATTGAGCACGGAAGAGCAATTGATATGGCACATCGAAGGAACATCTATTTAATATAATCACTAATAAGCAAGCGATGAAATGCATTACATATTATGAATCCGAAACTTTCTAAGGAACAATAAAGGAGTGAATGTTACAGAGTTAACGGGTGAAATGATTTGAATGAAACTTGAATACTTATACATAGTTGGCGGTCTTGAATACTAGGCTACTTTTTGCTAAGACACAACTTGAGAGAAGCCTCAGTAGAATGCTAGTTTCTACCTAGTTCGTAAATAACACAATTTTCAAAGTATTCTATACATACTGATTTTTTGGAATACCTAACTGAACAATCTGTAAGGTCATGTAAATACAGTATTTCAAAATTCATTGGAGAATTGTTCATTAAAATTCTATTTTCTTTTTAATTTTAGAGCTCTTGTTGGTGCAATGATGTGCGCTATGCCAGATCAAATGGTGAAGGCAAACATCGTGAGGAAACTGACATGCCATTCTCTTTTATCTGGGTCATGTTAATATTCGTGCCGTAAAAATAATATTGTGGGGTAGTTCCCATAAGTTCTATTAAAGATGACATCATCGGACATAATAAGATATATTTTTTCTTATTTTATACTGTGGAACATGTTATACTTTTATTTATCAAATTGTTCTATAGGACAAGGTAAATAAGACCTCTTTACGATCATCTTATCATTGTTGCTATGAATATCGATTTTTAGGATGCTTTTACCCAGGCAGATGTTTGATCAATAATTGTCATTATCAGTGTCATTTAGCTTCTCATGGATCATTTAAGGAAAATCTGATTCCCATTTTGTTCTATGACATGAAACTCTGGTAAAAAGCTAGTTCTATGGAAAAAATAGGAAAGAAAATGTGTTATATTGTTCGATGACGTTATGTTCCATAGAACAAATGGGAACTGCCCATATTGTGTGGTGCTATTGTATTGTGATGAGTGAATCGTGATCCATATACATAAAAAAATAGTAGCACAAAATAAAATTAAATCAACATTCCAGCTTCTCATTAATGTACCTATTACTTATTGTGCCATTTGAATTGTTTAAAGTACGTTTGTATGACTAGATGTACAAGTGTGAAGTGTTGAAATGAACTGATCTTTCATAATATAAGCTGTTCTCCCCAATTTATGTAGATAAAATATATTGTTCACTGTTGAGTGTATGTTACTAATGAGAATATGAATAAAGTATACATTAAGAAAATGTGTTTGATATTTCAGTTCCCTAGTCAAGGGCACGAGAGCTTCTTTCAGTCGTACTTTAATCCTTTCACTACATCGGTTCGAAAGAACTCATGACACAAGAAGTACTTCATTAATAGCAGTACATCAAAATTATATATTTTACTAGCTGCCGCCCGCGGCTTCGCTCGCGGATAAAAAAAATAGCCTATATGTTAATCCAGTACATGTACCTACTATGTATATTCTAAGTTTTATTCAAATCCGTCCAGCCGTTTAGGCGTGATTGAAACACAAACATACAAACTTTCACATTTATAATATACTAGCAGCCGCCCGCGGCTTCGCTCACGCGGTACCCAGATAAAAAGTACCCTATGTCCCATTCCAGCACACGTAGGTACCTACTATCCTCATTATTCATTATAATACAGTGTACGCTAAATGATGACTAAAGTATTGCCATCTCTTACCATTTCATAATGACAAACAGTGACAGGGCTAACTTTAAGCAATGGCTAACTTTAGCGAACGAATATGAATAATGGTATGTAAGTATATTCCGTAGTTTTTGCGTGAAAGAGTAACAAACATACCTAAATCTAAAAATTAAGAAATTTCGGTGAATTTAGTTAAAATTTTGAGAGTTAAGGTCATGGGCGCCGGCAGAAATAATTTCGTTTTGCCGTATATGATTGTTAATAAAAAGATGAAATTTTAGTCTGAATGTTTGAGACATTTACAAATTTCTGACTATTCATTATGAATTTATTATATAGGTACCCAGTTGTCACGGCTCACACCTATTTGTTCACGACGATCGAAATGAAAAATTCTAAATTGGTGGGCCAGGAGTACCGGGATCGATATTAATCGATTTCCATTACTTCTCTGAACGCACCCTTTAAAGTACCGCTACTCTACACCAGATGGCACCAGCATAAATGGGATGGATGAACTTAACAGAGAAAGCGCAATACAGTTTCAATAATTCCTGTTGATCCCGAGATTCCCAAGGGGTGCAAGTGCACCCTCTGGCACCCCCTTGCCGGCGCCCATGGTTAAGGTAAACTTTACAAAACGCAACGATAGCGCGTCAAAATTTGATCAGAATTAGCAGCGACATCTAGTTTTCAGACGTAGAATTACGTCAGAACTCCATGAATAATCAAGATTAGAAACTTATTAGACCAGTAATAATTTATGCTTCCTTTCACAGGTAATTTGACATTGACAGTTCCTTTTCCATATGTTTTGTATCATCTATTACTAATCTTTGGTATCATCGCTGTCATAATGTCAAAATAAAAGTATTCTATTTTTCATGAAAAACATGCCAAAAATAAAGAATTTGCAGGTAATTATGACATCAAATAAATGAGAAAAATCGGCTCTTTAATTTGATATAGGTTATGTGCAGTTTTAGACCAAAAATTGATTCCAGGTTTTCATCCCTTTTCATCCCTTTTCACCCCTTTAGAGGTTGAATTTTGAAAAATCCCTTCTTAGTACACCCCTACGTACCAAGGTTTACCTACACTGAAAATTTCAAGTCTCTACGTCCAGCGGTTTAGGCTGTGCGTTGTCTGTCAGTCAGTCAGTCAGTCAGTCAGTCAGTCAGGACAAAGATTCTTATAAGATTAGGCTCGGTGGCGTGGCGGGCGATTGCTCGGCAGAGACGCAAGAGGTGCGGGTTCGATTCCCGCTGCGGAAGAAATGTTTGCATGATCTGTAAATATTTCTTCCGGGTCTGGGTATTGTGGTACCATGGTACTCGTAGTTTCTGATACCCACGACACAGGGAATCCTAGTGTGGGGTCAGGACTATGTAGGTATGTGACTGTTGGGTGTTATTATTATTAGGATTAAGTTACGATAAAAATAAACCACATTAGTACACCATTACAGGGCAGGGGGCCTAGTAGATATGAAAAAATAGTATTTTCAGTAATCATTTCATTTTATTAACATTTGAGATACAAACATATCACGTTTTCTAAAACCTTGCATTCAGTCTGTTGTATAAATTTTATTAGTTTTAATTCACAATCATATTATTCTTTTAAAACAGTCGGTGGGTAGGTATTTAGGTAACTACATGAGAGGAGACAATTAGGGAGATCCTAAGGTACAACGCCCAATACAACGTTCCATAAATAGACCAACAGCGTCCCGGCACAGGACTAGAGAGAATGTTATTTATTTGTTTCGCGCGGACGGACCGGTGTAGTGAGCGGAAACCCTTAAAGCCTGAAAGATTCTTTATTACATTTTTAAATACAATTTTAATCAAATCGTCACTGGAAAGGCAAAATTACGTACCTAAGCGTCAAAATAGGCATATTGAGTTATTATCCTAAAATAGCAGTCCAAATACAATAATTATGAATTGCTAAACATAGAGAATGAAAAAAAAAATGAAATCTTACGTTGACGTCATCAAAATTCCATAATTAGGTAAAAAGTTATGATTAAAAAACGAAAAAAATAAACTTTAAGCGGCTTTTTCTCGAAATGGCCTTTTGGCGCTTACGTAATTTTGCCTTTCCAGTGACGAAATATATGTGAATAAGGCGCTATTTGTAACATACGATTTAACTTCATTATTACCTCATCAATATCGTGCAATTTTAAGTAGCCTAGCGTCACGTAAAATGAACCCAGGGGGGAAAGTTTCAAAATTTTCTGTTTAGATTACGAGCTCAGACCAAATAAAAAGAAAAGACCCCGCGCCGCGAACAACAAAAGTGAAACCACCTTTTTATCTATGTGTGTGTCGAAGGTTTTAAGGTTGTGTTTTCCAAGTAACCTAAATTCATAGTATACTTAATAATTAAGAAACGATGCTATTTGAAGTACTTACAAGTGAAAAGTGATTCCGTGAGACTTTTTATGTGATTTGCTGCTGTTTTTATAAGTTTTCACTACCTACACAGGAAGGCATAATTCTATTTTTAAGACTCGTGACGTACTAAGAGCGATGAGCATGGTTTTAGTGTAGGTGTGTGCGTGAGCGTGTATGTTTACTTACAGGAGCACAGTTTTGTGTGGCTTCACTTTTGTTGTTCGCGGCGCGGCGTCTTCTCTTTTTATTTTCTGAGATTACGAGAAATATGTAATTGAGATCAATGTTCTGTCTACCCTCTATGGAAAATGGGCGTCATATTACACAAATCAAAAAAGTTTGAGATCACTTTGAAAGGTTAAAAATTTTTTTGATTTCCAATAATATTATAAAATTATCTTCAAGGAAAACAAACAACATATTATCACGCCCGTAACCCTAATGTGGTGGGTAGAAACATAAGAATCTTAAGAAAACTTGCAGCCATATGGTGAAACATGATGATAGGTGATCAGCCCATCGCCCAAATAGAAAAACAGCCTAAGGAAATTAGTCTTTGTTCATCAAAAATATATAATTTAGAATCAAGAATAAACAATATTCCCTTGTCTCTTTGTACAAAAACGAAGTCAAATGATTTACCATCTTATCCTTGTTACCAGAAGACAATACTAAATTTTACTGAAAATTGTGCATTTCAAGTATATTTACTTTCTATAAATGATCTGTTCTTCCGTTGTAATTAATTTAAAACTTACAAAACATACTAAATGAAACACAAAACAAAACTTGCCACTTCTAGTTATGCCCGATCCATGTTCCTGCCAACCAGCCTATTGTTCGGAAGTTCGAGTTGTTTACGTGGTTGAAGCGAAAAGTTTTTTTGAAGTACCGGCATTTTGTCATTTTTGTTACTTGCTACTTTTTTTTCTTGTATTCATGTACATACGATTAGCCCAACAAAACTAAAATACAAAAATATTATTAAGATTTCTCTGTAAGTGAATATTGTATTCTTAAGAGAAATAAATTATCTTAAACCATAAATTCCACGGCTGTTATTTGAAGTCTTGCGAGTAGGTAAGAAGAATAACTTATTATTATTATTATTAATAATTAATTATAATTCAGACATGAAACACTTTTCCCACGATTCATCTTACATTGCGCGAACTATGTATGTTTATACCTAACGATAAAGCAAGCAAACCTATAAATATAGTGAACATAAGCATCATGCAGTACCTTCATTACACTGATTAAATAAGTTATATCTACAATCTCACTTACAGTAGTACTACAGATATTGTGCGTCTCGGCAATTTTCGTCTAGCTAGTAGCTTGCTTAGACGTTCTTGATTGATCGTTGAAGTTAAGCAACGTTGTGCGCGGTCACAATTTTATTGGGATGGGTGACCGCAAGTGGCATTGCAAGCTGAGCGCTTCCGTGCTTCGCAGGGCACGTTTAATTGTCGGTCCCGGCTTTTAAGTCGTTAAGCCACGACGGAGGCCTTTAGGCGGCCTAAAAACTCCGTCACAAGAGTGGGCCACTAGCTCATACGAAGTTACTTACTTAGTTGACTAATTTGTATTTGACCAATTCGGTTTTCATACAAAGCGCGAAAATTTTCAGAGGCGCTCAATTGTGCTATTAGATTATAATCTATCTCGCGAGATTGTAAACTGTCAAAAGATTATGAACCGTAACATACTGCTTACAATTTAACGCATTATTACGTGGTATTTTTTTTAAACCTATTTCGTCCCACTGCTGGGCAAAGGTCTCCCCCAAACACTTCCAGACATCCCTATCCTGAGCCTTTTCCCAATTCTCTTTCGAAGATTTTTAAGAAGAAATTTCTCTTTATCTACACTAATATTATAATAGAATAGAATAGAACTCCGAAACTATTGAACCGATTTAAAAAATTCTTTCACTAGTACATAGCTACATTATTACGGAATAACATAGGCTATAATTTATTAGCAAAAAATTTAGTGATCCTTACTAAAACTCCCATAATGTAACCAGAGGTGTAAAAATTTACCTAAAAAATCCTAATTTGTTAAATACCCGTGCGAAGCCGGGGCGGGCAGCTAGTTTAACATATTATGCATTGGTCTTGGTCTGAATTAAACACTTTTATTTTATTTATTTTTATCCACCCAGATCGAATTCAGTCGGTTAGGTTAGTAGGTTAGGTTTGGAAGCGCCAAAAAATGTTACGGTTCACAATCTTCCGACAGTTTATAATCTCGCGAGATAAGATTATAATCTATTATAATGTTACGGTTCACAATCTTCCGACAGTTTATAATCTCGCGAGATAAGATTATAATCTATTATAATGTTACGGTTCACAATCTTCCGACAGTTTATAATCTCGCGAGATAAGATTATAATCTAACGGTATCTACAATTTTATTGCGACATATATTTATTTTTCCAAATAATTTATGTTTATGTTTTGTTTAACTTCCATAACTGGACTGTCACAATGTCGACACAAAGATCAAGGCAATTTTGTCATGAAAAGCAATATTTTCAAAAAAAGTTTTCTTTATGACGTGTATATGTATTTTTGTGTGATCTAATTGGCCATCCTCGGCCTTTAGGTACTGAATATATTCACCTAGCACTCACACAGTATTAACAAAATTATGGTTCTATATGTAGGTACTCCGAAATAAATATTTTTTTTCTATCTATCTAGCTGTGTCTTTCAAAAGGAAAAGGATTGAAAGTGCGCCTCAAAGGCTCCTTTCATGCACTTGACGCATATTTTCGAACTTTTTAGCTTGACATGCGTTTGAGAGTAGGCACTGATATATACACATACAACGTGTAACATAATGTCCCTATAAGCCCGAAAGGGGTGTATTCAGACCGAGCACTTGAATACATTGACGTGTGCAAAAGTTCAATACATCATATTTGAAATTCCAATACAATTAAAAACAAATTATTTCATGAGAAATTTGTGACAACCCTATGTGTTTGTTTACCATTTGCGTAGGTAACAAACACACGCCCACCCTCCTATCGTTTCGGACCCACACATACGCAGACAATTGAACGCGCGGCAAGTTTCAAAAAGTACCTAGGTGTAATCACCAAAGTTTTCGTAAGAATTTGCAATTTTTTTAATTCTACGTAGAAATTAAAGTCGAAGATTAAAATCACGATATCTTTCACACATAAAAAAACAACTACCTACCTACATCTACCTAGGTAGTTACCTAAGGACCTAGGTACAGGAAAAGTTAAGTTATACCTTTTCTCTCTTCTTCTTGGTTGGCTCGGAACACGGCTAATTGACATGGTAGGTATGTAGGTACCTAGGTTGGTATTACTGGTACACATTCACATTCACAATCACAAAATTATTTTTGTCATTTTTTATTAGTAAGCTAGGTACTAATGGGGTACCTACTAGGTAGGGTGATAGGTTAGGTACCTATCATCATACCTACCTATCACTGAATTTTATCACTGTTGACACACACAGTAGGCACTCGGTATCCATCAAAGGGAAGTAGGTACAACACACCACCGAATTCCCGGTCTTCCCTCACTGGTGCGCCGGTGGAAAGATCCCGTCGAGAGAAGACGGTTCACCAATCCCAGAAAATAGCCCGTAAGATGGCAATGGCCGCCCTGGATAACGCTCTCTGTAGAGCTGACGCGCCGCTACTAAGTAGCTACTAACACACACACACAACACCATATCATAATACTCACCGTTTGAGTACAAAGCCGACATCGTATCGTTAATTAGTTACGCGAACCGAGAGATTGCTTGTTGCAGTTGTTGCAAGGAACGAATGCTAATTGCGACTGATAAAAACCGATCTGTTTTGCGACCAAAAGTAGGTACCTATTGCCGAAAGCCGAATTTTTAGGGTTCCTTGTCTGGGGTAACCCACTAAATACCGATTGGGAAAAAAAAGGAAAAAAAACTTCACCATACATCTACTACTACTACTACTACTGTCGTCGTGTCCGTGTCGCTAGCTCTTTTGAACCAGTGTGGTGGAAGGATTAGAGTGCACCTTGAAGGTTCCTTTCGTACACCTTGAAGGTTCCTTTCGTACACTTTGACACACGTCTATGACATGCCTGGTTTCCTCACGAGGTTTTCCTTCACCTCTTGAGAGCATTGATATTGCACACATAAATTTCGAATCGAAAAATCCATAGATTCGAACTCACGACTTAAGGATGGGAAGGCGGGGTTCATACCAATATGCTACCATGTGCTCCATCCCCATTTGCTACTAGGTACCTACCTACCTACTTACATAATAACCTACCAACAATTACGTAGTTCAATCAAGAAAAGTAAAAAACAAATAAACCTACGGAACCAATTTGATTTTATTAAACAAACGCTTGCGGTGCGGTGTCGGTTGACGGTTGCGGATTTTGAATTTAGCAAAGGCACCGACAGCCAATTAGGGCAAGGTGCCATCCCACTTATTGTTGTTGTTGTTTCAATGCAACCAATGACAAATAGGCTGTTCACGATGAAAATGAAGATTAGTAAGACAGATAAGTCACAACCTTTGACTTTAGTGCCCAAGTAGGTAGGTACAAAATTGCATTGAAAAATGCTCCAATGAATATTGGAATAATACATCGTTGGAAAAACTAAAGTGGAATAGGGTCACGGCTTTATCCTCAGGCACGGTAGACCTCTTCTCATACTTCTTGTTACCTACTCAAGATGCTTTTAAGGCCCGAGTAGGTAGGTACAAAATTGAGTAGGTATCACGGCTTTATCCTCAGGCACGGTAGACATCCTCTCATACTCCTTGGCACCCACTGAGGATACCTTTAAGGCCCGAGTAGGTAGGTACAAAATTGAGTAGGTAAGGTACCTATCTCCTATACTAGGTACTTAACAAAGAGATCTGAAAGGATGTTTACGGTGCCTAGGGATTTTAGTCGTGATGTGACCTTACATTTTAATTACCAATAAATACCAAGGTCACCTCGTTATTAGGTAAGTAGGTAGGCATTTTACTAATGGTGTCTGTTCTGTTACCTGTTTCATCTAGAGTTCACACTTAAAGTTCAAAAAACAGCTGTAAATAGGGATGCCTCATGTTGTGTCAAGTTACGTATTGGAGCAAAGTTTAAGAGACATTTCATGAATGAAAACCTTTGAAATTTTAAAAGTCGTTGAACAAACGTTGTTCGCAATGACGTATAGAACACCCCCGTTTCGGGCTTATAGGGACATTATGTTACACGTTGTATATTTTTCGAACAGAGAAAACCATTGGTGCACGGCCGGATTTGAACCAACGACCTTAGGATCAGAAGGTGGTGCCGCCACCACTAGACCATCAGTGCTCTCTCCATACTTATAATACATAATTAAAACCCAGATACCAAAACAAACATTGATAACTAAAGTTTGTTCTGGGAATTAAGGCAGTTTGCTTTGCTTGTTTGTGCCGTAATGGTTACGGTCCATTTATGGAGCAGGAGTAGTGGATGGAGACCCTAAGCGCAGCGCGTTATATAACCATTCATACAAAGGTTCGTTTCATTAGTTCATATTCATTCTTCTATTCATTGGTTTACAGAATCCAATACTGATCTTTCAAAAATGCTTTCTTATAAGGTGCATAATATATAAATACTTCGTCTATGTATGTGTGACCAACGATCACGAACATCCATTAGTGATTATCTTCTCATTTTCCTGAAACAGAAAGAATATAATAAGAAATAACACCATTACTTCTCTGCTGGACTGGAAGTAAAGAAAAAGAATAGAATGCGTCCAGCCGCTTCTCTCCCCGAGCATGTCGTAAAAGTCGACTAAGAGATAGTATCCTCCAACATGATGAGATAACAATAAGCAAGTATTCCCAAGGAGGGTTGACGTCAGGCGGCCGGTCATAAAACACCTTAGCTAAAACTCTTACACGACCGACTGGTGTGCCGACCCCACATAGAGTGGGATAAGGGCAGAAAGATGATGAAATTTTAATCACTAGGATCATTTGAAAATGTCTTAAATATAAGCTACATTAGGACTCGCCTATTGAGTGGTTTCTCCTGGTAGCTGACGACCTTGTTCCGGGCGCGGCGCGTGCGGCCTTCGCTGTGCTGGTCGCCGCCGCTGCCGCTGTCGCTGTCGTACCGGCTGTGAACACGCGCGTACAAACAACCGTTACAAATGCAAACACTGGAACACTTCTGCCAACATCCATATTATTTGACACAGCGCCATCTAGCTCCAAACTAAGCAAAGCTTGTACTATGGACACCAGATGGCTGATAGAATACTCATGATTTTTTTTGTAAATTCATACTATGATATACTACAACACCCAGACCCGGAAGATTTTTTTATTATTATTATTATTAACTCATTTATTTCAGATTGTAGATCCATATCATTAAAAGTTACAAAAATATTCACACTTAAATTAGTCACAATAAAAATAAAATTAAAGACCTATTAAGACCTAACCTAATACCTAACTAGAGTCCTTTACGAGAAGCCTAATAACGTCTGCATCCAGTTATACTGGATGGGACAGTCCGTACGCGCAGCAATCATCTGTAGGATGGTGTTGCCGCTGCCTCGCACGCGCTGGACATTTGCAGAACATACAAACATTTGTATAGCGGGAATCGAACTCGCGCCTTTTGCGTCTCAGCCGAGCACTCGCCCGCCACGCCACCGAGGTCGTCAATAAGTTATTTTCTTTTTTATTTGATTACTAACTTGGAAGAAGTAATGACAGACGTTACCTGCTATTGTTCTGTCGCCGCGACCTACTCCCGCGACTGCTGCGCTCGTGTTTCACTTCGCGAGCGCCATCGTCCTGGCCGTGGCTGGCTCGCGCCTCTTCGGCGTGCGACCTCTCCTGCCTGCTGGATCTATCGTCTTCGGCGTGCGACCTGTTCCGTCTCATTGTTCTTGCGTCTTCAACACGCGGTGTTTCCTGTCTAATTGATCTCGCCTCTTCAGCGTGCGGCCTCTCTTCGACGTGCGGTCTTTCCTGTCGACTGGATCGTGCCTCTTCGTGATGCGGGCTTTCGGGGCGGCTAGTTGGTGCCTCCTCTTGGTGCGACCTTTCTCGGCGGTGGTGAGTTCCGTGCGGCTCGCCTGATGCGCCCTGGTCGAGTTCGTCCAGAGATGAATCCCTGTTGTGAGGAATATTATTTAAAAACTGTGTTAGCTGGTTAGACGATCTAATGTGGGTTAGGGTGGAACACACTGAGCTTATCTAGCAGACTTCCTATCCTTGTCAGTCATAAGAAATTTATGAACACCTTTTTACCCAATATTATTTATATACTAGCTGCCGCCCGCGGCTTCGCTCGCGTGGTACCCGGACAAAAAATAGCCTATTATGTTAAACCAGCACATGTACTATGTATATTCCAAGTTTCTTTCAAATCCGTTCAGCCGTTTAGGCGTGAAAGAGTAACAAACATCCATACTTACAAACTTTTGCGTTTATAATATAAGTAAGATGGTGCACAGAAAATGCACCCTTAAGAAGGTAAGGCGGAATTTTTGTTGATGGTACATACGAGACGATGACGCCGGGCACCGTGGCGCCGTTGGGGCTGGGCGCGTCGAACAGCTCCAGCGGCGTAGCGGCGCGCTTGGCCGGCGCCGGCGCCGCGCCCGCGCCCGCGCCGTCCAGCCGCATCTTAGCCACCATCACTTTCAACTCGCGCCCGCTTAAGCTGAAACACAAAACAATCTTAGGCTCTCCGGATAGGAAGGTGTCCTGCTGTTTCCGGACGAATAGTAGCCTTTATTTTTTTCAGCATGTGTGTTGGAATAAATAAAGGCTACTTTTCGTCCGGAATGAAACTTGGAATGTACATAGTATGTGTACTATGTACATTCCAAGTTTCATTCAAATCCGTTCAGCCGTTACGGCGTGATTGAGGCACAAACATACATCGTCACATCCACACATCCTTACATCCTCACAAACTTTCGCATTTATAATAATACTAGCAGCCGCCCGCGGCTTCGCTCACGCGGTACCCAGATAAAAAGTACCCTATGTCCCATTCCAGCACACGTAGGTACCTACTATCCTCATTATTCATTATAATATAGTCTCATGTACGCTAAACGATGACTAAAGTATTGCCATCTCTTACCATTTCATAATGACAAACAGTGACAGGGCTAACTTTAAGCAATAGCTAACTTTAGCGAACGAATATGAATAATGGTATGTAAGTATATTCCGTAGTTTTTGCGTGAAAGAGTAACAAACATACCTAAATCTAAAAATTAAGAAATTTCGGTGAATTTAGTAAAAATTTTGAGAGTTATGGTCATGGGCGCCGGCAGAAATAATTTCCAGGTGGTGCAGATTTTAGTTTTCTTACAATCTTTGCTGTATATGATTGTTAATAAAAAGATGAAATTTTAGTCTGAATGTTCGAGACATTTACAAATTTCTGACTATTCATTATGAATTTATTATATAGGTACCCAGTCGTCACGGCTCACACCTATTTGTTCACGACGATCGAAATTTAAAAATTCTAAATTGGTGGGCCAGGAGTACCGGGATCGATATTAATCGATTTCCATTACTTCTCTGAACGCACCCTTTAAAGTACCGCTACTCTACACCAGATGGCACCAGCATAAATGGGATGAACTTAACAGAGAAAGCGCAATACAGTTTCAATAATTCCTGTTGATCCCGAGATTCCCAAGGGGTGCAAGTGCACCCTCTGGCACCCCCTTGTCGGCGCCCATGGTTAAGGTAAACTTTTCAAAACGCAACGATAGCGTGTCAAAATTTGATCAGAATTAGCAGCGACATCTAGTTTTTAGACGTAGAATTACGTCAGAACTCCATGAATAATCAAGATTAGAAACTTATTGGACCAGTAATAATTTATGCTTCCTTTCACAGGTAATTTGACATTGACAGTTCCTTTTCCATATGTTTTGTATCATCTATTACTAATCTTTGGTATCATCGCTGTCATAATATGTCAAAATAAAAGTATTCTATTTTTCATGAAAAACATGCCAAAAATAAAGAATTTGCAGGTAATTATGATATCAACTAAATGAGAAAAATCGGCTCTTTAATTTGATATAGGTTATGTGCAGTTTTAGACCAAAAATTGATTCCTGGTTTTCATCCCTTTTCACCCCTTTAGAGGTTGAATTTTGAAAAATCCCTTCTTAGTACACCCCTACGTACCAAGGTTTACCTACACTGAAAAGGTCACGGTTCAAATGTGGTACTCGATCATTAGCAGTGACAAAAATATCATCATTTGAAAGCTTATTGTCTGTATTATTTCTCAGATTAATTTCAATTTTTAATTTTCCTCAGTTTTTTTTTTATTTCACAAAAATAGTAGTTAAAAGTCAGTTACAATTTGAAAATAAATGAAGAATAAACAATGGAAATACGGATATGTTATTAAAACACTATTAAAAATGCTTCATCTATTCATAATACGATGGAATTGTGCGTCAAATAAGGTGAATTAATCAAATTATTATAATTTTAATATAATAATTATATTGCCATTTTCTTTTCTGGCCACCCCATCGTAGTCTTGTGAGATGTGACACATCCGCTAATGTCAAATTGAAATATCATAACAAAGTCAATGTCAGTTATACAACAGCAAATTCATGTTTTACAAATCAGCTGTTACACACACAATGACTTGTGTGTATTTAGGGATACCAACTAGCTTAAAAGTAACCCCACTTTTTACTATACCTACCTACCTTTACGCAGGTATACATAAAAAGTTAAATAAAAATATTACTATTAGAAATATTATTATATATACATTCATTTACAGAAATAAACTTACGACCAAATACAAGCACACATTTACAAAATAAAAATGAAAATGTAAAATACAAAAAACCTATGTGTTATTCCAGGTCATAAACTGTATTTATTCGAAGTTTCATTAAAATCCGTTCAGCTGTTCTGGCATGATTGAGTAACAAACATCCAAACTTAGTGTAGTAACATTAGTAGAATATTAGTGTGAAGTGTAGTTTTAATACCTACTATTACGTAAGTTTCCCATAATTTTGGGGAATTACCCCACTTTTTATCCGGCAACACAGTTCAATTCTACAAGCTGTCAAAATATCAAAATTATTAATCGTTTTTTCTCTATAATACAGCAGGTAATTATAAAACTAACCGATAGAATGTGATTCCCTTTTTATTATCACGATTTCCTGCCTGGTTCCGACAAAGTTGGACAGCACAAACCGACATAATATTTATTTTTTCAAGACACGCTTACATGACAGTATCAAAAATTCAACCTCGGAACATTTTCTTCCAAGAGTTCAACATAACATTAACAATGGTCATTTTTGTATTATACCTGTATCACTTGTATATAGCATAAATCATAAACAAATCACACACAATCAGCTTTCAAGAATTTAAAATAATATAATAAAGGTACATCAGGTCATGTTCATGACATCAATAAACGTCATTCACACTCATCTGATAGTGCGGTCAATTATGCTGCGAGTGGAATCAATAACAAAAATGTTATTAGGTATAGAATCGATAAGTAGTTAGGATTTTTGCCATTAACGAAAATATAATTTATTCTAATATATTATGAATTGAGAATTCTTAAATAAAACAGATTAATGTAGCCTCATGAAACGGGCACCAGATTACACATACCTATCTATTTCATCATTTTAAGAATTTATTTTGATATTTAAGTACACAGCCAGGTTAGGTAAATAATAGCACAAAGAAACGCAACGATTATCACGAACAACACAAAGGAAGTCTGAAAGCCGTCTGACTGGTAGGAAGGAACTAGGAACTAGACATGTGTATTTTTTTCCTGGCCTGATTTTGAAACCCTAAACCGATTTAAAAAATCTTCTATCAGAAGATTATTACGGAATAACATAGGCTATATTTTAACTTCTCTGCTGGACTGGGAGTAAAGAATAAACATAGAATGCGTCTAGATGCTTCTCTCTCCGAGCATGTCGTAAAAGTCGACTAAGGGATAGTATCCTCCAACATGACGAGATACAATAAGCAATTAGTTATATTGTCAGGCAGGACCGGATATTTTTTCTTGAGCAGGATTCTAGGTATTATCATTCGCATTTCATTTAACTCCGATATTATCTTTATGGGTAATCGATACTTTCTGCAATGTTGTAACAAGTATCGATTATTAATCGTGAAATCATCAATTTAAGCTACTACATCTCTATCATATTTGTTGCTGTCGCCGGCGCCGCGGTCATTATTGACATTGCAATACTTTTAATTATTTAATTTAAATAAAACAGAGTTAAAATAAAATCCAGTTTTTTGTCAAATGATTTACTTTAATATACTCTATAAGCTGTAGAAATTTCATATCTGCCAATTGTCCAGTACCACCGACTAAGGACATTTGAACCGTGAGCTTTCAAGTCTCTACGTCCAGCGGTTTAGGCTGTGCGTTGTCTGTCAGTCAGTCAGTCAGTCAGTCAGTCAGTCAGGACAAAGATTCTTATAATATAAGATTAAATATTTGTGGACATTTCACACAGCGCCATCTAGCCCCAAACTAAGCAAAGCTTGTACTATAGGAACCAGATGGCTAACAAAATACTTATTTTACTTTTTTTTTAAATACATAATACTACAACACCCAGACCCGGAAGAAATATTTGCAGAACATACCAAACATTTCCACCGTAGCGGGAATCGAACCCGCGCCTTGCGTCTCAGCCGAGCACTCGCCCGCCACGCCACCGAGGTCCTCATTACATATATATCAAATAATCGTAATAATCAAATAAACTTCAATATAATCAAAATATTAGTAGGATAGGGTTCCGTTGGCATTCTTCAGGTATGTAACCCTTAAAACACTGGTAGTACCTGTTCCGTCTATGCGTGGGTCTGGGAGAATATTGCGAGAGACGTCTTGGCGTCACAGGTGGTGGGGAGGAAGTGCGTTTGCGACGCCGCACTGTAGGCGAGAACTCGCACGATAACCGACCACGCACCGCGCTCTGAAACATACAACCACAGTCAAGTTTAAGTCAAAGTCAATATTTTTTTATTTACACTAATATTATAAAGAGGAAAGATTTTTTGTTTGTAACGAATAGGCCCCGAAACTACTGAAACTATTTCAAAAATTCTTTCACCAATAGATAGCTACATTATTACGGAATAACATAGGCTATAATTTATTTATAAAAAAATTAGGGATCCTTACTAAAACTCCAATACTGTAACCCGAGGTGTAAAAAATGACCTAATTTGTTGAATATCCGTGCGGAGCCGGGTCGGGCTGCTAGTTCCTTATAATCACGGGGATAATTTGGACACGGCTTACATTTAAGTTGAATTTACATTTCGTAACGAGACCAAGCCTATAGCAATATGAATCTTTAAAGTTGTGAAGTTGTGGGCCCAATTTCTTACTTACCTCCGTTTCTTCATTCCTCCTGTTCACGTTGACGGGTGTGGTGACCTCTCCAACCTCCGTGGTGGAATCCGGCTCCAAGTTCATACGAGATTGTGAAGTTGTCTATAAGAAATGGAATAAATAAATATTGCCTCTTTGCTGGACTGGGAGTAAAGAAATAACATAGACATAGACAGACGTAGACATAACATTTATTTGCTAAGATAGCACACATAACATAGAATTTAAGGAATATAAAATAAAAAATACATAGGCAATTGAGAAAAAAAAAGACATTTTAAACATTAAACACTTATCACTAAAATTATAATATTAAACAAATTATGATGTGTGCTACAGCAGCAAATTGGTTTCGACTCAGCATTGTGTCTGCTGTTTGAGCAGCAGACGCTGTTATTCTGTCGGAACCACTTCCTCTAACAATATAATGCGTCCAGCTGCTTCTCTCCCCGAGCATGTCGTAAATATCGACAAAGGGATAGTATTCTCCCCAACATAATGGACCTTCTATATGGGCGATGGGCTGATCACCTGTCACCATGGTTCACCATATCCATCTTGGGACTCTTGGATCAAGAGTGGCTGCAAGTTTTCTTATAATTACTTGTGGCACTGCCCACCCCGATAGGGATACGGGCTTGATGATGTGTATGTATGTATATTACCGGTCTTTTTTACACAGAAAATATAAAAGTTTATAATATATTTTTAATAGTAAAACACATACTATCTCAAACCTAACACCTATTATGTATATGATGTAGGTACCTAGGTTTACAGACTAATAATCTATTTATTTATTTATGATGCTGCATTTATAATAATTTAAGAGTATATTTAAGTTATCGCTATTTGAGGTAGTTAAGCGCCTTGTTATCTATATTAAATGAATCATTAATTAATTTGAAACGGAGAGTGAATTTAATGGCAGGTTCAATTAAATTTAACAAACATTTATTACCTTACTGGTACTGTTGCTAAGTGCGTCTAGTAACCAACTGGGACCTTCCAAAGGGTTTTCAGCTCTGCTGTTTCTGCAACAAAAGTTAATCACAGTATTTATCCAAGCACAGAAGAAACTTATATTTTATTACGTGTATCCTATGTGATCAAACGAACTTGCAAAGTGAAGTTCGATCGATGTCATATGAGTATGCTTCATTCGAAGATTTATAAAAAGTTTTATAAGAATGAAACGACGAAATATAATGTGATCAAACGAACTTGTAAAGTGAAGCTCGTTCGATATTATATGAGTCTGCTTCATTCGAAGTTATAAACTATATAACTTCGAATGAAGCGACGAAATATAGTATTACTGCCTGTAACAGTACCTTGGTGGTGGTGTTTCCACTTCATTCTCCGGCTCCATATCCTCGGCCACGTCGTCCAGCCTTCGCCTACAACAAATAGTATAATTTTAATCTAAATTAAGAACGAGTATAATTTTAATCTAAATAAAGAACAGGCTCACTCACTCGAGCAGGTCAGAATGTCTTAGAAATCACATTTTGCCAAACTGTGTCATTGACCTCTGGAATAGGCTACCAGAGACAGTGATTAATGCTCCAACATCTCATTAAAACATAGACTGAATGGCGAAATAGCATTTTAAGTGATTAAACATAAGCTAACAAGTGTTTTATTTAAAATAACAAAAAACCAAACTGCATAGAATCGTCCATATAAGATTTATTGATTAATGATGATGATAATAATAATTTGTATTATTTCAGTGTATGACTTAAAGCCGCCATATTGGATTTTTTTACACATAATTGTCAAAGAAGTGTCATAGACTGTACCTATGACAAATCTAACAACACCTCATTACATTCGTCAAAATCCAATCTAGCTATTTCGGCTGCAAACTTCTTCAAGGCTTCTTACAGCCGCCGTACTGGATCTTTGATACTTATATAGCCTATGACGCTCGTTATTCATACGCATCATGTCAAATCATTTGTCAAAATCCGTCCAGCTGTTTGGATTACAGCTTGTGGTTTACAGCCAAAGGAATGCACATACCTACATACATACACCTGAAACACATTACCCTTCTTCGCAATCGGGTAAAAAGAAGGTCAACTTACGTGGAGCTGTTGTAGTCATCATCTGACATGCGCTGTGATTCATCAACCTCGCTTCTTTCAGCACTATCTGTAAAATATTACATGTATTATTTCTCAACATGATGTTGAAGTAGTAGGTATAAGGCATTATAAGTAGCAGGGGGATAATGCACAATACGGGGTGTATTGTGCATATCTCTGAGGGACGTCAATATCGACAAATGACAAATTTTGAATATGCTACTTTAATTGAGATAATTTCAAAGGAAGTAATAGAAAAAAAAGTTAATGTAGAGTTGCCTACAACAAACATCCTACTAATATAAATGGGAACAAATATAATTTGTCTGCTGGATTGGGAGTAAGGAAATAACATAGAATGCGTGCGTAATAGTCGGCTTTGGGGTAGTATATGTATAAATGCGAAAGTTTGTGAGGATGTGTCTTCGTTTGTCTGGATCACACGCGAGCAAAGCCGCGGGTGAAAGCTAGTCAGATTAAAAGTCTATGGTATTCTGTTTAAAGCGAGTAAAAAGTATAGTCCAAAAATTTCGTTCAAATCCTGTAAGGAGTTATGGCATAATTGAGGCCCATACATACAAACTTTCAAATTGGATTATCATAGAGCTATTTGAAATCATGCAACAGTGTCTCTGGTCTAGCCTAGTCTAGAGTTTACCATCAAGTCCCAACTCCTCAGCACTATCTCCAGAGTTGTTGGACTCGGTATCCATCCTTGTATTTTGCACTGGGATCTCTCTTGCATCAATCCTCGTTAGAGGTATGTACACATCTGAAAGTCAATAAAAACTACAACCAAGGTCTTTACCATCTACACAAGGGTGCCATGCCAAAATTACCCTATGGGTAAGCTTCTGCTGTCCGTCCGTCTGTCCATCTGTCAGCGGGCTGTATCTCTTGAATCATAAATTCATAATAGATAGAGAGCTGAAATTTATACAGTGTGTATTTCTATTGCTGCTATAACAACAATAAATAAAAATAAAACTGGGTCCATACATGAAATATTTATGTACATGTATGATGTTATAGAACCCTTTGTGTGCAAATTCGACTGGCACTTGATCATTTTTAAATGTTAGCCTATCTTGTCCCACTGTAAAGGCCTCCTCCACACATTTTTAGATCTACTCAGATTTTATTTTCTCAGACATATCACTGTAATGAATACTTCATCGCTGGACTGGGAGTTAAGAAAAGACACAGAATGCGTCAAGCCGCTTCTCTCCCTGAGCATGTCGTAAAAGTCGACTAAGGGATAGTATCCTCTCCAAAATGATGAGATACAATAAGCAGGTATTCCCAAGGAGGGTTGACGTCAGGCAGGCGGCCGGTCATAAAGCACCTTAGGCGATACTCTTACAGCATGATCCAAGAATCATGTTGTGCCGACCCCACATAGAGTGGGATGAAGGCAGGAAGATGATGAGAAAATGATATCACGTAATGAAGATTAGATATAATGGATTTTTTTTATTTCGAGATACATGAGATAAAAAATATAGGATATTTACCTTGTAACATATGCATGGGCACAGCCCTTTCAGACACATTCCTATTCTGGCTGGGACTCCTTACTGTGGGTCCTGTAATTAAAAAAAAACCACATCAAATATTAACAATAATAAAGCTTTTATTCCAAACCAATAAAACCCATAACATAAATTAATACACAGCTCTAATAGCTTCTCATACAAACCCAACCGTAGCCTCAGCCATGTTGCAGAAAAGCCTAAACAACATCTCAATGTGGCTTAAAAACTGGCGCATCAAGGCTAATGAAAAAAAAAAATTAATACACTATTTGAAACATAATATAATTATGATGTTATATTATATAGCTCATGTGTAAAGTATACTTGATAAAAAAATATATTGTACAATTATATTTAGGGTTCCTATTACTAAGCCTCCGTTGTCTGTCGGTTCATCTGGCAGCAGCTTGAAATTTTCAGAGTATTTCTATAGTTATTCTCACTATTCTGCCCTCCTATATCTAAAACATCGCTAAGCCACAAAACCAAGTTTTGAGATATGAGCGAAAAACGCGGTAGTTTTTTTAAAGTGATGCCATTTAACTGTTATTAGTCGTATCAAAATCTTTGAATTATCAATAGATAGCTCTTTTAATTTACTGTAGAATAGCAAATATGTCGATTTTAATTAATTAGTTTTAAAGGGAGAAAAATGTGTTTAGGAGTTTTAGCTATGGAATGTACAGTTATTTTGCTTTTAAATACTTTACAAGAATATCGCTAAGTACACCCTAGCGATATTTTAGCGTAGGATTTATACTTAAATTGTGACCCGTTTTTTTATGTAATAAAATTATGTGCTTTTTCCTACACTAAAAAGTCGCTAAGCGCATTTAACGTTATTATTGTTCAGTATTAATTTGAGTTTTTGCCATCTTTCCTAAGCTATAATGACGCTATAGTTGTTTAATGTTATTATAGACTAGCTTTATACATATAGCGTTCTATTGTTGGTTTTCAACAGCGTTTTTTCCAAAAAATACTCTACTAAAAGGACGCTAAGCTTAAAACCTTTAACGATAACGCTGTTTTAGTTAAGTATTTTGGGGTTGACTAATTCAAGAGAGGTACGAAAAATAATACGTTATCAACAAAACAAAAGAAACGACATAAAATTACAAATCTTTTATTAGAGGAATCACAGGCACATAAAGGTACGAGTTGGCAGCGGACGACACAAGGCAGCAGCGGACGACGGTCGTGTCGCAGCGACACTACTAGTTTCTATGTATTTCTATGAAACGCGTCGCTAGCTTCGTGTCGCTAACTACGGAGGGAATTTCATAGAAATACATAGAAACCAGTAGTCTCGCTGCGACACGTCGTCTGCTGTTGCCTCATGTCGTCCGCTGCCAACAAAAAAAATCACTTGGTGAGTATTAAAATTACAAAATATATTTTCTTTGAATGCTAGTAAAGGTTAACCTTGCAGATTTAGTAGGTAACTGGTAATTTGTAATGAATAACAGAGTTTCACATTAAAAAGCTATTATTTATTGCAATAATTCTTTATAAATCTATACCTATAAAAGAGCTTAACCTGACTGACTGACTGATTCATCATCACCGAGCCGAAACCGCAGAAGTTAAAAAGCTGAAACTTGGAAGGTAGCTTCCTTTTATAGCAGAAGCACCATCAGAAGCACCCACTAAAGCGGGATTTTTCGAAATTTAACCCCCAAAGGAGTAAAAAAGTTTGAATGGAACTTTTTAGAGCGTGGTGCGATTTTCTTGAAACTTGGTTCGGATATTGTAAATGCAAAATAAATGGACACGTATTTCAGGATTTTTCAAAATAACCTTTAAAAAGGGGTGTCAGGGGTGGGGGTCAAAATTAGTATTGAAACTTTTAACGGGCGATGCGGTTGGTTTCAAACTCGGTTTGGTTACTATTAATGCAAAATAAATTAACAGATGTTTCAGGATTTTTCAAAGCAACCCTTAATAAGGGCTAAAATGGGGGTCAAAGTTTGTATGGAAACTTTTTAACGGGCGATGCGAATGACTTGAAACTCGGTTTGAAATCTAACGCGTACGAAGTCGTGGGCAACAGCTAGTCTTACCATAAAACATCAAAATATAAAATGACAGTTGAATCAGTCTTTTAAGTAGGTAAACCTCCTTGTAATCTATTATACTATATACAGCTCGATTACCACTGACTGACTCACTGACTGACTCATTGACATCATTGTTCTCCCGGAAGGAGTCGAGATGGACGATGATGATGTATGGGGGAAATGTTCGAGGAGTCACGGTGAGTGGGGGAAAAATCCGAAAACCCCCCTTTTCCTCCCCCCTCGCCCCCCCCACGTTCGGTGTCCCGATTCTTCCCGACGAGGGCATGTTTTTTTTACAGATTCGGATAGAGGGTGCTCGAATGAATACAACTTTTTCTTCAACCCCCCCTTTTGCCCCCCCTTTGACCCCCCCTTCTATTGGTTCTCCGAAATGACTCGTGATATGGGATTTTTTCAAGTGGATTCGTATAGATAATAGGATGTCGAGTAAAGTTAAATAAAAATTTGACCCCCCTCCCTCCCAATTTTCACCCCCACTTATTTGTATCTCCGAAACGGTTCGTCCGATTGGGCTGAAATTTTGGTTCAGCCTCTAAGAAACAACATCCTCGCGGGCTGCTTGCAGCCCGCGCCCGCAAGCGAAAATACTAGTCTATAATATAAAAATGAATCGCAAAATGTGTTGGTAAGCGCATAACTCAACAACGCCTGGACCAATTTGGCCAAATCTTTTTTTAAAATGTTCGTTGAAGTTCAAGGATGGTTTTTACGGCGAGAAAAATTAGAATTATATTTTTCATCCGGGTACCACGTGAGCGAAGCCGCGGGCGGCAGCTAGTATTCTTATATTTATAGAATTATAATGTGTGTACCTAATGGCTATCTTGTATTTCATAATTCCAACTTTGCAGCGAAATCAGTCTTTAGGTAAACGTACCTAAAAGACTAAAATTAAATTAAACTCTACTGACACTTTCCCATGATTAATTGAGGAGACGGCGTCTTTAAAGTCAGTGAAATCGTAGATTTTGCCAATTTTCAACCTCACAGTTGCTAGCAGTCTGCATGTAGATGCAATCAGCATCTACATGCAGATTCTAATACTGCTAGAATACTGCTAGCTGATATGGCAGCATAGCGAGTATCGCTTTCACTCGTTTCGATTTCATTAAAATTTCTGTAAAAAAAGCAAATATTTAAAAATAGCTATTAAGCTATTAAAAAACATAAAAAATAAGCAAAGAAAGATAGCATTTGTATTAAACCCAAATTCCATCCAAAACCATTCAGCCGTTGCATTTAAGTGTTAAAGCGTAGCAAACCTCCACACATTAAAATTATTATAATTATTATTAGTCTATTATTATCTATTACTTCATCCTCACATACTTTCCTTGTTATAATATTATTAGTATGAATGAAAGACGAATGAATAAAAACCCATAAATGCATATAAACACATGAAATACCTACTTACATCAATATTTTAAGAAAAAAAAGCTATGATTAAATCTTGGCTTGGCTTAAAAGCACACAAAATCTTTACTCGGTATAAAATAACATTGCAAAATAAAAAACAGTAACTTACCGACAGCAATTCCCTTGGTCGTAAGTATGCGTTCGTATACTTAAGCATGCGTTCGTACCTACTGGACGTCGGCCTGGCCTGGGTAACACTGGTACACGGGCGGTGCGAGGTGAAACGTGAGCACAGATAGCGATCTTTTAGCTAAGTTTTGTGGCTTAGCGTTCTTGTAGCGTATGATTCGCATAAAGTTTATTAATCATTCAAAGTCCTTAAAGGCGGATAGAGTTTTTGAGAAAAGTAAACTGTTTATTGAAATGCCCGCAATCCTACGCTATAAAAACACTAAGAAAGTTTAACGTGTTTATAGTGTAGTATTGTTGTATAACGTCTTTTTAGCTTAGATCAATGACGTTTAATAGCTAGCTGAACCATGACTTAAAAATCGCAAAAGTATCATAACGACTATCTAGTCTTGTAAAATGGAATAACGTTTTTTTAGCCAAGCAATGAACAGAATATTTTGTATATGCCGACAACGTTAATGGCTGCAAGTGACTATTTAGCTAAGTATTGATGGTTAATGTAGTTTTAGTGTTGTAAAATATATATTTTATCGTAGTTAACGCTGTTTTTGCTAGAGCTATTTCCTAAACTAAAAACGCTACAGGAATGATTCTAAAACAGATCGATAGAGAATTTTTTTCTAAGTAGAATGGCATCAAAAACTCAAAATCGACCCCCTGTGGCTTAGCGATGTTTTAGACATAGGAGGGCAGTATGGTGAACAAATCAATTGAAAGGCATAGAGGGAGCCTGAAGCTAGCGCCAGTGACGGATAAGTTGAGGAGCAATAGGTTAGCGTGGTATGGACATATCATGAGAAGAGAAGAATGTCATATGATGAGAAGGGTGTTAGATATGAATATGGAAGGATAAGTGGGTAGAGGAAGGCCAAAGAAAAGATGGATGGACTGTGTGAAAGATGACATGAGTAAGAAAGGAGTGAGCGTTGAGATGACTTCTGACAGGGGGAAATGGAAGAGGAATACATGTTGTGTTGACCTCACATAAAGTGGGATGAGGGCAGGGAAATGATGATGATGATGAGCTTAGTATGCACCTGTTTCATTTGAAAAATTCAGAAACAATAACTTTTACTTTTGTAACAAGATAAATGATTGTAACCTCTAGTACTAATCCATTTAAATCTTACTTATATTAAGCCGCGTATCGACTGCGCGCGGCTGCCGCGCGAGCCATGTTCGACCGCGCCAAACCTACGTTTTGGTGCGCGAGCCAATTTAAAGCTCAACATTTTGATATAGCGCGGCAGCGGCGCGCGGCAGGCGATCCATCATTTTGTGCGCGGCAACCATGGACGTATCACGTAGTTACCTACATAGTATATAAATTACTATAATTACTTACCAGAACCAGTAACGAGGCTCTTGTTAATCCGAGATTTCTCCCTCCTATAAGATGCTAGAAGGGTAGTCATTTTTTTCTTCAACTCTGGCACGGGCAGGCCCATTTCTACGCTTATTTCATTCCATGCATCCATTCTTAAAGATTTATTATGATATTCAGTGCATTTACTATTCCATAAATGAGGTTTTAAGCCATATAATCTAATCAAATGCCGGCACTTCTCCTTATCCATCTTGCCGCGCGTAATAAAAAAAAGGTCCGTCCCAATTGCGCGCGCACAACACACTGACGCTCCTTTGCCGCGCAACCAAAAACCGACACGAACTGGATCGCCGCGCGGCACGTTCGAGCGCGCCAATGTTCGAGCTGCCGCGCGCGGCAGACTCGTCCACATATTGCGCGGCCGCCGCGCGATCCAATGTTCGATGGTTTGCCGCGCGCAGTCGATACGCGGCTTTATACACACGAAAGTTTGTGAGGATGTTTGAATGTTTGTGCCTCAATCACAACTAAACCACTGAACGGATTTGAATGAAACTTGGTATATACATTGTATGTGTATAACATATAGGCTATTTTTTATCCGGGTACCAAGCGAGCGAAGCTGCGGGCGGCAGCTAGTAACAAATATTATCTTTAAAAATTGACTTCTGCAGTCACATGTGAGTTAATAAACTACTTTTGTAACACTAAAAACTTACTACTTGGGTTGCTTGTATTTAGCAAAGTCCTACTTAGTGACACAACTGGCTGTATAGACTGCCCACCAATCATCATCGGAGGCACTCTGTGAATCTTTTCACTCTTAGGAGTCGCGCCGATGGCGCTCCATCGGGGTGACACTGCGTCCACTTCTTTCCTCTCCCTCATGTAGGTCTTAGCGAGGTCTATGGTACGCGCTATCTCACTAGAAGCCCTGACGAGATGATTAAGAGCCTTCTCGCTCGCCGATTGCAGAGCTGAGTCTAGTTTCGAAGCCTGCACATTGCCGTTGTTTCTGAGGCGCTGAAATAATAAACTACATCGTTTAGAAGTGTAGTACAGTGCTGTGTTGTCGCAAACGAAAATCGATTAACTTACAGCTAACTTTAGCCTCATTTCATTTAGCTCCTTCATCAGATCCAACTTCTCGTTCTCCCGTTGTGCGGCCAGCATCTTCCAGTGCTGAACTTTCTGCACAAGTTCAGTATTTTTCTCTCTCAAGTCTTTGATTTCATCTGCGGGATCCGATGTCGGATTCGCCATCTCGAATTGCCTGATTTTACTTTCGTGCAAGACAATTTTTATGGTAGGTACTCAGTGTACCCAAGGAGAAGTAAGTAGCAGATGCATTGGCCAAGAATAATCACAACGATTAAGCAGCATACAATAAATTAATTTTCGTCAGACATAACCACTTTTAAAAATTGTTGACATTTTGTTTTGGTTTTTATTTTGACTGCTGGATTTTATTTCTTTCATGCTTTACAGAGATTTATCACTGTCGATGTCATTCCACGCAATGTCATTACCAACATTGTCACGTCAAGCTACTGTCAACCTTCAAGTAAACAGCAAAGCGAAACGGTGTGCGGCCGCTTTAAACGCACGCTTTGTTAGGTTATATTTTACAAAGTCAAACTAAATAAAATGTCATTCCGCGGTAGAGGAGGCGGCGGTGGAGGTGGCGGCCGGGGCGGGTTCGGAGGTCGTGGAGGCGGCGGTGGTAGAGGGCGCGGTCGTGGCGGTTTCGGCGGCGGACGCGGCCGAGGCGGCGGTGGCGGCGGCGGAGGCTTCAGACAGTACCAAGACGCAGGCCCGCCCGAGGCCGTTGTACCTTTTGGTCACTACGGCTGGGTGGTTCAGGATGACCTGGTCTGCAAGGTCGACATTGAGGACGTGCCGTACTTCAACGCACCGCTGTTCCTTGAAAACAAGGAACAGATCGGCAAGGTGGACGAGATCTTCGGCAATCTGCGAGACTATTATGTATCGGTGAAGCTCGGGGAGAACATCAAGGCCAAGAGTTTTAAGGATGGACAGCAGTTTTTCATTGATCCGGCAAAGTTGCTGCCGCTGAAGAGATTTCTGCCCCAGCCTCCGGGTGCGAGAGATGGTCGTGGGGGTAGAGGGGGGAGAGGTGGGCGCGGCGGTGGCGGCGGCTTCGGTGGAGGTAGAGGCGGCGGTGGGTTCGGTCGCGGAGGTGGTGGCGGCCGTGGAGGTGGGTTCGGCGGCCGCGGCGGCGGTGGTTTCGGAGGCGGCCGCGGAGGTGGCGGCTTCGGCCGAGGTGGAGGCGGTCGCGGCGGCGGCTTCCGAGGTGGCCGAAGGTAGTTTCAAGCTCCCAGTGATAATGAGACTGCAGTGTTTGACAATGCATTTAGTGTTACGACTTTGCTATAGGCCCTCACCATTCAGGTTCAGTGGTTTGTGATCAGGTTGAAGTTGGCCAGATGCATTATTAGCACTTATATTTACATTTCACAATTCAGACTAAATAGGGTTTAGCTTTCAAACAGAGTTCAAACACAGTTGCTGCTAACAGTATTTCACAGCTCCGTTTAGAGCTAAATGCTGTTCAGTTTGAACAGTGATATTGGTCCAGAATATCTCAGGATTCAGATAGTTTGTTTTAAATAGGTATGTACCTCAACCAGCTTCAAATGTTATGAAAAGATTAGTGTGGGCTATACTAGGCTAATTTCTAAAGGTATTCTTCAAAATTATGAAAAAATGTATATAGGTGACCAGTACATTGTGAAGTGCCTTATTTGACTTAAGATATTAGTTTGTAAGCTTACTCTTAAGTTAGCTTACATATTTTATAATCAAAAGTTAATTTGATAATAAAATATGTGAACTTCAGATTTTATTTTGTGAATAAATCTGTAATAACTATGTACTTGCCTCATGTTTTAATTCTTGTGTGGTGGGGGCCTAAATAAATGCTAAAAAGTAAAAACTGACTTCATAGATTTGTATTTATTAAGTAAGTTTTGTAGTATAATCCAAACCATACTACTGAAAACAATCTAGGGAGTTCTAAAATACATTACATTGGTGAAACAGTAACTCCTTCGATTGACCATACTTCCATCCCAAAACAATAAATAATATTTATTATACTTACTTCACATACTGAAAAAACTTTTGTTTCGTGGTCATTATTGCATATAAGTACAAATTAATCTAGGTTACTTATTCTAAATGATCCAAATCAGATTTCCCTGAACTAGGCACATAGTTATTGGCCAGGGCTCTCCCTCGATGGTTGAAGATGTAAAACGAGGGTAGGTTCCTCTGTGTTTCCCATTTCACCATGTTCACCTCGGCAGCAGCTTGGATCTCACGAAGATTTCCAGCAACGTTAAGGACTCCCCATATAACTGCGAACAAGCTTGCTACTGCTTGCACAACAATCTGTGAACAGAAAAAATGTAGGCCATACTTCAGCCAACAAAGGCCTTTTACCATCTATAATAGATGATTTATACAGCGTCAGGAGGCAACTTTTACCTTCACTTACGGGAATTAAGATGGAGTAGGCTTGCCCAGCGCCTATTCCATCCTCTCAGCTTAGTCGGTATTGTCCACAGGAAAGGCATGGTCAATACGTGCGGATAATATAATAATTTATAGTAAGTAAACTTACGTCTAGTGGTAGAGTCGTGAATTCTTGTGAAGTGATGCGTAAATATGATCGATCTGTAAACATAAGAAACTATTATAGTAGCTATAAGCCCTGTGGATGATAGAAGGAAAATGAAATCGTGAAACGAGTAACTTACGTTGGGCTGCTGAAAATGCAGAATGGAATAGCGATATAAATCCGACGGTAACGATTATTTTGTGGATTGAAGAACCCATATTTTCTCAGTATGTGCTCGCTCAGTTGTATCACAAAATACAAAAGAATAACTTGTGTTTTCTAATTAAATTCGAAAAACTACAAATCGAGCACAGTCTTTCATTTTACTATTTTCACAATCTTATTTTCTCTTGACATTTTGTTTGATTACATTGACATTGACTTATAGCTACAAATGACATGGATAGTGACAGCGAGAACGATGAAAGATGGTAACAGTTATTATTATTCGTTATTTTATGTATCTGTGGTTGCTTGTTGCGGTCGTTCGTTTCGTTAGCTTGCTTGGTTGGGGCGTGTGTTGTTTTCACAAAATAGTGTTTTTTTCAAAGAAAGTTTCAAATATAACAGAAAAAATGATAAGGAATCCTCGGTTAGAAGAGTTTGAAATCGAAATGAAGCCATCTCGAAACACCAGGAAGCAGACATTTTCAAATTTTATATACAATGAGGACACGGGAGCATTTTTGGGGAGAACTCCTGCAAGTTGGGGTGAGTGTGCTTGAAATCATATTCTAAAGGTTTTTAGGGAGCGTACGTCTGCATTCTAGTTTCAAATCAGTGTACATTTTACGTAATAACATTGCAAAGTACCTAAGTAGCGGAGGAAACGTTTCTCAGGGCGTGGCCTCTTACTGGTCTCTTAGTAGGAATGTAAACAAAAGTTCTGACCGAAAAACTTTAAATCAGCGAGTACATGTCGTACATTATTTAAAACTAAACTTCTAAAGTTGAAGTTGGCAAAACAATTTACGAATGCCAGTTAATATAAGGAATCCTTATCCTATTTAGAAACTCTAAAACAAGGGTTTCAATTGAAAATATTTATTAAGTTATTAATTGATTTTATGAAGTATTTACCTACCTAAATAGTGCTCGAAACTTGAAAAACTTTACTTTTCTGCTGGACTGGAAGTAAAGAAAAAGCATAGAATACTTGAAAATGATTATGAAAAGCATAGAGAAACTGGACGCTTCTCTCCCAGAGCATGTCGTAAAAGTCGACTAAAGGATGGTATCCTCGCCAAGATGATGGACCACCTATATGCCACCTATAACCATGTTTAACCATATCCGTCTTAGAACTTTAAATCAGAAGTGGCTGCAAGTTTTCTCATGTTTACTTGTGGCTCTGCCTACCCCATTAGGGATACGGATGTGTTAATATGTATGTATGTGAAAACTAGAGTTTTCTGAACAATAACCGTGTTGTCAACAGGAAAAATCCTCATTTTCTATGCAATCTTCTACACTGCCCTGGCATCACTCTTCTCCATCTGCATGGTGACATTTCTACAGCAGTTCATCAACCCTCGAGTGCCACGGCTCCAGCAAGACTACAGTGTGATCGGTACTAGTCCAGGTTTGGGCTTCAGGCCACTACCTGCCGATGTAAGAAGCACTCTTATCTGGTACAAAGGAACGGGGTACGAGAGTTACAAGTACTGGGAGGATCAGCTTAAGGACTTTCTCTCAGGTATAAACAGACTTATAACCAAATATATAAAGCCTTTGCACTTCTTCAAAATATATTTTGTGGTGTACACAATGTAGATTTATTCATGTGGTATTCAGATAAATAGTAGGTGCTCTGTCTGGGTCAGAAACAATATATTCAAATTGGTTTTAAAAACCAATGTTCAAGTTTAATCCAAATAAGGGCCATATAATAGTAGGATATTGAGTACTGATAAAAGATGAATCTTGAAGGGGTTAAATAGGGAATGAAAGCACACAGATTGTATAATTAAAAATTTTGCTCGATCGCAAAACTGAAAACTCGGGGGGTTGCGGACTGGCAACAACTGTTTAAAACTTCACATTGTTCAAAGTCTGACTGTCCACAGTGTACAAGCGTAAGGGACAGACTGCGGGCGCTGGGCAGAACATCCACAACTGCGGCTTCGGTCGGCCGCCGCCGCCGCCGGGCCGCGTCTGCGATGTGGAGATACGCGAACTCGACCCCTGCATAGAGGAGAACCACTTCTCATTCCACAAGTCCTCGCCTTGCATCTTTCTTAAACTCAACAAGTATGAATTAGTCTCTTATTAATTACTAGCTACCGCTCGCGACTTCGCTCGCGTGGTATCCGGAAAAAAAATAGCCTATGTGTTAATCCAGTACATGTACTATGTATATTCCAAGTTTCATTCAAATCTGTTCAGCCGTTTAGGCGTGATTGAGGCACAAACATCCAAACATCCAAACTCACAAACTTTCGCATTTATAATATAAGTAAGATTAACATTATTGAAAATGAGACATAAAGATTTTTGCACAATGTTATGGTGGGCATCATCGCAGGACACTGTGAGCTGAATCACCACCTACTCAAAATAGGAGTAACGGACAGCAGCCTCTGTGTGGAAGCTTCCAAGAGGAAGAGACTGTGGAACATATAACACTACACTGCTCCGCAACAAACGAAATAAAAAATAAAATAAAAATAAATAACACCCAACAGTCATATACATAGTCCTGACCCAACACTAGGATTCCCTGTGTTGTGGGTATCAGAAACTACGAGTACCATGGTAACACAACACCCAGACCCGGTAGAAATATTTGCAGAACATGCAAACATTTCTTCCGCAGCGGGAATCGAACCCGCGCCTCTTGCATCTCTGCCGAACAATCGCCCGCCATGCCATCGAGGCCGTCAAATACACTTCACCGCGGGACGTCAGTGCGGATCTTTGTTCCCCTAATATCAATTAGAATTAGAATGAGTTTCAAAAATAAAGTAATTATCTTTTCTTGTTGCAGGATATACGGCTGGCGGCCGGAGTTCTACAACGAAAGCGAGAGCATGCCGCCAGACATGCCTTACGACCTGCAGGAACACATCGCCATCAAGAGCCTGAACAACCGGGACTATGTATGTTACTAATTTCAGTCCCCTTCAATCGCGTACAATCACAATCTTACTTCTTATCTTACTTATATACTTATACTTTGTGCTGCCATCTAGTATTATTATAAATTCGAAAGTTTGTTTGTGCCCATAGTACAAGCTTTACTTAGTTTGAGGCTAGATGGCGCTGTGTCAAATGTCCACAAATATTTATTTCCTAATTTAAGTATTCCATTTCTAAATGTTTATTTCTGTTCCCCAGGCTAACATGGTATGGGTGTCGTGCCAAGGCGAAACCCCGGCGGACAAGGAAAACATCGGGCCAATAGACTACCTTCCGTACCCAGGCTTTCCTGGATACTTCTACCCGTATGAGAACGCAGAGGGATACCTCAGTCCACTTGTCGCTATACACTTGCAAAGACCAAAGAGTAAGTACTATGTTAAAACCTTGGTTTCAGCTTGCATTGAAAAGAATAGAATATAGTTTATTAACCACACAACAAGAAAAAGGTTTGGTAACAAACAGATACCTACTTAAAATTAAAATAACAACTAAAAAACGAGTACCAGGTCTTGTGTCAATGGATTTTTCTATGCAAAAATTTATGTGCGCTATACCAGTACTCTCAAACGGCGAAGGAAAACATCGTGAGGAAACCCATGGGTTAGTCAGCTCCGCACGTATTGACCATGTCTTTCCTGTGGACAAAGCCAACTAAACTGAGAGGATGGAATAGGTGCTGGGCAAGCCTACTCTATCTTAATTCGTCCCGGACAGCTTCCCGTTAGTGAAGGTAAAAAAGTTGCCTCTTGAAGCTGTATAAATCATCTATTCAACAACTTTTTTTATGACAATAAAGAATACTTAGATTTGACATCTATTAATTTGATATTTATTATTGGTTACATAATATCGTTTAACAATTGTATGATGATGTTGACTGTTACACTACCTACTTACCTTGTGTGTTTTTGATGTATAATTTTATGTAGATAATAATAATTTTAATAATGTAAAAATTTTGCATGCCTTGCCAGGCATAATGTATTGGACCCTTGTTAACCGGAACATTAACCAATAACTATTGTGCCTACATTCCGAATAAATGATTATGATTATGAATGATATTCTGTCTTACAGCGGGTATCCTGATCAACGTAGAGTGCCGCGCGTGGGCGCGTAACATCAGGTACGACCGCAGAGAGAAGCTCGGTATTGTTCACTTTGAGATCATGATTGATTAGAACTACCTGTAGAGTGCTTTTAGATCACTGACCACACAGGTCATTTTATTTAACAACTATAAGTCACCCAAAAATTGTAAATACCGTCAGATTATAATCTATCTCGCGAAATTGTAAACTGTCGAAAGATTGTGAACCGTAATATTTTTTGGCGCGCGTTAGTGGTTCTGCTCAGTAATCTAACCTAACCAAACCAACTGAATTCGATCGGGCGGATAAGTAATAATGCGTTAAATTGTATGCAGTATGTTACGGTTCACCATCTTTCGACGGTTTACAATCTCGCGAGATAGATTATAATCTAACGGTTTTTACGATTTTACGGTGACATATATACACTTTTGCAAAGCTATATTATACTCGTAGGTCGACAATTAGATTCACACAACTGACGTATAAAAACGTAATAATTTTGCCACCTTAAACCTACTGTATTGTTTCTGCTCAGATTTTCAAATTAATCGAGACAGCTCAGTTATTTTTTGCAAGTAATAATTATACAAAAACAAATTAGTTATATGAAAATAAACCATTATTAAGAAGGGAGACTGGGTAGTTCCGATTATGTTCTATGGAACATGACATCATCGGACAGAATAAGATATTTTTTTCTTTTCTTGTACTATGGAACATGTAATACTTTTATTTCTCAATTTGTTTTATAGGACAAGGTATATAAGGCCACTTTACAATTATCTTATCATTCTTGCTGCGAGTATCCATTCTTTCGATTTTTAGGGTTCTTTTGTTGGATTATTTTATCCAGGCAGATGTTCGATCAATGGTATGACAGAATAATTGTCATTATCAATGTCATTTGGCTTCTCATGCAAGATTTTGGGATAATGTGATTACCATTTTGTTCTATGAAAAGCTAGTATGTAGCTATTCTGTGAAAAGCTAGTATGTAGCTATGG
This sequence comes from Scotopteryx bipunctaria, assembly GCA_949320045.1. NCBI lineage: Eukaryota > Metazoa > Arthropoda > Insecta > Lepidoptera > Geometridae > Scotopteryx > Scotopteryx bipunctaria. Next base: position 12,899,095 of record OX439441.1, read on the forward strand.
AAAAAATAGGGAAGAAAATGTGTCATTTTGTTCGATGACGTCATGTTCCGTAGAACAAATAGGAACTACCCGGAAAACTCATCGTCAAAATAGCGAATTTGATAGACGTTTTCTTGGGGTGTGACGTAGTCTATAAGAAGGCTAAAGTCTATGTTGTCTAATTTAGCCCAGTGCGATTCTAAAGTGTATGAAATATCTGTGTAAAAGTTGTCTACTTATAAACCAGTGATCATATGATATAAAAATATGGATCTGTCCTTCCTAGCATGGCCAAAAGATAGCATTTGTAAGGAAAATGTCTTGGTTAGATTACTTTCTTCCACGTAAAATTTCACATTTATACATATACATAATATTATCCCTAATGGAGTGCACAAGTTTGCCTGTTTGCAGGCACTTCTGATTTAAAATCCTAAGATGGATATGGTGGACTATGGTGACAGGTGATCAGCCCATCGCCCATATACTATCCTATAATCGATTTTTAAGAAACATTTATATCTAGTAGAATTTTTACTGCATGTGACTTTTCAATCAAGCAATCCTTATTTGTAAGAAATCTTTATTTAAAAATAAGACTTAGAAATCACTCCGTCCAATAAATAAAAGTATAATATCATAATATACAATATTATATAGTAAAAAATCATTCTTTATAGTTTTAAGTACAATTTTTTAATCTATTTACTAATGCCATCTATGAATTTGAACTGAAAACATATCCTGATGTAAGTATAATATAATGTAAGATTTGTCTTATTTGACTATGCTTACATGCATTTATATAATTTAATATTATTGAATCTCATTTTTTTGTATTTGTTTAATATAAGTCTTTTATACTCTGTCCAACCATTTAATTTACTATTGACAGAGAGTTGACAGAAATTTTTGTGATGTCCTAAAACGTTACCGATTCGATTTTTTATAACAATCGACATTTTTATGAAGAAATTTGAATCGATTGAACACATTGATGTTTTAATTTTTGCTTAACATTTTGTATTGATTTATTATATCACAGAACGAAACAAGACGAAAACACGCAGTCTATTTATGCTGTTTAATAATAAAATTCATTAATTTGATTGAAGCATTGGATCCCACTACTAATCAAAAGTAAAATAACGGATTGGACGAAGTATAATTAGACATACCTATTTACTAAAATTCCTAGTATTGGGTAAATGTCCCGTCCATGAAAATAGGTACTTAGATTATGTATATTATGTATTACTGCAGTGCCTATGTAAATAATGCATATTTAATGAAATGTAGCTAGATAATATTAAACCCACCGTAGGTTAGTTTTGATATGTTATTCAAGGTAAGCACTATAAATCAATGTTTTAAACTTTTACATCTTATGTTATTATTTACTACATTTACATTTTTTAACTTTTGTACTGACCTACATATTACTTTACAAAGCAAATATTCAGTAATGTTTTTAAAATAAAATGATCCATTATTTATTTAATTGCAATTGACATAAAAAAATCGATGACGATTATTTAAGTAATATACAAGACTGACAAAATCTCCAGTTTTACATAATTACAAAACTATGATAATTATTATTTGACGACCTCGGTGGCGTGGCGGAGTGTTCGGCTGAGACGCAAGAGGCGCAGGTTCGATTCCAGCTACGGGAGAAATGAAAAATGTTTGTATGTTCTGCAAATATTTCTTCCGGGTCTCTGTGTATTATGTATTATAAGTATGTATCTACAAAAAAAGTATATAAAGTATTCTATCAGCCATCTTCCCATAGTACAAGCTTTACTTAGTTTGGGGCTAGATGGCGCTGTGTGAAATGTCCACATATATTTATTTATAAGGGTGCATACTTATCTAAATCTAACTTTATCATAAGAAATATAATATTGTCATTATTTACGTAAATCAATTACAATATCTTGAATCTCACTTAATATTATTTAATAAACTTTTATATTTTTAATACTTTTTACACGATTTATTTTATAATTTTGAATCCGTCCAAATGAAAACTATATACTTAGCAATAAAGATTTGAAGCCAATTTATGTGTGACTTGTACTTGTATGTGTTGAATGTGTGTGTAATAAAAATAAACGTTTTGTATAAACATATCTTACTTTAATTTCAAACGTCCGATGGTTTGACTTAGATAAATAAAATTTATTTATATCCAGCAATTGCAGCTTATAACAAATAAAACTCACATCAAAATCACTTTTAAAAGTATATTTTATAAATAAGTTAGTATGAGCTTGTGGCCAACTCTTGTGACGGAGTTTAAAACCGGGACCGACAATTTAACGTGCCCTCCGAAGCACGGAAACGCTTTGCTCGTAATGCCACTTGCGATCACCCATCCAAATTGTGACCGTGCATAGCGTTGCTTAACTTTAACGATCAATCAGGAATATCTAAGCAAGCTAAGCCACGCGCTTCTATATTTGGTCAAAACTATGTAGGTAAGTACGATCTATACTAAGGCCTTTTACCATCTAATAGTAGATGATTTATACAGCGTCAGGAGGCAACTTTTACCTTCACAAACTGGATGCTGTAGTGCCCGGGACGAATTAAGATGGAGTAGGCTTGCCTAGCTCCTTCCATCCTCTCAGCTTAATCGGGCTTGGCTTGTTGAAAGACATGGTCAATAAGTGCGGAGCTGACTAAGCCGCGGATATCCTCACGATGTTTTCCTTCACCGTTTGAGAGTACTGGTATAGCGTACATACATTTTTCGCACAGAAAAATCTATCGGTACACGACCGGATTTGAACCCGCGACCTTAGGATCAGAAGGCGGGGTCACTACCAACTAGATCACCAGTGTTCTCTATAACATTATACCACCTATGTAATGCTATAGTTTATTAAAATTAGTTTGAATGAGAATCAAGCGTAAACATTTTGAGCGCATAATAATTCAATACTACACATTCCATGCATTCTGTAGGTAATCTTTTTGACTATAGTAACTGTTGTTTATTCTAGGAACTACCGATGAATGTAGTAAGTGTTATGTAATCTGTGTTTTGGATCTTTAACACATGTGGCGTGGCGTGGCGCTTCAATGAAGTCGTCGATGTGTGCATTTCAATGAACGCCCGGTTTTTGTTCTGCTTTTTTTAATAGGGTAAAAAAAACTGTCTATGATCACTACAGACTTATAGATCCTTTTCGTAATAAAGTGAAGAACTGGCTTGTGTCTGAAGTGTTCTACAATAATGGAAGATTTTTATTAGTGAATCACCGTAGTTAAAATTTTGAGGTGTAAAAAAAACTTATTCTGTAGAAAAGGACAAACTTGCTTTTACTACATACATACATAGTATAACGTCTATATCTCTAATAGGGTAGGCAGAGTCACAAGTAGGTAAACTGATTGTCTTTTCAATCGTGTAAGTTTAGTGTATTAACCTTAATTGTAAGTATTACTTAGATAAATATCTAAATAAACTTACTTATTTTACGTAGTAATAACTAATAATAATTTAAATTAGCGTGATTAGTAAAGTCGTGAGCCGTCTCTGCGAATAACTCATTGTTTACATTCACAACAGATAAACCAAACAACGCAAATTGCTAGAAAGATAAACGCAAACTCAAGATCACCTCAACTCACATTAACTCTTAAATAACCGGTGTATTAACTCTTAAGTAATCTATATGTACCTAGTTCAATACAACATCTGCACATGTTACGTACAAACTGATAACCTAGGGTTTAAAAGGGCTTTTGTAGAACGCACGGATTTAACGACGCCCTGCCACATGCGATGCGCTCGCGCAGTCCCAACCACACAGCGCTTGGCGACGCTCGCGTTCGTAAATACACGAATAAAACTGTAAATAAAATATGGCGGGTAAATCGAACGGACATAATATAGAGACGGACTGGGCTAGGGCTCCGCCCCCACCAGGGACGGCCTGGGAGAGGTTCTGCAAGGCGCTGTATGACCCTGAGGAGAAAAGCTTCTTAGGGCGCACTCCGCAAAGATGGGGTAAGTTTGTCATCTATTTATGTCTGTGTGATGTACTTATTTTTGGTTTCTGTTCGGTTCTGATGTCCTCGGAAGGGAATCCTATTGTAGGGTAAATCATTTTTAATTATATTTATATGACATATTGTTCCTGTTCGTTTTTTTTATGTCCTCGAAAGGGAATCTTATGTTGTGGGAAAACTTTCTTTCATCTATTTTTGTGTTGTATAAATACTTAGGTACTATGGTTTTTACCTATTCCTGATGTTCACTCTGGATTATTTTTCTGACAAGCCATTAAAGATTGATTCTACACTTTATTTTTATCTTACTTCCACAGTTTTTTACTTTACAATACTTACGGATTATTTCAAGAGGTCGTAGAAAAGTGCAGGCTATTTGTAATATTTTTAATTAAAAATACCTATTTAGGTAAGTACCTAATTCCTAATCCTGAAAAGATTGCATATAATTTTTTATCATTGCATTTTTGTTCTTGGTTGGTGATGAGGATGAAACATAAAAAGGAAATTGAAAAATATCATTTTTAAATGTTCCTAATTTTATGTTTCTGACATCACCCATCGTATAGTAAAATTTATCTAGTGATCTACTCAGTTACCAAAACTATCGCATATAACGGTGTAGGGAAAGCCAATCTACCAACAAACCGGTGAAGGGCCTCCAAATCTTATTTTAATGAGTTGTGATTACCCAATAGTTGTTCAGTTTGGTGGCCAGGCAAGGCTAGCCACGGATTCCAAAAATAACTACCAAAATAATAACAAACATTGGGAAACAGGTTGGTAGGGCAATGCGCTTGGATTAGTTGCTTAGAGTTGCATCTATAGAAGACGATAATAGTCAAGGTCGTGGGCTGTAAATGGTTTAGGCTAGCACAGGACCGTGTTGGATCGCAGGAGGAAATGCCTATGGTTACGCCCAGCTAAGGGCTTCAAGGGTTTACTGAAAAGAACAAAAAACGACTGCGCAGAATTTAGGCAGCACACATAATCTCTCCTGTATTCATTTATTTCTACACAGACTGATGAAGTTGTACCTACTATCTTAGTCTAAGTATTAATATACTAATGAAATTGACTTTTTAAAGCCGCCATATTGGATTTTTTGCATTTAAGTGTCAAAGGCTATACCTATGACACTCTTTTTCACTCTCGTTTCTTTCGTTTATATTCTAGACGAATCCAGAGGGACCTCATTTGTCTAAATCCGTCCAGCCGTTTCGGCTACAGAGAGAGCCAAATGGATAAATTGAAAATGGCTTCTTACAGTCGGAAAAATTGGATTTATTGACACTTAATGTAGCCTATGACACTCTCATCATCCAGACGAATTCAATGAAACCTCATTTGCCAAAATCCGTACAGCTGTTTGGACCCCAATTACATCTCCTTTTACGCAATTGAGTAAAAACAGGCAGTGTATGATGATCCTACTAATATTATAAACGCGAAAGTTTGAAAGTATGGATGTTTGTTACCCTTTCACGCCTAAACGGCTGAACAGATTTGAATGAAACTTTGAATATACATGTACATGTGCTGGATTACCATATAGGCTATTTTTTATTCGGGTATCACGCGACCGAAGCCGCGGGCGGCAGCTAGTTCAGAATATAGATCAAGATGATATAGAAGACTGTCTAGTCTAGAAGGCTACGGTGCATAGCCATCCCGTTTTCAGCAATTGAATTTGATGGTCAACTTAACCAGTGCGTGGTACCGTCATAAAAGTATAGCTTATTATAATATTCCAGGGCACGAACTTGAAATATGTACCTACAGTGAACCACTGCCCCGTAACGAGCATAGGTAGATAAATATAAGTTTCATCCAAATCCGTTCAACCGTTTCACCCAGGCAAGAAGTATTCAATCACCTTTTACAAATCGGATTTATTAATATTAGTAGACTTGATATACCTACTTAGCTTAGGTACGAATAATAAATTATTGTACCTACCTAAATACCTTGCTTACTAAGTACCTTGTTATGTTATTAGTTATGTTATGCTACTTTGTAAGGTTGACTAAGTATTCAAATTGACTGGAGTACCTACGCTGAAACTAGACTTATGTATGAATTTGTTATCCAGAAACCTCGCAAGAAAACTGGCGAGTAGAAGTTAGTACCTCGGCACTCTAATGCCAGCTTATTTATCTAAATTATTATCATGACGCTTTTTTAGATGCATTAGATTGGTTGAGAAGGGTTCAGTGATCGGTTTCTGGTCCGGTTACGCAGTCGTTAACTTTTTCTGTATAACAAAAAACTCTGGACCCTTTCGTTTTTTCTATCCAAGAAAGTAAATATTCACGTTCTAACTCCATTTTATAGTCCAACTTTCGTAAATTATACACAGCTTTTAGACAGATACTTCTACTTACCTAAATTTTGCAGTTAGTTGTTTATGTTTTAATCACGTCCAAACGGCTGAATCTATGAGCAAATTGTGCGCTATAACATAAATAAAAAATATAATTTTACTATCTACACTAAATGTTTTGTACCTGGCAACATTGCGTGTTGCAGAGTTGATCACATGTTGACTTGACAAGGTTCTCGATCGACGTTCATCATAAAATTGTTGACGTGTGTGGGTGGACGTGTTTGCAACCAGTGTGAGGCTCTGCCCACCCCTTTAGGGATGCAGGCGTGATTGTATGATAGTATGTATGTTGTTGCAAAACAATCTACATTATACTTACCTAATTTTCATAAAAATAACATTATAAACGGAAACAGTGTAGGTACCTAAGTGAAGTAAGCTATTGGCCAACTCTTGTGATAGAGTTTTTAGACCGCCTAAAGGCCTCCGTCATGGCTTATCGACTTAAAAGCCGGGACCGACAATTTAATGTGCCTTCCGAGGCACGGAAGCGCTCAGCTTGTGATCACCCATCCCAATTGTGAGCACGCACAACTTTGCTCAACGATCAACGATCAATCAAGAATGTCTATGGTGTATGTCTATAATATGTCTATGTCATTTAGGTAGGTAGCTACTTACTTAGGTATAACGCATAGCGACAAACTGCATGGTAGTAACCTACCAGGGGCATTTCGTAACAGTCTATAAAATAGAATCAATTAGCAGCATGCGTTGTTCAATCAATAGAATCAAAACACATTCCCGATACAGTAAACAATCACTGGATGGAAGAACTCCTAAGGCTTGGTTCACACCATCAGCTTGACCGTCAGTTGGTTTGACGTCGCGGGTGCCTTCTGTGACGTAGGTAGTTTTTGATACCCAGGACGCAGGGAATTAAGCAGGGCCAGAACAATTATGTATGTATGTTCGTATGAGCTAGTGGCCAACTTTAGTGACGGAGTTTTTAGGCCGCCTAAAGGCCTCCGTCATGGCTTAAAGAATTATATCACTGCCTGTGATCACTCAGTCTCTGCAAGTAAACCCATAAAAAAACATAGATATAGCTGGTATCTAGGAAGTAAAACTGAAGCCCTACACACCATATTAGACTGATCGATCGCCCGTGACGAAATGATGGTGTGTAGTGGCCATTATGAACTTCGCTGGACGACTCCCAGATTTAATACAAGGTCGTCCAAACTGTTCATTTGGAAACATTTGTTAATGAGGATGAGTAAACATAACAAGTGGATAAAAGTTTCATCTTAAATTAAAAAATATTGAAATATTACGAACCTACATATTTATGAATGAATGAATGAATGAAAATGAATGAGTATATAAGGATGAAGTATTTATTTGCTGTCAAAATAAGTAGGTACCTAAGTAAGTTCGTATGAGCTAGTGGCCAACTCTTGTGATGGAGTTTTTAGGTCGCCTAAAGGCGTCGTGGCTTAACGACTTAAAAGCCGGGACCGAAAATTTTAACGTGCCCTCCTAAGCACGGAAGCGCTCAGCTCGTAATGCCACTTGCGGTCACCCAAGCCACTTCCGGTCGCTTAACTTCAACGATCAATCAAGAACGTCTAAGCAAGCTACGCCACGAGCGCTTCAAAATGATGTTGGTAAAAAGTCCGAAGATATTTAAATTTGTGTTAAGTGTACAAAAGGCTTCCTTCAGGCACAGTTTGTATATATAAGTTGCCCCAAAACGGCGACAAAGCCCGGTAAAGCTGTTAGCGTTCAGCGACCTAGCAAATAAAAAACAATTATCGTCCTAGACAAGACACGTTTGTCGAAATCAAAATATTTTCATCCTTGCCAAGTTCGTTCAAAGAAATAAACATAATTATGTCCCTGTAGGTAAGTGTACAAACAACATCATTACAACATTCTTATTCAAATTCCACGTAGTCATTTCATTCATGAACACGTATCCGCACTAATCGCATTTTAATTACAAAGTGCCTACTCACAACTTAGTACAAAGGTAGGCACTTTTACTTCCCTATAGGTACCTAGGTATTTATAGTAAGTATACTAGAATATGCTTCGCGACTCTGTCTGCGTTGAGATTTTAAAGGAGATTTTTCATAGCAGGTCTGGTATGTGTACACCAGACAGAAAAATGTTGAAAGAGTCAGTGAATTGCAAAAAAATACTCGCAACTCTAATTTGAAGCATAAGTAATTATTTGCTGATAAATGTATAGGATGCGAAGACTTTTTACAATAATAATAATCGTAGACTGCTGTTATGACTTAAGTATTTTGACAGTTTTATGATTTTGACAGCTTTATTACGACATTTTTCGTACCTACGTGTCAAAGTCAAATGTCAAAACATTTTACTTTACCGCCCCGCCATATTGTTTTATGTTTTGTGTTACCCCCCGTGAAAAAATAATTTTAGGAAAATACATTTAAGTAAATAAAGCAAAATAATAAAAATGTGAAAAGGTTTTCCATATATTAAGCTATTTTTATAAAAGTGTACACCCTGTCAGGCCTATGTTCTATAGTACCTACACTTTTTTTTGGAGTATTTTTTTTTAATGTTACTCTCAAGTTGTCAGTTAGGTAAGTACCTACTGTTTCTAGTAAAGATCTTGGCAAGTAACCTTGATGCCATACGGAGTATACCTACTGTTTTTAAGTAGAGAAGTTTTGTACAGAGGACCATGTTAGTCAGTAGTGCGAGTTTTATATATTTAGACTAGGTACCTACTATGTATGTGATCGTCCGATTACAAGGCATTGGACTCTGTACCTCGAATGCACAATGTATGGTGTTGTTTTATTTATGTGTTCATATGCCTTACCTTATTGATATATTGAGAGCACTGGTGGTCTAGTTGTTAGTGACCCCGCCTTCCGATCCTAAGGTCGTGGGTTAGATCCCAGTCGTGTAGGTACCAATGGATTTTTCTGTGCGAAAAATAGATGTGAGCTATACCAGTACTCTCAAACGGCGAAGGAAAACATCGTGCTCCGCACGTATTGACCATGTCTTTCCTGTGGACAAGGCCGACTAAGCTGAGAGGATGGAATAGGTGCTGGGCAAGCCTTCTCCATCTTAATTCATCCCGGGCACTACAGCGTCCCGTTTGTGGAGGTAAAAAGTTGCCTCCTGACGCTGTATAAATCATCTACTATAGATGGTAAAAGGCCTTAGTTTCTTTTTTATGGTAACGAACTATCCGTAGTCTGTTAGTAAAATATTGTAAACGGACAACAGATTCTTGGTCTGCAATAAACATATTTTATTTTATTTATTTATTTAATAGTAACTTACAGGTGACGATCACTACCTACAAGCTTGCTGAACTGTTTCCAAGACCGAATTTCAGGATATTTACCTACGTCAAGCAATCAACTATCTAGGTCAAAGCTTCGTAAATATACCATGTTCCATGAATGCGGAAACCAAAATATAAAAATACATACAAAAATCAGTTCCCGCGCTGGGATTCCCTGTGTCGTGAGCATCAGGAACTACGAGTACCATGGTACCACAACACCCAGACCAGGAAGAAATATTTGTAGAATATGCAAACATTTTTCCTCAGCAGTAATCGAACCAGAGCGCCTCTTGCGTCTCAGCCGAGCATTACCCCGAAATCGCCATCGAGGCTGTTACCTGTGTTTGTTGTTTTATTGATAGGTAACATAAATGTATCTACGAGACAGTAAAGGTTCAAATCCGAGCAGTTCGGTCATTTCAAGTACTTTGTTAGATATCATGTCAATTACCTCATGCAGATTGGTTCAAATAAGTTCAACGAGTCATGGCCCCCTTGAGTTGACCTAGAGAAAGTTGATAAGGCGTCTAGAAGGCCATGCTAGGCTGTTAATAAAAACATTTGATTATTAGAATTTGACTTTGGTTTTATGAGTCTATATTTAATAATAAATATTTGTGGACATTTCACACAGCGCCATCTAGCCCCAAACTAAGTAAAGCTTGTGCTATGGGAACCAGATGGCTGATAGAATACTAATATTCTTTTTTTTGTAAATACATACTTTTACTTACCTATTATAAATACATAATACTACAGCACCTAGACCCAGATGAAATTTTGTAGAACATACAAACATCGTCACTGGAAAGGCAAAATTACGTAAGCGCCAAAATGGCGCCAAAATAGGCATATTGAGTTATTATCCTAAAATAGCAGTCCAAATACAATAATATGAATTGCTAGACATAGAAAATGAAAAAAGAATGAAATCTTACGTTGACGTCATCAAAATTCGATAATTAGGTAGAAAAGAATGAAATCTTACGTTGACGTCATCAAAATTCGATAATTAGGTAGAAAGTTATGATTAAAAAACGAAAAAAAAAAATGAACTTTAAACGGCTTTTTCTCGATTGGTGCTTACGTAAATTTGCCTTTCCAGTGACGATCTACTTTAGCGGGGATCGAATCCGCGCCTCTTGCGTCTCAGCCGAGCACTCGCCCGCCGCGCCACAGAGGTCGGTTAATTACCTCATGTAGATTAGTTCCATTCGATTAGTTCAATGAATCATGGATCCATTGAATTGATCTAGAGATAGGAAAGTTGATAAGGCGTTAAGAAGGCTATGCTGGACTGGTAATAAAAACAATGGATGAGTTGAGAGTTTGAAACCGGCATAACGTAGAACCTAAAAAGTTCGAAAATATGTGTCAAGTGCATGAAAACAGCCTTTGAGGCGCACTTTAAAATCCTTTCACCGCACTGGTTCGAAAGAACTAGAGACACAACTAGCAGTAGTAGTACACACATGCGCATTATCTCGCTCATTTCCCTATTAGGGTGGGCAGAGCCACAAGTAATCATAAAACTTCACTTTTGATGAGATTGCCAAGAAGTAGTGTAATTAAAAAGCAATTTAATTGAAAATGAAGCGCTTTGTTCGCTAAACTGGTGAATGCACGCAATAGCGTTTAGCAAAACGCTTGACATGAATTCAACGCATTGTCGTGTCATATGACAACTGATTGATCATGTCATGATCACCTCACCATAACCGCTTCGATCCAGGCGAACACATATTGTTATTGTAGCATAATAAACAATTGCACACGTCAATTGCACAAATAGAAGTGTCCACAGTTTGATTTCTAATGTACCTAAGAATGCGTGATACTTTTCTGTGCTTACCTAATATTATTTTAGTACTAACTTTACGCAAGTCAATTAGTCAATAGTACCTAGTTATTTAATAGGTACTTACCTACTTAATTGTATTTTACAAACAAACATATTATCACGCCTGTGTCCCTAATGGGGTGGGCAGAGCCACAAGTAAATTAACAAAACTTGCGGCCACTTCTGATTTCGTTCTAGGATGGATATGGTGAACCATGGTGACAGGTGATCAGCCCATCGCCCAGATGGTCATCATGTTAGAAAGGATAAGTACTATCCCTTAGTCGACTCTTACGACATGCTCGGGGAGAGAAGCAGCTGGACTCATTATATGCTTTTTCTTTACCCCCAGTCCAGCAGAGAAGTATATTGTATTTTAGATATTGATTTATGATTCTTGACTTTTTAAAGTCGAGGTTATCCAGTTCTGTGCTCTTCTAGTCAGCTTTAAATTTTGTTTTGTTCGAGGATATTATTAGTACATACATACATATTATCACGCCCATATGCCTAATGAGGCGGGCAGAGCCACAAGTTAACGTAAGAAAACATGCAGCCACTTCTGATTTAAAATCCTAAGAATTTTATATAAATTGGTTTAAACCCCCGTAGCATGGTCGTAGCATCTGCTATTTAATTGAAAAGATTTCAACGGGGTCCTTGTTTTTGCTTCTAATAATTTTGTCAGAATAATTGCATTATAGAAAACTAAATTAAGTTATCATCATACATAGGAATATGCATATGATTCAAATGAGGGTTAAATATTTTTTTTAATAAACTTAATTTTTTCAGAATGACCTCCATCAATATTTTTTGATTATAATTTCATTTGGAGCAAGGAATTATTTTTGAAAAAGTGCAGAAAAACTGTGGGTAATTAAAATATTTGAATCGCAACGCCATTGGTTATACAATCCTACGGTTCATAAGCTTACGACAGTTTACAATCTCGCGAGATAGATTATAATCTAACGGTATTAAAAACGGGGTGTACCTAAATAGCATTTAATTCAAACACGAGAAGCACCCAAAAGTATCTACTCTATGTGAGTGAAACCGCTGGCGTCTGCTAGTTAATACATGTGCGGCGTGGTATTGTATTGAATTCTTTACAAATCGATCGTTCCCATGCGCCATTCAATTCATTCATGTTGCCCAAGGTGACACCATTTGCAGATGGGGGTCTGGTGTTCAATTCACTTGAAGTTCTTTTGAGATGTGATGAAAAGAGGTATACTCGTTTTTAAGGAAGGGTTCCAAAATAAACAATGGACATTTCACACAGCGCCTTCTCGCCACGACCATTTTTATGCCCGTTTAAAAAAACAAATTAAGCACAGCTTGGAATTATACGAACTAGATGGCTAATAGAACTTAACACCTGGACACAGAAGATTCAAAGTCATTTTAAACTACACAGCAACTGCTACAGATGGTTTTATTTACAAAGATTTTAAACAACTGCTTATCACCATGCATATTATACCATAAACAAAGTTTTTTGTCCTATTGCGTTGTAGACAAACAAACCTCAGGTCAGGAATGCATTCGAGGTTGAAGGTAAGTCTCATTTAAAACATATTACAAAATATCTGCTACGATTGCAGGAAAACAAAATAATCCAATAAAATATTAAACACGGTCACCAATTCAATTTGTAATTAGAGAAAAATTCTAAAGATTTCGAGCCAAATGCGCCTAGTAGTATCGGCCCTGTCTTTCAATCTTAACGTGTCGTGAGTTCAAATCCGGTTGTGCACTAATGGCTTTTTTTGTTCAAAAAATGTATGTGCGTATGGTTGTGGGGTGTAGAAATAGTGTGTAGGTATAGGTAGATAGGGTCCAGGTTAAGTAAGAAGTCCAAAGTACATACACAATATAATAGTGACAGATATTTGTTTCCATTATTACACGGGCGAGCGCTCATCATTTTAATAATAAATTAAATAAATGTAAGTTATATGTGTGTATGTTGTATTATAAATTATTGTTTATGTATAAATATCAAGATATAATATAAATATATAATGTAATGATAAATATAAATATATACCTAGTGTCAGTACACCACATGCGCTATACCAGCACTCTCAAACGGTGAAGAAAACATCGTGAGGAAACCGGCATGTCGTAGAACCGCAAAGTGCACGAAAGGAGCCTTTGAGGCGCACTTTAAATCCTTCACCACACTTGTTCGAAAAAACTAGTGACACGACTAGATATATAAATAGTAATCTGTAAAAGCGACGCACCCATCCCACGTTATTTTTTTTGTTTTGGTATGGTAAAGTGTATCTACAGAGCTCGACTTAAATACCACTTTCGTATATTTATTGACTAGCGGCCGCCCGCGGCTTCGCTCACGCGGTACCCAGATAAAAAGTACCCTATATCCCATTCCAGCACACGTAGGTACCTACTATCCTCATTATTCATTATAAACGCGTTTAAATGTAGTCCAAAAAAAATTCAAGATTTTTAAATAAAAAAATGGTTGCTGTGCCTCACTCGACATAGATGGGTATAGTGTGTCGCGGACTTTTTTGTAGATATTTATAAGATCTACAATTAATTAGAACATTTTATGGTTCTATCTTTTATAGTTTAGGCAGCGTACGCAAAATAAGTAACTTTTCTGGTTGATTTTTTACACCTTGTGTCCGAAAAACCCAAATATCTTACGGAACCCTATTTTTTTCCAAAATAAAATATAGCCTATGTTACTCGTGGATAATGTAGCTTTCGAATGGTGAAAGAATTTTTAAAATCGGTCCAGTAGTTTTTGAGCCTATTCAGTACAAACAAACAAACATACAAACAAAGTTTTCCTCTTTATAATATTATATATATATAATATATAATATATAATATATATATATATATATATATATATATATATATATATATAATATATATAATATATATATATATATATATATATTAGTGTAGAGTGTAGATGAGCAATCAGCTGAGCCGGGGAGGTGCCGTGAGCGATGACCTTTACGTGACATACACGCTCTTCCAACAGTGGATACCAAGCCTTCAGAGTATGAATGAATAACAAAGAATGACCTTGACTCATTCAGATCGGTGCGCTGAAGCGAGGAATCGATGACTATTGGCAGAATGGATCAAGAGCCACCCACTTTTGATCCACGTCACCACTTCATAGGCGATTTAATCGCTACATAGGCAAAGTGTAAGATGGATGACATGCTCCATAGGGCAACCCTTTGGAGTTAATGCTACTACCTATAGACGGGATTCTTCATATCTTTTTGATTTGTGAATGGATTTTGATAAATCAAACTCTAAATGTTAATCCAGGCTTATCACAAAACATTAGGGAAAACGGCATTCAAATCGGTTAAGCCGTTTCTGAGATTAGCGTGCACAAACGCATAAAGTAAAGTAAGTTCGTATGAGCTAGTGGCCAACCCTTGTGACGGAGTTTTTAGGCCGCCTAAAGGCCTCCATCATGGCTTAACGACTTAAAAGCCAGCACCGAAAATTTAACATGCCCTCCGTAGCACGGAAGCGCTAAGCTTGTAATATCACTTGCGGTCACCCATCCCAATTGTGATCGCGCACAACGTCGCTTAACTTCAACGATCAATCAAAAACGTCTAAGAACGCTACGCCACGAGCGCTTCGCACAGACTGTAGTTGCTAGTGGGTGTAGTTGAAGTAGGAAGCAGAAGAAAACAGTCTCTGAATGTTCACACGTATAATTGTCCACCAAGCAGCACTACAGTTATAAAGTTCAGAAGGAGAAGAAGGCACAGAATACAGATAATCATTGATATGCATTCTATTGCGTTAATAGATGCCCGTGAAAATAGTTTTTCTCAAATATCTTCAATGCAGTACAAGTATTATTTGTAAGTTTCTTTCTTTCTGCAATATCAATATTGCATCTATGACGAAGTATGAGAGCTAGCATGTTTTGCCATCCTGGCAACAAGCGATCGACCGCAGTCTATCCAGTTGCCACCATTGACGTCACACATGTATGGGAATCTATTTCTGTTGCTCCCTTTATATAAACGTGTTCCGCCCCACAGCTGGCCAAAGCACGGGACTTTCTGAGCAGAGGGATTTTGTTTTCGTAGGGGCTTTGTGGGTCAAAACCCCTTAACTTTGTTGGTATACTTACGTTTAATCAAGTAAAGTCACAATCGGGATGGGTGACCGCAAGTGGCATTACGAGCTGAGCGCTTTCGTGCTTTGGAGGGCACGTTAAACAGTCGGTCCCAGCTTTTAAATCGTTAAGTAGTGTTGCCCAAATGCAAGAACAAGACGAGACTTAGCCAGTCTTGGTCTTGGTCTTGCGCCAATACACCTGGTCTTGGTCTTGGTCTTGGTCTTGCGCTCCCAGTCTTGGTCTTGGTCTTGGTCTTGCAGCAAGAGTCTTGCAAGTCTTGCAATTACCTGTTAGTCTATTACTATTTATTAAAGTTTACTTTAAATCTTAGAAAAACGTATTAGAATTGGAACATTGTGAGCTTGAATTAACATAGCCATAGTAAAGATCAAGCAGATTAATAAATAACTGAAGATTTGATAAGAAATTCGAAGAAGAAATTTTTTTACACGTTTCAAGTATATTTAAAAGTGGCTACAATATTTATTAAACGGGTGATATTTGAACACTTTTTTGCTATTTTTTCTTGTAAAAACTTAAGAAATATAATGACTAAATGTACAATAATAGTACCTAAGTAATTAGTTTAAAACCATATAAGTAATCAATATTATAATATATACTTACTAGAATGAATTAATATGACATCTACTACCTATCCTTACCATTTTATCCTAATCATAATACTACTTGCGTGATCAGTATAATGTATTCATTTTCATTCTAAGCACTCTGAAACTTATTTATTCTTTGGAACACCTGTAGGTACTCTACTAGGAAATTATTTTGCATGAGTATACCTACGCCCTATGGCGGCAATCAAATAGTGTCAAATGTTATGATTTCGGCGTGGCGGCAACGATTGTTTTAGATTTCAAAAGAAGCCGCCGGCGCGTGTATCATAACCATGTACTTCCGAAAAGCGGCAAATTTCTTTGAGAAGTAAGTACAAAACCTTTGATGCCGCATTATCAAAGTGCCGATGGTTAAAACATAACTATGCATGCACTCAGTTTGATTTTAATAGATATTTTTTTATTCGCTATGTTTATGGTATTAGTCGTAATGCGCATAGGTCCAGTTTTTCATATTCTTTGATACAGTTTTTTGCGTCTCATAGAATTCCTAAGCGTACCTACCTATACACCGAACTGTTACACCTAACTACTCAGTGAAATAGCGCTAAGTCCTAGCTGCAAGACGCAAGAGTCTTGCAGGCTATGTCTTGTTCTTGCTCAAGTCTTGCACGGTCAGTCTTGGTCTTGGTCTTGCTAAAAATACGCGGTCTTGTTCTTGGTCTTGGTCTTGCAAAAACGCAAGAACAAGACCAAGACTGCAAGACCAAGACTGAATTTGGGCAACACTATCGTTAAGCCATGACGGAGGCCTTTAGGCGGCCTAAAAACTTCGTCACTAGAGTTGGCCATTAGCTCATACGAACATACATACATCAAGTAAAGTAGCAAACTCTGTAGTAGTTTTACGGGCGAGCTAAGCCCTATTCAACGTAGATTATATCTCTTTCACGAAGCGCTCGTGGCGTAGCTTGCTTAGACGTTCTTGATTGATCGTTGAAGTTAAGCAACGTTGTGCACGATCACAATTGGGATGGGTGACCGCAAGCTGAGCGCTTCCTTGCTTCGAAGGGCACGTTAAATTGTCGGTCCGTTGTCGTTAAGGCCGTCACATCCGTAGCTATAATATATCATAGCAAGGCATATTACGGTATATTTTTTAAAGTATATTTTTTCATCGTGAGGAAACCCGCGGCTTAGTCAGCGCCGCACGCATTGACCATGTCTTTCCTGTGGATAAGACCGACTAAGCTAAAAGGATGGTATAGGTGCTGGTCAAGTCTACTCTATCTTAATTCGTTCCGGGCACTACAGCGTCCCGTTTGTGAAGGTAAAAGTTGGCTCCTGACGCTGTATTATCTGCTATAGATGGTAAAAAGCCTTAGTATATTTACTAGGTAATAAACGCATTGGTACAGGAAAACAGTTTTGTGTCTAGACACGCGCAAAACAATCAACGTACGTGCCAATTGATTCATGAAACCATAGATACAAAGTTTAATTTACTATGACAAAGAACATTGATCAACCACAAACAGACTAGGTATTGGAAAGGCATCTAGTTGTATTCCATCATATTCTACGAATCTGTATGATCTGAATCGAATAAATATTTTCGGACATTTCACACAGCGCCATCTAGCCCCAAAGCTTGTATTATGGGAACCAGATGGCTGATGGAATACTTATATATTTATTTTTTTGTAAATAAATACTACTTATATTACATCATACTATAAAACCCAGACCCGGAAATAATATTTCCAGATTTCCAGAACATGCAAACATTTCTCCCGTAGCTCGAATCGAACCCGCGCCTCTTGCGTCTCAGCCGAACACTCGTCCGCCACGCCACCGAGGTCGTCGTATTTCCGGGTATAACGCGAGCAAAGCCCAAAGCCCGCGTAGTTATTTCTATCAGCAGCACCCACCCATTGCCTGTCTGTCTAAAATCCAGACAATTAAATAATGAAACACGTGTTTAGTAAATACACCGATTATCCAGTTGTATTTAGTGCTTTGTAAACTGCTACTCAAGAATGAGGAGGCGTATTTTAATATCCTTGTTTACGTAAAGTGGAAAGCGTTTTATGGCGGCCGTAACATGAAAAAAATACAATAATTTCGATCGATCGTGAGATGGGCTAAACCTGTTGATCATTATAGGTAATTCTGTTATATTTCTAAAAAATATTAGATTTATTTATTTTGTATTATTATTATTTGTACGTCCAACTGCTCCACGATCTCTCGCCACACTGGTTATCTTGGTCGTTATAAATAGCAGTTTTGGTAGTAAAATATTTATCTTGCAAAATTATACCTTAACAATTTATAATTTTAGGTACACATTAAAAGTGCCGTAGAAGTCATTTTTAGAAGTACTTAGGTGTCTGTAATTTAGTCTAGTTTTATGACCGTACCAGCTGCCGCCCGCGGCTTCCCTCGCGTGGTACCCGGATGAAAAATAGCCTATAATGTTATTCCAGCGTGTGCTATGTATGTTCCAAGTTTCATTAAAATCCATTTAGTAGTTTTTGCGTGAAAGAGTAACAAAAATCCATACATACAAACTTTCGCGTTAAGTAAGTAAGATAAGATTTCGCATTTATAATAGTAAGAATATCATGTAGTTCTCAGCTTTTTAGACAACAGGGCCAAACGATAGTGGTGTCATCCATTGTACTAGTCGTAAAGTGACCGATTTCTACTTATCTTTATGTCTGGGACATCAACTCGCCGTTTTATGGCTGGAGGAAGGTCTTCCTATCACGGACTGCCCTTGAATATAATAAAACTAGATAATCCGCTTGGTTTCATTTTCATAGAGCACTGGTGGTCTAGTTGGTAGTGACCCCGCCTTCCGATCCTAAGGTCGTGGGTTCAAAGCCGGTCGTGTACCAATGAATTTTTCTGTGCGAAAAATGTATGTGCGCTATTTCAGTACTCTCAAACGGTGAAGGAAAACATCGTGAGGAAACCCGCGGCTTAGTCAGCTCCACACGTATTTTGACCATGTCTTTCCTGTGGACAAGGCCGACTAAGTTGAGAGGATGGAATAGGTGCTGGGCAAGCCTACTCCATCTTAATTCGTCCCGGGCACTACAGCGTCCCGCTTGTGAAGGTAAAAGTTGCCTCCTGACGCTGTATAAATCATCTACTATAGATGGTAAAAGGCCTTAGTTTCATTCTCATAACCCAACTCGTTTTATAAACATGATTGTAAAGGGATTATTTTCCAAAAAAATAGCCAAGCGTGGTTTCTTACCTGTATCTTCCACGCTTGGTCGCGTTACGAAAACAGTGGTGGATGAAAGATGGTGCAGTTTTGTTTGTTGCCCATGGTCTTACCAGCAGTATAACCGTTTGCTGATTAGATTAATGGGTTGCTAAATAGAAGGAAAATAGCATATAAAACAGGAAAACCACAGTGAGAAAACCGCATCTATTTATTATAATCTGTTATCGATGTTTTATGGTCTATTTATGGAATAAAATAAAATAGAATAAATTAGTATGTAAGTGCATGACAAGAGTCTCATTTGTGCACGCGCACGAACCGCATATACTACGACCTCGGTGGCATGGCGGGCGAGTGCTCGGCTGAGATGCAAGAGGCGCGGGTTTGATTGCCGCTACGGGAGAAATGTTTGTATTTTCTAGTGCGAGTCGAATTCGCACACAAAGGATCCGGTACCATCGTAACCGTACATAAATGTTTCGTGTATGTTATTTTTTATTATTTGTTGATATAGCGGCAAAAAACTACACTAAAAAAATAGAGTAGAAAATTTCAACCTTAAATTAACTATTACGGTTCATAATCATTTATTTCGTCGTACACGTCACAATTTAATAGAATAAAAAATAATGACAAAAATAATAATAAGTACATAATGTCAAGTTAAATTAAGTATAGTCATATTAATACAATTGTATTCTACAAGGATACCAAATAAAAAAAAATATTGACTAGATAGCAGTTTATTGCGTTTTGTCAAAAAACTCATCGAAACTGTGGAAGCTGTTGCGAGCCAGTGTTTTAATAGATATAGTTCATGAGATACAGTCCGCTGACAGACGGACAGACGAGGCTTAGTAATAGGGTCCCGTTAGCACCCATCGGGTAAGGAATCCTAAAAAACTCATCGCGAAAAGTCGCCGGACTATACAGTTACTAGCCATCTGAAGCATGTCATGGCCACTATCACAGGAAGGTAGGCATCCGAGGGCCATTACACCTTCCCGCAAGAGGTTCCTGGTTCCGCCGCGTCCCCCAAGGCCGGAGGAACGAATAAAAACATGCTATTAACAATCATGGTGTCAAAGTGCGAAGGTTGATTGTTGTAGGTGCAGTTACAATTTGCAATTTGCTATGAAGTTTAAACTAGCTGCCACCCGCGGCTTCGCTCGCGTGGTACCCGGATAAAAAATAGCCTTTATGTTAATCCAGTACATTTACTATGTATATTCCAAGTTTCATTCAAATCCGTTCAGCCGTTTAGGCGTGATTGAGGCACAAACATCCAAACATTCAAACATTCAAACATCCAAACATCCTCACAAACTTTCGCATTTATTAATATAAGTAAGAATATAAGTAAGAAGTAAGATTAATATTTCTCTCTGCCACTTTCACACTATACAATAATATGTCCACGTCATTTTCCTTCAGGTACCTACTTTACACACCGTTCACTCATTTTATAACTTTTAAGTTTCTTTTGTATTTTGTAAATTATAGTTGTAAGTTTCTTTCTGTTAATGAAGTGGTTTATCTCATTAATATAATAAACATAAAAACTGGTCAAGTACTAGTCGAATTCGGACACGATGGGTTCCGTACCATCGTACATGTAGGTACTTTTTAATATGACTTTTACCCTATGAACTTTTAAGTAACAAAAATTAAAATATTTAAAAATCAGCATTTTTATATATGCTTGCTTACTCAGAACTAATTCTAATTAATGTTAGGGGAACAAAGATCTGCACTGACGTCTCGCGATGGAATGTATTGTGCATTATCCCCCTGCTAACCCTCCCCCAGCCAGCACAACTCCTTGAAGTAATGCAGAAGGACTTTGGGATGTTGGCAGCAGTATCCTCGATGGTGTTGTTGAGGCCGTTGTTGGTGCCGTCGAAGTTGATGATGATGGTGCCTGATATTGCTCGATGACCGTCTGCAGTCCCAAGCTTTGTCTTATTTCGTTTGTTGCGGAACAGTGGAGAGTCACATGCTCCACAGTTTCATCCTCGTGGAAGCATCCACGACAGAGGCCGCTCTCCGTTGCTCCTATTTTCAGAAGTTGGTGATTCAACTCACAGTGTCCTGTGATGATTCCCACCATTATCCGAAGGTCTTCATGTCCCATTTTCAGTAGAGTTGATGTGAGGCGTTTGTTACGTTTGGGAATCAAGTTTTTAGTGTAACTCAGAACTATTCAAACTCAATATACAAAGTAAAATTTAAAATATTTGTAAACGAGTCTTTTGAATAATGCTTACTTAGAATTATCCAAAATCAACATTATACACAAATACAAAATTAAAATAGATACTTAAAAATCACAGTCGTTTCATTAATGATCACATGCTAACATAAAACTTGCTCTTTGATTGAATGTCCTTAATAACTAATATACAAAAAATGTACCTTAGGATAAAATTAAAACTTTAATTCCTCTAAACAATGGCCTACAGTTATATTGCCGCTAAGTACTTCGTTTATTGCGTAGTCAATCTTTTTTTTTCCTCTCTATGGTTTCAGGCAACCTCTTTGAAATTTTGAATGCATGATAATATCGACAAAAGTTGAAACACTTTTCTTCTTGTCTATTCTAATAACAAATTCTGTAAGCGGGGCCAGTTGACCAATGCAAAACATGCATTAGGTCAACTGAACTCTAGGGGCCAGTTCGAGCGGGGCCAGTCGACTAAAGAGCCGTACTCATAAGTGTAGTGAGGTTTATTTACCTAAAACTAAAGAGATTTCATCGTAATAACGAAAAATACGCGATGGTTTGTTTACGTATATTGTATCTCTAGTTTGGCTGAAGTACAGTAAAATTATCTGGTGTTCTGGGACGGCCACTCAATTGATTAGTTATGTGTTAAAATCCGGTTCCTATATTCAACTAACGATCCGTATGCTAAATTATCATTTATCAATGTTGTTTTCATGCGTGCTGTGTATTTCATAATCATTAAAAAAGTCATACAATTATTAAAAAAACACCGCTCAAGTGCGAGTTGAATTCGCACACTAAGGGTTCCGTACCATTGAGTGCTTGCGTACATAAATATTTCTTGTGTTTTATTTTTATTAATTTTGTTATAGTGGCAATAGAAATTGTGAAAAAATCAACTCTACCTACTCGTACAGCAGTAGCTTATCAATAGGGTCCCGTTGGCACCCTTCGGGTAGGTACGGAACCCTGAAAAAAAGAATAACTACGCGGACAAAGTTACGGGGCGTTAAACTTCATGACTACATTAATAGTTATCTATTCAAATTCGATATAGAGTCGTCACAGTTCAGTCTACAACCTCTGACGTCACATACCACGACATAAATTAATGCTTGACAAAAAAAAACATTATTTTCAGCACAGTAATGCGTCCGCAATGTATTTCGGGCACGTACAAACTATGCATTAATCTGGGACAACCTTACGGATATAGACTGGCTTTCGTCACTAGTAACATTTAAACATGTAAAGTTGTAAACAATAGTATGCTTTATGTTCTAGAATTGTCGGTTGAAATTGCAATGGCTGATTTATAGGTTAGTAGGAAGCTACTTGCAATATCATTTGGTTGAAGCGAGGGTTTTGCCCTGTAATATTGGTAGGTGGTTATGTTTACAAATCTGCCGTCCGACATCTAAAATGTCGATAAGTGACAAACCCAAAATTTTGGCTACGAGCAAAAACGTGAGAAATTTTGTTTTCTAGACTTTTTGAAGACTTACAGTTTTTATTGAAATACCAAAATGTTTTGTATTTTATAAGCTTGAAGTGTATATATTGCATTAGAATACAAGTTTATCTTGT
Source organism: Scotopteryx bipunctaria (assembly GCA_949320045.1). Lineage (NCBI taxonomy): Eukaryota > Metazoa > Arthropoda > Insecta > Lepidoptera > Geometridae > Scotopteryx > Scotopteryx bipunctaria. The sequence goes on from OX439441.1 coordinate 12,922,386, forward strand.
GATTTTTTATTTAACTTTTTGTGTTTCAGTAATGTAAATAAATAAAAAAATGAATTGAAAAATTCCAAAATGGATGTAGATAGAGGTGTACGTGCGGTTCCAAATCTCAGTACTTATGAATGATAGAAAAATATGACGCATACTGGTCGATAGAGAAAAAAAAGCGCTTTCGCCCAGTACATAAAAGTCTAAAATTTGAAAAAATGTCGCTCGCTTAACGGCATTTTAGTAATCGGACGGCAGAAATATAATGTTACACAGATATATTTTTTAAAAAGGGGCCGTATACATTTTATGACGGCTATATCCCTAATGGGGTGGGCAAAATGATTCAAAGTCCCAAGATGTATGGTGAACCATGGTGACAGGTGATCAGCCCATCGAATATACAGATGGTCCATCATGTTGGGGAGGATACTATCCCTTAGTCGACTTCAGCTGGACTGGGAGTAACCAAAAAACAGAATGTATCCAGCTGCTTCTCTCCCCGAGCATGTTGTAAAAGTCGACTAATATTAAAGTGTCCTCTCCAACATGATGGACCATCTATATGGGCGAAGGGCTGATCACCTGTCACCATGGTTCACCATATCCATCTTAAGACTTTGAATCAAAAGTGGCTGCAAGTGGCTCTGCCCACCCCATTAGGGATACGGGCGTGATAATATGTATGTATGTAATAAAACTGATTAATCCTACTAATATTATAAATGCGTAAGTTTGTGTGGATGTGACGATGTTTGTGCCTCAATCACGCCGTAACGGCTGTACGGATTTGAATGAAACTTGGAACATACATAGTATATGTGTTGAAATAACATATAAGCTACTTTTTATCCGGGTACAACGTGAGCGAAGCCGCGGGCGGCAGCTAGTAAGTACCTATATAAACACAGGGCTTACACGGTTGGTTGAGTTGGCCGAGTCCCAATCACTGGATTGCAGTGAGATGCAGAACTGGGACTGTTTGACAGCTCACTTCCACTCGTCTGCGCGTAAATCTGCTTGTCAAACGTCATCCTTACGTCACTTGTGTTTGATGCCAGGTTATGTTTCAGCGCTTTCCCTGATGTACACTGTTCTTTTTGCCTTGCGGCCATTGTGGCCTATTACGGCTTACGCCATTCATATTAACGTAACGCATCACCTCACACATCTACAAGAGACGATTCATATAACCAACGGCCTCGGGTCACCAGTCCAAGAGCCGTGGATTCAACGGATTAACCGAATACTGATGTCAGATTGTTGGATATTGAAAACTCCTTATCTCACCATGGATTGTTGTTTTATCTTGACGACCTTTGTGGCGTGGCGGGCGAGTGCTCGGCTGAGACGCAAGAGGCGCGGGTTCGACTCCCGCTACGGGAGAAATGTTTGTACGTTCTGCAAATATTTCTTCCGGGTCTGGGTGTTGTAGTATTATTATGTATTAAAAAAAGTGTTTAAGTATTCTATCTGCCATGGTGCCCATAGTACTAGCTTTGCTTAGTTTGGGGCTAGATGGTGCTGTGTGAAAAGTCCTCAAATATTTATTTATTTTATTTATTTTCTATTCCAGCGATCGTGCTGACTTTCTACAGCATTTTCTACGCGGTACTGGCGGCCATGTTCACGGCCTGCATGGCGGGTCTCTTCTACAACCTGGAGGAGAATAAACCGCACTTTATACTCAGCAGTTCGTTAATCGGTAAGCATTTGTGATTATTAATTCTTAAGGTACGTCCACTTCCCCGTTGTATAACAGAACCATCGATCCGGCAGGGCAATGGACCCTCATTGAGGCGCACTTCAGTCCTTCCACCACACTGGTTCGAAAGCCAAGCCAGTGGAACTAATTCACCATCATCATTATGATCGTCATCTTGTGTCACTAAGTTCTACGCAATCGGGTTTTTTGTTCTATTCTCAGACCAAATACAAATAAAAGACGGCGCGCCGCGAACAACAAAAGTGAAGCCACCTTTTAATCTATGTGTGTCGAAGGTTTTAAGGTTGTGTGTTCCAAGTAACCTTAAATTCATAGTATAATAATTAAGAAACGATGTTATTTGAAGTACTTACAAGTGAAAAGTAATTTCGTGAGACTTTTTATGTGACTTGCTGCTGTTTTTACAAGTTTTCACTACACAGGAAGGCATAATTCTATTTTTAAGACTCGTGATGTACTAAGAGTGCTGACCATATTTTTAGTGTAGGTGTGTGCGTGAGCGTGTATGTTTACTTGCAGGAGCGCGGTTTTGTGGGGCTTCAGTTTTGTTGTACGCGGCGCGCCGTCTTTTCTTTTTATTTGGTCGGAGGTTTTGTTAAATAAATACTTGTCATGTTTCTCGTAGCTTCTGAAAGCATAAAACTACGTTAATACCCGTAATTCAGGGCTAACCGTAATCGTTTGTCAAACGAAAATAGCTCAGATAGTGCCCTTCCAAAACATCGATGTGTCATATTCACATTCATAAAGATGGAAGGAAACTGACAATGAAGTGTAGGTATAGTAATTAATGTTGATATCCTGCTGTTAATAAACTAGCGGTTTGTTTGTCGTTTTACATAAAAAGTGTCGTTTTACGTAAAATGGGTATGACCTATGACATTATTCCATCTATCTTGCCGTGTCACTAGTTCTCACGAACCAGTGTGGTGAAAGGATTTAAAGTGCGCCTCGATTGCTCCTTTCGTGCACTTGGGAGGGGACGCTGGAAACTGCGATATAGTTTTTGAGTTAACTAAGGCAGTTTTCAACGTGTTCCAATTGTTTCTTTGTAATTATTTTATCAAATAATTTATGTTTATGTTTATGTTCTACGACGTACCGGTATAGCGCAAATGATGGCGCAAATACATTTTCGCAGAGAAAAATCTATTGGTGCACGACCGGATTTGAACCCACAACCTAGACCACCAGTGCTTTAACACCACTACTGCCACCAAGTATATTTAAATTGATATTCCATTAAGTAAGTTCGTATGAGCTAGTGGCCAACTCTTGTGACGGAGTTTTTAGGCCGCCTAAAGGCCTCCGTCATGTCTTAACGACTTAAAAGCCGGGCCGGGACCGACAATTTAACGTGCCCTCCGAAGCACGGAAGCGCTCAGCTCGTAATGCCACTTGCTGTCACCCATCTCGAACGTCTAAGCAAGCTACGCCATGAGACAGGATATCCCATTGCATTTCCTAGTCCAATGATGTGAGCTCTGCATTCACAGAAACGATTAACTAGATTTTAATTCAAATGCAAATATTGTACGAGTAGAACACGTGTATAAATAAGTAGGTACCTTCATAATGGTCATGTCGTAAGTGACACCTGGCAGTGCATTTGTATGCAAAGAACTACACTTCTATTGTCACCATTTTATGACTGAACTAGCTGCCACCCGCGGCTTCGCTCGCGTGGCACCTGGAAAAAAATAGCCTGTATGTTAATCCAGGACCCGTAGGTACTATGTATATTCGAAGTTTCATTAAAATGCGTTCAGCCGTTTAGGCGTGATTGAGGCACAAACATACCAACATCTTCACAACTTTCACATTTATAATATACTAGCTGCCGCCCGCGGCTTCGCTCGCGTGGTATCCGGATAAAAAATAGCCTATATGTTAATCCAGCACATGTACTATGTATATTCCAAGTTTCATTCAAATGCTTTCAACCGTTTAGGCGTGATTGAAGCACAAACATACAAACATCTTTACAACTTTCACATTTATAATATAGTAGGATTTTAATTAGGATCACCAACGAAAGTTACACAATCTTGCTGAACTTATTTGGTGGTAAATCAATTGTTTTTGCAGTTATAAATTTACTAGCTGCCGCCCGCGGCTTCGCTCGCGTGGTATCCGGATAAAAAATAGCCTTTATGTTAATCCAGTACATGTACTATGTATATTCCAAGTTTCATTCAAATCCGTTCAGCCGTTTAGGCGTGATTGAGGCACAAACATCCAAACATCCAAACTCACAAACTTTCGCATTTATAATATAAGTAAGAAAGATTTATCATCACATAGGTACTTACTGTTAGTCTTAGTAATAGATAGATTTAGTTATTATAAGTTGGTTACTATGATGAAATAATGAACCAATAAATGTACCTATTTTCTTTCTTCTTTCTTTCATTCTTCTATGTATGTATGAACGTAAGTCGTAACCTACTTAGTTGTTTTCATAGGTAAGTTCTGTGAATCAGCATGTTGAAACCAGACAAGCGGTATCTCGTTTCAACATTCTGATCAATAAAGAATCGTCTAAATTGTTCTGATGGTATGATTTTAATAAACTATGTACTAATGTATTTTGCTCCGCGGGTTCGATCCCCGCTACGGGAGAAATGTTTGCATTCTCTGCAAATATTTCTTCCGGGTCTGGGTATTGTAGTATTGTATTCATCATCATCATCTTCCTGCCCTTATCCCACTCTATGTGGGGTCGGCACAGCATGTTCCTTGGATCATGCTGTAAGAGTTCTGGCTAAAGTGTTTTATGACTGGCCGCCTGCCTGACGTCAACCCTCCATGGGAATACTTGCTTAATGTATCTCATCATGTTGGAGGATACTATCCCTTAGTCGACTTTTACGACGACTGTTGTAGTATTGTATTATATATAAGTATGTATTTACCAAAATAGTTTGTGTATTGTATTGCAGGTGTAAATCCAGGCGTGTCTTACCGTCCGTTCCCGGAGAACGGCTTTGTGCTGTGGTACCACACCAGCAACGTCTCTGATTCGCACCCCATCATCACTCAGCTGGACGATTTTTTCCAACGTAAGCTTCCACTATACTCCAGCCAAATTCGAGGTAAAATCTTTATTATACCTCGAATTTGGCTGGAGTACCTTTAGTTAGTTTAGTTTAGTAAACAAAAATTTAGCCTAAAACGTAGTAAAAAAACTTAATAAAACCGTAATCCAATAATTTATATTACTTACAATTTCGTGAACAGATAGCTTCTCTCTGCCGATTTGTTCACAAAATTGTAATTTAAATGATCAGGATACGTTTTTATTAGGTTTTTGTTAACGTTTTAGGTTAGATTTTTGTTTTCCTTTATTATACCTCGAATTTGGCTGGAGTATAGGTACTGGTTTTGTGCAAACAAAAGGTCAAAAGGAGCTGAACAGGACTCCCTGCAAGGCGAGGTGGTTCACCACCTTAGTCGACCTCTGTGGCGTGGCAGGCGAGTGCTCGACTGAGACGCAAGAGGCGCGGGTTCGATTCCCGCTGCGGAGGAAATGTTTGCATGCTCTGCAAATATTTCTTCCGGGTCTGGGTGTTGTAATAATAATGTATGTATTTACAAAAAAAAAATAGGATTCTATCAGCCATGTGGTTCCCATAGTACAAGCTTTGCTTAGTTTGGGGCATGATGGAGGCCTTTAGGCGGCCTAAAAACTCCGTCACAAGAGTTGGCCACTACTCATACGAACTTACGACCTGCGGGTCTTACTTAAGACCTATACAATAAACACGTGGATAAGTACCTAGTCTAGTCTTTGTAGATATTGTATGGTGGATGGATGTTGGGATAGCTGTTAGTCGCCACACCCGCAAGGAGTGCCCGTCCCATCAGGCTGATGAATTAGACAACCTTGTACAATGTGCTCATGGAAATTGCTAGTAAATTTGACTTTGACGACCTCGGTGGTATGGCGGGCGAGTGTTCGGCTGAGACGCAAGAGGCGCGGTTTCGATTCCTGCTACGGGAGAAATGTTTGTTCTGCAAATATTTAGATAGATAAATTATTTATTTGGCACACAAGACACAGCACAGACAGAATGACATATTTCTTCCGGGTCTGTTGTAGTTATTATGTAGGTATTTTAAGTATGTGTTTACAAAAAAAGGATATAAGTATTCTATCAGCCATCTGGTGCCCATAGTACAAGCTTTGCTTAGTTTGGGGCTAGATGGCGCTGTGTGAAATGTCCGCAAATATTTATTTATTTATTCAAAAAGAAAATTATGCTCAATTTTTGCGATCCGAGAGCTATAAAGAGGTGTGTTGTCCTAGTGGCCGGTAATTCAATTTTCGATCCGTGAGTTTTAGTTAAAAAAAACAATGATTGCAGTGCTCCAGAGCAAAACTTGAGTTGCAAGTTCACCTAGATTCTATATCTTTTATTCTTATACCTACAAATCTCTTTACAGCATACAAAAGCGAGGTGGGGTTCTCTTCTAGAAAAACGTGCACCAGTGAAGATAATTATGGTTTCCCCAGCGCACCATGTTTCTTCATCAAAATCAATAAGGTGAGTTCTATTGTTTCGATGACTTTGCTTTGAAGGCTATGTGTAAAATCTTATATTATAAGAATCTTTGTCCTGACTGACTGACTGACTGACTGACTGACTGACTGACTGACTGACAGACAACGCACAGCCTAAACCGCTGGACGTAGAGACTTGAAATTTTCAGTGTAGGTAAACCTTGGTACGTAGGGGTGTACTAAGAAGGGATTTTTCAAAATTCAACCTCTAAAGGGGTGAAAAGGGATGAAAACCTGGAATCAATTTTTGGTCTAAAACTGCACATAACCTATATCAAATTAAAGAGCCGATTTTTCTCATTTAGTTGATGTCATAATTACCTGTAAATTCTTTATTTTTGGTATGTTTTTCATGAAAAATAGAATACTTTTATTTTGACATAATGACAGCGATGATACACACAGATTAGTAATAGATGATACAAAACATATGGAAAAGGAACTGTCAATGTCAAATTACCTGTGAAAGGAAGCATAAATTATTACTGGTCTAATAAGTTTCCAATCTTGATTATTCATGGAGTTCTGACGTAATTCTACGTCTGATAACTAGATGTCGCTGCTAATTCTGATCAAATCCTAGAACGCGCTGTCGTTGCGTTTTGAAAAGTTTACCTGAACTCTCAAAATTTTTACAAAATTCACCGAAATTTCTTAATTTTTAGATTTAGGTACGTTTGTTACTCTTTCACGCAAAAACTACGGAATATACTTACATACCCTATTATTCATATTCGTTCGCTAAAGTTAGCCATTGCTTAAAGTTAGCCCTGTCACTGTTTGTCATTATGAAATGGTAAGAGATGGCAATACTTTAGTCATCGTTTAGCGTACACTATATTGTAATGAATAATGAGGATAGTAGGTACCTACGTGTGCTGGAATGGGACATAGGGTACTTTTTATCTGGGTACCGCGTGAGCGAAGCCGCGGGCGGCTGCTAGTCTACATATAAAAACAAAAGTATAACTCAAAAATTTAATAATACAAGATACATAATTATGTTTAGTTACGACGTACTATTTACTTGTGTTTCTGTTTTCAGATTTATGGCTGGGTACCAGACTTCTATGAACCTTCTGGTCTGCCAGCAGAGATGCCAGAAAACCTGAAAACGTACATTGGAAATCTGCCTCCAGAAGAAGTAAGGTTTTCATAAAAATAATCCCACTAAATTCTCTACTTCTTATACGAAACTGGCAGCTTTAGAAAGCAAAAAAAAACTTTTCAAATATCTATCTGCAAGCCAGTCCCACACAAGGTAAAAAACCTTCGTGTTTCCACCTCCTTAGTTCGAAATTCAAATGAGACTGGCCATTAATAATTAAAAAAAAATGCTTGAAAAATTTATTTTTAATCTGGCCGAGTTTTTCAGCATGAACTGCCAGTATCCCTTCAAGAATAGAAAAAATAAAACAACCTCTTTGGTTTTTTAGCAACAACAAGTGTGGGTGAGTTGCTGGGAGGAGAAGGACAACAGTACAACCTTCGAGTACCCATGGGGTATGGGGCTTCCTTCTACTTACTTCCCGTACGTCAACGCAGAGGGGTACAGGCAACCTGTGATTCCCGTGAAAATGGTTGCTCAAGGTAACAAAACACATCAAAAGTCTCTATAGTGCCAGTTATCAGTACTTTCAGACGGTGAAGGAAAGCATCGTGAGGTAACCGACATGTCGTAGAATTTAGAAAGTTCGAAAGATGTTGTTAAGTGCACAGCCTTGACACGACCAGGTAGTTCTTTCGAACCAGGGTGGTGATAGGATTAAGCTCTTCAAAGATAATTTTTTCGTGCATTTCAGTTGATAAAAAATATTTTAAGAAAAATTAGGGTACCTAGTTAAAAGTACCTAGCTACTTTTCCAAGGAACAATACTACTTACCTTCATACATACAATATAATCATGTATCCTTAATGGGATGGGCAGAGCCACAAGTAATCATAACAAAACTTGCAACCACTCCTGATTCAAAGTCCCAAGATGGGTATGGTGAACCATGGTGACAGGTGATCAGCCCATCGGCCATATAGATGGTCCATCATGTTGGAGAGGATAGTATCCCTTAGTCGACAGGGAGAGAAGCAGCTGGACGCATTCTGTGTCGTCTTTACTCCCAGGACCAAAGCTAATGCATGTGTTTTCTAATTTTACAGTAAAAAAGCTGATAACAGTGCGATGCAGAGCGTGGGCCAAGAACATCGTGTACAACAAAAGTATAAAGGAGCCTCGAGGGTACGCCAGGATCCAGTTCTTCGCGGAGCAGGAGGACGCAGCCTCTGACTCTTAAAACTCCAGCTTCACCAGTTCACCAACATTGAGTTTTGACATCTGATAGCCACAGATTAAAACCTCTTTCTTCTTATGGATACCCAATAAACCGTGTAGGAAGTAATGTATTCCATCGCTTTCTTAGTCGCTACACTCTTGACAGAGTGGTCGTGGTCGTCAGCTCAGGAGTAGTAGCTCGCTTCAATTTTGCACCATTCGTCTCTAATGGTGGCCTTTCTAGAGCATTCGTGTAGTGGACCAATCAACGCTTTCTTGACTTGGTCTGTCCATCTCATTGGAGATCTTCCTCGGGCTTTTGTACCCTCAATTTTCCTCAGTATTCCATCACAGACGCAGCTAATACATAATGTATGTGAGAGCACTGGTGGTCTAGTTGCTAGTGAGCCCGCCTTCCGATCCTAAGGTCGTGGGTCGTGTACCAATGGATTTTTCTGTGTGTAAAAATGTGCGCTATCCCAGTACTCTCAAACGTTGCTTAACTTCAACGATCAATGAATAACGTCCAAGCAAGTTACTTCGCGAGCGTTTCACCCTTTCAGTAATAATACGAAGTAAAATAAGTATATAACTTAGATATTAAATTATATGAATAATACTATGTACCTACTTGCATGAATAATTTTATTTTCAAAATGATCGATAATAGGAGCAAATGAAATAAAAACAATGTGGTGTGTTTTCTTACATCAATTTATTTATATAAGTGAATTTGAATTATGATGTGTTTGACTTAATGCAACCTATTTACTTGTAAATAATGGTAGTTTATGCCCGCATCTAATATTCTACTAACGGCCTACGGATCGATCATCGCCATAGCAACGAAGTTATCTGATAGTTATCTTTAAGGTATTTGACGTTGCTATGGCAATGAACGATCCGTCGCCCGTTAGTAGAACATTGGAACTGGGCATTAGTAATAATAGTTAGGAGAAAGGTACCAAAGTACCTACTTATTTTGTTAGTCTGCCACTGCCTACATAATAAATTCTTTGTTATTCGATAAAATAAAACAATAAAATATACAAAAAAATACAAATATATAAAAATATATTTCTAAATTATAACAAAACTATTGTAAAAACGTAATCTATTATGGTTTTTGCGTGTTTTTATCTTTGTAATATTATTGGCCATCCTTAATGTGATTCGTGAAAGTTTAAGTTATATAAATTAAGAACTTGGGTGATATCCTAACGTTAAAAATACTCCTCTTGCTGCGATTAATTCGGTCGGTAATACCGCATGCGATTTTGCGATATTAATTTGTAATACAGACTACTGTATTACAATTGTGTAGATACTTATTTTTAAATGGGTTGGTTCAGTTATTATTGATTGACTATTAGTTGCATATTCTGACAAATAGGTTTTCATACAAAGTACGAAATTTGCCGAGGCGTACAATATTTGTGGTACTACTGTAAATAAGTATTGTGTCGCATGCGATCGTACAATACTACTGCGACAATCCCGCAGCGATTTTGCAACGGGAATGTCGCAAAACCGTATCGCTATATTACCGGGCGATGTGGAAGAAGCCTTTTCAAGATTTGATAATAAAGTAAGAGTAAGTACGTATGAGTGGTCAACTCTTGGGACGGAGTTTTTAGGCCGCCTAAAGGCCTCTGTCATGGCTTAACAACTTTAAAGCCAGGACCGATATTTTAACGTGCGAGGGCACGGAAGCACTCAGCTTATAATGCCACTTGCGGTCACCCATCCACATTGTGACCGCGCACAAAGTTGCTTAACTTCAAACGATAAATCAAGAACGTCTAAAATTAAAGCTTGTTTTAACCTGAAATGAGTACAAAATTAAAGTACTTTAGGTGATAGATGAAGAGTCTAGGTACTTGTAAGGTAGATAATATTCCATGTTGTTTGATTCCTGTAAGCGTTGAAATATAAACCAATCATTGATAAAGCTTTTCATTTATCTTTATATATTCTTAACGAGCATGCATGATTGAATGAAGCAAGAGTATGCCAGGGCTGTGGCAAATGGAGATCCGAGGTCTCTGCCTACCCCTATGGGAAACAGGGGTGATAGTATGTATGTGTATATTTATTTAAACAAATTAACATCTATACGTAAGTATACTATCTATATTATGCCCAGTTTCAATATTCTACTAACGGGCGAAGGGTCGTTGTTAGCTGTCGAAAAGCACAATGTATTTTTTGCAAAGAAACAACGTTTGTTAAGGTAATTAACGATCCGTAGTCCGTTACTAAAATATTGGCAACGAACAATATAATTTTTGGTCTGAAATGACCCGCATTTTATTTTATTTATTTAATAGTAACTTACAGGTGACGATCACTATCTACAAGCTTGCTGAACTGTTTCCAAGACCGAATTTCAGGGTATTTACCTACGTCAAGCAATCAACTATCTAGGTCAAAGCCTCGTAAATATACCATGTTCCATGAACGCGGAAACCAAAATAGAAACAAGTATTTATTAAAAAGAATAAAAAATCCGACTTCCTAGAATCTGCCATATAAGATTTTTAGACACATGATGATGATGATGATAATGATGATAATTTGCACCCTTTTAGTCTATGTCTTATTTCATTGATAATGGCTTAAAGCCCTCTTATTGGTTTTGTTTACATATATATACCAAAGAAGTGTCAACGGCTGTACCTATGACACTCTTCATCTTTCTGAGCTTCATCTAGACATATCTAACAACACCTTATTTGTCAAAATAACGTCCAGCCGTTTCGGCTACAGAGGCCGCAAAAGGAATTTTAAAATGACTTCTTACAGCCGCCATATTGGATTTTTTGACACTTTATATAGCCTATAACGCTCTCGTCATTCAGACAAATCCAACGACACCTCATTTGTCAAAATCCGTCTAAAGACATACACTTCAAACACATCACCCTTCTTCGCATCCGGGTAAAAAGTACTTATAGTAAGATGCTTCTAGTATAGTTTGAAGAACTGACGTGGTCTGGGCGCGGTGTGGAGCTGGGAGGGCGGTTGCGGGCAGATTTGGGCGGATACAGAGCATGGCCAAAGAATAACGTGTAGAGGTATTATTAAGTTCAAGTTACATATCTCACTTCGTAGGACCTTGTGGACCACCTGAACAGAACACCTCTTAAATCTACGTTGAATGTAAGCCTGTTCGTGATGTGACCAAGCGTGGAAGATACGGGCAAGAAACCACGCTTATTTTATTGGAAAATTATCCCTTTACAATCTTGTTTATAAATCGAGTTGGAGTATTATTCAGTCCTAAGCTTTTTTGTCTTCTATATTATTGAACAATTTTATTTTTATAACAGTTTCAAATTCACTAAAAATTTGCTAAAGGTCGGACAATTATAGGTCAAAAGTTACATAATAGAGTCTAAATGACTAGGTACCAGATCTGAAACGAGGTGTTTTTCACTGTTCAATTAAATCAGGGATACAATTTATATAGCTGTTGACTGGTAAAGCAACAAAATGCCTTATAGTACGTTGAAATTGTCAAAGTGTAGTTCAAAGAGATTTTTCTGAGTATCATAAAACGCAATCATGAGCATTCCTTGCATAAAGTTGCTTTTCTGTAAGTACTAATTATTGTAAACTATTAAATGTAGAATGACTTGTCTAATAATAGGTAAAACCGAAGTTCGAGTTAAATGATTTCATAGTTATTTGAAAATGGAATTAGAAAAAAAATTCATTGGTTTCATCATGGTAGCCAATAGGATCATGGTAGGTGCTTTAACATACTTTGAGGGCCATGATACTCGAGCGAAAAATGTTTGCGTTAGTTTTATCCATCAGCCAAGTGGACCTACTGAGAATAAAACGTTAACCAGTTACTTATTTTATCCGACAGTTAGATCGAAAATCAGTAAATTACTATAACTTCCTACAACAATACACAACTAAAAGTAAGTAAATTCGTATGAGCTAGTAGGGTAACTCTTGCGACGGAGTTTTTAGGCCGTCTAAAGGCCTCCGTCATGGCTTAACGACTTAAAAGCCGGGACCCACAACGTGCCCTCCGAATCACGGAAGCGCTCAGCTCGTAATGCCACTTATCCCCCATCCAAATTGTGACCGCGCACAATATTGCTTAACTTCAACGATCAATCAAGAACATCTAAGCAAGGTACGCCACGAGCGCTTCATACACGACTGAAAACAGTACGAATAACTGCCTCACTGAGTCAAGCGTGGGCATACCAAATACAGCACTACATTCCCCCACATCTATGGCACGCCCAACTTCGCGGCGGCTAGTCAGTCCTCCACCACCACTCGATCAGGGTAGTCAAGACTCTGTCTTCAGGGAAATCAGCTAGAACGGCTTCAAAGTTAAAGAACTTCGGAACAGCTAGAACGCCTTCCAAAGTGTAAGGGTCATAGTGATGGGCACAGACAAGGCGAATGGCGTGGCGCATCCCACGATGGGTTACAACCGCCGGCCGCCACACCGGCCCTTTCTCCAACGGATACAGTACGCTGTGTGGGACCCCGATGAGGGCAAGTTTTTGGGACGCACGCCGCATCGGTGGGGTAAGTTTTATGATGGAAGGTATTGACTGCCGTATTTACTTTGTCTTTATGAACAGACCTCTTGTTTTGTAAATTGTGGTGTTATGGTACCATGGTACTCGTAGTTTCTGATACCCACTACACAAGGAATCCTAGTGTGGGGTCAGGATTATTTATGTGACTTTTGGGTGTTACTAGTTACTTTTGATGGTCATTCAACAAAGTTATTTTGAATGTATTTATCAAGAACTGAAGTTAAACAAATTCGCTTAATCAGGTTCCGTAGGTACTGATGTTCGAACGACGATATTGGGTTTAAAGTCATAAAGAAGATACAAAGTAACGGCAATCTTTTTCAGTAAGTTCGGTGGGATTACGATTCTTGCATTCTACTAACAGACTACCTACGACTAATTGTTCCTTACCATAGCAATACCTTATCCTAAGTCCGTTAGTAGAATTTAAAAATTGGGTATGAGTAAACTAGGTAATGTAATAAAATAGTGTTTATTATATTAACGTCTGAAATAGAGTGAATTTTAAATAAATCATAATGATTCATTGAACTTACTGAGTCGGATTCAGTTATTTTCAAATCCGTCAATCGTAACTCACTTCATAAAGCGCAGTCGATGGATTGAATTGCGTAGGTGTGCCCGATTTATCAAAAGCTTTAGCACTCATGTGCTTACCGCACAAAGTTACCATAAAGCGCTTAGAAAGAGTCAGTTATCAATTTATTTTACATTGTATAGCATTGCATTGAGTATACACACTCAGACAATGCAAAACGGGTTTGCATAATTTGCATTTTTTTTACTTTGGTCACTGTATAGTGTATACGAAAGTATAGTGCCATATTCAATTAAGTTCTCGAGCTCGTAAAATGAAATAGCTCATCACAATGACATAACTAAACATTCTGTCTAGATAAGTAAACATCCATTAGCATAGTAGCAAGGCAGGAAACTTGTTACATTTGTAAGAGGATTAAATGATCTAAATTATCTGTTTTCATGATCATTATCTCGATGCCCTTAGTGGGGTAGAATATCAAAATCATGCTGTTATTTCAGTACAGAAGTACAGGCAACTTTTACCTTCACTAACGGGACGTTGTAGTGTCCAGAACGAATTAAGATGGAATAGGCTTGCCCAGTTTCTATTCCATCTGTGCGGAGCTGACTAAGCCGCTGGTTTCCTCACGATGTTTTCCTTCACCGTTTGAGAGTACTGGTATAGCGAATATAAATTTTTCGCACAGAAAAATCCTTTGGTACACGACTGGATTTGAACCCACCATCTTAGGATCGGAAGGCGGGGTCACTACCAACTAGACCACCAGTGCTCTTACTACCTAGCACTAGGTAGTACATAATGCCATCGCCATCGATCCTATACATTCAGCGAGTCTGAAATAACTATTTGCAAGCAGGCCATGGACAGTTTACTCTGGAGTGACGTCAGACCACTAACAGTAACTATTTCTATTCGTTCATGGAAATTCACCAGGATATAGGGATATAGGGATTGACAAGGGTTGATGGTGTACATACATACATATTATCACGCACATAATATCCCTAATGGGGTGGGCAGCAGAGCCACAAGTAAACATAAGAAAACTTGCAGCCACTTCTGATTTAAACTGCTAAGAGGGATATTATTGCGCTTCCGTGCTTCGGAGGGCACGTTAAATTGTCGGTCCCGGCTTTTAAGTCGTTAAGCCATGACGGAGGACTTAACGGCGGCCTAAAAACTCCGTCACTAGAGTTGGCCACTAGCTCATACGAACATACATACATACATACATCACATTTGATCCGTCGTCCGTTACTGGAAAATTGGAAATTTTCAACAGATATTAATATTTTTCTGACTATAATTGAAATACTTACAAGTATTCCCAAGGAGGGTCAGGCAGGCGGCCGGTCATAAAACACCTTAACCAAAACTCTTACACCATGATCCAAAGATCATGCTGTGCCGACCCCACATAGAGTGGGATAAGGGCAGGAAGATGATGATGATTGAAATACAACGTCAAAAAAATCTGTGAATCTTCTAAGGGTAAATAAACACATCCAATTCCAACCTAGCTGTTTGGTGAGAAATGTAACTACTTATGTAAGTAGTATTATAGGAGTTACTACTCGTTGGTGATGTAGTTTACTGAGGCAGGGCTATTTCTGTTGTTTTTACTGCGTGACGTGGGTATCTTGGTTAGGATATTACTTTTGCGGTAAGTACTATGAGTCTTTTACTGAAACAGTAAGGCCCGGCGAACACTATCGGCATGGCACGGCATGCCCAAGCTCAGGAGTAGTGGCTCACTTCACAATTCTGTGCTATTCGTAGAGGCGAAGTGCACTAGAAAGGCCTCCATTAGAGAATGGAGGCATTTCTAGCGCACTCGTGTAGTGGACTATTCAACGCTGCCTTGACTTGGTCGGTCCATCTCATTGGAGATCTTCCTCGGGCTCTTGTACCCTAAATTTTAACACAAAACGTTCAATGGACAGTTCTTCACGCCGCGACACGTGCCCAAAGAACGTGAGAATGCGAGACTGCACGACGACGCTGCTTGATGCCGAGTTCGTCGAGTAGACTGGTTGGTACGGAACTCTGTCCGCGATAGAAGAAGCAGCTGCGCGCTGCGAATGTGGATCTGCTCCTCGGACTAACCCCCGAATACTCACATACATCTCAGAGTTGAGCACGTCTCAAGTGACGAATTTTTGACAGATTTTCATCAGAAACTGTCAAAAAACCGTGTCTTGAGACGTGCTCAACTCTGAGTCGCGTTTGAGTATTCGGGGGTAAGTATGTCATTATTTGCTCATTTGCCCGCTGTGTCCTAACAGCTGCACTTCGGGCAATCTTTGGGCAGCCACCGAAAATGCTGTAGAAGTGGCTGAATAGGTACCTACGGAGACATTGACATGACAAAGAAGAAGAAAAATCAATTCGTTATATTTCCATTATCACTATCGTATACAATAGTAACAAGACGTGATGTTAGCATGGCTCGGTGAATTAGGAAATGAATACGTGGTAATTTGGTAGGTAAATCTGTCTGTAGGTCTTTACAGAGACTGTGCAGTTAGTACCACAAATATTCTGCGCCTCGGCAAACTTCGTGCTTTGTATGAAAACCGAATTCGTCCGAACATGTAACTAAAATAATAACTAAACCAACCCTTAAAAAATAAGTATCTACATAATTATTGTAACATCTTTATATTACAAATCAGCATCGCGTTAGTTCGTATTTCAGAAGTTAGACGAAAATTGCCGAGGAAAATTGCACAATATTATGTGGTACTACTGTAGGTACTTATTGGTCTGTTTCATTGTAACGTAGAGCACTGGTGGCCTAATGTTAGCGGCCCACCTTTCCGCTCTAAGGTCGTGACTTCAAATCCGGGAACAGAAACACATTGGTGCAAACAATGGGCTATTGTGTTCGAAAAAATTATGTGAGCTAGTGTAGGAAAACATCAACCTGCGGCTTATAGTCAGCTCCGCACGTATTGACCATGTGTTTCCTGTGGATAAGGCCGACTAAGCTGAGAGGATTAATCTAAATTCGTCCCGCCGTTGCCTCCTGACGCTGTATAAATCATCTAATGTAGATGGCAAAGGCTTTAGTTTTTTTTCAAAGACAAATGTCGTTGTTTCCAGGTGTGATTGGTCTGATATACCTGGTGATGTATATCTGCATCATCATCTTCTTCTCCATCTGCATGTGCGGTCTGCTGGCTTCCATCGACGCCAGGGTGCCGTACTTCACTCTAGCCGAGTCCATCATTGGTAATCATATCTCTTAATCTTTTTAATTCTTTCACCACTTTGGTTTCTGGAACCAGTGAACAAGAAACATCCCATGTGGTCCCATACAAGAAACATTTATGTAGGCACATGTGCGATGGTACGGAATCCTTCGTATGAGAATTCGACTCGCTTTTGACCGGTTTTTATAAAAGAAAATATCAACTTTTTTGAGTAATAATATGCGTAGAAAATATATTTACAAATACGATCTCGAAAGCCGTAATGCACGCGTTTCGATGTTTTACGATAATGTGTTACTGAGAGCTAAATCTGCTATTCAGCCATTCGCTATGGATTACGTTTTGCACGACTCTAGAACCACTTCACTATTTCTGCATATAATCTTCACTTCAGCGAATAACGTGTACAATATAGAAAAGTACTAAAGAGAACTCCAATAGATATTCAACATTATCATCATCAACAACGCGCTGATCAAAATGAAGCGCTCGTGGCGTAGCTTGCTTAGATGTTCTTGATTGATCGTTGAAGCTAAGCAACGTTATGCGCGGTCACAACTGGGATGGGCGACTGCAAGTGGCAATACGAGCTGAGCGTTTCTGTGCTTCGGAGGGCACTTTAAATTGTCGGTCCCGGCTTTTAAGTTGGCTTATTTTCAAAATGGAACTTACAAAAAAAAATTCTAGAATATATCCATCATGTTACAGGCCAATGGAATTACTGCGAATAAAGCACTAAACATGGTTGGCAGATGCACTTAGATGTAATAAATACATTGAATTTAAATTGTATCTTTCCAGGCAATAATCCAGGAATGGGTCACAGGCCACTGATCCTCGAGGAAGGCGCCCTCATCGCGTACAAAGCCGACAACTCTACGCAAGTCAAGAAGTGGGTGAACAATATCGAAGAATTCCTTGCACGTGAGTTTTTACACTTCTTGTCTTTGTCTGTACTAATACCAATAGAGAGAAAGTCTTGGATACGATTGGCCGAATCCAGATCCGAATGGTATAATAATATATGTCGGATCCGGACAGGCCATGATCGCGGACGTGACGTTGTCAACGGTTCACAAAGCGGCGTAAACAACAAGATGGCGTCGTTTGATGGAGTCTAGGTGGCTCTTGTTTGACTCGAGGCTGGCTCAGTTGTCTTCAGCTCTTGGTCGGGTCAACACGGGTCCTCTAGAAACCATCCAGTGTTCCGTTTTGTAATTTAAAGTTTAAAGTAGCTGTATTCGAATTTAATTATTGAGATCGTAATTTTAAAATAAAGTGATTGTGTGAACTTTAGTTTCGTTCGTTATTTTATTGCCTGTATCCATGCATCTCGGCCCACAATGTCTAAGAATCAAGAAGATAGGCCATTCGAAAAAAGAAGAATCCGAAATATATATAGGGGAAGCCTGTACCCAGCAATGGGGGCTAAGATTGATGACAATGATGAATGTGGTGGTCTCGTCAGGACCCCTTTGATTTCATCCCGTGAACGTCGTGAGGCGACTAAGGGAATAGTTCTGTGTTGAGGATGGGCAGAAGCATCCCCTTGAATCATCACCACCACTGTGATGGTTTGAGCAGCATAATCCTGAGTATCGGAACTCTGTACCGTACCATAAATGGATATCAATATGCTGATGATGATGGTCATCATCATTTTCCTGCCGCTATCCCACTAGGTGGGGTTGGCACAGCATGTTTCCCCCCTCCATCTTCTCCTATCACTCATCATCTCGGTACTCACTCCATTTACACGCATGTTCTCTTTCACACAATCTGTCCATCTTTTGTTAGACCTTCCTGCTGATGATAATAATAATAGGCTGATGATGGTGTATATAAAAATAATCTTGGAACATTCTTTTCTGCACTTCCAGCTTACAAAAACAAGTCTCTGCTGATCAATCAGGGAAAGAATCAGCATGAGTGTGGAGATGTGAAGCCGCCTAAGAACGAGGTGTGTGCCTTCGACACGACTTTGTTGGGGCCTTGCTCTCTAGAGAACCTGTACGGGTACGCGAATAAGACACCATGCCTAATCATCAAGCTGAATAAAGTGAGTACTTTCATTCCTATTTATCTAGCATACAAAGCAAACAAGATGATAGCTCAACATTTCTGATATAGGATTTGCACTGACATCCTGTGGTGAGATGTATTGAGCATTTTGTCCCCCTGCTAACTCTACATCAGCCAGTCCAACTCCTTGAAATTGCGGAGAAAGACTTTCTGTTGTGATCAGCTGTGTTCCATTATCCTCAATGATGCTGAGCATCACTTGATGATTTCTTACACTCTTGTGTTAGTCCTATCTTCGTTCATGAACGATTTATTCTCGTTTCCAGATGTACGATTGGGAACCCGTATTCTATGATGATCCTGATCATTTGCCTGTAGACATGCCCCCAGATCTAAAAGACCACATTAGAAATGCTACAGCACTGGAGGTAAGATTGTTTTTACACTCACTGGTTCCTTTTTAAATGTGTATTCACATAAAGTGCAAAGCGCATGGCAGCAACACGCCGCAGGAGACGTTTCGGCGGCGTTATTTGGTAGGACATACCTACAAAAGTTAATGACGTAGAAATGCACATCAAAGCTTACACAGAACGCATCAGGACTGCCATTTTATGTTTGGAACACCTTTTCAATAAGAAGTTCTTTTAATAATGATTCCAATCATTCACAGCGTCGCAAAGTATGGGTGTCGTGCAAAGGCGAGCGACCAGCAGACAATGAGGCCCTAGGACCGTTGAAGTACTACCCATACCCGGGACTCAAGGAGACCTACTTCCCGTATGACAACACTCCTGGATACCTGAGCCCTCTGGTCGCTGTGCAGCTTACTAACCCTAAAAGTAAGTTTTGAGGCTCAAAATTGTTTGCGTAAATTCTTGGTTACTTTATCTTCTTAGTTTTATTTTTTAACATCTATAGCTCTTGCTTGGTTTCCTTGAAGTTGGACTACCGTACCGTTGTGTAGTTTTGTAGGTGGGTTTTTTACTGATACCACTGACCCACTGACCCAGACCCACTGGCAGACTGAGACCCAAAATTAAGATCCTCGTTCCTTATTCCGTTCTGTAATAGAACCAGTATGCCACGTACTGTGCCTTGACGGACTTTTAGGTTCTATTTTTAGCCATTTTACGGTACAAAGTACTGATCGTGTCACTAGTTCTTTCGAACCAGTGTGGTGAAACGATTTAAAATACGCCTCAAAGGCTCCTTTCATAGACTTGACACATGTTTTCAAACCTTTTAGCTTCTGCGACATGCCGGTTTCCTCACTATGTTTTTCTTCACCGTTTGAGAGTTCTGGTATAGCGCATATGAACTTACAGAAAAATTCATTGGTGCACGACAGTATTTGAACCCACGATCTTAGACCAGTGCTCTCAAACGAGAACTCCCGGAATAATAGTCTTCTTATGGAACATATCGTTCATTTGAAATCAGATCTTGACTTGCCTGTCTCCAGTGAACCAGATCATCAACATTCGATGCCGCGCGTGGGCACGTAACATCCAGTACACGGAGTCCCTGAAGGAGCGGCTGGGCTCCACGCATCTGGAGATCATGATCGACTGAACATTCATCATAGGAATAAGTGCCCATCGTCTGACAGCGAGAAATGTGTAATATCAACCAAGTATACGCCAAAATATCATCATACAATTTTCTGTGAGCTGGGGGGCAATCGAACTAATTTGAACGTTTTTACCAATGACAAAACACGTTTGTAAACGTCTAAAACCTTTTCCAGGTATGGTTGAGGCGTTAACATCTGCCAAAACAATTAATACTTTAAAAACAGACTGCCATTCCAGGAATGATGAACCCTAGTGTCGTATCAAAATCATTAGGGGCCGCGGAAAACGCACATTTCTGAGCTTCTGTGATGGGCCTGTCCACTCAGGAGAGTTCTGACAGATTCAATTTTAAGATTATAATATCCTTGTGTGAAACTATTCCCTTGTGGACGCATTAGTTTAAGTAGTCCTAATCCTAACAATAAGAATAGTAGGCATGAGTACTGGTCACGGCAAAATAAATCAATGTAACGAAATTATCTAATGTTAAAAATCAGCTGTTTCATCAGTTTTTTTTTTAGTTTAGCTAGAAGGCCAGTTTGGCCTAATAACTTACAACTGCGATAACATCAAAATTTGTCACTTAAAAGGGGTGGGCGGTTGATTGTTCAACTGAGTGTATTTAATAAAAAATTTTAGCTTCGACACGAAAAGGAAAGAAGAATTAGAAGACTAAAGGAAACTGGTAGACCGAAGAATATTTCCAGACATTGTTCCACACATTGGCATTGTCGGATGATTTCAAAATGATTGCCATTACGTTTTATTCCTTGTTTGTGTTCAAAAAATTTGTAGTTTCGTAGAATTTAACCTAGTCACCTAGTCAAATACGGATGTAAGATATAATGCATTTATTAAAACTGATTTCCGGTACTTACCGACTTAGAAAAAACACAGTGTTTTATTTTTAGTTATTTACTTAAGTCTCTAGCCATTTCACGACAATGCAACAATAGGAGTCAGATGTTACAGCTTGTATCCAATGATTATTGCTGTTGGATATTTCACAAAGCGTAAGCAAAACTTGTACTATGGGAAAAATAGCTGATAGGAAACTTAAATATTTTTTTGTAAATACATACTTATAAAGGATAATGACACCTAGACACAGAAGAAAAATCTATGTGCATGACATCAATGTATGTCCTGGATAAACATCCAACATAAAACCTATAGCGCAGAAGGCAGATCTACTACCAATAAAGCTATGAGGCCAGTCAAAAATGTCAATAATAATACAGAAATAAGCTTTTGAAAACTACATTTATTCAAATAAATTAAAATTATTGTCTCACTCACATAAACACAACCACAACGCCTATTCACAGCATTTATAAATACTTTTTTGCTTTGGTCCTTTATGAAATATCACTGGAGCACTGTCAAACTTTTCGTTATACATTTTTGACAGAAGAACAACGATGCTATGGCAATAAACGACTCGTCGCCCGTTAGTAGAATATAAGAACCATCATAAAGTCGAACATAGGAA
This sequence comes from Scotopteryx bipunctaria, assembly GCA_949320045.1. NCBI lineage: Eukaryota > Metazoa > Arthropoda > Insecta > Lepidoptera > Geometridae > Scotopteryx > Scotopteryx bipunctaria. The sequence continues at coordinate 12,944,352 of OX439441.1, forward strand.
AACTTACACTTGATTTTTAAAACAATCATTCAACAAGATCTTTGGCAACAAATAAAAATCACAACATTCAGAACACACTCCCACTTTCCCTCTTTCTACTCAAGAATAAGTCATCGATCTATGATCAAGGTCTGGTCAACTCGATCATGATCGATTGAAATGTGGTCTATTCGATCATGATCTCGATGTGGACGCTGCCCATGCCCTCGTGGCGGTCGTACACGATGTTGTTGGCCCACGCACGACACTCGATATTTATCAGCATGCCAGCTGGAACAGAACCACTGGGTTAGAAAAATACAGCAGAAAAAAAAGCAAAAAGACAGTGGATTTGTAACCACAACTTTAGAAAAGGCAGGGCCGCTACCAATAGACCACCATTGCTCTCTTAGCGTAGGTATATACTAACCCCCCGAATACTCAAACGCGACTCAGAGTTGAGCACGTTGAGTTTTTGATGAAAATCTGTCTAAAACTCATCACTTGAGGCGTGCTCAAATCTGAGATGCGTTTGAGTATTCGGGGGTAAGTCGCTCGTATTTGATTTCGTTAGCCATTCAAGAGGCAGAGTAAGTTCGTATGAGCTAGTGGCCAGCTCTTGTGACGGAGTTTTAGGCCGCCTAAAGGCCTCCGTCATGGCTTAACGACTTAAAAGCCGGGGCCGACAATCTAACGTGCCCTCCGAAGCACGGAAGCGCTCAGCTCGTAATGCCACTTGCGATCACCCATCTCAATTGTGACCGCGCACAACGTTGCTTAACTTCAACAATCAATCAAGAACGTCATAGCAAGAAATATCATTCGTGAACTCACTCTTCGGCCTCTGCAGATGCACGGCCACCAGCGGGCTGAGGTAGCCCTCCTGGTTGGTGAAGGGGAAGTAGTAGCCCGGGAAGCCGCGGTACTCCGGCAGGTACTGGATAGGTCCGATGTTCTCCCGATCAGCCGGGTTCTCGCCCTGGCACGACACCCAGACCATGTTCAGCTGGAAATTACAATGAGACATAATATAATATTCTTTCACCAAACTGGTTCAAACTAGTGACACGAATAGTAGTAGTATGGGAAACAATGAAACTGGTCAAGTGCGAGTCGAATTCGCAAACGAAGGGTTCCGCATCATCGTACATTAAAAAATGTTTCTTGTTTCTTGGCCCCTTTATAAAATTATTTTTCAATCTATTTTATTTTTATTGTTTGTTGTTATAGCGGCTATAGAAATATACATTCTGTGAAAATTTCAACTCTATCTATTACCTACGGTTAATGAGATTCAGCCCTCTGATAGACGGACGGACGGACGGACTGACGGACAGCGGAGGCTTAAAAAGAAAAACGTGTATTTCCCTGAGGCATCCTAGATGGTGTTAGGATGTCTCATAGGCACAGGTTTTGTGTTGGGTAGGTATTAGAAACTACTAGTACCGGCCAGAAGTATTTGCAGAACATGCAAACTTTTCTCCCATCACGGGAATTGAACCTGCATCTTTCGCGGGCAACCAGACACTCACCGGCCACGTCATTGAGGTCGTCAAAATAAGATAACTCAATTATGGCTGACAAACTAATAAAAAACAACTGACCTTCAAGTATCGAAAAAATTACTGTGAATTAAATATAATGCTGTCAGCTGTCACTTACACAAATAATGAAAAAAAATAGCTACTTAAGTTTTTTCGAATAATAAGAGCAACGTTTTATGAAAGAAGAACGTGTCATACATAATTATGTATGTTGTCAAAATAAAAATATAAAAAATTGGGCTCGTCCGGGATTTGAACCCGGGACCTCTCGCACCCTAAGCGAAAATCATACCCCTAGACCAACGAGCCGACTGACGAGATTGTTGAAATTACCTTACAAAATACGTTTGGTCTCCTTTCACTTGTTATAAATATGCTACGTAAGCCCGGAGACCGTAAAATATGTTGTTTTGAATTATATATGACAGTAATTTATTGATAATGAGTTTTGATATTGATCTCATTTATAATAATACTAGTTTTCGATCGCAGCTTCTCTCGTTTTATTGCATAACTAGCTGTTGCCCGCGACTTCGTACGCGTGTAGTACATTATTTTATTCTATAATAGCGGTCGCCCGCGGCTCCGCCCGCGTGGATGTCGGTTACCGCTGCAAAAAGCCTACCCAGGAAAGACACGGTCAGTCGCGAGGTCGGCTCCCTACGCAGCGGTCGTGCAGCAGAAATCGTAATATTTTAATTTCGCCATAACTTCAAAACCAAACGTCCAATTTTAATCATTCAAAGACCAAATATTATCTCCATAAACTGTTCTTAGTGATGAAATCATTTATTTTGATAAGGATTAATAGCATGAGTAAAATAAACGCGTTTAAATGTAGTCCAAAAAAAATTCAAGATTTTTAAATAAAAAAATGGTTGCTGTGCCTCACTCGACATAGATGGGTATAGTGTGTCGCGGACTTTTTTGTAGATATTTATAAGATCTACAATTAATTAGAACATTTTATGGTTCTATCTTTTATAGTTTAGGCAGCGTACGCAAAATAAGTAACTTTTCTGGTTGATTTTTTACACCTTGTGTCCGAAAAACCCAAATATCTTACGGAACCCTATTTTTTTCCAAAATAAAATATAGCCTATGTTACTCGTGGATAATGTAGCTTTCGAATGGTGAAAGAATTTTTAAAATCGGTCCAGTAGTTTTTGAGCCTATTCAGTACAAACAAACAAACAAAGTTTTCCTCTTTATAATATTAGTGTAGACTAACACGGCATCATTAAGTTAAGCAACGTTGTAAGCGGTCACAATTTAGATGGATGACCGCAAGTGGCAAGTCACAATAAAATGGGGACCCAAACAACATGTACGATGGTACCCTTCGTGTGCAAATTCGACTCGCACTTGACAGGTATTTTTTTTTTATTAAAGACATAAAGAGAGACTTACATAATTCTTATCATACGCCGTTTTATTCTTGATATGCTCCTTAAGGTCTTCTGGCATTGACTCCGGCAGGTGGTCGGAGCTGTTGTAGAAGTCAGGCTTCCACCCGAAGATCTTGTTCAGCTTGAGGAAGACGCACGGAGTGGACTTGTGGTATGCGAAGTGGTTCTCTTCAACGCAGGGTCCCCAGGCGCTGATGTCCACGTCGCAGACCTTCCCCGCGGGAGGGGGGAGGTTGAAGTTGCAGTTGAAGATGTTCTGTCCTGCTCCGCCGGTCTTGCCGTCTCGCTTGTAGGCTGGGGCGGAAGTTATGGACAGTAATTAATGTAGGTACAGTAGTACCACCATATATTGTGCGGCTCGGCGAACTTCGTGCTTTGTATGAAAACTGAGTTTGTCCGAATATGCAACTAATAGTATTTAAAATAACAACTGAAAAAAATATAGATACATAGGTAGCTACATAATTATTGTAACATCTTTATATTACATTCATCACTGGAAAGGCAAATTTACGTAAGCGCCAAAAGGCCATTTCGAGAAGAAGCCGTTTAAAGTTTTTTAATCATAACTTTTTACCTAATTATCGAATTTTGATGACGTCAACGTAAGGTTTCATTCTGTTTTCATGTTCTATGTCCAGCGATTCATATTATGAATTGAAAAACAAACTTTAAACAACTCTTTTATCGAAATGGCCTTTTGGAACTTACGTAAATTTGCCTTTCCAGTGACGATCATCATCGCGTTTGTTCGTATTTCAGGAGCTAGACGAAAATTGCCGAAGCGCATAATATTTGCGGTAAATATTACTGTAATCGATTGGCTTCACGGATCAGTTGTCGCTTCCGCACTGTAGGGGGTTCCATTTTATTTTTATAATTTGTAAAAAGTTCTGTGAAAATTTCAAGTCTGTACCTACGGTTCATGAGATACAGCCCGCTGACAGACGGACGGACAGCGGAGGCTTAGTAATAGGGTCCCGTTGGCACCCTTCGGTCAACCCTTCAGAAATGTTCTATCAGCCATCTGGTTCCCATAATCTTTGCTTAGCTCGGTGCTAGACGGCGCAGTGGGTTCGTTTACCTGTGAGGAAGTTGGACACCTCCTTCACCCAGAACTTATAGCTGCCGGGGTCGTTGCCCTTGTACCAGATGACGCTGCTGGCAACCTCCGGCGGCATGGGCCGGAAGCCGAGGCCAGGGTTGGTCCCGATGATGCTCTCCTCCAGCTGCCACTTCGGCTGCCGCGCGTCCAGGTGCTGCATGAACGTCCACATGCAGATGGCGACCAGGATCGCCAGCGCCAGGTAGAAGAGGAAGTAGAATAGTACTATTTTAGCTGGAAGAGGATGAGAACTTATTTATGGTTTTTGTGCGGCAAAACCTAAAAACGGCACATTTTTTAAAGTACCTATAGGTACAAAAGACTGAGAGCACTGGTGGTCTAGTTGGTAGTGACCCCGCCTTCAGATCTTAAGGTTGTGGGTTCAAATCCGGTCGTGTACCAATGGATTTTTCTGAGTGAAAAATTTATGTGCGCTATACCAGTACTCTCAAACGGTGAAGTAAAAGATCGTGAGGAAACCCGCGGCTTAGTCAGCTCCGCACACATTGACCATGTCTTTCCTGTGGACAAGGCTGACTAAGCTGAGTGGATGGAATAGGTGCTGGGCAAGCCTACTCCATCTTAATTCGTCCCAGGCACTACAGCGTCCGTCTGTGAAGGTAAAAGTTGCCTCCTGACGCTGTATAAATCATCTACTATAGATGGTAAAAGGCCTTAGATAGGTACAAAATGAAGAAGTCATCATTAAACAAAAAGCATTTTCTTGCATGCTATCCAAAACATGAGTGAAACATCTTTAGTAGGTATTAGGGCGTTAACACACAGGCGATTTGGGGCGGTTTGTGAACGAGTTTGGGTGCCACGAGTTTGCTAGTGAAGCGATTAGTATCTTACTTTAGGTGATGTTAATACATCACCAGTAAGATACTAATCGCTTCAATGGAAAAAATCTCAGTTTTTTTTTATCATTGTGATAACGCCCTTATAGTAAAGTATGATTTGAAATTACGCTACTCAAGACTTAACATATAGGTAATTTATTTAGTTTTATTCGCTGAGCTGAATGGTATGTTTGTCCAATTCCAGTCACTGCACCATCTTTATTATTTCTGACGGTTGCCCCCTTAATTGACTCAATGCACTTGTATGAAACTAACTCTGTTAGTAGGTAATAATGGTCAGGATAGTCTTAAGTGTACCCACTTAGCTCAGACAACTTCGGTACACGGGCACGCTACACACGGATGCGTATATCCGCCATGGACGTGGGTTTCATGGTCCCCAGTAGAGTTTCGGCTTTATCGTTGATACTTTTACTCGATGGAAATTATTGTTATTGCCTGTGTCCATCTTCAGGGTAAATCTTGCTTCTCTTGGGCCAGTCCTTCAAGTAGGCATCAACTTCGTCTGTTTATCTTCGAGGTGGTCTACCGCGAGGTCGTTTCCCGTTCAGAGGCGTCCATTCCGTAGTGGCTTTAAGCCCATAACGCATCCCACATGGCACATCAATTATACGATTATGCTTTGTTTAAAAAGTCTTAAACTACAAAAAAAACCCTCCACTTTATGTATTTATCGAGGGACGCGCAGTCTTGTCTGGTTAGATCTTGTACGGTCGCGCACGCAGGATGTGCCCCATGATCTCATTGTGGCAATTTCGCTGGTTGCGACTTCCGCTCGTGATTGTACGCTCCTTGGACTATTGTTTGACCAAGGTTTATCCGTGAATATGGTCTAGACAGTGAACGGTGGAAAGAACTTCCTATTGTAGAAATAATGTTTTTAATTGCTAATTTAATTATTAATTGTACTGATAAAGGCGATAGAGACGGCAGATACTGTGTCTAATGGAATTTACTCAAACATAGTATTATCATGGGCATAATAAGGTGGAATGATTGTCCTATGTGTGTGTAATTTTTTTGCTTTTTAGCAGTTTCTCGCGTGTCTGAAGACTGCTGGGCTAGTTTTCTTTGGATATTTTTAAAAGCCTTAATAATACATGGGTAGAAGTAATCATAAGAAAATTTGCAGCCACTTCTGATTTAAAGTACCAAGATGAATATCCCATGTAGACCGTCCATCATATTGGAGGATAGGTTTTTTCTTTACTCCCAATCCAGCAGAGAGCATTAATATACCCAATAGTTAGTGTTAGGATATCTTGTGGAAATCAGAAACTTAAATCATCACTATAGTGCACATAGAGACAAAACACGTGCGAAGCTAAGTACATGTACTTAGCTTCGCTTTGTATGGTGTAGGTCGTCCGTTAGTAGAATATTTGAATCTAGCAACAATAGGACTTAGTCGCAGTTTGATGGTCATATGGTATAAAATTCGCTCTAATGTCACTAGCTATAAATCTGCTTAGTGTCCTCTCTGATAATAATGTTGATGTTTTTTGCCATAGCCTGCCGAAAGTCATGGAAATGGTTCAAATAGTTTTAGGAACTAAATTTTAAGTTTTTATTTATACTTTTAAGTTTGTTCATTTTTTTTAGATACGTATTGATTATGTAAGTATAACATCGCCTTGGAAAGAAGTCTGTAATGGTGTAACCTATTTCTGTAAATAAATAAAATGGTAAGTAGACTCATAATGGTCCCAGGTACTTAACTTACACCAACTCGCCGTGGTCCGCCCGCATATCTGCCTGGTCTTGGGGTTCCAGAGGAAGCGCTTGACCTTGGCGGCTCCAGTCAGCTCGGGCTCCACCTCCTTGTAGTACAGGTTGAACCGCTCCAGCGACGTCAGGTCGGACATGCGCTTCGATACTTTCTTCACCGTCATTGTTGACGGTTTTGTTTCCTGTGGCGTAACAAATAAAAGACAAAAAACATAAGTCAAAGTAAAAAAAACATAGAATGCGTCCAGTTGCAGGGATAGTATCCTCTCCAACACGAAGGACCATCCATATGGGCAATGGGCTGATCACCTGTCACCGTCGTTCACCATATCCATCTTGAGAGATCTTGAGACTTTGAATCAGAAGTGGCTACAAGTTTTCTTATAATTACTTGTGGTTTTGCCCACCCCATTTGGGATACGGACGTCATAATATGTATGTATGTAATTCCAACACACGTTATTTTGTAAGTCTACCTTTCATTAAAATCTCTTCAATCTTTACGTGGTTGATGCAGAAACACATAAACTTCTTCAGATATTCACAAACTTTTGGAAGTGGATACCTTCCGAGAGTTTGCAAAAGTGTGTGGTGCTTTTAAACATCGAAAGGACCTAAAATGAAATGACTATAAATGATTTGGTGACGGGAAACGGTATACTTAAAGGCACTGGGTTAGCAGATCCTGGATGTAGAGTCCAGACACCTATTCCAAGTCAAAAAATCCTCAACTTGACTTGACTTGAATTTCACGATTTCTTAGAACAACTGCGGATGGACAGATTTCGGCAGGTATACAATGTTTTCCACACCTTGACGAAGAAAAATGAACTCCGTTTAAAGTAGAAGTTGTAATACAAAAATTGTCTACCTGTCAGCACCTTGGAGCAAGTCCTCAAGTGAGGACGCGGGTCTGGAGCACGCGAGCGACTGCGCGACTGCGCCGGCGCAGGCCGCTTGTCGCTGGGATAATAGGACGGGGGGATGCAGGAATGCATCAGTAAATTTAACTGGAAATTGTAGTTAAAGGTTATAAAATAAGTCAGCAAGCTGAGCTTTATAATGTTTAAAAAAACGGTCTTGGAGAGGTAAAAGGTGAGCGACGCTTTTAAAAAGGCCCTTAACAGAAGAACATGCATGAAAATGTGATGAGAGTGAATTAAGCGAAAGAGTAGGTATGTTAGCGATTTTGCAGTTACCATGTCCGTGGCCTCTATCCATATGGAAAAGAAGTGTGATTATATGTAGGTATGCATAAGATTAAATAGTGCACATAGGTACGAAATTTAAAAGCTTGAACATTTTTACGTTAATCAGTTTCATCGTCATCTTCTTACTAACAAACGTAAATCAAAGCAACAAACAACTCCTATTGAAAAGATATGAAACTGTACTTACTATTAATAAATATTTGTGACCATTTCACACAGCGCCATCTAGCCCCAAGCTAAAAAAGCTTGTACCATGAGAACCATATGGCTGATAGAATACTTATAAACTTTTCTTATAACATCATTAACCTATTGAAGTGTTGTGGAATGACACTGTTCACTCGCCCCCTCACAACGGCGGCAGTCTTCATTCACCTAGTCACAATAATTCACAATTTAGCTTTATACATCATCTAATCAGGACCTTTACCTTGGAGGATCAATCAAAATAAATAAAGTTGCTAAAATCTCAGAACTTTTCTTAATCACAAAGATAGGTTATTTCAGATAAAATACCTTTCTCACGATTTTGTTTTTCTTCCCCAAATATTTTTTTGTATTTGTTGTTAGGGCGTAGTAACTTGTCTTGAAATCTTGTTGTCTATTAAATCTTTGCAATCTGCCGACCTTCATTACCTTATTTACGACATCAAATAAAGACAATAAACATACATCGAGGGAATCAGCAGACCTTTTACCATCTATAGTAGATGATTTATACAGCGTCAGGAGGCAACTTTTACCTTCACAGATGGGACGCTGTAGTACCCGGGACAAATTAAGATGGAGTAGGCTTGCCCAGCACCTATTCCATCCTCTCAGCTTAGTCGGCCTTGTCCACAGGAAAGACATGGTCAATACGTGCGGATCTGACTAAGCCGCGGGTTTCCTCACGATGTTTTCCTTCACCGTTTGAGAGTACTGGTATAGCGCACATAAATTTTTCACTCAGAAAAATCCATTGGTACACGACCGGATTTGAACCCACGATCTTAGGATCTGAAGGCAGGGTCACTACCAACTAGACCACCAGTGTTCCCTTTCAAGTATCATGACACTGGCTAAATTAAGGTGACCTTGAAAGGATCACAGAATAAATAATAGTACCTGCTAGGGGACCTAGCATAGCAACTGTTGGAGAATGAACTTTGCGAAAGGATGAACAGGCACGTTGAGACTTCATTCATGCACTTGTGACTGTGACCACCGAGGAGCAAATCAATATGTTCAAGACATGTGAATCCTTTTCAAATGAGGAATCGCCTTCTGATTTCTCGTAACATTGAACCAGTTTATCTGCACTGAGTCGGTACATGACGTGGGTACAAGCGGACGTGGTCCATTGTCGCCGTGGCATCCTGGCGACCTATACTAGTCGCTAGCCACTTGTGTCGTCTACATCTACAGAATCATTTAGAACTATTTTTTTCATATCCAAACTGCTGTTAGTTCAATGGAAAGAAAGAAAAAATAAAGAAATTAAATACTTGCTGTTATTTGCAACCTCAGATCAAATAAGAGAACAGATGGAGTACCGCGAGAAACAAAAGTGAAGCCACCTTTTTATCTATGTGTGTTCTTTTGATCTGAGTTTGCAACAATAGAAAAGTATTGTAAAACACACACACAATGATTACATGATGAATAATTTTTGGAGTGTCTGAAGTCTGTTCGTTTGGTGAGATACATAAACAATTACCTATAAAAGCTCTTCCCCTCAACATATTTTAATACCCGCTTATCATTTTTCCACACCAGTAGATACATAATATCACGCATGTGGGGTGGGCAAAGCCACAAGTCATAAGAAAACTGGCAGTCAATCCTAATTCAAAGTCCCAAGATGAATATGGTGAACCGCATGGTGACAGGTGATCAGTTCATCGCCCATATTTGGGTGGTCCATCATGCTGGAGTAGATACATATTCTAATTTATATTAATTTATGGTTTGTGTATTAAGTATTAGCATGGACTTATAATAATCTATGGTTAGGTTAGGCCGGTAGCAATAAAAGCCTTCTCTAAACGTTCCAACACGTTTCTGTTTTTGAGATTTTTCCTGCCACTTTGGTTATGTCTTCATTCCGACTAGTAGACGACCTTCCTCTTATTTTGCAGTCACGAAGAATGCGGAGTAGTTAAGTCGTTATCTCTCACCATCTTTTCACCTCCGTTATCTTCGAGGTGCATAAAAGCCAGCGCCAATAATGATGAGAAAAATATTTATATGTATTAAGATGCCTGCTAATTTAGTTATCAGATAAAAAATTTAAAAGAAAGCAACATAACACCGTAACTAGACGTATTTAGATGAATCAGACAGGATTTCAGCTATTTTGTACAATTGTAACGGAGACGGGCAGCTTAGTTGTAATCTTGATGACTCAAGGACTACAAAGATAAACTAATGTTAGTAACGAAATATTTGCCCTTACTTCTCTTTGGAACAAAAAGTTATGTCTCTATATTAAAAATCTTTGTTGCTCTAAGAGTATTTTGGTAAAGAGTTATAAAACGTTACAGGAGCACTCGTGGTCTAGTTGGTAGTGACCCCACCTTCTGATCCTAAGGTCGTGGGTTCAAATCCGGTCATGTACTCTCAAACGGTGAATGAAAACATCGCGAGGAAACCCGCGGCTTAGTCAGCTCCGCACGTATTGATAATGTCTTTCCTGTGGACAAGGCCGACTAAGCTGAAAGGATGGAATTACTGGGCAAGCCTACCCCATCTTTATTCGTCCCGGGCACTATAGCGTCCTGTTTGTGAAGTAAAAGTTGCCTCCTGACGCTGTATAAATCATCTACCTACTATAGATGGTAAAAGGCCTTAGTTTTTTAGTTTTTCAACATGCTCTGAGCTAAGTTGTAAATAATGTAGCCGTATTCATTTAAAAGCTTTCACTGTACCTACGTGATCCAACATGTACGCTGCAAGTAAGGTACCATTTATTTTTCCAACGTCTATTTATCGAGCACCAACCTATGTATTAATTTCTGCAAACCAAAACGAAGCTCGATAATTTCCCCGAAGGTATCATTAACGGGGTCACAGTTATAAATCGCGTATTGTCGGGTCTTGAGCGATGATGGAGGTCGATAATTTGTCAAAAACGAGCAAGGGAACACCTTTGCCGAGCGTCCGCGCAGCGTCAATCATAATCGGAACGGACATCGCATCGATAGAGATGGGACATACCGATCTGTCGATAGTCGATGAATAAACAGCCGATGAGTAAATGCCTAGGCAATAAGCCCTCCTTTTGTACAGTTTTTAATGTAACGTCCAATCAAGTATCAATACTTATAATAATTCACAGGGCAGCGATCCTAGACACGGCACGTATTGTTAGGAGGTTCTTCACTCTGCAGCCCTAAGCACCGGCAACTTGAGTCCTGTCGGCGGCAATCTAGTCTTTAATATTTTTATATTATTTTTTTATGATATGTAGTGTAAAAAAAATAAAAATTAAGCAAATAAATGAATATGACAATAATAATAATAAGCAGGAAATACAATAGAAAATATTTTATAATAAATTAAATGACCTTATTTGCTGGAATGTAAATTGTCATAATATCCAAACTTTTCAAATTTTCTTTACCACAAAAGAACACCATGTATTAAATAAAGCAAAAGATAAAACTGAAAACTAATGACAAGCCTCGCAAAATTTAATTATAGGATATAGGAATATGAACATATTTATTCCTACGCAATTGAAACCGCACAGATGCAGCTACTGAAGAATATTTCTATCGACAATTATCACAAAACATCGGTAAAGTCCAGTGCAGTACAACACTACTTGCAATTATAGCGGTACCTGAACAAGGGGTGAGATATCTCCTGCCGGAGTTCGATCACATGCGATATGCGATTCATGATGCGTGCTCCAGGGGTGGCACCTAATTCGAACACATCAAATTAATATCGGGTTATCAGTCAAATTATATAAAACAATTCAATACATACAAGATATTAGTAGCCGCTGATCCCACTCCTGACACTGAAACATCAGTTCAAGATCGAAGTGAAGATACACAAGGAATAGTCGCTGGTCCCATACTACTCGGTCAGGATTCAAAAGATAACGACAGCTATTAAATTACAAATATAGATAACCACCGCTCCCAAACAGAACACCACAAATCAATCGGACCTGTGAAAGTAAGAAATGAGCCGATGATCTTCAAACGCCTTCAAATCTTCGTAAACTATAAATAAGAACCATCTCGATCACATTAGTTTTAAAACAGAAAAAACTGCATCAAAATCGGTCCTTTCGTTTGGGAACTACGATGCAAGATGCAACAGACAGATACACACTACAAACTTATAACATCCTTCTTTTTCGTCGGGGGTTAAGAATGGAAAATAATGTAGGTAGATGAAGATTGTTATTTTACCCTTTTGATGGTTATTATTGTATTTGTAAACTTTGGCCTATCTATCTAGTCGTGTCACTATTATAGAATTTGGGCCTAGTATATAGTCTCTGTTTGATATAAATATTAATAAAATAATAAATATTTGTGGAAATTTCACACAGCCCCAAACTAAGCAAAGCTTGTACTATGGGAATCAAATGGGTGATAGAATACTTTATATACTTTTTATTTTTATATAGGACTAGCTGACCCCGCGAACTTCGTATCGCCTTAAAATTAATAATTCAAGTGCTTGTAATTTAATATGAACTTTATACCATAGCAATAAAGCTCAAATTGACTACGTTTTAGTTACAAATCATTTGTATGGGAAAAAGAAAAGGGCTATTTTTAGGGTTTTTCCAGCAATAATTCTAATTTTTCTCGCCGTAAAAACCATCCTTGAACTTCAACGAACATTTTAAAAAAAGATTTGGCCAAATTGGTCCAGGCGTTGTTGAGTTATGCGCTTACCAACACATTTTGCGATTCATTTTTATACTATATAGACTTCGCGCACGACCGCTGCGTAGGGAGCCGACCTCGCGACTGAGCCGCGCGGGTACCTTACTCATAGATCTAAACTCCCCTCCCGCACGCGCACCCCCGCCTTGGTGACGCCCACTTCGCAACGGGCCGTGCAGCAGAAATCGTAATATTTTAATTTCGCCATAACTTCAAAACCAAACGTCCAATTTTAATCATTCAAAGACCAAATATTATCTCCATAAACTGTTCTTAGTGATGAAATCATTTATTTTGATAAGGATTAATAGCATGAGTAAAATAAACGCGTTTAAATGTAGTCCAAAAAAAATTCAAGATTTTTAAATAAAAAAATGGTTGCTGTGCCTCACTCGACATAGATGGGTATAGTGTGTCGCGGACTTTTTTGTAGATATTTATAAGATCTACAATTAATTAGAACATTTTATGGTTCTATCTTTTATAGTTTAGGCAGCGTACGCAAAATAAGTAACTTTTCTGGTTGATTTTTTACACCTTGTGTCCGAAAAACCCAAATATCTTACGGAACCCTATTTTTTTCCAAAATAAAATATAGCCTATGTTACTCGTGGATAATGTAGCTTTCGAATGGTGAAAGAATTTTTAAAATCGGTCCAGTAGTTTTTGAGCCTATTCAGTACAAACAAACAAACAAAGTTTTCCTCTTTATAATATTAGTGTAAATTAAATGACCTTATTTGCTGGAATGTAAATTGTCATAATATCCAAACTTTTCAAATTTTCTTTACCACAAAAGAACACCATGTATTAAATAAAGCAAAAGATAAAACTGAAAACTAATGACAAGCCTCGCAAAATTTAATTATAGGATATAGGAATATGAACATATTTATTCCTACGCAATTGAAACCGCACAGATGCAGCTACTGAAGAATATTTCTATCGACAATTATCACAAAACATCGGTAAAGTCCAGTGCAGTACAACACTACTTGCAATTATAGCGGTACCTGAACAAGGGGTGAGATATCTCCTGCCGGAGTTCGATCACATGCGATATGCGATTCATGATGCGTGCTCCAGGGGTGGCACCTAATTCGAACACATCAAATTAATATCGGGTTATCAGTCAAATTATATAAAACAATTCAATACATACAAGATATTAGTAGCCGCTGATCCCACTCCTGACACTGAAACATCAGTTCAAGATCGAAGTGAAGATACACAAGGAATAGTCGCTGGTCCCATACTACTCGGTCAGGATTCAAAAGATAACGACAGCTATTAAATTACAAATATAGATAACCACCGCTCCCAAACAGAACACCACAAATCAATCGGACCTGTGAAAGTAAGAAATGAGCCGATGATCTTCAAACGCCTTCAAATCTTCGTAAACTATAAATAAGAACCATCTCGATCACATTAGTTTTAAAACAGAAAAAACTGCATCAAAATCGGTCCTTTCGTTTGGGAACTACGATGCAAGATGCAACAGACAGATACACACTACAAACTTATAACATCCTTCTTTTTCGTCGGGGGTTAAGAATGGAAAATAATGTAGGTAGATGAAGATTGTTATTTTACCCTTTTGATGGTTATTATTGTATTTGTAAACTTTGGCCTATCTACCTAGTCGTGTCACTACTTATTATAGAATTCGGGCCTAGAATATAATCTCTGTTTGATATAAATATTAATAAAATAATAAATATTTGTGGAAATTTCACACAGCGCCATCTAGCCCCAGACTAAGCAAAGCTTGTACTATGGGAATCAAATGGGTGATAGAATAAGGATAAGAAGGACAGATAACGATATTATAGTAAAGAGAACTGGACCGTGAAAGACTCCTGCGTTTCATTGCACGCATTGTTGATGGATCTACAATAATCTTTTCAATGTTGCTGGGTGTCAGCCCTGAACGATAAATAAATTCGGGGGCCGTATCCTCGTCACAGAATAGACAGCAGTGAATTATCAGCGCCTCCGAAATTGATATAAAAGTGTGTCCTTGAGGAGGTTCCACAATCAGCTGCGGGACTCCACCGGTGCACCATGGCTGGCCAAAGTACTCCAATTATTGTGAGTCGTATTCTGTTATAACTCAGATCAGATGTGTCAAGCCTAACTTTGTAAAGTTGATTTGCAGTTCTGAGTTTGTAACTATGTGAATTCTTCCAATAAATTTCACATGTTTAACCATTTTTTTTTGTTATTAATAGTTCATTCATAGCCAATACACAATTAAATAAATATTACATAATACATAAATAAGTATTACAAAACCCAAACCCGGAAGAAATATTTGCAGAGCATGCATACATTTTATCCGCAGTGGGAATCGAACCTGCGCCCCTTGCATCTCAGTCGAGCACTCGCCCGCCACGCTACATTATCATTACATCGAAGACTTACTCAAACTGTTATATCTGTTTCAGGTGCTCATCATAGCTATACTCCACAATACAACTCCGTCAACTGCCATAAAACCTCTCCTCATACCCGAGAAGATCATCGGTGGAGTCATCGACATAGTCCAAAATCACAAGAACAAACCTTCATCCCAATCAAGCTTCCAGCAAAGTGTGAATACGCAGCAGACATTTGCGCAACATGGACCAGCTCAACAGTCCTGGAGTGGTGGCAGCAACCAGAACTCAGGGTTCCAAGCACAGATCCAAGGCCAAGCTCAATATGCCAACAGCTACGGCAGCTACGGTGCTGGGGGCTCTATAGCAGCGGGAGCAGGCGTTTCAGCAGGAAACTACCTGGGAACTAATAACCAAGGCTCATACCCCGCGAACGCAGGAACTGGACAATACCAGCCGCAACAGAACTTCCAGCAACAACCATACCAGCCTTACCCTCAGAACCAGCAGAATCAGTTTCAAAATCAAAACCAAAACCAACAAAGCCAGTTTCAGAACCAAAACCAACAGCAAAGCAGCTTTGAACAGTCCCAGAACCAGTACCAAGGACAGAGTCAATCCAATTACCAACCAACGGGACAATATGGTTCAGGAAACTCCCAAGGTACAGGACTTTACACCAACACTGGTGGTAACTACCAGAATGTCCAAACAGGACAGTATCAAGGGGTGAACCAGAACGGTCAATACCAGCAAGGTAACTCCCAAGGCGGTCAGACTGGAAATTACCAGGGTGGTTCAAATGGTAACCAGCAGAGTGGACAAAATGGTAATTACCAGGTTAGTCAGACTGGTAACTACCAGGGCGGACAGAATGGAAACTACCAGGGTGGTCAGACTGGAAACTACCAGGGCAGTCAAACTGGAAATTACCAGGATGGTCAAACTGGAAACTACCAAGGTGGACAGTCAGGTAATTACCAGGGTAGTCAGTCGGCTAATTACCAGGGTAGCCAGTCTAACTACCAGGGCGGCCAGACTGGAGGTCAAACCGGGCAAACCGTAGCATCAACGGGACAAAATAACTACCATGGCAGTCAAAACAATGGATCCAATCAAAGTAACTACCAAGGAAGTCAAACAAGCTCTAGCCAAGGATATTACCAAGGCAGCCAGACCTCTAGCTCATCGAACCAGGGTAATTACCAAGGCTCCCAAACCAGTCAGAGCTCTGGTCAAGGAGGCCAGTCAGGCTTCAGCTCGCAGTCTTCAAGCCAGGGTGCCGCTGGTCCCACCTGCGTCTGCCAAGCTTGGACTAAGCCCCCGGAAAAGCCAGTACCAAGTGTCGCTCCATTAGCTGACATACCGGTGCCTGCGACCACAGATATCGCAACAGTTACTAAAGACAAAATTGAACCAGCAGCGCCTGTTTTATTAAAATAGCAATGCTGAATGTTTGCTTGTGTTTTCTAGGCGCCTAGTTTTAATACTGATCTCTCCGTAATAATTATGGGAATTTGCCGTTTACTTTTTATTTTGTAGATTGACTTATTTATTAATAGATTAAATGAGCTTTTTAGTAGATTGACTAGTATTTTCAACAAATAAACCACTCCTTTCGTCGTTCAATCATTGTCAGGCTTCGATAATATCAACATTGTCGATGTTGTGAAGGCAATTATAATCATTTGATTCGACTAACTAATTACTATTCAGGGGAAGGTAATTCAGTGTTTGTAGTTTAGTGGCAGTGACCCCGCCTTCTAATCCTAACTGGTTCGAATCCAGTCATGTTCCAGTTGATTTTCATACTTCGTCAGCTTACATCATGTTTTACTTCCTTACTTAATTAGTTCCATGACACGCTTCTTAGGCACTTTTCTTCGTAGCCACACGAGTTGTAGTAGATACCTTGGTACCTCGGAATAATAGATCATAAATGGTACACTGTTAAATATAGAGAGTGATATAATAACAGTAGATTATTATGGGTACCTATGACAGGCTTGTCAAGGAATCAAATGTTTCAACAACGTTTGATTCAACAAATTACCTACATCTTGGTGTGCTTACAGCTGACACATCAGATTATAGTGAAATATAATCGTTTGGTCTACGAGCTTTTAAGCTATTACGAGTAGCGTATATTATACGACTCAAAATGAATATAGCAAGAAATTTAGATTTCGCCAACAGACAAAATGAAATCAATTTTCATACAGAGCAACTTCACCATCCAAAAATAACCAATTTATGCAAAATCACCCCTAAACTTTAAGACATAAAGTTGATTTTAACTATGCTCTGATTGTTTTGCAACCCCGTTTTCCGACCAGTATGTTGAGAACTTCCCCGTTGCTCAAACCGCGCGCATTCCCAGGTCGTGAAGGGTAGAAAGATACTTCGGTAGGGGCCATGGAAATTCAAGCGGTGGGAAATAGGTTCTCTGAGTGCGCGCGCCGCCTTGCGTAATCGTTACGTAAGGAGGGTTGCAGGGGTATGGAGGGGCGGGGAGAGGGGCAGATATCGGCGGGGTGAGACGCGGGACAGTTGGGGCGAAGCCGCCGGCAATCGATTCCCATCCGCAGTACGATTTAGCTCTCGACAATGGCGGACAAGAACAAAGTAGCCGAACAGTACTACACTCCTCCTCCTGTCCTGGGGAAATGGGAGTCCCTGAGGATCTTCCTGTACAACGGCGAAACGGGGCAGGTCCTGGGCCGTACGGGATCCAGTTGGGGTGAGTACTTTAAATCGACAGAACAAAGGGGCTATTTTGGAGGGAAAATCGATACGGGATTTCCGATCACCTGAATCGCTAATTTTCTCAAACTCGTAACTGTAATTTTATGAAACATCTATAAATTCCTGTCGTTTTATAGGATTTTGTCAAGTAGGGCAAAAGGGCGGTTACGTAACGGATTTTCTTGACTGAAATCTTCAGGTGTGGTGACCCAACCTTGTCAACCGTTGGTTTAAACTGTTCTGTGATCTCTCTCCGAACTATTTTCATTGAAAACCAAGACCAAATTTCATACTTGTAGACATTTTATTTAAGATTCATTAATTAGGTCAAAATCTTTGTCTTTAGTTTGAATATTAATTATCTAATAGCTGACTATACAACGTGTAACATAATGTCCCTATAAGCCCGAAAGGGGTGTATTCAGACCGAGCACTTGAATACATTGACGTGTGCAAAAGTTCAATACATCATATTTGAAATTCCAATACAATTAAAAACAAATTATTTCATGAGAAATTTGTGACAACCCTATGTGTTTGTTTACCATTTGCGTAGGTAACAAACACACGCGCACCCTCCTATCGCGTCGGACCCACACATACGCAGACAATTGAACGCGCGGCAAGTTTCAAAAAGTACCTAGGTGTAATCACCAAAGTTTTCGTAAGAATTTGCAATTTTTTTAATTCTACGTAGAAATTAAAGTCGAAGATTAAAATCACGATATCTTTCACACATAAAAAAACAACTACCTACCTACATCTACCTAGGTAGTTACCTAAGGACCTAGGTACAGGAAAAGTTAAGTTATACCTTTTCTCCCTTCTTCTTGGTTGGCTCGGAACACGGCTAATTGACATGGTAGGTATTAGGTAGGTATGTAGGTACCTAGGTTGGTATTACTGGTACACATTCACATTCACAATCACAAAATTATTTTTGTCATTTTTTATTAGTAAGCTAGGTACTAATGGGGTACCTACTAGGTAGGGTGATAGGTTAGGTACCTATCATCATACCTACCTATCACTGAATTTTATCACTGTTGACACACACAGTAGGTACTCGGTATCCATCAAAGGGAAGTAGGTACAACACACCACCGAATTCCCGGTCTTCCCTCACTGGTGCGTGGAAAGATCCCGTCGAGAGAAGACGGTTCACCAATCCCAGAAAATAGCCCGTAAGATGGCAATGGCCGCCCTGGATAACGCTCTCTGTAGAGCTGAAGCGCCGCTACTAAGCTATTAATTATTTGGTGCTGCTCCAACACACACACACAACACCATATCATAATACTCACCGTTTGAGTACAAAGCCGACATCGTATCGTACGTTAATTAGTTACGCGAACCGAGAGATTGCTTGTTGCAGTTGTTGCAAGGAACGAATGCTAATTGCGACTGATAAAAACCGATCTGTTTTGCGACCAATAGTAGGTACCTATTGCCGAAAGCCGAATTTTTAGGGTTCCTTGTCTGGGGTAACCCACTAAATACCGATTGGGAAAAAAAAGGAAAAAAACTTCACCATACATCTACTACTACTACTACTACTGTCGTCGTGTCCGTGTCGCTAGCTCTTTTGAACCAGTGTGGTGGAAGGATTAGAGTGCACCTTGAAGGTTCCTTTCGTACACTTTGACACACGTCTATGACATGCCTGGTTTCCTCACGAGGTTTTCCTTCACCGTTTGAGAGCATTGATATTGCACACATAAATTTCGAATCGAAAAATCCATAGATTCGAACTCACGACTTAAGGATGGGAAGGCGGGGTTCATACCAATATGCTACCATGTGCTCCATCCCCATTTGCTACTAGGTACCTACCTACTTACATAATAACCTACCAACAATTACGTAGTTCAATCAAGAAAAGTAAAAAACAAATAAACCTACGGAACCAATTTGATTTTATTAAACAAACGCTTGCGGTGCGGTGTCGGTTGACGGTTGCGGATTTTGAATTTAGCAAAGGCACCGACAGCCAATTAGGGCGAGGTGCCATCCCACTAGTTGTTGTTGTTGTTTCAATGCAACCAATGACAAATAGGCTGTTCACGATGAAAATGAAGATTAGTAAGACAGATAAGTCACAACCTTTGACTTTAGTGCCCAAGTAGGTAGGTACAAAATTGCATTGAAAAATGCTCCAATGAATATTGGAATACCTAATACATCGTTGGAAAAACTAAAGTGGAATAGGGTCACGGCTTTATCCTCAGGCACGGTAGACCTCTTCTCATACTTCTTGTTACCTACTCAAGATGCTTTTAAGGCCCGATTAGGTAGGTACAAAATTGAGTAGGTATCACGGCTTTATCCTCAGGCACGGTAGACATCCTCTCATACTCCTTGGCACCCACTGAGGATACCTTTAAGGCCCGAGTAGGTAGGTACAAAATTGAGTAGGTAAGGTACCTATCTCCTATACTAGGTACTTAACAAAGAGATCTGAAAGGATGTTTACGGTGCCTAGGGATTTTAGTCGTGATGTGACCTTACATTTTAATTACCAATAAATACCAAGGTACCTAGGCCTTCAAAAAAAAATAGAAATTACTTATTAAGCCACCTCGTTATTAGGTAGGCATTTTACTAATGGTGTCTGTTCTGTTACCTGTTTCATCTAGAGTTCACACTTAAAGGTCAAAAAACAGCTGTAAATAGGGATGCCTCATGTTGTGTCAAGTTACGTATTGGAGCAAAGTTTAAGAGACATTTCATGAATGAAAACCTTTGAAATTTTAAAAGTCGTTGAACAAACGTTGTTCGCAATGACGTATAGAACACCCCCGTTTCGGGCTTATAGGGACATTATGTTACACGTTGTATAATAAAAGAAATGTACCGCAAATTTGAGTCATCGACTTTTTATCTCGCAAATAAAAACTATATGATAACAGGAAATGGACTGCGCTGATTTAATAATGGCGGCGGAACAGCTTGATGTAGAGATTACATAATTAAAACATTTAGGTCATTACTACATTCTGTGACTAGATCAAGGTACTCAGGTACCCTAAAGGAGCAGATAGGGGGTGAACGGAGGGTAGCTCGTCGGGGTGGTAACAGGATTGCGCGCGCAACGTCCTTGCGCCATCGACCCAAGGACGGACTCGGAAATACCCGACTTCCCATCGGAAGATAATTCGATATTCATCGAATCTACTACCGACATTTATTCCTCTTGACACCCCCAGAGGTGTCATCGGGAATAATTCATACTAATATTATAAATGTAGGAAATATGGAAGTAACTCTGCCTGTCTGTTACCTTTTCACGCTTAAACTGCTGAAAAGATTTTAATGAAATTTGGCAGAGGAGGCAAAGATTCCATCCCGGGACTTATGCTACTTTTGACATTTATACAATTTTCAATGTCATTCATATCAATCCGGTCGTCAGCAGCTCTCTTTTTTTCAGGCCTCTAGATCGATTTCATGATTTTTGATTTATTGAATTTGTCTCCGCCCCGAATAGCAGACCTTATAAAACATTTGGAATTTTGCATTAATAAATTCTAAGGTGGTACGAAGTTCGCGGGGTCAGCTAGTGGATGAATGAATAAATAAAAATTAACCAGTTAAAGTAAATGTATAATTGGAGGTCTTATCGGAATAACTGTGCCCCATGTCCTATAGAGATGTACTATAGTATTTTTTCGTATGCTGATAAAATATAGCATTTGGATGTGCTGTTATTTATTTCTGCTCTTTATTTCATTGTGACGTAACGCGCTGCCGAAAACACCCTACATTGATGATTTTGTGATGATGATGAAAAGGAAATATTTTTTTTTTCATAAAGAAATCTACGATCAATATTGTGGTTTAAAATAGATACTAGCTTAGAGGTTAGTTAGCGTAATGATGCGTTATTTCCAACCATTTTAGATAATAACATCGTTGATAGATTGTTACATAAATAGGTAAATCTAGGATTACAAGGTGCTAAACTAATCGTGCCCCTAGTTATTTCGAACCAGTGTGGTGAAAGGATTTACGGTGCGCATCATAGGCTCCTTTCATGCACTACAGAGTGTTAGAATATTGGAAAAGAAGTGGACAGAATATAAAAGAAAAAAAGCTTATTTTGTACCACAAAAGTCTTCGAACAACAAAATTTTCATTAACAGGCAGCCAAAAAGAAATCTTCCAACAGTCATTGACGTCATTTAAAAAATTATTACTACTACTTATCATCTTAGTTAAAAATATTTCTTCACCACACTGGCCTTCGCAACATCGGTTAGAGAACTGCAATGCTTCAATGTAGCTTGTTACTAGACACCAAAAGCAGAACGTGTTTCTTTTACAAAGAGAGAGCACTGGTGGTCTAGTTGGTAGTGACCCCGCCTTCCGATCCTAAGGTCGTGGTTTCAAATCCGGTCGTGTACCCTTTCTTGTGGACAAGGCCGACAAAGCAGAGAGGAATAGGTGCTGGGCAAGCCTACTCCATCTTAATTCGTCCCGGGCACTACAGTGTCCCGTTTGTGAAGGTAAAAGTTGCCTCCTAACGCTGTATAAATCATGTTCTATAGATGGTAAAAGGCGTTAGTTTTGTTTTACAAAGCCTCGTCAAACCACGAGTCAGGAGTTCTACAAGACAAATCGGATTATCTTGTATTGTGAGGGGTCGGAGGTAATACCTCACAGCACGCATCGAATTACTTAGAAATCACTGAGACACCCTGCTACATTAAATATTGGTACCTCATCATTATCATCATTCTAAGCTCGTATCAACCCATTGTCTGGCGTGATTCGAAGGGGGGGGGGTCACAGGGGACATGACCCCCCCAAAATCGTATACGTCAAAATCGTTAGGCCATGACGGAGGCCTTTAGGCGGCCTAAAAACTCCGTCACAAGAGTTGGCCACTAGCTCATACGAACTTACTCACTTACTTTTTTTGCTTTCAAAAAACCAGTCAAGTACGAATTCGCACATTCGAATTCGTACAAGGATTCCGTATAAATGTTTCTCTTGTATGGAACCGACAGTGGAAGCTTAGTAATAGGGTCCCGTTGGCACCCTTCGAGTACGGAACCCCAAAAAACTATTTTCTGTTTTTATAGACCGTTTGCAAGGGCCTTTAGATAGACCGAATGTTTCTTTTGTATTTTGTAAATTATATTTGTAAGTATCAGTTGTAAGTTTCATTCTGTTAATAAATATTTATTTTTTAGTTTTTAAGTATTTGTTTTTTAATGGATCTAAAATATATATGGCTACAAGAAGACATGGTCAATACGTGCGGAGTTGAATCAAAGATTCTTAAAAAGACATAAAATCAAAATGTCATACAGGTTAAGAGTTCAAGCCACCCCCTACCGCGCATGCTCGGGGCAACACCCCACGGAATAATTAATAGTGTGTTCCGACAATTCGTGATCACCATGACCTAGGTCACATTATTGCAACCATTACAACTTACCTTACCTAACTTACTACATGCTATAAAAATCACACAATTTTATCAGACCATGCCAGCATGCCTCAACGGTAATTAAACAAAAGGTAACAGTGATTTTATGCTTGGTCCCAAATCACTACGACTTTTGAGGCTCTACAATTGGCTCTTTAGCGGCTTTTGAAAAAACAATTGTCCTAGAAACTTGTGAACCGAATCAGAAATTTAGTTATATTTTAATAGAATAGCATGTTAGAAAAGCTCATAATAAACTTACTGATAGAAAATCACGAATCGAATGACAAAGTCACAAGTCCAAAAAACAAAAAAACGTGGTACCTACCATGGTTTCTAATCCTAGTGTGGGGTCAAAACGATGTATGTATTATTATTAGTATTAATGTAGATCATCTAGTCTAATTTAATTAATTAAAAACACAAATATACTCACATTTATTTAGCAAAATACTCGTTGAAAAAAAAATGTTACAAAAAATTCGTTACAAAAAATATGAAACAGCATCTTTCCACTTTCATATCGTTTTCAAGAACTCCTGACATTCTTTTGTTTTTCTCACAGTTTGAAATTAAGAACAAGACCGAGGAAGTTTTAGTTATTCTACCAAACAAGAAAAGAGGCATGTATAAGAATAACGAACTATTACCATACATAATCTATGACAGTACGAGTTATAATGTAATATTGGTACATCTTTTACTTTTGCACTTGTCAACGTGTCATTTGTTTTATGTACCTGTAATGGTTTTGTTCCAAAATAAAAAGAAATTAAATTGAAAAAGAAAAAATCTTAGCTAGGTAACCTTAATGTAGATAAGATTAATAAGTGCCGAAGGGGTTGACGATGTCCTAAATAGCTAGTGGTGTGATTTGTGGGATGACCGCGCATGCCTAGGAGCTACGGCGCACACTCCATGACCCAGGCGGCTCGCTCGATGCACCAGTGCAGGGTGGGGTTCGCGGAACTCCATAATGATACCTGCCTATAACTAAAACTGTTCTTTACTATTTTCACCCGCGGTTTTCCACTCTTGACGCAAATTCTTAGGTAACCTTTGTTTTAGTACCTACCTGTATAGGTGGTAATATTCCATATAATTATACCTTGGTAATATTCAGTAGGTACTACTTAAATACCTAATTAATAACCAATTACAGTTTGATTGGGTAGGTATCAAAAAGTATAATCGATTTATAAAATACTAGCTGCCGCCCGCGGCTTCGCTCTGTTATACACCCACTATGTTTATGAAAAGGCTGACAGAGTGCTGACATCAGCACTCTTCTCATAACCGAGATAGCCGAGACCCACCGCAGACCAGTCTCGGTTTGATCACTCTCCCGACCGGTCGTGTCCATGGTATTTAAAATCACATATTATAAATTCTAACTACTAATAAATAGATTCAAATAAACAAAGTCTTTTTTTAAAAAGACTATTCGCTATAGGCGAATAACATTTGGTGGCAGCGGTGGG
Organism: Scotopteryx bipunctaria; assembly: GCA_949320045.1. Taxonomy (NCBI): domain Eukaryota; kingdom Metazoa; phylum Arthropoda; class Insecta; order Lepidoptera; family Geometridae; genus Scotopteryx; species Scotopteryx bipunctaria. Next base: position 12,969,127 of record OX439441.1, read on the forward strand.
ATCCGAAAATCCCCAGTGTTCCTGTGAATTTATAGGAGAGATAAAACCGGACTCAATTCCATCCTGTACGTGTCCTAGTGAAAGTGTACCTAATTATCCTGAGTACCCAACACGGACTCGTGAATCTATCCTGTGTGTGTCCTAGTGGAAGTGTACCTAATTATCCTGAGTACCCCGCACGGACTCGTGAATCTATCCTGTGTGTGTCCTAGTGGAAGTGTACCTAATTATCCTGAGTACCCCGCACGGACTCGTGAATCTATCCTGTGTGTGTCCTAGTGGAAGTGTACCTAATTATCCTGAGTACCCCGCACGGACTCGTGAACCCTGAAAGCGAAGCTTATATTATCCTGAACTGAAGCTACTACCTTCGGCTGTTGGCGCATCGAACTGCTGCTGCAACTGCGAGAGACGACACCTGAAAATACTTACGTCGTGATCATCATCCATATCCGGCATCCTTCAATATCCTGAGCTACGTTGTGGTATCCTGCATCGAGTTTCATGGTCAATAATTTAATTGATTGACCTTGATCGTCGAGTCAAGAATCGCCGTCGTCTCGCCGGGCTCTTATCGCTCCGGAATGCAGTTCGCAGAATCGGTCGCCTTCGCCTACGCGTTATCCGTACTGTAAGTCTTTGGTCATTGCTTATAATTTAGGGTTCAGTAAGTAGGAAATCGAAATCCTTTTCCTAGTAAGTGTATACAATAATCTTTTGAGATTAACTTCATTATCCTAATATGCCAAAAGTGCCTAAAGGAGAAGATAGTAAATTGACTTTAGATATCCAAGAAGTCCATCCGAGTGACATTAAGTCACCTATTAGTTCTCCACGACTCACCAGATCCGTAGTCGCGGCTACTGCAATGGCTGAACTCAATCTCAGTACTCTTTTCAAGTTCATAAAACCCTATGATGGCAGTCGAGAAACTGTCAATTCATTTATAATCAATTGCAATAATGCATGCGAATTGGCTTCAGAAGCACAGAAACCCATCCTCTTCAAGTATATCCTTAGCCAATTATCTGGTAAAGCGGAGCTTGCTTGTTCCATTAAGGAGTTCATATCCTGGGATCAGCTCAAAGAGTTTCTTAAAACTCAGTTCAGTGAGCGTAAACACTACGCCCACCTCCTCACCGACTTGCAGGAGAGCAAGCAAGGCCCGCAAGATAATGTGAGCCAATTCTCACTTCGTGTGGAGACCCACCTCTCGCAATTGCTCACGGAAATCACCCTATCCAACACTAAGTCAAAGGAATTGCCGGGTCGTTGTGCGGCAATGGAGGATCTCGCCCTTCATCATTTCCTTATGGGGCTTCATCCTCGGATTTCCAACATTGTGAGATGTAGGTCCCCCAAAACCTTGAATGAAGCTATAAACATGGCGATTTCAGAAGAGCGTATTCAACAAAGCCTTTATAAACGCCCATCAACGGAAACCAAATTCGTTGCAAAGCCTAAGTTAGGTCCTTCAAAGGCAACCATATCGTCAGGTTCCCCCAATGCGAGCCGGTCAAAGACCGAGAGCGACACCCTTTTCTGTCGCTATTGCAAGACTGCCGGTCATGACATGAAATACTGTAAAAAACGGGAGTTTTATAACAGCAAATACGATAGGCCGAATCAAACAAACAACAATGGTTTCCGTGGCAATAAGGTGAATTATATCCGGGATACATCCGATGAGGAATTCGCCGAATCATTCGAGGACGAAGATGATTTAAACGAAGTGTTGTCCCGAGATGGTGCCGCTCGAGACGATCAGTAGGTAATGGCACCCACAACACATCCAAGGCCAACCGACAGGGTAACCAGCCCCAAACTGACGGCCTATCCAGTAGTGCGACTAACCGACAGGGTAACCAGCCCCAAACTGACAGCCGACACTACTCATCCAAGACCAACCGACAGGGTAACCAGCCCCAAACTGACGGTCTATCCAGTAGTGCGACTAACCGACAGGGTAACCAGCCCCAAACTGACAGCCGACACTACTCATCCAAGACCAACCGACAGGGTAACCAGCCCCAAACTGACGGTCTATCCAGTAATGCGACTAACCGACAGGGTAACCAGCCCCAAACTGACAGTCGACATTACTCATCCAAGACCAACCGACAGGGTAACCAGCCCCAAACTGACGGTCTATCCAATAGCGCGACTAACCGACAGGGTAGCCAGCCCCAAACTGACAGTCGACACTATTCATTCAAGGCCAACCGACAGGGTAACCAGCCCCAAACCGACGGTCTATTCAAAAGTACGACTAACCGACAGAGTAGCCAGCCCCAAACTGACAGTCGACACAATTCGTCCAAGACCAACCGACAGGGTAACCAGCCCCAAACTGACGGTCTATCCCACAGCTCGACTAACCGACAGGGTAGCCAGCCCCAAACTGACAGTCGAGACAAATCGTCCAAGACCAACCGACAGGGTAGCCAGCCCCAAACTGACGGTCTATCCCACAGTTCGACTAACCGACAGGGTAGCCAGCCCCAAACTGACAGTCGACACTCTAACATCCGGACTAACCGACAGGGTATCCAGCCCCGAACTGACAGTCCTAATCCTAGTGATTCCCCTGTTAAAGTTTACGAAGTGAAACTAGATACAACTAAGAGGTTGTTACCACACACACTTCTGGGGTCACAAATATCCAATATCCCTCTGACACTCCTGGTAGACTCTGGTTCTGCCATATGTCTAATAAAAGAATCCTGTATCCAAAATAATCAAAAATTGATTAGAGAATCCATCAAACTCAAGGGCATAGACCCTGGTGATGAACCAACCCCAACTGAGGGTCATTTCCAACTCAAGCTTAAGTTGGCTGAGAACAAAGTAGTATCCTATAAATTCCATGTCATTAAGGACATTAGCCTACCTTATGACGGTATCCTGGGATCAGACTTCCTTACAGCTTTCGGTTGCCAAATTGACTACACGACTGACGTCCTGAGAATAGGTAAACTCAGTATTAAGCTACACTTCTTCAATCCTTTTTACGAGATTCCACCTCGCACGGAAACCGTTGTTGAATGTTCAGTACAGAATCCTGAGATTAACGAAGGTGTCATTCTGAATCAACATCTATCTGACAGTTTATTAGTATCCAACTGCATCGTGAAGGTGAAGAAGAATAAGCGGGTAAACTTGACAATTGTCAATACATCCGAATCACCCGTAAACTTTAATTCGAACTTGAATCTTAAGATTGAACCTTTAAATTCATGTGCCATCCGACTTAATACTGATTTACGTAATGCATCCGACCGTACTTCCGAGGTCATTAAGTCATTGAGAATCGATCATCTCAACCGAGAGGAATCTGACGCCCTCTTAGAACTTTGTTCTCAATATTCCGACATTTTCCATTTATCCAACGATCAATTATCGTTTACTGTTAGATATATCGAAGTATCGTGAGTTGTCTACCTAGATACATTGATGTAATAAGTGGGTAGCTATAGTTAGTCGCAAGCAATGCCCCGCACTGTCGCGAGCTTCCGTATTCTTTGTTATTATATTTACTTAAATAAACTGTTCAATCCTGATCAAAACCTGCGTTATCACTCATAATCCTACAGGTTATGGGCCCAGGTAGTGAAATACAAGTGATTCCGTGATAAATTGACTGGATTTGAAGTGAAATAAGTGAATATAAAACTTTGCGTAAACAACTGCTCAAGCGCCGCCATAATGGCGTCTTACGTTTTATCGCTGCACACGTACACGTGCACTGGATAGATGCACCAGGACATTCCATCGAGTTTTTATTACGTAAATACATCGTAGTAAATTGTGTGAATTATTTTTGGAGTTGAAGAAACTGCATAATGGCTACTACTATAAAAATTGATCCACTTACTGGCGAAAATTATGATACCTGGAAGATTCAAATGCGAGCTATTTTGAAGAAAAATGACTTGTGGGATTATGTCACAGGAATAATGCCGAAGCCAGGGCGCACGGATCCGAAGTATGCCGAATGGATTAAAAATGATGGAAAGGCCGAATCAGACATTTTGTTGGCCGTCAGTCCTAGCGAGTTGATTGCGTTGGATGGTCTGGAAACTTCTAATGCTATATGGGACAAATTGAAGTCTTTGTATCAGTCAAGCGGGCCTGCCAGAAAAGCCTCGTTGTTAAAGAAACTAGTGTTGACACGTATGCAGGAAGAAGATGACTTGAAGAAGCACATCGCGGATTTTTTCGATGCTGTGAAAAAGCTCAAAGAAATCGGTTTAGTGGTTATCGACGAACTACTGGCTATATTACTACTTTATAGTTTGCCGGATTCCTTCGCCATGTTTCGCACGGCAATGGAATCGCGAGATGATTTACCGTCAACAGAGATATTGAAAGTGAAGATCATCGAAGATTTTGAGGGCCGAAAATCAAAAGTAGTTGACCAGGGAGCTATGTTCGTCAGGCGTACCAATACGAATGCCCACCAGAAGAAGAACTCGAATGAGAACCATGGCTACAATAAGAATAAAATTGAATGTTATCGTTGTGGTCGTCGTGGACATTTGGCGAGAGAGTGCAAATCGAAGAACTTCAATAAGAACAAGCAGTACGCAAAACAATCAGAACGGGACAGTGATCCGAAGACGACGATGTTGATGAGCACCACCGAAGAGGTGATGTTTGGTGATCAGAGGAACCCTATTTGGTGTATCGACAGTGGATGCACGGGGCATATGTGTAATGAAAAGCACATGATCCAGGATTTGACGCGGCTGGACTCCGAGCTGAATTTGGCTAATAATGAAAGCACACATATTGCTGGAGTAGGAAAGGTCAGCATTTCAGTTGACACAGGCAGCGAAGAGCGCCGCATAGACATAGAAAAGGTATTCTACGTGTCGGACTTACGTACCAACTTACTATCAGTGGCGAAAATGACAGATCGCGGGTTCGAGGTTCATTTCAAGAAAAATGGCGCTATTGTGATCGATGAGAAAAACAAGATACACATGCGAGCGGACCGTGTTGGTAATCTATATCATGTTCGAATGAGTCAGAACGGAGCTAACAATGCTGAGGTGAAGAAGCCTATAGATACGTGGCACGAGCGACTTGGACATTTGAACGAGCGCGACCTGAAGGCGATGTCAAAGAGTGGCCTAGTGCATGGGCTGACATTCAAAGATGATGAAAAATTATCTGAGTGCGAGATCTGTATAAGTGAAAAGATGACGTGTACACCGTTTTCAAGGAGTAGTGGTGAACGCACGAGTGAGCTACTAGAAATAGTACATACTGATGTATGTGGTCCTATGAGGCAGCAGTCTTTCGGCGGGAAAAAGTATTTTGTCACTTTTATCGACGATAAATCAAGATGGTCTGAAGTATACTTTATCGCAAACAAAAGTGACGTCCTGCGAGTATTCAAGGAGTACAAGGCCTATGTGGAGAAGTTCACGGGAAAGAAAATAAAGAATTTACAATCTGATAATGGCCGTGAATACGTGAATAACGATTTTGATGATTTCTTGAAGAAAGAAGGAATCAAAAGAAGATTGACAGCGCCCTACACACCCCAGCAAAATGGAATATCTGAAAGAAAGAATAGAACTTTGATTGAGATGGCAAGATGCATGATGCGTCAAGCAGGAAGCCCTCCTGCGTTTTGGGCGGAAGCAGTTCACACTGCGAATTATATTAGAAATCGTTGCCCAACTACAGCCCTAAATGGTGAAATACCATTTACATTGTGGAAGGGGAAGAAACCTACCGTAATCTATATGCACGTATTTGGATCGAAAGCATACTATAAAGATAAAGGTTCCCAGAAGGGGAAGTTCGAATCGAGTTCAGAATTGGGAATATTTATGGGATATGATATTCAATCTAAAGCTTATAGAATACATGATCCTAAGACAAGAAAAATCATAGTGACTCGTGATGTTAAATTCATGAATGAGACAGCGTTCCGGCATGAATACAAGGAAATACTCGATGACGAAGAAGAAGAAGATACAAATGGAAAGATAGTTGTAAATCTTAATATGCCTAAAGAAAGGCGAGAAGAAGAAAGAAAACCTCCGCTTAAAGCTAAAAGAGATGGAAAAAGAGCGGAAAATCCACCTGAAAATATCTACGAACCTAATGAAGAAAGAGATAGAGGAGAAAGGAAAAGAACAGCGACAGTGTCATGGGAAAGATTAGTTGAACCTTCGAAGAGAGGAAAAGGAAGACTAGTGAGTACTGGTTTTGTGGGAAAATACCCACGAGGGTACAAACCTGTAAAAGAACATTTAGACATGATGTATACTGAACCAGAATCAGAAAATGAAGAATCGGATGAAAAGCTAACAGCAGGAATAGCGACTATTGAACCAATGACATGGAGTGATATCGAAAGGACGAACGACGTAAATGAATGGAGAAGTGCTTTAGAAGATGAGTTTCTGGCACAGATTAAAAATGGCACGTGGGAAATAGTATCTCGACCATCGAATCGAAAAGTAATAGGAAACAGATTTGTTTTTAGTACCAAAACTACGGGAAAGAAGGTTCGCTTGGTTGCGAAAGGATGCTCTCAACGGCCAGGGGAGGATTTTCATGAGACCTCATCTCCAGTCGTGAGATCGTCATCGATAAGGCTCATAGCTGCAATATCCGCGGAACTTGGACTAGATATCCATCAAATGGATGTAGTGACAGCTTACCTGAATGGTTCACTGGAAGATGAAGTATTTATGGAAGTACCGGATCAGCTACGCGATGTTATAAAGAGAGTACTCGCAAATCAAAAGATTGGAACACAAAAGAAGATCATTAGAGATAAGAAAATTATAGAAACGGCTAAACGCTGGAATAAAGAACTGAATGAATGTGATGATAGTGTGTGTTTGTTAAAAAAGAGTTTGTATGGTTTGCGTCAGTCTGGATTGCAGTGGCATAAGGAGTTGGTGAGAAAGCTGAAGGATGTCGGCTTCAAGGCAACGCCGCAGGACCCATGTTTGTTTGTAGGCGAGCGAAAAGGTGAGCGATTGATGTTAATTGCGATTTATGTTGATGATTTGATTCTAGCAACAAATGATGATAAATGGTTGTGTGATGTAAAGAAAGAATTATCTAGTGCATTCGAAATGAAAGATATGGGAAGGATTAATCATTGTTTAGGTATTGAGTTTAATCGTGATGAAGAAGATCGAGTGTACTTAAATCAAAGTGTGTATGTGTGTAAAATTCTTGAACGCTTTGGTATGAGTGAGTGTAAACCTACAATGACCCCTATTGATGTGAATGTGAAGTTAGAAAAACCTAAATATGTGAAAAACGATGTGATGAATCAATATCCATATCAGAATTTAATTGGGGCTCTGATGTACTTAGCTGTGACAACAAGACCAGATATCACGTACGCTGTAAACTATTTAAGTCAGTTTAATACTAATTATGATGTTGAACATTGGAAAGCAGCTAAGCGTGTCCTAAGATATGTAAAAGGTACGTCAGACTATGGTTTAGTGTATGAGAGGACTGGTTTGCCGTTATTTGGTGTGGTTGATGCAGATTGGGGTTCGAATGCGATTGATCGTAAGTCGTATTCGGGTTTTGCATTTATTTTAGCAGGTGCCCCAATCAGCTGGGAAGCACGTAAGCAACGTAGTATAGCGTTGTCAAGTACGGAAGCCGAATACATGGCCATATCCGAAGCTACTAAAGAAGCCATGTATTTGCGAGATATGTTGGGTAATGTTGGTATGGAATGCGAGTGTGTAACATTATTCAACGATAATCAGGGTGCGATAAAACTTGCTGAGAGCAGGAATTATCACTCACGAACAAAACACATCGATGTGAGGCACCACTTCGTTCGAGATATGTGTGAACAAAGTGTTATTCGTCTAAAATACTTATGTACGGAAAGAATGCCTGCAGATGTTTTGACCAAGGGTTTGAGTGGATCAAAGCATCAAGAATGCATGCATAATCTAGGTATGAACGTACCTATGTAAAGTATGAAGAGACTTGCTCACGACTTCGAGGGGAGGTGTTAGATATATCGAAGTATCGTGAGTTGTCTACCTAGATACATTGATGTAATAAGTGGGTAGCTATAGTTAGTCGCAAGCAATGCCCCGCACTGTCGCGAGCTTCCGTATTCTTTGTTATTATATTTACTTAAATAAACTGTTCAATCCTGATCAAAACCTGCGTTATCACTCATAATCCTACATTTACTAATGTCCTGAAACACGAAATCAAAACAAGTAGTGATATCCCTATCCATACTAAATCCTATCGTTTCCCAGAATTCCATAAAAGGGAAGTCGAAACCCAAATCAATAAGATGCTTGATGATGAGATCATCAAACCATCATCCTCTCCATGGAGCTCCCCGATATGGATAGTTCCCAAGAAACTTGATGCACAGGGTCATCGAAAATGGCGGATAGTCATCGACTATCGGAAATTAAATGATATCACTATAGGGGAAACATATCCTATCCCGCAGATATCTGAAATTCTGGATCAATTGGGTAAAAGTAAATACTTTACCACTTTGGATCTCGCGTCGGGCTTCCATCAAATCCTTATCTCGCCCGAAGATGCACCCAAGACAGCATTCTCCGTCCCTCAAGGTCATTTCCAATTCACAAGGATGCCGTTCGGTTTAAAGAACGCTCCTTCTACCTTTCAAAGGCTCATGAACACCTGTCTTACAGGTCTCCAAGGCACTAGGTGTTTCGTATACCTCGACGATATAGTCATCTATTCGTTTGATCTCACTTCGCACATCTCTAACCTTAAGGCTGTCTTTGACAGACTTCGTAATTTCCATCTTAAATTACAGCCCGAGAAGTGTGAATTTCTCCGGAAGGAAGTTGCCTATTTAGGACACATCATCAGTGAAGAAGGTGTCAAAACGAATCCTGATAAGACAAGGGCAGTGACTGAATATCCTGTTCCTCAATCTCCAAAAGACATAAAGTCATTTCTAGGCTTGGTGTCCTATTATAGACGTTTCATATCCGATTTCGCGAAACTTGCGAAACCATTAACGTCTCTTCTAAAGAAAGATGTCCCTTTTATATGGCAGAACGAACAACAACTGGCTTTCGAAGCCCTGAAAGAAAAACTAGTATCCGCTCCTGTCCTAGCCTATCCTGACTTTTCACAACCGTTTAACTTGACTTGTGACGCGTCAAATTACGCCATATCTGCTATATTATCCCAAGGGCCAGTAGGTCAAGATCGTCCAATTGCCTATGCGTCCCGCACACTTAATAAAGCTGAGTGCAATTATAGTGTAACTGAAAAAGAATGCCTTGCTATTGTCTTTGGAACCAAGGTGTTCAGGCCCTACCTTTATGGCCATAAAATCGTGATACTTTCAGATCACAGACCATTGCAATGGTTATTCAATTGCAAAGACCCAGGTTCGAGACTTATTAGGTGGCGCCTAAAACTCGAAGAATTCGAATATAACATCCAACATAAAAAGGGCAAAATCAACACCAATGCAGATGCCTTATCCCGGTTCCCAGTTAATCCTGTCCAACCTGAAGAACCTATAACATCCAATCCCAACAATGAAGGCGAATCTAATCGAGAATTAGACGGAGACCTGATGGATCTTCTCATATCCCCTCCTTCATTTAATCCTGACGAAACTCACCTTCAAAATCCAGAGTTTGACGATCTTTATGAAGATATCCTTCCCTTACCGGATATTGACTTACCTGATAATATCCCTGATCCTCTCAGAGAACAAATTGAGAACGAGATCAACTTACCTGATCCTACTCAAGAACTAACATCCTTACCTGATCCTATGCAGGAACTACCATCCTTACCTGCTCCTCAGACTCAGGTTGATCCGATACCATCCACAAGTGCAAATCCAGGTGCACCCGTCGACGATTATCCTACTTTCCTAAAAGTAATGTCAGAAAAGGTTAAAACATTCAATACGGAAATCATAGAACATAATGAAAGTCTTATGAAATGTCCGGCAAAGATTATCCTAGTCCCTACCTCTATCGATTTAGATGAATCCAACCCGTACATCCCGGATATCCTGAGTGATCCCGAAGTACATGCAAATGTATGCGACTCTGAAAAAGAACTATTCTTCTTTGAGAAACTTGATCTAAATAACAAAACATATTACCTATTGTACCTTAAAGTCCATCATTTTGATCAAGCAAAGTATCCGGAAATCTTCGAAACCCTGAAAATAATAAGAAATGAGTTAGTATCCATTGGAGACATAAATGAAATCGGCATACCTGACTTGAAAAATCCTTTTGAAAAGCATTCTTTTATAAAGATCTATAATATCCTGACTTACCTTTTCCATGACACTCGGATTAAAGTCAATGTTTATCATAACAACATCCTATATCCTGCTCCATCTGAAATCAAAAAGATATTATATGACAACCATGATATCCCTATAGCGGGTCATCTAGGTTCAGCCCGTATGTATAATAGAATCAAGCAAACATACTACTGGAAAGGAATGCGAAGCGATATAGAGTCTTACGTAAAGCAATGCAAAGCTTGCCAAGAGAATAAAGCACTTAGGAAAATCAATCGAGCACCTATGCAAATTACCAGCACTTCTTCTGAACCAGGTCAACGTATCTCTATTGATGTCGTTGGTCCGCTTCCCGAAGCAGGCCCTGCAAAACTTAAATTCATTCTAACTTTCCAAGATGACCTCACTAAATTCTCTTCAGCATATCCTATGCGTAGCACAACGGCAGAAGAAACAAGCGAGTGTCTCCTCCATTATATATCTATATTCGGAATTCCTAAAATTATTCTCACTGATCAAGGTACTAACTTTACATCAGACCTATTCAAGAAAACTTGCACTTTTCTAAAAATTAAGAATCTGTGGTCTTCTCCTTATCATCCACAAACCCAAGGAGCTCTGGAGAGAAGTCACTCCACTCTGAAGGAGTATCTCAAGCCCTACACAAACGCAGAACAGACTAACTGGCCTCGTTATGTGTACACAGCTATGCTTGCCTATAATACGTCAGTCCATACGACAACTCATTATACACCTTATGAGTTAATGTTTGGTAATAAACCATACATACCTAATTCCATCTATGACGACTCTCTCGGAACCACATATCCCGACTATGTCCAGATGCTTCAGAACCGATTGAAATATTCTCGGGAAAAAGCAATCGAATTCATCAGGAAATCTAAAGAATCCTCTAAAACTTACTATGACACCCACACTCGTCCAGTCGCGTACAAAGTTGGTGACTACGTATACCTTAAAAATCATCTGAGGTTGCGAAAGGCCCTCTCTCCTCTCTGGAAAGGCCCTTACAAGGTGGTGAAAATTAACGGAAATAACACACTTACCTTGTTGATTAACCGACGACACGCGATTCACCATTATGACCAGGTGAAACCTGCCGATGTCAGGAACCTGTAACAAAATACTTTTAGATAGTTAGTTAGTAGAAATAGTTATTCATTATATTCATTTTTACTTTTATACGTATTATTAAATACTATTTAGGTTAGGTACTTACTCTGGTTATTGACACCAATTGGTTGATTTTCAATTTTATAATTGCAGAGCTTCAGTACGGGGCCAATTCGGTACGGAATACCTACAACCAATAACATCAAGTCCAGGCCTGTATTTTGACTACCTAGGTACTTTAAGAGCTAGTAACGGTTATCTTAAAATTCTGATACCATTAGATATCTCACATTTTGGACCACATATACAAAACATCAAAGCTACACTTGAAACCACCAGGTACTTGTGTAATCAAACCCGAATAGTAGACATCGATTCGATGTGTCATAACAGGCTACAACCCTTAACAGCACGATACCAAGACCTAAGCAACGAATTCGATTCGATTTCACACCTAATAGATAGCCGTTCCAAACGTTCCTGGATCAGAGGTATAGGATCAATATTAAAACAGATTTTTGGTACCTTAGATGAAGACGACGCTCTGAAATATAACGACGCCATAGTATCTTTACAAAACAATGAAAAACAGTTAGCCACATTGATGAAAGAAAACATTTTGATAGCTACTTCAATTATGGACACTTATAACAGAACTTTGAGCAAAATTAAGGATAATGAAGCTAATCTGAATGAAGCTATTGACAAACTCTCGTTCAACTTGAAAAATATCTCTGAACAGACAAACGGACTACATGTACTTTTCAAAACAATCCAAATTTTTGATAGATTGGAAACATCAATACTTACCTTGTCCTTCCAATTAGAGGATGTAACCAATGCCATCCTATTCAGTAGTCAAAACATCCTGCACCCGGCGATTATGACATCATTACAATTGTATCGAGAGCTTGCCAATAATTACAGACATCTATCCAGAGACCTACAACTACCTGTCCCACTAGATATGAATAACATCCACTACATTTTAGGTATCTCTAACTTAATTTGTTATTATGTAGATTATAAGTTAATGTTTGTTTTACAAATTCCACTAGTTAGTATAGAAGAATATATGTTGTTCCACAATATTGCTCTGCCTACACCCTATAGTTATAAAGAACCCAATAAATTCAGCTTAATTATACCTAGCAGTAAGTATATTGCAATGACCAAAGACAAATCAAGTTATTGTAAATTCGATGATTTGAGTGACTGCAAGATCGCAAGTCCAGGAACTTTTATTTGCGATATTACGAATGTTTATACAGCTGACGCTATACCTACATGTGAAAGTGAATTCCTGTTTAAAGTGATTAGAGAAATTCCTAAACAGTGCGACGTCAAATTTATATACGGAAATGTTGACATTTGGAAACCTTTAGTAAATAACAAATGGATCTATATACAATCGGAACCTAACAAAATTTCTATAGATTGTCTGAATTCTAAATTGTATGAAACTACTGTTCTAGCCACTGGAATACTTACTTTATCTGATAAATGTATAGGTCGTTGTAGAAGCACTACACTAATACCTAAATATGTTTTAAATATCACGTCACCTGTTAATAATGTACCCAATTTCAATTTAATTAACGATTCTTGTTGTAATATTGGAAAGTTTAATAATCTAATCAATGATGTGTCCCCTGTCCACTTACATAATATAGATTTAGATGAACTAAAATCAAACAGCATTGCATTAAATTCACTACTAGATAACTTGCAGAAATTAGATAGTAACCCTCATATTGTGAGATACGGAACACATTATTCTATTTTGACTATTATAATTTTATGTTTAATTTCTTTGTATTTCTTTTATCGAGTTTTTGTGTGTTTTTGTAAACCTAGCGACAACCGGACCTTTAAATTCAATCTTAAACCAAACTTACCTTTCCAATCGACCTCTAACAAGACGGACTCTACAGACACACAACATCCAGGACAGCTAGAATTGAGTGAAGTTGCTCCAATTAGAACCCAAATTTAGCCTTGGAACTTTGGCAAGAAAATAACCCCAAAGTATCCTCTTAAGGGGGAGATGTTATACACCCACTATGTTTATGAAAAGGCTGACAGAGTGCTGACATCAGCACTCTTCTCATAACCGAGATAGCCGAGACCCACCGCAGACCAGTCTCGGTTTGATCACTCTCCCGACCGGTCGTGTCCATGGTATTTAAAATCACATATTATAAATTCTAACTACTAATAAATAGATTCAAATAAACAAAGTCTTTTTTTAAAAAGACTATTCGCTATAGGCGAATAACAGCTCGCGTGGTACCCGGATAAAAAATAGCCTATATGTTAATCCAGTACATGTACTATGTATATTCCAAATTTCGTTCAGACCTGTTCAGCCGTTTAGGCGTGATTGAGGCACAAACATCCAAACATCGTTACAAACTTTCGAACTCGATGGCAGCACAGGTAAAATTAGTACGCGCTATCGTTGCGTTTTGAGCTTTACGCCGGTAATTTCAAGCAAACTAAGACTTTTCAACTTATAATATAAGTAAGAAGTAAGAAGTAAGATTATTATCAACTTTCTCGAATTAGTTTATTGTTTTTAAAAGCTTTTGCTTTTCCATAAGACTTGTGTTATTCAGGCGTTTATTTCACCGAGATATGTCTACCTGCCAATCATCATTCAAATTTCAAATTCAGTTTTTTTTTTCATTTGGAACAAAAACTTTACAGGTACATAAAACAAATGACACGTTGACAACTGCAAAAGTAAAAATTGCGTAACAGAGTCCACGCCCGCCTCCAGAACAGAACAAGATCAGTGTTTCAAAGAAAAGAATTATCTCATCATCTCCCTGCCCTTATCCCACTTAAGTGGAGTCGGCACAACATGTTTTCCTCTTCCATTCCCCTCTATCAGCCGTCATCTCAGCACTCACTACTTTCTTACTCATATCATCATTCACGCAATCCATCCATCTCTTCTTTGGTCTACCTCTACCCTTGTATCCATCCACTTTCATATCCAACATTCTTCTCGTTACATGACATGACATATAAAATACTTATTTTATGTAATAAGTATACCCTGGCTTCGAGATTCAGATAGAAGTTCAGGTGTGCCCAAGGCCTCGGCCTGAATCTGGAACTGGCATGGCTCTGATAACTAGACATTGGCGATGTGGCGCTAATTGTCACACCAATTATATGACAGACTGGAAGTACATCTTAGGAACTATATTTAGGTCATTTGTCAGTGCCTGAATGAACAGAGTTATAATTATGCTGATATGTTACTTTGTTCAAACAATGGACACAACTGGTTAATTGGTTATGTCAGTGTTTTGATTTGATAGACGCCATTTCAAAGCTATAGTTTCAGAAGATCCACATTGCTGACAGTGTAAGATCGTAAGCGACACACAACGTACTTAAAATGAATATTGTGAAATCGCATATGGCATTACTGATCAGGATTGTCGTAGCTTTGTTGGGGAAGAGCACTGGTGGTCTAGTTGGTAGTTATTAGTTGTTAGTCAGTGAATGAGTAACGCTAGAAATATATATATTTAGCTAACATGATGGAGATATTCCAAAACTTTGTCGTGAAGACAACTTCGAAGCTTATGTATACTGAATCGCGAACATGACATGCCAACTTCCAATAAACGTGTAATGAGTAAAACTTGGTCAGTGCTCGCCGACAATTCTGTAGGAAACTCCTATTGCTGCCACTTGCGAGCAATTATCCGATCGATTCCACGTCCGTGGTACACGCTTGCTTTGAATATCAGGGAATAAGAACGAAAGTAAGCAAAAGACGAAGAAGACTAGAATTCTCAAATATAATAATAATGTGATGAGAGTGAAGGAAGCAAAAGAAGTATATAAGTAGCAAATGGCGATCCGTGATCTCTGCCTACCCCTATGGGAAACAGGCGTGATTTTATGTATGTATGTATGTATGTAATAATAAATAATAATAACACTCAACAGTCACACACATAGACCTGACCCCACACTACGATTCCCTGTGTCGTGGGTATCAGAAACTACGAGTAGGTACCATGGTACCACAACACCCAGACCTGGAACAAATATTTGCAAAACATGTAAACATTTCTTCCGCAGAAACCGAACCCGCGCCTCTTGCGTCTCTGCCGGGCAATCGCCCGCTACGCCACTGAGGCCGTCATGGATGTAGCTAAGGATTAAAGCTAGAGAGTTTTAGTCCTTATGAGACACTATCAACTGCTGCCATAAAAGTACAGAATGTTGTTTTGGATTTTAGTTAGTACGATTCCCATGTGTGGTACTGATAACGTTATTTCAAAAACATGTGAAAGCAGTTTTGCTTCTTTTTAATAATAAATGAATATTCCTTTGAGTGAAATTTGCCATCTTCAGTATCTAGAGTACTTTACTTCCAGGGCTATAAAATTCCACCATGTACAGGTAGAATCAACGCTCAGATCACCAATTACAGGCAAGATGCTCAAAAGGCAGGCGACGTTAACTCGTTGGATAGTTATACTTATTAATGAAAATATTATCAAACGTTTTTTTTTACCGTTGAGTCCCAGTGTGACGGAAGGGGTGTGACTCAACGGGAATAACCCTGTTTCGATAGTAAATATTACCTAGGTAAGTACAGTAGTACCAAACCTACCACAAATATATTGAGCGCCTCGGCAAATTTGTCTAGCTTCTGAAATACGAACTAACGCGATGATGATATTATGTTACAATAATATCAATAAATAGAGATGGTACAATAATTATGTAGATCTAGATACTTATTTTTTTAAAGGGTTGGTTCAGTTATTATTAGTTGACTATGAGTTGCATATTCGGATAAATTCGGTTTTCGTACAAAGCACGAAGTTTACCAAGGCGCACAATACTTGAGGTACTACTCTAATTAACTCTTCAAAATGTGTCCTAATTAGTCTCCATTCTTGTTCACAGCAAAGATCCTCTTATTTTACGTGATCTTCTATGCCGTCCTTTGCGGCTTCTTCGCGGCCATGCTGGCCATCTTTTACCAGACCCTGGACTCTAAGATGCCCAAATGGCAACTGGAGGCTTCCCTGATCGGAAACAACCCGGGTACGTATAAATTTTTGAAAGTACGTATAGATTTACCATTCCATAGGGGGAAGTCGCGTAGACTGGAAGCTTACCAAACCCTTCAGGGTTGTTAATGTTGCAATAAACTAAATATTTAAAGCTGAGTAATAATTATTAATATTTGAGATAAACCTACTTGCACCATGTTTCCCTTCTTAGTAAATACTAAAATTGACTAATAATGACTAGAATTCCTGATAATAAGACTTTGATCATAAGTCGATGTTCTGCCGTGATTGGTTTTACATGATTTCTCAATCAACTTATTGGAATTGCCTTCAGGTCTGGGCTTCAGGCCGATGCCGGAGTCTGCCAACGTGGAGAGCACCCTCATTTACTACCGCGCCAACGACAAGGGCTCCGTGCTGAAGTGGGCCAGCATCATTGACGAGTTCCTGGACCGTAAGTCTTTTCAGCTAATTGACAAGACTCAATTATGTACTCGAGTATAAGCTCACTGGTATGTAGATACTATTTGTTTGTCCAGGTTCATATGTTAGCGTTGAAACCAAGAAAGCTTCTTGTAGTGCAGTGCACAAAAAGAGCCTTAAGGCACATTTTAACCCTTTGCCACAATGGTTCGAACAAATGACACGAGTGAGTAACTGAAACGCTAATGGTTACCTCATTGCATTCTCCACAGAATACCGCAAGAAGGGCACCGGCCAGACCGAGATTGCTGGCGCTGAGAACCGAGTCCCCTGCTCGCCCACTATGGGACAGAATCAACTGGGTGAAAAGCAAGTCTGTGATGTGCCGGTAGACGACTTCAATCCTTGTACCCCCGCCAACCAGTATAATTACGAAGCTGCCGGTCCATGCGTGTTTCTCAAGCTCAATAAGGTGGGTGCAGTGTCTACCTTGTTCGGATATACATGCTTTGATGCTTGATTTATCTAAATCTTTAAAGTCCTTATGATACTGCATAATATTGACTTTGTCTTATTTGGTAAATAGGAAAAGAAAGTGATGCAATTATATCTAAATTCCAGATTTTCAACTGGTCACCGTTACCTTATAACAGCACGGAGGGTCTTCCTGAGAAAATGCCTGAGGATCTGAAACAGCACATCAAAATGGTCGTAAGTATCCTATTAAGTAACTTTAAGCATACATACTTCAAAAGATCTGAAACCAAGAGAATAAATCAATAAACGATAACAATACAGACAAAGGATGAAAGGCATCACAATCATTCTTCATTCAATTCCAGTCCGGCAAACCCGAAGCGAACACCGTGTGGGTATCCTGCGAGGGGGAGAACCCCGCTGACGTTGAAAACGTCGGACCCGTTCAGTACATTCCCCGTCGAGGCTTTCCGAACTACTACTACCCCTTCACCAACAAGGAAGGATACCTCAGCCCTCTTGTCGCTGTGCTCTTTGAGAAGCCGAGGAGTAAGTAGATAACTTTTATCGCGAAGGAACACCTAATTTAAGGCAACTTCAAGATAATTATGGTACTAGCTGACTGGGAGTTCCAATTCTCAACAATGTTTTTAATTTTTACAGCGGGTGTCCTGATCAACATCGAGTGCAAAGCGTGGGCGAAGAACATCCAGTACGACCGCTACGAGCGGCGTGGCTCAGTCCACTTCGAGCTCATGGTGGACCGCAACTAAGACCCCAGCCAGTCGGCCACCGAGGTCACACCACCGCCGGCCAGCCCCAACTAACAGTACCCCTGCTCTGTTGGGGCCAGCCGGCTGCAGCAGGTCTAATGTCTCCATGGACCGCCAATTGGCCATCATCTTACTGCCAAATAGTTGTTATAGATCTTACTGTTGTTTGGTGGTCATCGGTTGAGGGTCAGTTGCTTCTTATCGAGTGAGTGCGCGTTGGTGTGTGAATGAGTAGGTAATTTTAATCCAGGTTCTCATAAAATGTATAAAGGGAGTGATGTAGGTAGGCACGTTAGAGTTCGGGGTTCAGCTAGTCGCAGTCGCCAGTTGCCGTGAGGTCGGGTGCTGGGAGCCGACGCGGCTGAGTCGGCGCTGGAGGTCTTAGCAATAGCCACATAGTCGGCGTTTATTTCTATTCGTTTTAGAATAAGCCTCAGGGCGAGTTTGTTTCACGCTTCGAAGTTATTGAAATTTTAAATTATTGATATTTATTATTAAAATTATGTAACGTTCAGGACGAGATGTCAATAAACACGCAATAGTTGGTTCAACTTTAGGATATCGGTTGTTTTATTTTCTAAATTCTAACATCTCCTCACACCATTAACCTTACCTCTTTCCAACATGATGGACCATGTATATGGGCGATGGGCTGATCACCTGTCACCATGGTTCACCATATCCACCTTAAACTAAATCGGAAGTAGCCGCAAGTTTTCTTATTTTACTTGTGGCTCTGCCCACCCCATCAGGAATACAGGCGTGATAATATGTATAATAGGTACCTTACCACCAGTCACATGGCCCGTTTTAGGACAAAAAAAGGCAAAAAAACATAGTAGTTATGTACCTATTCACGTCAAGCAATTAGGTATGTAACCAGGAGGACCTTTGCCCCACAGAGCGGGAATGATGATAAGCAATCTATAGATATGAAGCTATTAAAAATATATAAGTACCTATGTCGATTGAGAACACAGTGATTCCTTTTCTGTGATAAGAAAAAATAAGTAAAACCCTCTTTAAATGTAATGTATGACCAAAAATCATTAAACAAAACTGTATGTACTGCTACAAAACTGCGCTAACAGATGTCGCTACTATAGGCTACCAAACAATAAAACGAAGCTCGAACGCAGTAGTGCAGCCAGAGCTTTTGAAACCTTGCTCCATGACATTTTTTTATTATGTAATATACCTAATTTGTTATTTATTAATAAATGAATGTCCATAATCTGTTTAATACTCCTCTTTAAAGACCGAATTTTTTTATAAGTACAGGCTCAGGATCTGAGAGTACAGGTTGATGAACTATTACTAAGGCCTTTTACCATCTATAGTAGATGATTTATACAGCGTCAGGAGGCAACTTTTACCTGCACAAATGGAACGCTGTAGTGCCCGGAATGAATTAAGATGGAGTAGGCTTGCCCAGCATCTATTCCATCCTCTCAGCTTAATCCGCCTTGACCACTGACTAATCTACGGGTTTCCTCACGATGTTTTCCTTCACCGTGCGCACATAAGTTTTTCGCACAGAAAAATCCATTGGTACACGACCGGATTTGAACCCACGACCTTAGGATCGAAAGGCGGGGTCAATACCAACTAGACCACCAGTGCTCTCGGCTTTTACTCTTTTACTCGACTACGCCAACAAAGGGAAGGCTGTGTTAAAGGGGTCTATGGATGTTATGTTCCATCTGTCAATCGTAGCTTTGCAGTGGTAGGTACCTACAGTGGCCTTAGTATTTTGATGATTTAAAAAGTAATTTGAAACTTATTGCTCATTTTATTCTCACAAAGAAATCTTGGCAAATATTTTCGCAATGATAGGGCAAAGACCTGAATATAGGTCAATCTAACAAGGGGGTGAAATCGCGGTAAGCCATTGTAACTGTTGCTTGGCTGTGGTTAGACTGTTTGGCGCCGAGGGTTGCGAAAATAGCATGCGAAACTGGGGAATTAATTGTGTTGGTTCAATAAAAGTCAAAATAATCTGACGTTCTCAGTGGCTTGGCGGGCGAGTGCTCAGCTGAGACGCAAGAGGCGCGGGTTCGATTCCCGCTATGGGAGAAATGTTTGTATGTTCCGCAAATATTTCTTCCAGGTCTGAGTGTTATATTATGTATTGTAAGTATGTATTTACAAAAAAAAATAAGTATAAAAGTATTCTATCAGCCATCTGGTGCCCATAGTACAAGCTTTGCTTAGTTTAGGGCTAGATGGCGCTGTGTGAAATGTCCACAAATATTTATTTATTATTATTATTAATCTTAGGTTTATAGGTAAAGTGAATAGATACTGTAATGTAATTAACCTAGCTTTTTTGCTAGGCTTTTCGCAACATAATTAATTAAACAAATATCCTAACTGAGTAGAATTTAGGTAGCAGCGAGTAGTTGTCTCTTGTGTCTCAGCCGAGCACTCGCCCGCTACGTCACCGAGGTCATCAAATGAAGCAAGAAAATAAAAAAATGACAACGGAAAAAGGTTTTATTTCGCTATAATTTATACAAGTGTAGGCACACCGACCAACCAGGCCCGAGCTAATATATAATGCACTAGCTGCGGCCCGCGGCTTCGCTCGTGGAGTACCCGGATAAAAAGTAGCCTATATGTTAATCCAGCACACGTACTATGTAAATTCCAAGTTTTATTCAAATCCGTTCAGCCGTTTAGGCGTGATTGAGGCACAAACATCCAAACATCCAAACTCACAAACTTTCGCATTTATAATATAAGTAAGATTTGTAAAACATCTCTTTTACTTTTTACGCCAAGGTCGGTAGTACAAAGTTTTTATTAGGTCATTCACTAGCCTAGATTAATGAAAATGGTTTACGCCACTAGTCCCTGAATCTTGGTCGACGGAATTAGATTTGCCATGACATCATCTAGTATTTTAACGTTTGCCAGTATCGCGGATAGGGAGTTAGAAAGAGGTCTGAGTGAACCAGCTATATAATGCTGCATGGGCCTCATACTCTACAACATAAATTCAGTGTTTATTTATTAGGCATATGGATTGAAAATATAAACAATAAGTTTTTTTTTTGCAATCAACGCGCAGGCCAAACCATTGAAGCTAGAAAGCTGGACGGTTAAATAAGCTACTTTGGAAGAGTACATTTATGTTATTTATTTATTTATTTAAGGCCTACATTTATGTTGAAAAATAAAATCTGTGAAGCGCGAGTCGAATTCGCACACGAAGGGTTCCGTATCAACGTAGGCACATGTACCTACATAAATATTTCTTTTATGGGGCCCGCTTTTTTATTATTTATTACTTATAGTACACTCTGAAAATTGCAACTTTGTACATAATTCAGTCCATGAGTTAAAACCCGCTGTCAGACGGATGGACGGACAGCGGAGGCTAATAGGGTTCCGTTGGCACTCTTCGGGTACGGAACCCTAAAAACAAAATAATAAAAGTCAAAATGATGTCTTCGCTAACTACCCCGAGTCATTAAATAATCGACACCTAAATGTCACATGTGAACATTTTGCTAGGTTTTGTTTTGCTTTTAAGACGGTGACGGTCCAGTAAATAGCCAATAGAATAGTACCTATTTCAAATAAATCTTTTGAAAGTGAATTTGGTACTAATTCCCTTTAAATACGCACTAAAAGGGTCCGGTTAAAGAACGAAATTTTTTTAGAGTATTCCAAATAAATCTTTTTAAAGTGAAATTAATATTAAACTCTCTTTAAATACACACCAAAATTCACTTTAAACCACGACTGGGAAGGCGACGAATTCATAGTAAAAAAGGATTATAAACATAAGTAGGTGTCTGCCAGGTACCAATCACATGAAGTTGCGGACAAAAACTGGTTGTTCCAAAAGGTGGGACGCCTGTGTTCGGCCGTGATGGTTTGAAACTACCGCTAGACACGGCCGGCTGCGCACGCGCCGTTGACAAAATAATAAGAAACAAACATGGAGAAAAGAACGAAAATTATAATTGCTGTGGCTCTGATCATCCTTATTGGTAAGTACGATCTATAACTAATTATAATTCTATCACCCCGAGCTATCGAGTATTCATAATCTAGCACAAAAAATGTGTTAAAAAACCTTATTGCGTTAGGTATCTATTTGAAGTAAAAACTTATGATGTACGATTTGTAATTTGTATAATATCTGCATTTTCGATAAACTTACCCATGATGTCAATTATATTGTGTTTATGTAGGTATTTTTAGTTATCTTTCACACTCATTTCAAAATTCTACTAATATTATAAATGTGAAAGTTTGTGAGAATGTGTGGATGTGACGCTCTATGTTAACGGCTGAACGGATTTGAATGAAACTTGAAATATACATATTACGTGTGCTGGTATAACATCTAAGTTACTTTTTATGCGTGTAGTGTACAACGCGAGCAAAGACGTTGGCGGAAGCTAGTAATAATACGCATTCCTTAGTAGATATGCAAGTAATTTACCCACTTTAACTAAGTAAGTTCGTATGAGCTAGTGGCCAACTCTTGTGACGGAGTTTTTAGGCTGCGTAAAGGCCTCCATCATAGCATAACGACGGAAGTGCTCAGCTACTTATCTACTTAGGACTGTTTTCTTGTCACTTAACACAAAAATAATGTTGACCTGCTAAAGATAAATATGAACAGATAATAACTAACCTATGTCATAACTATTACTCACCATTTTAATGTTTATTTATTTTTAACAATGACCCGTAGAATGCTCGTCAGTGATCAGTATGCGTACGAGCAGCCTTGAAAGCAAACATACCTACTTACCTACGTGTATTTATGTATAAAAGACATGCTGCATAGCAAATATATCTGTCTCTATCCCTGTCCCACATAACACGATGTGATAGAGATAGACAACAGTAAACAGTACGGTGGTTAATATAGCTATGAACGCATTTAACATCAAACAAAAAGAAAACATTTTGACGTCATCCTATGGTGTCTATTTATGATCGCCTAGCTAAACCTTGGAAGTACACAGATACAATGAATTGATGGATCAAATAAGGGTCTCTATTTGGTACCCGTTAACCAAGATAGGACCGGCATTACACGGCACTTCAAGTCACCTTGTCACGTGGTCCACGTGCCATACATTGATCATGACATTGATGGACTTATTGACGTCTGAGTTTTAACTATTTGCTTTGATTCTACCTCGGAAGAGTGAACGAACAGCGGAGGTTTAGTAATAGGGTCCCGTTAGCACCATTCGGGTACGGAACCCTAAAAAGTACCTACCATAAAATCATATCATCTAATATTATGAAGAGGAAAGATTTTTTGTTTGTTTGTAACGAATACACCACGCTCGATGTGAGAAACCTTACGGATGTCCAGTAAGACATGATTTGCTTTACAAAATATACCTACTGATCGTAATGCTGTGGCTACACAATCGCGATACTGCGAAGCTTCTCGCTGTGCGTCCATACTCAATCCTACTAATATTATAATAGCGAAAGTTTGTAAGTATGGATGTTTGTTACTCTTTCACGCCTAAACGGTTGAACGGATTTGAATGAAACTTGGAATATACATAGTAGGTACATGTGCTGGATTAACATATAGACTATTTTTTATCCGGGTACCACGCGAATGAAGCCACGGGCAGCAGCTAGTGCTCAATAGATTTATTGCTATCATATGGTTGTTACAGTTGTAGTTGTCACAGGTAGAAGTAGTTTCACATTGTGAACCCTGTTGAGTACAGCAATAGGAATGAAAGAAAGAAAGAAAGAAACTATTCGTGAAGAAAGAATGCAGACAGAGGTTTTTCTAACACAAGGTTTTCGTTATAAATATTGTCTATGTCAGAAAACAATGTCATTGTGATAATTATGGCATGTTTTTTAAATGGTAATGGTATTCTTAATCATTCAATTTAGTATGTATTTAGGTATGCATGTCAGTAGAAGTTTATTTATAAAGGGAAAAACAAACAGCTACCTACATTATAAAATATAACTTACAAAGTAACAGTTATAGATAAAACAGAGAACAGTGTTGTGGGCTGCATTATTACCAAAACTACTAGTTTTGGTAATAATGCAGCCCACAACGCTGTTCTCAGGAATTGTAAGGAATTATAGGGAATTATGATCTTACCGTTAAAGGTTACGAGCATTCACAACTTTTATCCGATGTAAAATATATAATGGAAGTTTAGGAAGTTAATTATCTTATATCCTTATCTAACTTGTGACAAATTATATAGTTGTCACACGTTAGATAAGGTCTGTCACACCACGCGAAAAGTTCGCCGAAGACCGATAATGTAGACGCATCATAACAACTATTAGTTGGTGCCACATGCTACCTATGAAGTTATTCCTAATAAATATTTTAATAACTTTGTTGTATTGTAAAATTAACCATTGTTTTTATTTCAGTTGTCGTCGTTGCAATTGCTTTGAGTCTACTGCTCTCTCGACCCACAACACTTAGTAAGTTTTTTTTTTTACTTAGCCTATAGTAAATTTATCTTATCAATATTATAAATCTAATCGTTTGAAAAGATTTCAATGAAACATGAGTATTTATTGAGATCCCAAAGACTTATTCTTCTTCCTTCCTTATTTTTTCCTCTGTCGAAAGTCGCCTCAACTTTTATTCTCTTATCACCTCTCATAGAGTCCATCCATCTTTTCTTTGACATTGTAGTGACTTTTCTCTAAACACTTTTCTCAACATTCTTGCCTTTTAATGACATGTCTTTACGAATTTAAGCCCGGCATTATTTTAAAATTATTATTATTAAATTAATAAAAATTATGCTCTTCAGAGCTTGAAGTATGGCCGCGACCGGACAAAAATGCCGACAGTCCCCTTATCAACTACCAGGCCTACAACCCTAGCAGCCATTTGGAGTGGAAGACCCGTATCGATAACTTTTTAAAACGTAAGTTCCTAGCACCACTTCTATAATCACACTTCTCAATAAAATTTGAAACACGGAGATCTGACCATCCGAGACATCAGTAACAGGGCAGGACATGTGGTTCTAGCATCTACGTAATGATGACCGCTAGTGTAAAGCCAATTGGTGGTCGAGGATAGGCCGAAAAATTCTGGACAGCCGAGTGTGCGTTGGATCAATAAATAAATAAAATAAAATAAAAAGATTTTATATCGGACTACATCAAGATCCATGATTTGTTAGTAAATATGTACAAGCTCTTATAATTAAGGTTAGTTATTAGAATGACATCGAAAAAGTCGCTGGTAAAATCTCGATAAGCGACGTACAGGACCGAGCAGGCTGGCAAATCGAAAAGCGGCTATTACCCAGTAGTATGTGATAGCTGGTTGAAATGATGATGACACCATTCTAAGATCAGTTACTTTAATGGGGTAGTTGGCTGGGACCCTAATAACCTTGCAGTTTTGCCATAGGGGAATTAGCGAATAGACATAATTTGACATGATCGCAAAAGCTTTTGTTACTGGGTAAGATGTATCTTTTTTTTGACTGTAAAGGGATCATTTTCCAAAAAAATAGCCAAGTGCGTTTCCTACCTGTATCTTCCACGCCTGGTAGCGTTACGAACAGGTGTAAATGCAACGTAGATTTAAGACGCGTCCAAGTGATCCCAGCGATTTTAAGGAATAAAAAAAATTACTTTGACTTTGTTTTTTTACTTTATTTTACCATCGCAGCATACACAGCTGC
Source organism: Scotopteryx bipunctaria (assembly GCA_949320045.1). Taxonomy (NCBI): domain Eukaryota; kingdom Metazoa; phylum Arthropoda; class Insecta; order Lepidoptera; family Geometridae; genus Scotopteryx; species Scotopteryx bipunctaria. Next base: position 12,994,958 of record OX439441.1, read on the forward strand.
CGAACAACGGTTAGTGGCAGAGAAAAATGGAGTGCAGTATGTCCGTTGCACGTACGACAACAAGGTGCTTACGGAGAACCAAGTCTGCGACGTGGATCTCAACAGCTACTTCCCCTGCACCCAAGAAAGTAACTTCCAGACGACCACCCCTTGCCTGTACCTCAGGTTGAATCAGGTACCTATGGGATTTTTTATAATAAAACTTCTGCTAGAACTTAAACAGTCAATGTGTCAAGTCAAATGTTTCAACAGTCCAACAAAATGTACATCAAAGGCAGGCCCTGATGTTGAATTGCCTGGGGAGGCCCCATCTATCTAGTGACTAGTGAGACAAAACCATGATAGTGAAAAATACCTACACCTTTCGTATTTTAAAACGTAACCATGACATTATATCCCTAAGAATTTTTGACTGTGGATGAACGGGTAGGCAGAGGTATATAAAAAACTACGTATAGCGAAGCGAATGTCTATTTCGTAAGTAGGTTCTGATGTTCATTAATAAATTTTGTTTGTTTAAGAGTGTAATTTTTTTTCAGCTTCGCAACTGGAAACCGGTGCCGTACAACAACACATTGGGCTTACCAGAAAATATGCCTAAAGATCTTCGGCAGCAAATTGAATATACCGTAAGTTTACTGAAAAAAGTGAACCAATAATTCCAACTGGTTCAACTAGAAATAAATGAGTTTGTAACTCAAATGCTGAAACAACGGAATGTAACTTCAAATAATAGTCAGGGTATCAGAAACTAAAAGTACCATGGTACTACAGCACCCAGACCTGGCTGAATTTCTTCCGTAGCAGGAATAGAACCCGCGGCTCTTGCGTCTTAACCAAGCAATCATAAGGTAGCAGTTGCCAAGCAATGCAATTGCAAGGTAGGGCGACGATCGGTAGAGTATAGGGAGATGCTGTCCAAGGTGTGGTTCTGGAGAAATACTGACGTCCGGCAGCAAATAGGCGGACAATATTTTCAAGATCGGGGTTCTAAAATGGATGATTACAGGACTGGGTTGGATGTTAGGCCTACGCGTCCTGAACAATAATACGTTTCAAAAACTAAAAACAAAACTGACTTCAATGATAATGAAGCTACAAAACCGTTTCTGTCAGATTGAAAGTTCTTCTCAAAACTTTTGCTGAAGGGAAAAAATCATCTGTGTATGTTATTATTTTTTGTTTTGGTTGTTTTTTTCAAAAAGCGCTGAAGCACGGAATAATCGCGTAACAATCATACAAAAAAACACACAGTCGAATTGAGAACCTTTTTAGAAGCCGATTAAAAACAGACTGTGGATAATAATGATAAACTGTACGTCTTTGGTGTATTCCAGCGCAATGCCCCCGAGTCGAACAACGTGTGGGTATCCTGCCAAGGCGAGGACCCTGCCGACCAGGAGTACATTGGCCCGATAGAGTACATCCCGCGCCGGGGCTTCCCCGTCTACTACTTCCCATACACCAACCAGAAGGGATACCTCAGCCCTCTGGTGGCCGTGCGGTTCCAGAAGCCACAAAGTAAGGCCATCATTATCGTTTGCTTGCTTAAGGTAGAGACTTAAAGGAAGTGTGGCGCGTTAGAGCTAGGTACTAAGAAAATGTATGATGAAGCGATTCGTATTCCAAGAGTTGTTTCTTATATGGCTCAATATTGCCATTCAGCGTGGCAATGCGGCCAGCGTCTTGGGCATACTTCCACCGTCTGATGAACTGGATCAGGTGACTGTTTCTTTTAGATTTTGTGCACAGACGCACAGATAGACAGACGGACAGACGGACAGACGAACAGACAGACAGAGAGCGAAGTTTACTAGCGAAATAATCATCTGTTGAAATGATTTGAAATGATCAAAACAATTTTATTTATCTTTCCAGCGGGTGTGCTGATCAAAATCGTGTGCAAGTCCTGGGCGAGAAACATCAAGAACGACAAGGATGAGCAGCAAGGCATCATTCGCTTCTCACTTCAGATCGACTAGAACACAGACCTGAAGACCATGAGCAGAAGTCACTGAGCTTTGTTACTGGTTTCATTTCTATGCACTTATCGCTGATATAATAGCACCTAACAGTCACATACCTACATACATAGATCTGTGCACACACTACGATTCCATGTGTCACGACAGATGGAATGGATTAGAAATTAAGAGCACCTACCTACATTATAAGAGCTCTGCAATTTGTTGTGCTGAAAACAGAGCATTGTTCTGTGGGAACCGAGCACGTCCAAACCGGCTATCGTAGTCAAGTTAGATTATTTAGATTAGTTGTTTTTATTTAATAAGTATTCATACAATAATTTAAAACTAACTCGAGCATAAGTATAAAAAAATCACGGGGATCATTTGGACACGTTACGAAATGCAACGTAGATTATTTTTTAAGCTACGTTGCATTTCGTAACGTGACCAAGCGTGGAAGATACAGGTAAGAAAACACGCTTGGCAATTTTTTTGAAAAATGATCATGTTTTTATAAAGGAGTTGGAGCGCTATTCAGTCCCAAGCATGTTTGTCTTATATATTCAGATATTTTATAGTAAGTTTTTTTGATGTTTTTTTTAAATGCTGGACTTATAGGAGTGTGGACCATCATGGTTGCACATCTGAGTATTGAGAGTGAGAACCACCTTTGCGCCTACCTCATCTGTTACGATAATTTGTTTTTTATGAATAAATACTTACCTTCAATTTAATTTTATTCGTGTTTTGACGACTTCCCCTCTCTATTATCGTCGCTTTGAGGTGATACAAAATAAGTTAAGGATAGACAGATTTAACGCTTCTGGGTCTACTTTGACATTTCCCCGTCTGTTTGCTAGTGACTAGTAAAAAGTTCGACAGAGTAAAAAAATAAATTGTGGACATTTTACACAGCGCCATCTAGCCCCAAACCAAGCAAAGCTTGTAGGGTAGATCGGGGGCAAAAGTGACCATTTTAGTTTTCGGACGATTGTACTCATTCTACATAAAACTCAGAAACCACTGCGTTATAGAACAATTATATCTAGTTATAAAAACATTTTGTGTGCTGGAAAATGAAAAAATCCTCGCGGAGCGACTACTCTACTATAGGCTTGTATATATATTTGTAAAATACATACTTTATAATACATAAATATTAAACATCCAGACCCTAAAGAAATATGGAATGTTGTATATCACATGGCTATGGTAAATAACGTACCGTCGACCGTTAATGAAATATTAGGACTGGTTATAAATCGGAGTTGATTACGCTAATTCCAATAAATACTTACGGGGTTAGTAGGGGTCGTTTTGCACTGTCTTCGCAACCCCGGCGCCGGACAGTCGCGACACAGATTACTGTAGCGAGTCTACTTTCCACCCCTGCGACGGTGACCTACTCTAGCACCCTTTGTCCTTGTTGGGGCGCCAAATATTTTGACTGGAGTTCGCGTAACAGTCACTATGAGAGATAACTTCAACTTTTTTCTTAACATCAGGTGGATTGTAAGTCTATCCTACTAATATTATAAATGCGAAAGTTTGTGAGGATATAAGGATGTGTGGATGTGACGATGTATGTTTGTGCCTCAATCACGCCTAAACGGCTGAACGGATTTGAATGAAACTTGGAATATACATTGTATGATTGCTGGAATAACATATAGGCTACTTTTTGTTCAGATACCATGCGAGCGAAGCCACGGACGACAGCTAGTTGTCTATAAATGAAATAGTGGTTATGCCCAATTGTAAGACTTATTTGGAAGAAAGCTTATTTGACCGATCAATGGCCCCAAACCGCTAGGAGTAATAGTGTTCTGTGCCCCAAACTCCGGAACCAATCAAAAGTATTTTTTAAACTCTCGCGATGAATTCATAATTTGGGTTTTGTAAAACGGGCATATTCTATGGCGTGGGATACCTTGTATTAAGTATAAAACAATACGATTTTCCACTAGTAACCCAATAATCTTAGTAAGTACCATGGCACGGGACAGGAGCTGCTTTAGAGAGCAAGGGGAGGCATTTGCCCAGCAGTGGGATAACTCAGGCTAATAGTAATAGTAAGTTACTTTCATAATAGTATCACAGCATTTCAATGAAAGTTTAATGGACCATAAAGTACCTCTAACCACCTCTGAGAGGGTTTATTCAATCAGCGACGCCTTTACTATGTAACAAATAGGGTAGGTACACACGCTACGTGAGTAATCTAGGTTAACGGCACATTACAGGGGTGGCAGGTGTGTATCCTAGGTCTAGGAAGGTATGGCCAATGGTTATGACATCATCATTGGAGCAAAAGTATAATTTGCTTATGTTAAGCACGATATGTATTAGCTGTTAGTTCTCTGGATTCCCAAAAAGCCGAAATTCCGAAGCCGAAAGCACATTTCTTACATCTTCAAGGTTGTTAATCTGACTGAGGATTTACATCTGAATGAGGATACACCGTGATTGAAAAAAAGCAGGTTATTTAATTGCCAAAACAATTTTTTTATTCTTACTCCTAGAAAACCCTTGACTTTTGGTAAATTGAAAGGGCTGATTTTACTTCACGGCTAACAATTCTACTCAGTTCGTTAATTTAATTGATGGTTTCTGAACTTAGTTTAGAGCTCTAAAGCTTCAGTTTTGATGGTGAAATTGGCCCTTAGCCTATGTATTCTTTCAGAGACGGTACACAGGCCCTGAAAATATCTGTTAAAGAATACAACTTGTGTAGTAAATTGCGCTTTCTCCATGACATCATCAAGGATAATACCTACTCGTAGTTTACGTTAGAGGCTGCGGGGCGCCGCCCGCGGTGACGCCAGCGGCGGCGCCAGGCTCAGTGACGCCATGTAGACTTGGGGGATGGATGGCTCCCAGCGATGTACATTGCTGGCTGAGTGGATAACAGATTCACAATCGTGATAAAAGTCTTTAAAGTCATTTGGTGACTTCAAAATTAAAAATAAATGTTGAAATCGCCAAATGAATTTTAATAAAAGTCAGTAGAAATGGACCAGTTTGGTGATTAAATCATTCTGTGATTTTCAAGAATTGAAATGTGTGAAATGTTTACATGTTCTGCAAATAGTTCTTTCGTGTCTTGGTGTTGTGTTTACTACGAAAACAGTGGAACTATTTAAAAGACATATTGCTACCATAATATTTAATTCCGTAGCTAATAACAGAAATCAGTTGAGGCGGCTTAAATAATTAAGTCGCGGGCAAATGTAAGCCTATGTACCTAATAAACCCGGCAATGTACGTGGTCCTTTGTAATATTCGCACATCTACAGATATATAATGTATCTTCTTCCCTTAGAGAATAGTTATACTGCGTTATTCGCTGTTCTGACTCCCGACTGAAGGGACGTCTCTCGAATATTTTTTTTTGTTCCCGGATATAAACTATAAATAATGGGTGTTGATAAAAGGACGGTGAAGATCATAGTGATAGTAGCTGTCGTGCTGCTTGTTATAGGTGAGAGAAATACCTGTTATTAAAGTTATATTAGAATAACGATGGAGAGCTAGTTAAAAGTAAACTTTAGTTATCATACGTACTGCAAGTTGCTGTTAAGTACAGTTAATACTAAATATTGAGCGCCTTGGCAAACGAAAACCGAATTTGTCCGAATATGCAACTAATAGTCAAATAATAATAACTGAAACAACCCTTTAAAAAAAATAAGTATCTACATAAATTTATCATCATCATCTTCCTGCCCTTATCCCACTCTATGTCGGGTCGGCACATCATGTTCCTTGGATCATGGTGTAAGAGTTTTGGCTAAGGTGTTTTATGACCGGCCGCCTGCCTGACGTCAACCCTCCTTGGGAATACTTGCTTATTGTATCTCATCATGTTGGAGAGGATATGTCGCTTAGTCGACTTTTACGACATGCTCGGGGAGAGAAGTAGCTGGACACATTATCTATAGTATCTACATAAATTATTATAACATATTTACATATCATCATGGCGTTAGTTCGTATTTCAGAAGCTAGGCTAAAATTGCCGAGGTGCACAATATTTGTGACGTATTTCTTGCTCCGTAATTTTGGACAGTAGGAATCTACCGACAACACGCTAGGTATAAGGAAGTGCCGCAAATAAAGAAAGTGCCCTTTTGTATTATTTTAATGTCTCTAAGGTATTTAATATTAGTAAACAACTTTATCATGTCTTGCGTAGGTATATTGTTTTGTAAAGAGCCTGAATTAAAGAATACCTACATGATTAGTTGCAGAAAAAATATTGTTATTTGTTGTTTCTTTGCTGAGGTACCTGGTATACTATGTAAGTTATTCAATTGAGTGAATTTAATGGATCATACGCATTTAGATTATGCTAATCTTAGATATTTTGTCATTAATGATGACCTACTACTGTCGCCTCTGGTAAGAGGTAATTTTGTTATTGTTTTTCTCTCATGTAAAAAAAACCACCGCTACGTAAAATAATATAAAATCATGAGAATCAATTAAATTGGAGAGGATTTAAAATGTAAAATCTCCTATTGCGTTTATTTATCACAGGTTATAAACACGATTAATTATTTTTACTTCTATACGACTAAGCTTTTGTCAGCAAACGCGACATTTACAAGGTTTCCTGGAGGCTTTGCCTACTTTGAAGCGTGCATAGGACAATGCTCTATGGAGCATTTTAAAACAACTAGAAATCGTTGCATGCTTGTCATCTCACTGGTTCTTTCTTGGACAAACTATATCACTGAGAACCTTTAGGGAGCCTTCCATTGTACTGATTCGAAATAACTAGTGATATATCTTAGAGCTTGGTTTGAGGTCTACCTAGAGTTACCACTAGTACTATTATCACACTATCTTTCCTGCAGGTGGGGTCATTGGACTGATCTTGGGATTAGTGCTTCCCAGACCTTATGTTGGTAAGTTCATCGTTGGTAACAAAGTAGTTGGTCGACAAGATCACAGAACTCAAAGTATGGGATAAGACACATTAACTTGATTGCTCGTCCAATATCCTCAGAGCTGGAGGTATGGCCTCGCTCCGAGGAGTACAACTGGAACCAGCCTGTGATCCAGTTCCGGCCTGGAGACACCGGTAGCTGGCACATCTGGTACAAGCGCATCAATGAATTCCTCAGAGGTGAACGTCACGACTTCACTCCCTTATCTTTCATGCATTCAACACCATGTTTTCGAGCTTTATTGGGTTCTACGGTATTTCCTTTGGCCGTTGAGGAGCACTTAAAATCTTTTCACCACACTGGTTCGAAAGAACTACTGACACGACTGAGTACATAAGTAATTCACTCCTCTTTGCTCTTGTGAGTGACAAAGCAATATAACCTGCAACCAAGTCTATTTGCATCTAACGAAGTCATGATAATCATTCGTTAGACTCTAATCTAAGGCGAATTAACATTATTGGGCTTTGGTCTGTCTAGCCTCTCACTAAAGCTCTCACTCGGTCCATTTGGTCAGCACCCGGTACACTCTTTCAGATGTTTGGTATTATTTAAATAAATAAATAACACCCAACAGTCACATGCATACTCCTGATCCCACATTAGGATCCCCTGTATCGTGTGTATCAGAAACTACGAATACTATGGTACCACAACACCCAGACCCGGAAGAAATATTTGCAGAATATTCAAACATTTCTTCCGCAGCGGGAATCGAACCCGCACCTCTTGCGTCTCAGCCGAGCAATCGCCCGCCACGCCACAGAGACCGTCAAATTATTTAGGGAACAGTTATACATTAAAGTAAGACGAACAATCGGATTGCAAGTATGAAGCTCATGATGATTACTCTTTGGGATTTTCCTTCTAACATACAACATTGTGAACCGTCAAATTCCCCAATAGACTACGAGACCTCAGTACCAGAAGACCCGCCCCGGGCGCCGTGCTCGACGCATAACTATCGCGAGCAACAGATGCGGTCGGACGCGTGCGCCATGGCCATGCGCATGTGGGGGCCGTGCTCTGCCGACAACTACTACGGCTACGCGGATGGCTCCCCCTGCGTGTTCCTCAGGCTCTCGCATGTAAGCAACCTCTGGCATGGCAAAGGCAACTTGACAAGGTAAAGTCCAAGAGACACGGAGCACTAGTCTTTAATCTGATGGTAGTGGCCCTACCTTCCGATCGTCCTACTTTCGCGAGCTGCAGATACGGTACTGCTGCGTCTGCCTCGGACTCTCGCAACCCCAAAAGTTTGCACTGAACTTTTGAACCAAAGTTTGGAGAAAAAACACTGGAATTCCATTGCGACGCACGCCGAGGCTAAGCTAGGTTGCGTTCTGGTTTTCAATCGCGAGTCTGGGATCCGTTGCGTCAGTGAAGTCGTAGAGTCCTAGAGAAGAGTCGTGTGTTAAAGGGATCACTCCGAAGTATCATGTGTTTGAGTCTTGGACGTTCGTACAAGGTATGAGTGAAATCTCTCTTCATATCTCTTCTTACAGATCCACTACTGGGTACCCGAGCCTTACAACATGACGTCATCGCTGCCACTGCCGAACGACATGCCTGAGCAGATGAAGACACTCATGGTGAGGCTAGAAATAAAACACCTGTCTAATAATGGTCTATTTTTTGATACATAATCTAATCAAGCACAGTCACCCACTAAATTAATCGAACCTTAATCTTTCATCTCTCAGCCGGACCTAGGCTCTCCACGCCAAGGATTTCACGTCACCAAGGGGTTTTATTCGCTATGGCCAAACGAAACTTGACAGCTCGTAACTTGTTTGTGACGCGCCGCGTCGCGTTTTTGCAATACAATATTGTCATTATAGAATACTATTCTATTACACGGCGATTCCACAAACGTGCCCGCGTTATATTTTGTTCGTTCATAGTGAATAAAGCCCAAGATCGATTTAAGTAATTTATGATCTTGCCCACGATACCTTTCCTATTCTAACCCCAGAATACTCAAACGCGACTCAGAGTTGAGCACGTCTCAACTCACGGTTATTTGACAGTTTCTGATGAAAATCTATCAAAAAAACGTCATTTGAAACGTGCTCAACTTTGAGATGCGGATTCGGGGGTTAGAGTATTATTTAAGTAATATTAAAGGGTTTGGGTTTTTTCGGTAAGCGTCCTATCTCCATTTAATAATAAGTCGTTTCAATTATTTCAATCCCGCAGCTCCAAAGACCGGCGCACCAGTACGGCGACTACATCTGGACATCCTGCGAGGGCGAGTTCAGCGCCGACAAGGAGAACATCGGGCCCATCATGTTCATCCCGTACCCCGGGTTCCCCACGAGCCGGCTGCACACCGCCGACCGGATCCCCTACTCCACCCGGAACATGCCGGACCAGGTGCAGGGCCCGCTGATCGCAGTGCACTTTGAGCATCCGCGCCGTGAGTCCTACTGCTATAAAAATACAATACAATAGAAATATCAGTTTCTCTTGATTTTTTTAAATAAAGTTATAAAAATGAAATAGGCACTTAACACAATCATGTGTATTACAATGGCCTTATCGCTAAGAGCGAACTCTTCCAGGCAACCTTTGGATGGACAGGAAATAACTTTGAAAGATAAGGACAGATAATAAAACTAATATTAGGTACCTACATAATTGAAAAAAATGTGAGGAAGATAGGATTCTGGCTGAAATACGAAAGGAATTTCCAAAACGCAACTACAACTTGTTCTAATGTACTATGCCATCTAGTAATATGTTGCCAATAAACTATTTTCTTTCTTTCTAGTAATATATTGCTAAGTGTTTGAGGATATGAGAATATCTGTAGCACGCCGTACCTAACGGCTGAACGGGTTTGAATGCAACTTTGGAATACATAGCAGTTGTGCTTTATTACATTATTTATTTACTTCAACTAACGTCTATCATTACAGGATAACCTAATACAATAGCTTAGCATTATCTTACAGATATCAATAGTTATAATAGAACCCAGTTCTTACATAATATTTAGGCACATCACAACATCCTGAGACAAGGTTCAGATAATATTCAATCTAGAGAGAAATAAAGTTTTGTTTTATTTTCAAGGTGGAGTGCTGATCAACGTGGAGTGCCGCATCTGGACGCGCGACATCTTCTACGACCGCACAAGCCGGTACGGCCGCGCGCGTTTCGAGCTCTTCGTCGAGTAGAATAACCCGTGATTTTCGAAGCAAGCGAAAGCTAATACGAAAATGTATACAACCTCTTCCGAGCGCAACGAAAATAAAACTTATAAAGGAGATGTTTCATAGCAGGCCTAGTCTATGTACAGTACACCAGATAGAAAAATGGTGACGTCAATGAATTTCGAAAAAATACTCCAACTCTAATTTAAAGCGTACCTACTGAGCGTTTCCGTGCTTCGGAGGGCACGTTAAATTGTCGGTCCCGGCTTTTAATTCGTTAAGCCATGATGGAGGCCTTTAGGCGGCTGTATGTTCGTATGAGCTAGTGGCCTACTATAGTGACGGAGTTTTTAGGCCGCCTAAAGGCCTTCGTCATGACTTGAAAACTCCGTCACAAGACTTGGCCACTAGCTCATACGAACTTACTTACTTTTTTACCAACTTATCAAAGCTGTCAAAACATTTTAATCAATACCGTCCCGCGTCCCGCCATACTGTTTCATGTATTATGTTGCCCTTCGAAAGAAAGGTACCTATTTTAGGAACATGCATTAAATAAAGCAAAATAATAAAAAAAACTTACAATATGAAAAGGTTTTACATAAAATAGCTATTAATACAAGTAAGTGCGCAGACCAGGCCTATGTTCCACTTGAGAAATATCTCCTTTACCGTCGACAAAACTAAATAAAAAGACGAGGCTGTAAAGTCTTCGACTATAGCCTGCCTAAAAAAAAAGTCGTTCGAGCGCAATGTCAATGACGACGCGGTGAATGACGGTGTCACTGACGTTACCACGGTTGCCACTGGTCGCTTGCTTCGAAAATATACCTACTTTAAAGGGGAACTTAGTGTTTTGTCAATGTTGTCAGTGGTTATTTAAGAAAGTTGTGACTGTTTTGAAAGCAATTTACTGTGTTGTTCACCTGTCTTTGAGAGTGTGGAGAAATAAAGAACAGATTATGAGAACTCTCATTATGGTTTGGTGATTATTTTCCGTGATTATTTTCAGCTTCAGTTGAACGATATGTTTATGCTAATAAAATATAAATAAATAATAATAAATAACACCCAACAGTCACATACATAGTCCTGACCCCACACTAGGATTCCCTGTGTCGTGGATATCAGAAACTACGAGTACCATGGTACCACAACACCCAGACCCGGAAGAAATATTTACAGATCATGCAAACATTTCTTCCGCTGCGGGAATCGAACCCGCGCCTCTTGCGTCTCTGCCGAGCAATCGCCCGCCACGCCACCGAGGCCGTCAAAATCTTAAACTGGAACCTTTTACGTAATAATGATTTTATTTTTAATGAGTATACCTACTTATTACTTACCTATTTACCTTACCTCTAGCTACCTAGTTACCTACCCTTAGACTTGCCCTTACCATAACCTACTCACATAGTTATAGGTCGCGCCACACACAATAGATAAACAGCGAGAAAAAGTGACCGTGCATGTTTTTCCGCAAAAGTGTTTGCTTAATGTTTTAGGAGCTTGATTCATTCTTGTAAAATAAAAATAAAATTTAGGTGAAAAAAAACCATTAGGAAAATCTATTGTGCGAAATTGAATATGAGAAAATAGACTTTCTGACCTTAATTTCAAAAATTCCTCCATTTTCTTTTCCGAATGATGGGGGAACTAACTCAAACTTTATTGGTCCTTGTTTATCATGTTGACCAACCTGACCAACCCAACTCACCACCAACTCCGTGTTGTCAGAGAGAGTCAAAGAGAAACAGAAGTTTTGCCATTATAAAATAGTTTTGGCCAACGTACTAAAAATAAAATATTACCCTTGAATGTAATTTTTACTATTTGGGAAGAATACACGTCCGCCGTCAAGATGTAAGATTTTAGAGTGTATGCATTTAATAGTTATTACTTATATGATTATCAGTAGGTACTCTTAACAAGTGAAGGAAAACGTGAGGAAACCAGCAAAATTATCGTAGAACTTAAAAAGTTTTAAAATAGAGACATGAAAGGAGCCTTTTAGGCGCATTTTAAATTCGTTCACCAAACTGATACGAAAAAGTTGGTGATATGACTAGATAAAATAGACCTAAATACTTAAATTATTTAAAATAAAACTGTAGCAGTGCATACGACTTGTACTTCAAAGATCGATCAGATTTTTCACTAACCCTTCAATAATTATTCTGTAGGTACTACTTGTATCAATAGTACAGAATAATTATTGAAGGGTTTGGTTTAATTTCTTGATAGATATTTTTCATATTTAAATAAAATTAGAATTTTTTAGGTACCTAATAAACGTCTTGGCCTGGATAATGCTGACGCGCAATGGCACCTGAATAATAAAAATAAAAATAGTTTTCAATCGTTGTGGTAACACATGGGCACCACACGTACGACTGACAGAGCACCCGTAAATCTATGAATTCTAAAATCAAGCCATCCCGTGTTTCAGAGTTTTTCAAATTAATGCTCAAAAAGGGGTAAAATCGGGTGTCAAAAATTAGAACACGCGAGCGAAGCCGTGCGGGTAAACTAGTACTTGTATACATATTTTCTTCCTTTCGTAATTTTTCTTTGTGATCCTCGCCTCTAGTGCGAACGCCATCTATAAGTTTGTTTTTATTTTGGTATAATAAAATTTCTAAAGCTGGCAGCCCCACTCAGCTGTCTGAACGAAATTGACATTTCATTTACTGCTGATCAATTTTCTGTTGCCATCGGGATTTATCGCGCTCCGAGCTCGTAATTTTTTGATTCATTTTGAGATTGTTCGCGAATAAAACAGTTCGAAACGCTTCACAATAGTGCAATAACAATGAATTTCAGGCTTTGCTTGTTATTGGCGGTGCTGAGCGCCTGCTGTAATCTCGGTAAGGAATAATTTGTAATCTCGATGATTCTCTCTTTGTTGGTTTTTATCATACCTTGTAACGGGGAGTGTTCGGCCAGTCGGCCCCCTCTTTGTTGTTTTGATTGAGTTGTGTTTGCGCAATGTGCGACTAAAGTATACATAATGATAGCGGCTTCGATGAAATTGTAGTTTTTTCCAGAAATATTGATCCACCCTCATGCTAGGGCTGTTGAATAGTCCTGGATGTAGGTAGATTCATAATCTGCTTGTCTGATTGTTATCGCTGAACTTGTTTTGACAATAATAGCCACCATAGCTAGTGTTCCACTGAAATATAACATTTCAATTAAATATTGCAACATTCCAATTTTTTGCTAATGTGTCTAACAAGTTTGATTCTAATCTATTCCAATAAAATATTTTTTTCAAACAAGATATTGTGCACAAGACATTGCACAAGGACAAGTTATTGTATTCAGTCAAGCTGGCAGGTCACCTTATATTTTTATGTGCCTGGAAGTTACCTACCAGAACGCTTCAACACTTCATCTACTTAAATAGAATAAAAATGTTCTAGGTCTTAGTGCTGTCACATTACCGAGCGTGGAAGTCATCAACGTGCCATTACCAACATCCAAAACCTCTGAAGTGGATACGCCTGCAGTGACCACTACTGAGATTGCAACCAGTGACGACAGCACAAAGGATGAGCCGACTACATTCATACCTGTGACTGATGATTCCTCAAAGCCTGATCCAAAGCCGGCAAACACCACAACCTCAACCACAACCTCGACCACAACTTCAACCACAACCTCTACTACCCTGGCTCCTACTCCGGCTCCTACCCCAGCTCCTACCCCAGCTCCTACCCCAGCTCCTACTCCAGCTCCTACTCCAGTACCTCCTCCAGCACAAGGCTCATGGTCGTATGTGGATCTGAAGACCAACATCACATGTGTGCTCGTCCAGTTTGCGGCTCAGCTGAACGTCACCTACACTAAGGCTAACAGTGAGTTCTAGTTCTAGTAAATTATTTTACTAACACCATCCTGTCCAGTGAATAGTCCTGGGAAATCCCGGAAATTTGTGTCGTTTTAGGAACCGGGATTTTCAAAACCAAATTTTGGTTTTGGGTTAAAAATTCTAATTCCAATTGTTGGTTGAGCTCAATACACCCCATCGTGGGATGTCAGTGCAGATCTTTGTTCCCCTAACTATAATTACAATTAGAATTGACTGTGGAGCAACAAGATCTGCACTGGCTTTGTCCCTCTACTAACCCCACCACAGTCAGCACAAATCATTGAAATAGCAGAGGAGTTTTGGTTGTTGGCAGCAATGTTCGATCTTCCTCATTTATTTACATTTAAACAGGTTTAAAAAGAAAACTGAGTTTCAAAGAAAGTATTTTTAATTGCATGCAAGGAATACTCTGCCCAAATATAATAGGGAAAACACAGTTTTGTGAATGCATACTATGAAATTTAATAATGAGGGTTGTGTTTTAATGATAGTGAACTAGCCGATTATTATTGTAGATTATGTTTACGGTTTAGGGTACTCGAACATACTGGAACATTGCTGCCAACATCCCAAAGTCCTTCTCTTGGACGAATAAACTCGTCCAAGGGAGAAGGACTTTGGGATGTTGGCAGCAGTGTGGCAGTATCCTTGATGGTGTTCAAGCAAATTTACTTAAGAGTTCCATAAACATGTAAGAAAAAAGTAAGTTTTAGGTTAAGCACTGGTGATTTGTTTGCATAAATTGAATCTCCAGTTTGGCTGAATTATGGTACCTATAGGTACTGATAGATGTTTTTCAGCAAACACCGACTGTTAGAAGCCATTTACATGGTGAGTGATGATATTGACAACGTTGTGTAGGTACGCCCCTTGGAACGGCTCGCTGCGCGGCGTTGTTATATGCTTAGAAAAGTCGTGATAAAAATAGGTTCACTCGGTTAGGTAGTTACTTTAGGTAAGAGGTTGATGTTTCACCTAAATTGTGTTTGCGCTATTCTTTGTTTAGGCAGTAATTTTCAGGTTGGTCAAGAATAGACCTGACTATCGGCATCGCCAACATTCTCTACCCGAATCTTTTGAGTGCCTAAGGTAGTGGGTATTTTTTACAATAATAGTTAAGTACCTTGGTACTTATAAGCCATGCCTAGAAGATAGTCCATTTCCTGATAAAACTAAATAAATCAGTCAGTTATTTTTTCTGTGTATACAATTTATAATGTCAACAGTAATTTTTACCGATTGAATCCTATCTAGTGATTGCTAATGAGACGTGACCGATAAGGTTTGCTGTGCTATTTGCGTGTCAGCATTTATTTATGTAGTATCCAGCTCACATAATGCATACATAGTTTTTTGTAACAAAATACGTGTGCTTTGCTTACCTATTCCTACCCGTGCGAAGCCGGGTGGGTCTTGCGGTTGCTGGTATTTAATAAAACTATTATAATATCATTAAATACATTTTAGCACCGATTTAGTGTTTAGGCGTCTAGGGAAATCCCCGAACAGAGTTGAATCGCACTAAAGGTAGAATACCTATTTAGATCTGGGAATGACAAATAGTCATGAATTTATATTAGATAGGTACTTACGTTCTGTTTCAAAGTTATAAATAAGTGTCTTACACGTGTACAATGATCTGCCAGAATCTTTGGAAATCCAAAATATCAATAACAAAATCTAAAAATAAATAGCTAACATAGTGACTGCAACAATGATGTCAATATCCCATAAGTAAACATTTTATGTATAAAAAAAAAACTAAATCACGATCCTTATAGTTGTCCAACCGGATTTTTAGATAAAAAAGTCATTGGTAGGTATTTCTATCTAATGCATGAATTGAAATCTACTGAAGAAACAGTTTAAGTTCATGACATTGATGTATCCTTTAGAAATTTTACTTGACCCAATTTTGCTTCTCATATTTTTTTTGTGCCCTGATACGAGTGATACTTCTCTGCTGGACTGGATATAAGAAAAAACATAGAATGAGTCCAGCTGCTTCCCTCTCCGAGCATGTCGTAAGAGTCGACTTAGGGATAGATTCCTCTCCAACATGATGGACCATCGACCGGCGATGGGCTGATCACCGACCTTGGTTCACCATATCCATCTTAGAACTGTTAATCAGAAGTGGCTGCAAGTCTTCTTGTTTACTTGTGGCTCTGCCCACCCCATTAGGGATACGGGCGTGATAATATGTATATATAATGTATGTGATATGAATATGACCGTTCGGTTATAGAACAGGGTAGCGGGAAACCCTAAATGTCTGTTTATCTCCCCAAACAATATAAATCTTGAAATTTTGGTCATAAATACATAACAATAATATCTTTTTTTTTTACTGTTCTGTTTTTTGTGTAGATATTTTTATGTTTTTTTTTATATTGGTGATTTGTATTGTGTATCAAAGCAGTGAATAAATGTCTGTCTTTGTCTGTATCAACAATTTACATAAGTCGGTATCTTACCTTATGAAATATTCTTGCCACAATATAAAATGCCAAAATTTCTTAAGTCGATTCCGGACGCTCTGCTGATATTATTGATTTTGTAGATTTGGTGCCCATCGCACAAGCTTTGCTTAGTTTAGGGCTAGATGGCGCTGTGTGAAATGTCTACAAATATTTATTTATTTACTAGCTGCCGCCCGCGGCTTCACTCGCGTGGTATCCGGATAAAAAATAGCCTATATGTTAATCCAGTACATGTACTATGTATATTCCAAGTTTCATACAAATCCGTAGAGCCGTTTAGGCGTGATTGAGGCACAAACATCCAAACTAACAAACTTTCGCATTTATAATATAAGTAAGATGAATACAGCGTATCGAACACCGCATTGTTTATGGTTTCCGTAGTCATATCTTGACGCAGCGATAGGTTGTCCCAATCCCTATTATTCAGAAGTCTGGTTTAACTTTGACTTAAAGCAATGCTTATTTACATGGTTAAAAGTGCACGAAAGGAGCCTTTGAGGCGCACTTCGAACCCTTCCACCACACTGGTTTATAAAAACTAGTAACACGACTGGTTTAGAAGTAGTGTGAAGAGATGGTGGATATTGTATGGGGCACCCTTTTATTTTGTTTAATTTTTATTATTTGTTGTTATAGCGGCAATAGAAATACAACTTTTAACTCTACCTATACGGTTCATGACAGACGGACGGACAGCGGAGGCTTAGTACCTAATAGGGCCCCGTTGGTAGTCTTCGGGTACGGAAACCTAGAAATTATACAAGCAAAATTGTTGACGTAACTTTGCTGTGATTTTGTGCCCGCTCCGATTCCGGAACTGGATAGCGACCGAAGACGTGACGTTTTATTTATTTCCAAACTTCGCTTGAACACTTTCCTGTAAGTCTTCTGTGAGCCATCGATTCGATATGAGTCATTCGAGGTTGTGGATGCCAACTGCTTACGTAAATACCTACTGGCTTAGTTGTTCACGTTTTTGTTGTTTTGTATCAAAATCACTGTAGAACTATATGAATAGAATGGATGCGCTATTTTGATTTGCAGAGATATTGTACTGTTTTATTTCGATTGTGATTTGAAACTTTAACATACAGTATTGAGTCCAGTTGCATTATAAATTACTAGCCAAACCCCCGAATGACTCAGAGTTGATCAAGTCTCAAGTCACGGTTTTTTGACAGTTTTTGATGAAAATCTGTCAAAAACTCGTCACTTGAGACGTGCTCAACTCTGAGATGCGTTTGAGTATTCGGGGGACAGTAAATTGGGCTTCCCGTGCTGTGCTTTTCAAGCAGGTATTAAAAAATCTTGACGTATTACACGCTCGTATCCCAATTAGGCAGAGCCACAAGTAATCATAAGAAAACTTGCAGCCACTCCTGATTCAAAGTCTCAAGATGGATAAGTAAATTTACATACAATTTACATGATAGAAATCAAATCATCATCTACAGCCTGACTTTACATAATGCTGGGCATAGGCCTCTCTCTGTTTGTGCTTTCTATAACGGTCTTGTATAATATAAATCAAATACATAGGTAAATTAAAATGGCCAACATTGAAAATGGCAAAAATCTTGTCTCCAATTCGCTGGTTCTTGACTCGTCAGTTTCCCAAAGAGCAAATGACTTCAGTAAAGATCAACAACCTTGTAAAATCATCATATTCATGCAAATATTATTTAAATGAAACAGTACAATTGTATACCTGTGTATACCATTGTATTTTTCTTTATTGGCAACAGGATCGTACTTGTTATGATGTCTTATTTACATTCAGTAATATGTCACGGAATGTGTTTTCATTGGAACTGTTAGCTTGCTCTTTGAATAATCGCATTTAATAACCTTTAAATGCAAAACTATTTGAATGGTGCAGACAAAGAACTCATTTGAAAAGGATTAACGAAAGACTGGGCAGTAAGTTAACAACGTACCATCGCCTTCCCAAAAGAGATACATTAAAGATAGAACGATTTTTTAAATTTTTTTCTGCGTCTGTGTTTCCAGAACAATATAACCCCAAACTTTTTAAATCTCGAGTGAATAGGTTGCTTCTGGGCGATCTTGCTACATCGTAGACCTCATCTGAGCTTATTCAGCTCAGATTGAGGTCAAGAGAGAGCCCATTTAATATAAAAAAAATGTCAATGTCAAAAAGATAGATATTTTTGACAGACAGAGAAAACAATTGTTACATGTTGATCAATGATTTAAATTATGTTTGTTCTATTTTGAAAGTACCTTCTTACATTATCTCTAAAATACTTGCCTACAGAGTGTTATTACCTAATCTAAAATCTTTTATATCAAAATACTTATTTATATTTTTAAATCAGATCATTCACACATATTTAAATAATATGTAGTGTATACGATTATTTAATTTCAATCAATAAATAAACTTAACACCTAATATTATGAATTTATTAAAATTGATTTAGAAGGTTGTATAATTAATCACACGATAGAAACTGCTACAGTAGGTAGCTTACCTACTCGCTACCGCTACTAAAGCTAACGCTAAGTGTGCCCCCAGCCTATTGCCTATAATAATTTTTCTACGCACCAAACCAATTACAACCAAACCCCTCTCTATTACCTCGTGCATTCGCTACCACATTCTAGCTCGCTGTCACTGTCGCACCGCCACCCACACACATCCATTCAACATTCACTACTAGCGTAACTAGCACCTACACTACACAGAAACAATTTTATAATCACTATCTTTCACACACACCACCACACATACACAGACACGTCACATGCACAGAAATAAGGCAATAGGTAGGTTGTAAGAAATCCTACCCTCTTTTGATTATTTTTTACTTTTATTGTATTTTTTATTGTTTTTTGTACATTCTGGAAGAAACTAGCTTCCACAACACAGGGAATCCTAGTGTGGGGCTAGTAAACAAAAAATGTTTTGTGTACATAGCATTAAGTTTCAACAATAAATTATTTATTATTATTATTATTATTTAATTGAGCGAGAGAAAAAAGATATGGAGGTTGTGTGTATTTTGAGAATACAAAAATTATCACGCCCATATCCCTAATGGGGTAGGCAGACAAGTAAACATAAGAAAACTTGCAGCCACTTCTGATTTAAAATCCAGAAATAAATGTGAAAATATAATAAGCTAACTATCTAGAAATTAAGAGCAGAGATAAAACTTACCTTGTTGCCAAACGTTGGAAGCGTTTAAATTCGCAATTGTTCATAAAAAACTTAAGAATAATTTATTCGATTCGAGAAACAAAAAATAAAGGTGAGACAAAGAATTGCCTGCATGAATGAGAGATTTTTTATCTGGTGTTTATGAAGTACCTACCCACCGCTTACCATTGAAGTGTTGTCCGAGTGTATTTAACTTCCCTACGTCCTTATCTACTCATTCTACTCCAATCAGATGCACCTAATCTGTCACTGTCTGTTTTCCTGTGTTTCACTGTTTGTAGAAATGACCTTACTTTGTTTTTTATTCGAAAGAGTGCCGATGGCCAGTGACATCTTGACATTATCTACCTGTTAGTTTTTTTAGGATGGCACCAAGGAGTTTTTACTTATTTTTCATTGAAGTCGGTTTTGTTTTTTAGTTTTTAAAACGTATTTTATGCCATTCAGCCATTCGGCCAATCGTATCCATGACTTTCCCCAAGACTGTTTTTTTTTGTTGTTTTAAAATTAGAAACATTGCAAAGCCGACCGACATTCTACAGCCATTAAAAATAAATAAAATAATAAATAAATATTTGTGGACATTTCACACAGCGCCATCTAATCCCAAAATAAGCAAAGCTTGTACTATGGACACCAATGGCTGATAGAATACTTATATTCTTACTTTTTTTGTAAATACATACTTACATAAAACTACAACACCCAGACCCGGATAAAATATTTGCAGAACATACATAATACATTTCTCCCGTAGCGGGAACCTAACCCGCGCGGGGACTCGCGACTCAGCCGAGCACTCGCCCACCACGCCACCGAGGTCGTAAAGAAAAAAACGGAATGCGTCCAGCTGCTTCTCTCCCTGAGCATGTCGTAAAAGTCGACTAAGGGATAGTATCCTCCAACATGATGAGATACAATAAGCAAGTATTCCCAAGGAGGGTTGACGTCAGGCGGCCGGTCATAAAACACCTTAGCCAAAAACGCTTACCCACATGGAGTGGGATAAGGGCAGGAAGATGATGATGACTTGTGATTTATTATAAGTAAAAGTAACTGTTGTGGATCAAACAGGAACAACCATTGGTTAAGGAAAAAATAATCTTGTAAACATAATCTATGGTTACAGTGTGCAGTATGTTTGTGAATAGCTCAGACAGTGGAAAGTATGTCACTATTGTGGCCTCAGCATGACTCAATCCGTTCTTTGTCTCGCAAGTCTTTGAAACTGACTAACTTATTGAAACTAGAGCTGCCTATTTGGAGCAATAGTTCAAAGTTATGAGGAAAGTTAGTCAATGATTTTTGCAATCAAATTTTTTACATGTAATTTGATTCTGTCTAGTCATGACAGGCGCGGAGGCGCGGTCGCAGTCTGAAAATGGGGGGGGGGGGGGGGGGGGGGTCACTAATAGAATGTCGCAATACACAATTTTATGGCACACATTAATAAAAAAATGAAAGCCTTCTATTTTTATTGGCATCGCGGCTAGGGGCAGAAAATTGTTTTTTTTTTTATATTTTGTAAATTTTTAGAAGATTTTTCAATGTGACTTGTACGATTTGGGGGGCGGGTATGTCCTCTGTGACCCCCCCTCCCTCTTCGGGCCGCGCCTGGGTCATGAATCATGATGCTTGCTTGAATATGATTTGAATAAGCAAATGTGATTTTCCTCAAACCATTGCTTATCTGAACAAGAGAAAATTTAAAATATCGCCTTACCACAAACATAACAAAAAGACAATCACTAGACTCCATAAATAGGCAGAGAGAACAGAGGGTTTTACTGAAGATTTAAGAAAATAATAATACGTTTAAAAAAACTAAAAACGTGACCGACTTCAATCTACACTAATATTATAAAGAGGAAAACTTTGTTTGTTTGTTTGTACTGAATAGGCTCAAAAACTACTGGACCGATTTTAAAAATTCTTTCACCATTCGAAAGCTACATTATCCACGAGTAACATAGGCTATATTTTATTTTGGAAAAAATAGGGTTCCGTAAGATATTTGGGTTTTTCGGACACAAGGTGTAAAAAATCAACCAGAAAAGTTACTTATTTTGCGTACGCTGCCTAAACTATAAAAGATAGAACCATAAAATGTTCTAATTAATTGTAGATCTTATAAATATCTACAAAAAAGTCCGCGACACACTATACCCATCTATGTCGAGTGAGGCACAGCAACCATTTTTTTATTTAAAAATCTTGAATTTTTTTTGGACTACATTTAAACGCGTTTATTTTACTCATGCTATTAATCCTTATCAAAATAAATGATTTCATCACTAAGAACAGTTTATGGAGATAATATTTGGTCTTTGAATGATTAAAATTGGACGTTTGGTTTTGAAGTTATGGCGAAATTAAAATATTACGATTTCTGCTGCACGACCGCTGCGTAGGGAGCCGACCTCGCGACTGACCGTGTCTTTCCTGGGTAGGCTTTTTGCAGCGGTAACCGACATCCACGCGGGCGGAGCCGCGGGCGACCGCTAGTGAAAAATAAGTTGAAACTCCTTTGTGCCGTCTTATACTAACAGGTAGATAATGTCAAGATGTCACTGGTCATCAACACTCTTTCTAATAACCACTCACACCAGTGAAAGAATCATCCACAGTCGAATATAGAACCTCTTTTTGAAGTCTGTTAAAAATACATAAGAAAAGAGGTTTAATTTGGTTAATTATGTGACTCAGTGCCAAAGGCCAGAAAAGTAGGCTTCAGACTTCCTCAAAAGAACGGTACATTATCTGAATAATTCAGTGATTCATGTCTCGATAACAGGAATTTATCAAACAAACAACAACTTTGGTTACAGTATATTGTATGACGACCTCGATGGAGTGGCGGGCGAGTGCCCGGCTGAAATGCGAGTTGCTGGTTCGAATCCCGCTGAGGGATTGTTTGCATGTTCTGCTAATATTTCTTCCGGGTCTGGGTGTTGTGGTACCATGGTACTCGTAGTTTCTGGTACCTATGATACAGGGAATCCCAGTATGGCTGACGTCACACACACACTACGCTTTATTTAAATATATCTCGGGGTAGTATCGAGATCGATATGGATTACGCCCTCATATGCAGTAGTTTCTTCATGCTTCATTTAAGCTGTCATTTTAATCTCGGATCGATAAAATATATCTGACGTAGGTATTAGTAGAGAGATTTTATTGCGTAGGGTAGGAGGTACCTTGTAAAATAAAGTAAGTTCGTATTTAACGACCTCGGTGGCTGAGACGCAAGAGGCGCGGTTTCGATTCCCGCTACGGGAGAAATGTTTGTATGTTCTGCAAATTTTTCTTCCGGGTCTGGGTGTTTTAGTATTTTGTATTTACAAAAAGTATATAAGTATTCTATCAACCATCTGGTGTCCATAGTACAAGCTTTGCTTAGTTTGGAGCTAGATGGCGCTGTGTGAAATGTCCACAAATATTTATTTATGAGTTAGTGGTCAACTCTTGTGACGGAGTTTTTAGGCCGCCTGAAGGTCTCCGTCATGGGTTAACGACTTAAAAGCCGGGACCGACAATTTAACGTGCCCTCCAAATAGTGCTAGAATGGCGCTGTGTTACCCAAAAATATTTATTTAATTTAAATCCTCTTGTTCCAGCGACGAACCTCGCTTACGTGATCCTGAACGTGCCCTCAAATGCAACGGTGGTGAGCGGCAACTGCGAGGGCAATGACCAGCTCATCACCCTCAGCTGGCCGGTGGAGAACAGCAACATCACCAACACCATGACCCTCAGCTACCACAAGAACGACACCACCAAGTCGTACTGCCTCAGCGGTTTGAACTTCCAGCTGTCTCCTGATGTCTTTGTCAACTCTTGTAAGTATACGTCGTGATTACTTGTGGCTCTGCCCACCCCATAGGGGATACGGGCGTGATAATATTATGTATGTAGCTGCCGCCCGCGGCTTCACTCGCGTGGTACCTGCATAAAAAATAGCCTATATGTTAATCCATCAAATGTATATTCCAAGTTTCATTCAAATCCGTTCAGCCGTTTAGGCGTGATTGAGGCACAAACATCCAAACATTCTCACAAACTTTCGCATTTATAATAAAAGTATGTATTTCTCTAATTCTACTCCTTAAAGTGACCAAGACCAAACCATCATCGTCGCATTTATGACTTAAGATATTATAGCAGTCGTTTGTAGTAGGTTTGACATCAGAATAAGTCCATTCATTTGCATCTCCGCAGCTTCCAAAGCGGTGGTAGAACTCTCCCACGGCAGCGACTGGCAGACTCCGCTGGCGACGTCTTACCGCTGCAGCCCCGCTACGCGTATGAACCTGACAGCGGCGAGCGGGGCGGTGGCGGCCCTCACTCTCTCGCACCTGCAGGAGGAGGCCTTCAGGAACTCTGCCGGCGGCAGCTTCAGCGCAGGTAAGCCTGACCTTCATAAGTGTCGACAAGGGATATGATCCTCTCCAACATGATGGACCATCTATATGGGCGACGGGCTGATCACCTGTCACCATAGTTCAACATAATCCATCATCATCATCTTCCTGCCATTATCCCACTCTATGTGGGGTCGGCACAGCATGATCCTTGGATCATGGTGTAAGAATTTTGGCTAAGGTGTTTTATGACCGGCTGCCTGCCTGACGTCAACCTTGGGAATACTTGCTTATTGTATCTCATCATGTTGGAGGATACCATCCCTTAGTCGACTTTTACGACGTGCTCGGGGAGATCAGAAGTGGCTGCAAGTTTTCTTAAGTTCACTTGCGGCTCTGCCCACCCCATTAGGAATATGGCCGTGATAATATGTATGTATGTATGCAAATTTGAATTTGAAAAAAGTAGATACAATGCGCTTATGTATGGCAATATAAGGCGCTATTTTATGGAGGGAGTTTAAGGCGAGAAATCGTATGTGATAATCTTGCATTCAACCAAAAAACAATAAACAAGCTATGTCGAACAATATTTGCAAGGTTTACAAGGTGATTATCGTCCAGCAATTGCAATGAAAAATTTGGCTACGAGTTCTCAACTTGTCGAAACTCGATCTCGCGTGACATTAGCTGCCGCCCGCGGCTTCGCTCGCGTTGTACCCGGATAAAAAATCGCCTATATGTTAATCCAGCACATGTACTATGTATATTCAAGTTTCATTTAAATCCGTTGAGCCGTTTAGGCGTGATTGAGGCACAAACATACAAATATCCTCACAAACTTTCACGTTAATAATATAGCAGGATGCATAATTAATAGTCCATTGTGTCTATATCGCTCGGACACTTCCGACGCCACCATTAGCACATCGAGCGAAGCCGGGACGGGTCGCTAGTCTTACTTTTATTACAAATGCGAAAGTTTGTGAGGATGTTTGGATGTTTGTGCCCTGATCACGCCTAAACGGCTGGACGGATTTGAATGAAACTTGAAATGTACATAGTACATGTACTAGATTAACATACAGGCTATTTTTCATCTGGGTAACACGCGAGCGTAGCCGCGGGCGGCAGCTAGTTTGCCATAATTGATTTGCAAAACAAAACATTCTGATTCCTGTAAATGACTGAACTATGTACCTAAATAAAAACGGTTTTACATTTCCCGTTATCGCACGTCTGCTCGGGGCGCAGATAACGCTTGTACATAAAATTATAACTTATCATCGAAACGTGAGTAAATAAAATGTAAACGATTAAAATAGTTTGCAATATTGCTGAAATTACTACCTTTACTTTCCTTTCTCGGTTGCAAGGTCGCGTATTTTCACTGACTGCTAGTGGCGTAACGAGCTGAGCGCTTCCGTGCTTCGGAGGGCACGTTAAATTGTCGGTCCCGGCTTTTAATTGTTAAGCCATGACGGAGGCCTTTAGGCGGTCAAAAACACCGTCACAAGAGCTGGCCACTAGCTCATACGAACTTATTAAAATACTAGCTGCCGCACGCGGCTTCGCTAGCGTGGTACCCGGATAAAATATATTGCCTATTATGTTAATCCAGTACATGTACTATGTATATTCCAAGTTTCATTCGAATCCGTT
This sequence comes from Scotopteryx bipunctaria, assembly GCA_949320045.1. NCBI lineage: Eukaryota > Metazoa > Arthropoda > Insecta > Lepidoptera > Geometridae > Scotopteryx > Scotopteryx bipunctaria. The sequence goes on from OX439441.1 coordinate 13,020,605, forward strand.
CAGCCGTTTAGGCGTGAAAGAGTAACTGACAAACATCCATACATACAAACTTTCACGTTTTAATATTAGTAGGATTATAAAAAATATTATTGACCGATATTTGTTTCTCATTGCCGTTTTGATTGCGAGCAATTACATTTGATTGTTGATAACGCAACCTCTGTTTTTGGGTTACAATACAAACAAAATAACAGATTAAATAAATGTTAAATTTTTAGGTCACAGTGTATTAACACATTAATTCACCACACTTTATATTATTGTACTTACGTACATACATATTATCACGCCCGTATCCCTAATGGGGTGGGCAGAGTCACAAGAATTAAGAAAACTTGCAGCCACTCCTGAATCAAAGTCCCAAGATGAATATGGTGAACTATGGTGACAGGTGATCAGCCCATCGCTCATGTAGATCAGTCATGTAGAAATTATAAAGGTGTAGTTATTTCGCTAGTAGAAAAGAACGAATGTATTGACATAAGCGGCCAAAATTTTTACATAATAGCACTTTAAATAAAAGTCACTTTTACATTATAATTTTCATGACTTATTTCTGCCTCTAAAGCATGATATCAAAACAAATTATGAGTACCAACAGGAAGTATGTGCCTACGCTTCAAGCCACTAAAAGTCAAAAAGTCAAAAGTCAAAAATTTTTATTCCATAAAATCACTGGGATCACTTGGACACGTCTTAAATCTACGTTGCATTTACACCTGTTCGTAACGCGACCAGGCGTGGAAGATACAGGCAAGAAACCACGCTTGGCTATTTTTTTGGAAAATGATCCCTTTACAATCATGTTATAAAAGGAGTTGGAGCATTCAGTCCCAAGCATTTTTATCTTCTATATAATCGGATATTTTATAGTAAGCTTTTTTATACAACTTTTGTTTTATTAGTGTTTTGAATTTATTAACTGACAAATTTGTCATCTCGCTTGGGACTTTGTTATAGAAGCGTACACATTGCCCTTTAAATGATTTATTAACTTTACTTAGCCTAATCGTGGGTACAGCAAGTTTATCCTTATTTCTAGTATTAACACTATGATTATCACTATTTTTCTTAAACTTACTAACATTTTTATGTACGTACATCAAGTTTTCGTAAATATATTGACAAGGAACAGTCATAATGTTTATTTCTTTAAATTTATTACGTAATGACTCCCTAGGACCCAGGTTATAAACTGCTCGAACAGCCCTCCTCTGCAACACAAATACGGTGTTTATATCTGCAGCACTCCCCCACAACAAAATGCCATATGCCATGATGCTATGGAAGTAGCTGAAGTAAACTAGTCTAGCCGTATCTACGTCTGTAAGTAGACGTATTTTTTTGACTGCATATGCCGCAGAACTAAGTCTCTTCGACAATTTATCTATATGTGGGTCCCATTGAATCTTTTTATCTAAGGTTATGCCCAAAAAAGTAGTAGTGTCCACGAGATCTATATGTTCATTTTTTATTTTTATATGAGAATTTACTTGTGTAACATTTGGTAGTATAAATCTTATACATTTGGTTTTCTTTTCATTTAGCAATAGGTTATTTACATCGAACCATTCTACGACTTTGGAGATTGCATTGTTTACTTCGCCAAAATTAACCTGGCGTCGTTTCATTTTAAATAAAAATGAGGTGTCATCTGCAAACAATACAATTTCATGATCATCCCTAACAAGTTTAGGTAAATCATTAATATAAACTAAAAATAGAAATGGTCCTAATATTGATCCCTGTGGTACACCCATTGTTACTATTGACCCTGGAGAACGTTTTCCATTAACGTCGACTCTTTGTATTCTGTTACTTAAATAGGAACTGAGAAGGTCAAGAGCAAAACCCCTAACCCCATAGTGTCGGAGTTTCCTGATTAATGTTTCATGATGGACACAATCGAATGCTTTTGACAGATCACAAAAAATCCCTAAAGCATCACGAGACTCTTCCCATGCATGGAAAATATGCGATATTAACTCGACACCAGCCTCTGTTGTTGAACGGCCCTTCATAAATCCGAATTGTTTGTTGTCGAGTAGGTTATTTATGTTAAAATGGTCTTGAAGTTGCTTTAGAATCAGTTTTTCAAATATTTTGCTAAAGGTCGGTAGTACTGATATAGGACGATAGTTACTAGGGTCTGAATGACTACCAGATTTGAAGAGAGGTGTTATTTTACTATGTTTCATTAAATCAGGGAACACACCACAATCAATACATTGATTGAAGATCATAGCTAGGTCAGGTGCAATTATGTCTATCAATGGTTTTACGACGCTAACAGAAATTCCCCAGAGGTCCGTGGTCTTTTTTACATTGATTAATTTATAAGCCTTGACAATGTCATTAGAACTGACATAATCGAATGAAAAATTTGTTTTACAATCAGGTACGTTTTGTTTCAACATTGACTCTGCGATTATGTGGGAAGAGTTTAAAGATTTTGTAGTAGAGACTGGAATATCAGTAAAAAACAATTCGAGCGCTTTAGCTACATCTTCATCTTTGTTAATAATTATATTATCTATTTTTAATTTAAAACTGTTATTATGAATTATATTTTTTCCAGTCTCTTCTTTAATAACATTCCAAGTAGCTTTAATTTTATCTTGACTGTTTTTAATTTTTGAACTCAAATATAATGATTTGGCTATTTTACATACTTTCTTAAATATTTTAGAATAATTCTTAACTTTTTCTTTAAACTCTTCACTGAAATTATATTTTTTTATACTGTACAATTCATACAATGTTTGTCTACTTTTATGTATTCCTGCTGTTGCCCACTCACAAAATCCTGGCTTATTAGATACCATGATCGATTTGGATGTATAAACTGAATTGAATTCGTTATTAAATTCTTTAAAAAATGTATTATACAAATAATTAGGATCTTCATTATGATATATTATGTTTGGAATTTTATTTTTTAGATTTGATTTCAACTGTTCCAATCGATTAATGGTCATTGGTACATAGGTAATTTTCCTTTTTACATTTTGCCTAGTTTGTGTTTCAATTTTTATAAATTGTCCAAGGTGGTCTGATTCAAGTTGATTAATAATATTTTTACTTATTATATTAACATTAGTAAATATGTTGTCCAAACATGTAGCTGAGGTGGCAGTTATTCTAGTTGGCTCCATAAATGATGGTTCAAGATTGAATGATTTAAATAAACTTGTTAATCTAGTATTTAATGAGCATTTTTCAAGCAGATTTACATTAAAATCGCCACATACAATAATTTCCTTGTTAGATTTAGACAATTTGAACATAATTTCTTCCATAACCTTTTCAAAAACATCAAAGGAGGCGCAAGGCGGGCTGTAAGCGCTTATAACAATGAACTGCTCCAACTCTACGCAGGCTATTTCTATGTGTCTTTCTGCAGTCAGGTGAATAATATCTTTGCGTTCTTTAAATTTAATTTGTTTGTTTAGTAATATTAATGAGCCACCTCGTTCAAAATGGTTCCTGCAGAAAGCACTACCAACTTGGTGATCACTGAAATTAAACATAAGCTCATGATTTTTTAGCCAATGTTCTGTAATACAAATTATGTCAATTTTGTTTGAGGTCATGTACAATTCCAGCTGTAGTTCTTTACTTCTCAAACCTTGAATATTTTGATGCACCAAATTAGTAACCTTTGATTTTCTAAAATTATTATTTTGACTCTTTTTATTATTATTTGACTTTAATATATTATCGGATTTTCTTATATTTGAATGAAGAACTGATTTTTTTAAAGGTGAATAATAAGCGCTAGAGGCTATCTCTATTGTCTTGAGGTCTAATTTAAATGACTTGGAGTAACTTCCAGAGTCTGTTTTTGGGGGTCATTATACTGCTCAAAAGAAGCAGTCTGAGTAGCCAAGTTCTTGGCTGTTATATTAAAATAATAAGATAGCGACATTGCTACCTGTCTTTTGTAATAATTTGAAAGGTAATACCTACCTTTAGTCAAATAATATTTTTTACTAACAACACTGTTAGAGTCAATTACATGTATATTATTATTATTGCATGATATTGTATGCAAAGTCATATTTAACTTATATCTAAGGTCATTTTCTGATTGTGGCAAACTGTTGCTATAGGGGAATGAGAACATTACAATTTTGTTTATCTGTAGAGCACATAAAGTTTCACAGTATTTTATTAATTCACTCTTGCTCACATTACCCCTATTTCCAAGCCAAATTAACAAGTTTGAATCGCGGCTGAAATCAGTTTTTTTAATTGATTGCATGACTTCATGCAGACTTACGTTGGGTGAACAATAATTTAAAACTTTATGTCCCATGCTATTATTCAAAAGCCGGCCCATATCTTTTCCAATTTCATCACAAAACATGAAAGTTTTATATTTGTGTGAAATTGGTGTACGGACACTCAGCGGGGAAATTGATACAGGAGCACTCACAAGCTCCGGACTCTCAGAGCGGGCGCAATCACATGTGTGATTGGCCACAAAGGAGTCATAGCGGTCCTTGTTGCTGTGGGACAGTTGGAGGAGCTCATCCAGTGCCAAAGAGTACTCCCGTATCACCTCCTGGGACTTCTCATAGCGATTAGTAATGGATCGTAATGATTCCTCAACACTAGCTAGTTCATTTTGAATCAGCTGAATGTCCGTTTCATATTTTAGTTTATTATTTTCAATCTGCAGTGTACATAATTGCAGTTCATCTAATAATATTAATTTATTTCTCTTATTTTTTAGCTTATTTACTACATCTTTTTGATTTTTTAACTTTCTTTTGGTTTTTACAATATATCTGTTGATTTTAACATATTTCTTTAGTTTATTTTTGCTTAGTGTATTTCTGGTGCATGCTGTACTGACCCCAGCTGAGTCAGTATTTGTCAGATCACTTCCTCGAACAAAGACATGATTCAGTGCTTGTACAGAGCCAGCGTTTATAGATATCTAGACTAAACAGAACTACTGATAAGAAATGCATCTAATACCTATTAATAACAAAATATTACTAATCGTGTTACTAGCTCTTTCGAACCAGTGTGCTGAATTTAAAAAGCGTTTCAAAGGCTCATTTCGTGCGCTTTAACAATAAGAATTTTTTTAGGGTTCCGGACCCTATTGCTAAGCCTCCGCTGTCCGTCCGTCCGTCCGCCGGCTGTATCTCATGAACAATAATAGAGTTGAAATTTTCTCAGTGCGTATATTTTCTTGTAACTCTGTTTATACCTCTAAGGGTTACGTACGGGCGTGGCTCTGCCCATCCCTTAGGGGTAGGGGTGGCCAACAGCAATCTACTCAGAAATAAAAAAATATTGTCGGTCTAGGAGTCTAGGGTATAAAAAAACAAAACTAATGTCATTATTATTTATTGTGAGGCGCTATTCCACTCTTTCTATCTCGTAGCTCTGTCTCGTATGGAGCGGAATGAATGTATGAAAGGGCCCAGTCGACTAGGCCCGCCGATGGGTAGGGACCGACGATTTAATTTAATTTTGTTTGATAATGTGTGTGGTTACTTCTCTGCTGGACTGGGAGTAAAAAAAACATAAAATGCGTCCAGCTGCTTCTCTCCCCAAACACGTCGTAAAAGTCGACTAAGGGATAGTATCCTCCAACATGATGAGATACAATAAGCAAGTATTCCCAAGGAGGGTTGACGTCAGGCAGGCGGCCGGTCATAAAACACCTTAACCAAAACTCTTACAGCATGATCCTTGGATCATGCTGTGCCGACCCCACATAGAGTGGGATGAGGGCAGGAAGATGATGATGTGTTTTGTTGCAGCGCGCGAGTGCGGCGGCGGCGACGTGCCCGACGCGGTGCCGATCGCGGTCGGCTGCGCGCTCGGCGGCCTCGTCGTCGTGGTGCTGGTGGCCTACCTCATCGGACGCCGCCGCAGCGCCGCCAGGGGATACCTCTCCATGTAGACGGTGAGTCACAGCTGCACTACTCAACTACACGTGGCCTGACGGACGCCGCCGCAGCGCCGCCAGGGGATACCTCTCCATGTAGACGGTGAGTCACAGCTGCACTACTCAACTACACGTGGCCTGACGGACGCCGCCGCAGCGCCGCCAGGGGATACCTCTCCATGTAGACGGTGAGTCACAGCTGCACTACTCAACTACACGTGGCCTGACGGACGCCGCCGCAGCGCCGCCAGGGGATACCTCTCCATGTAGACGGTGAGTCACAGCTGCACTACTCAACTACACGTGGCCTGACGGACGCCGCCGCAGCGCCGCCAGGGGATACCTCTCCATGTAGACGGTGAGTCACAGCTGCACTACTCAACTACACGTGGCCTGACGGACGCCGCCGCAGCGCCGCCAGGGGATACCTCTCCATGTAGACGGTGAGTCACAGCTGCACTACTAAACTACACGACACCTGAATTGCTCATTGACAACGACACGTGGGCTGATGGTGGCCAGATATCATAATTTTTCCATTGATAATGAGAAAGTTTTTATTGGATGTGGCACTATTAAAAGTTAAAAACAAAATCATTATGGAAATAGATATGTAAAAGTACTTATACGAAATTAAGTTGATCGTTGAAGTTAAGCAACGTTGTGCGCGGTTTCAATTGGGATGGGTGACCGCAAGTGGCATTACGAGCTGAGCGATTCCGTGCTTCGGAGGGCACATTGTCGGCCCCGGCTTTTAGCCATGACGGAGGCCTTTAGGCGACCTACAAACTCCGTCATAAGAGTTGGCCACTAGCTCATACGAACTTACTTTTATACAATTTTGTTTGGAACACAGTTTAAAATAATATTTTTCTTTTCAGATGGCGGGTCTAACTGGTAGTCAAAGTATTTACGCAGGTTCAAAAATGATTCCTTCATCATAACTCTTGTCATCGTAGATCGCATGTGAACTTCGATCATTTAGAGTACGCCTCATTCCCAAATAATTTAAAGGAAATAATTCAGGGGGTAGGTAGGAAAATAATTGCTCAAGAACATTGAACGCTGGTAGCACCATGACGTAACGAATCTGAAAGAGGTTGCATTGTTTTGATTTGCAAATTCAAAGTTGTAATTTTGATGTAATAGATGGCGCCCTTTTCAATCAGCAAATTCAAAATGGTTGCCAGTAAATCTTTTGTAGTTTTGGTTATGACGCCTTGCTAATTTTATTTTTTTCAGCCATAATAATAGAAAATTAAGCAGGTGTGGTTATTTAGTTTGGTGATTAAAACAAAAAGTAATATAATTATATTGGTAATGTATAAAGGGGTTTTCTTCATTCTATATTTTATTTTCTTATTGATTTTCTATTCATAATTTGTGATTCGTATTATCCAAAGATATAATATTCTACTTAGGTTATACGTTGTATAACTGATAAAGTTCCATTATATAGTACTTACCTACTTCTGTCCATCGACGTTGTAGATGTAGAAAGTTAGCACTTCTCATGTTTGTACAAATATTTAAAAAAGCAACCTTATGTTACTCTTCGCAAAGTTAATTTTGAAATGAAAATGTTATTTGTGTTTACATGTCAAGTGCTAGCATAAAATGCACGTCGTCATAGATACTATCAAAAAGGTAATTTAAGAGTAACAGTAGTTTGCGGAAAGATTTCATTGCTATATTTAAACTAAAATATAGATATACTCCTAATTAACTTCATGTTTCATTGTCCCTTTTATTATACGTAATAGATCTGGCAACATATTCATCTTTCATACGATGTTGCTAGATGTAAATAATAATAAAATCTGGCAATGAGCTGGCCAGTGTGGAGCAATGCTTTTTGCATGAAACACCATACGAACGAACCGAAAAAGGAACATCACTATCATAGATGCGTTGTCAAAATCTATCGATAGTGTCACATCACTATTCAAAAAGCATTTGCCGTAAGGTACGATTAGGAGTTCAAATTGGACCTCCGTTGCTCGACTGAATTGGATGCAACTTTTTTCTTTGAACGTATTTTATATTCTAGATATGTTTATTCAATTCAGTCGAGGAATGGATCATTATTAAACGAGTAGGTATGTGATACTGCAAAGTAAAGTTATCTTATATATTCCGTCACTAGATGGCGTTGCTAAATAAATGAAAATGATCCTTTTACGGGCAGTGTTACATGCGCGCTCAGAGAGGTCTGACGTAAGAAAGAAATAAAATAAATGTTTTTTATTGCCATAATGTTGTTTTATTTCTCCTTATAAAAGCGTTTAAAATAAATACGTACATTATTTACAACTAAATGTGTGTATTTACATTATAATTCTACTGAACACGATTTTATTTAATAAATAATAGATTTTGTGACGGTCAAAATGCACATTTTACCTATTAAAGCTGGAAACCTAGTGAAATATTTACAAATCTTTTATTTGTAAAGACTAAATTAGTAATTAGATGAACAAAAGTAAATTAATAAAGTCCATTGCTGCTTTAAAACTTGGCGGGAGATATTTCAGATATTTATTTCCGAATCTTAGCTTATTTTGAAAGTGCATTTCATTATAATAATTATAATACTAATACAATGTGTCTGTCTGTTTGAAAATAAATTGGTCCGTTCTTACTGTTGCTTGAAGAGTTCAATGTTTAAATTTATGCTATAGGCAATTCTACCTACAATTCTTATGAATAACAAACTATTTACATTCTTAGTACAAAACTAGAGCAAAATTACAAATACTGGTGGAAAATTAAGTACTTATTATTATTAAATGTGATGATAAAAACTTAAGAAATATTTACATAGCCTCTTAGGAAAAGCCTCGAAATTGAGGCAGGTGTAGGAAACATAGTTTGTCTTAGGGAACATTTAGAAATTGCGTTAGTAAACGTGGTTTAAGTTTACTTACTGAAATATATTTAGCACAGGTTTGCAAGAGCGGTACTTCCACGTAGTCAAACTATTTAGTCCAACAGTCAACAAGCGTATTTAGTTGGTAGGTACTTAGGTAGATTTAGTGAATGTAAGGTTGTAGATTATCTACCTCGTTAACAAGTCTGAACCCATATCAGTCCTTAACCGTACCTACCAGTACATGAAAAGCAAACCAGTTTTGTCAAAGTTATTTTTTAAAGGAAAAAAATGGTGCCCTGTGTAATTAAATTAACGAAAGACTAACCCCCGAATACTCAAACGCGACTCAGAGTTGAGCACGTCTCAACTCACGGTTTTTTGACAGTTTCTGATGAAAATCTGTCAAAAAAAAAAATCGTCATTTGAGATGTGCTCAACTTTGAGACGCGTTTGAGTATTCGGGGGTAAGTAGCTAGGTCTTTGTCATCATCGCCTTCCCAAATGGGATAATTATATAGGTAATTAGCTTTTGCTTTTTTGTACATGGAGGATGACGGGTAGTAGAAGGAAGGGTAGACCCATATAAAGTGATTCTCATATTTCATGGCACTGTTTCGGTAATAATCTAACTTATAAGGCACATTGCAGACTATTTTCTGTTACACTATCATTATCACTTTGATATTAATTTATATTTGCATCATTCAACTTCCTTTGAACATAGAAGTTCACTTTTCAGACCAATTTCAACTTTATCCATTTGGTACAAGGTTGATTTCACCATGCAATAAGTGTTTTGAAACAAAGTTTACTTTTTTCAGAACAGAACTAAGTAAACTTGTTCATAACAATTTCAACTCTATGCGGTTGGTACAAGGTTGAATTCGCTATGCAATAGGACAGGAGTCCATCAGCACGTTGTGAAGAGTCTCCATGTCGGGCCAGTCCTTGGTCTGCGCCGCGATGATGACGTCTCTGATGCAGCCCTTGAAGTTCGCCTTACCACTTTCTATGGTATCTGTTATACCTTCTGAAATGGAATGGAATTTGAGAGAAAGCCATAGGTTGGAGTAGAACAGTGGGGCTAAAAAGGCCACTTTGAGCAATTCATTTTTCGATTTTATAGCAAATCCTAAGCGATTCCTGTTAATTATCGTGAAATGGTCCGAATCGTAGGTGAATTGTACGCAATTCAATTCAGCAGCAGATCTAATAAAGTGGCCTTTTTAACCCTGCCGGTTTTGATTGCTGCTTTGTCATCAGCTTGTGTTTGGACCGACATTATTTCAATGAAATTATTTGGTGTCATCCAACGGGTCTTCCAAAAGCTGGTAGCTATTTAATTCGTTACTAAAACACCTAACAATGGCAGTCTGGTTTGGACGGAGACGGCGACAAGAATGACCAACCCAACTGATGCCAAGAATTGACTGACTTGATCTTACGATAGATCAATGATATTGTAAAAGTCACGCGAGGTAGGTAGATAAAGGCAGCCGAAAATCATACGTCCTGGAATCATTCAGGAAGCCAACGGTCTAGCGATCAGTGAACTTCTGTGATAATGACTTGGTTTAAAGTTATCTGGTAATCATCTTGTGAATCCAATCAATGTCCAATTAATTTGTGTGAAATGTCCACAAATATTTATTTATTTATTAATCAACCGAGATACAACAGCTTGTGGTTAATTGCATCCGATTCATCCAACAGCTCCAAGGAGAGAGATCGCAGTTTCGCCCTGGCCGTTCGCCTTTCACCGAACCCTTTATAAAGTGCCAAGACAAAATTGTCGGCATCCGCAACCATTCCAAACCGGGGGATCTGCTTAGCTCTTGAGCTCTGAACTTGAGGTCTTCCTATTTAAGAGTTTACCTGGCAGTCCTCCAAGGTACAAAGGCTCATGGTTCACTGCATTCGATCCATCCAACAGAGCTGAGTGTTGCAAAGATTAAAGTGGCAGCCTTGGAGGAGGAGAGAGATAGCCTGGCTGCGTGTAGCCTCGCCTTTATAAAGTCACCGGACCCTTCATAAAGTGCCTAGACCATTGTCGGCATCCGCAACCATTCCAAACCGGGGATCTGCTTAGCTCCACCTGTATACTATTTCCTATCTGAATTGAGGTCTTCCTTGAACTACTTATTTAGAGTTACCTGGCAGTCCTCCAAGGTACAAAGGCTCATGGTTCACGGCGTCCGACTCGTCCAGCAAGGCGGAGTGTGGCGCAGACTGCAGTGGCAGTCCAGCGTCCAGGGAGAGAGACAGCCTGGCCGCGTGGACCCTCGCCTTCACGGAGTGCCACGCGCCGTCGCACACGCTGGCATCGCCGACCACCGACGACACCCGCGACCATTCCGAGCCGGGGGACTGCTGCCTGCTTAGCACCACCTGGTGGAATCATTTAAACGTTATTTACCTAGGCTACATTCTTGGGACTCTTGGATCAGGAGTGGCTGCGAGTTTGACGGCCTCGGCGGCGTAGCGGGCGATTGCTCGGCAGAGACAAAGGCGCGGGTTCGATTCCCGCTGCGGAAGAAATTTCTTTCTTTCTAGTTTCTGATACCCACGACACAGGGAATCCTAGTTTGGGGTCAGGACTAGGTATGTATGTGACTGTCGGCTGTTATTTATTTATTATTTATTTAAGTGTTCTTATAACTACTTGTGGCTCTGCCCACTAGATACGTTAGGGATACGAGCGTGATAATATGTATGTATGTATTAGGCAAAATGCAATATAAGATACCGAGGCAGACCAGATTACAGTGTGAATATGACGGGAATCCACTGGACTCAATTGATGTAAGATGGGAAGTAATACCCAACGATGGTTTTTGGTCGCCGCCGCGAAAATCGATGGATCGATAGAAGACTACTTTCGACGTGTCATCAATGTCATGACCATTGTCATTGACCCTTTTGGTCTCCAATCATCTTTCCGGCACAAAAAAACAAAACACGGTGACATTACCTACTACCAATACGACTGTGTGTGTTAGGGTGTACAAAACTGATGTCAGTTGTTTGGTTTCCATAGAAAAGGCTGGGCAGAAAGATCTAGTCTATGTAAATACTTACAGCACCATCCTTGACTTCCAACAGCAGTCCGGCGGTGGCTAGCAGCACGCCGCTGGGCTCGGTGGTGCGGAAGAGCAGCGCCAGCTCGAGCGCCGCGGCCGCGCCGCCCGCGTTCGACCACGTGCTCGACCATGTCGCGTACGCGTCGCCTGGATAACAGAGGATATCTTTCACAAACTTGCAAGAAAATTATTTCTTTTTAGCCGAAATACACACACTCTACCTGACGTTAAGTAACAGTGTGGTCTAAGATGAAGCACGCTTACCTAGAAGAAACCTATTGATTTTCGATTTAAAGACACCCATATTATAGGTACTCTTCAGGAAATATAGACCCCGGCAGAGAGTTCCACATTTTTGCAGTGCGTATAAAAAATGTGGACTCAAAGCGCTTAGTACGAACATATGCAATGTCAATCATGTACAGATGGTGCCTTTCCGGGTATCTGGAAGTCCGATTGAAGAAGGGAGACAAAATAATTAATAATTAGGGATAACAATATAGAGAGTAGGTATAAAGAAACAAGAACTGCTAGAGTCATTTTCACGAAAGAAGTCCCACAGACATTAGCGGTACTAAACAAATTCTACGACAATTTCCCCTAACACGAAGGCTACACAGCGTCCCTCTCCTTGGAACCTGTAGAACCATGTGGTGAAAATGCGCCTTAACGATGTTGCTTTTATGTGATATATTTACAAATCGTTGATCTTTTTAGGTATTATGCCATGGCAATTTTCTTAATTCTTGACAAAGTCGTGGCGTGGCTGGCTCGTCTGGCTGAGAAACGAGAGGTCTGGGTAGTGGAACAGATAAATCCTTTGGTCCACGAATGGATTAAAAACTGGATTCTAAGGTAATTCACCTCCAAAGTATGCCCCTTTCTCGATATTGGGGAAGCACTGGCCGACGCCGTGGTGCGCCTGCGTGTCCCTCACGAGGTCCTCCGCGCGATTGTTTACGGATACCCTTCGAATGCAACCTCGGAACCCTCCCAGGCGGATTATCTGGAAAACATTACAATCAGTCTGCTAAACGAATTGAAAGTCTAACCCCCGAATACTCAAACGCATCTCAACGTTGAGCACGTCTCAACTGACGATTTTCATCAGAAACTGTCAAAAAACCGTGAGTGAGACGTGCTCAACTTTGAGTTATGCCGTCTCGTTTGAATATTCGGGGGTTGATGTTTCTACATTCATCATCAGCCTATAGCAGTCCACTGCTGGACATAGGCTTCCCCTAATGAGCGCCATCGCGCCCTATCTTTGGCTTGACGCATCCAGTTTCTGCCAGCAGCCTTTCGCAGATCGTCACTCCAGCTAGCCGGAGGGCGTCCTACACTACGTTTGCCGAGTCGCGGTCTCCACTAAAGAACTCGTTTACCCTAACGGTTGTCGGTTCTTCGGCAGATATGAGTGAGTTTCTACATTGCTGGAGGAGAATAGCGACGTCCATCGGTAGTTATAGAGATGGATGGAGTTATAGAGTGGTACTGACAGAGTTTGGTATGTTGGGCAGCGTGGGCGGCGGCGGGATGCCTCCCACGTAGAGTCGCTGGGCGCGCGCCGCCGCCGCCGCGTGCGCCGCGCTCGCCTCGCCGCCGCTCGCCAGCACCGCCCGCGCGCGGGAGACACGGATTGACACCTGGAGGGTTATAAGGCCACTTTATCAGATCTGCTGCTGAATAATAAATAATAAATAACACCCAACAGTCACATACATAGTCCTGACCCCACACTAGGATTCCCTGTGTCGTGAGCATCAGAAACTACGAGTACCAACACCACAACACCCAGACCCGGAAGAAATATTTGCAGAACATGCAAACATTTCTTCCGTAGCAGGAATCGAACCCGCGCCTCTTGCGTCTCCGCCGAGCAATCGCCGCCACGCCACCGAGGCCGAGGCCGAATTGCGAACGATTTAATAAAACTCCGACCATTTTACGGCCAAATATAAATCTGCCGCTGAATCGACTTGCGTAACCTGTATATTACACCTAGAGTACAATTAGGACCATTTTACGAAAATTACAGGAAATTTAGAAATTTAACACATTGTTGTGGAATTTGCGTAATAGCTTATAAATATTGAATGGCTTACTGATTTCCATTCGCCTGAGGTGATATTGGCAGCCAGTGCGATCTCTTTCCGCTTCCGACCTCGCACCACCAGCCGCAGCCTCCCCTCCCGAACCACTAGCGCCGTGTAGTGCTTCGGCTTGTTCTTTGAACCCTGGACATAATGATATCAACCCTGATATCATCCATAATTATTGACTCGGAATAGGATTAGTGATAAGATTTGTAAGGGTGTGTCTCGTAGTTAATGGTTGCCTTAAGGTCTTTCTTCTCAAACGGGGCTGTGGTAGACCCTTTGTACAATCTGCTAATACGCGTTGATAACGCGCAGAGGATGGGCTCATTTAAAAACGTGGTGTGCAAAGGCCCTTACCGGTACAAGTAGCAGCAGTCCGTTGTCGGCGTAGGTCCGTATCTGCAGAGTGACCGAGAGCGCGGCGGCGCGACGCGGCGTCCGCAGCGTCGCGTGCGACCAGCGCGAGTCGCCGAACTTCACCGCGCCCGCTTCTACTGTGTATGATGGCGTCTGAAAGAATACCATGACTCTAGGTCAGTGGTTATGTGGGCATAATGCTGTGTGGAAACTATATTTACCATAGACTCTGCTACGCACAAAACTATATGTTACCTAGTTTCACAGATTAGTGGTGTTGTTTGAGTAAATAACTTTTTTATTAATCTCGTTTTTTTGTTGCTAGAACTTGAGCCATTTCTAAACATTGCTCTACCCCTTTTTCAAACTGGACCATCCTCATTCTTATTAATGGGGGGAATCAACAAACATCTGCCGTCACGCATTGGGGTGTATTATGCATTGTCCCGCTGCCAACCCTTCCCCAGCCAGCCTAACTCCTTGAGTACCGAAGTACGGAGTAGTATGACTTTGGGAAGTTGGCAACAGTGTTCGATGAATGTGCACCGAACGAATCAACTGGCACAAAGTTAAAATCTGGCAAAAACTTTGCATGTCTAATATTTTGATTTGCTTTTTGTGCTGGGACGGTGATCGGTGTTCTTGAGCTGCCAAAGACCTGAGTAAAATGGAGTAGTCTGATTGTTGTCACCTTAGTGCATGGTGAGTTGTCATTGGGTGCGTGTAGGGATCTGGGTTCAGTCCTCGGCGGGGCGCGAGGCGTCTCCTCCCCTCTCCCCAGCTGTGCTTTACTCCATTTCACTGCTGTCTCTAATCCAATCAACCTAGATACCAGAAAAAACAACTTTAGGTAAGTTTATTTGAAAAAAAAAAATCCTTCTGAACTTGTCTGCTACTGTCAGTTTTCCACTAAGTTCAGAAAGAAATATTATCTTTTCAATTCAGACAACTCATGCTCGCTAAAGAAAACTTGCAGCCACTTCTCATTTAAAGTCCTCAGATGGATAATATGGTGAACCATGGTGACAGGTGATCAGCCCATCGCCCATATAGGTGTTACATTATTTTGAAGAGGATACTATCCCTTAGTCGACTTTTACGACATGCTCGGGGAGAGAAGCAGCTGGATGCATTCTATGCTTTTTCTTTACTTCTAGTCCAGCCGAGAAGTGATGGCTGGCTACGATGATGATGAGTGGCTAAGTTTCTTTCTAAAATAATATAAATGTGAACCACGATAGACGAAAAAGAATTGGTTCCATCCCATCTTTACTTACTGCGAGTCAACAATAAAGTCCGCAATGGTTCCCTTGAAGCCCGCCTCAGGTATCCTCTTCCCCTTCGCGGCCCCCGCACCCCCACCCGCGCCCCCGAGGTACAGACCGCCGGAGCGGGAGGGGTAAGCATTCCCGGGAAGCACTCCGCTGGCCATCTGCTCATCGTCTATCCATAGCTCTAGCTGGAACATACATCTGGGTGAAACATACAGTTGGAACAAAGATGTAGATCCTGCCTACTGCCTACCATAATTTAGGAAAGACCGTGGCCATAACTGTGAAATAAATTTCTTGAAAAATAGTTATGACCAATCTACATAGAGTTCATAAGCCACACAAAAGCCTTGGTTACCTATGGCTAAAAACTAAGGCCTTTGCAGTCCATATAGTAGACTAGCAGCCGCCCGCGGCTTCGCTCACGCGGTACCCAGATAAAAAGTACCCTATGTCCCATTCCAGCACGCGTAGGTACCTACTAAGCACAAAAAAGTCGAGCAGTTCAACTACTGCCCTGCTCTAAGACCACATAGTAACCCACCTGCAGTGTTAACAGTCCAAAATATTATCGCAACAAATTTTTTTTAGACGCTAATGAATGTAGTGTGATTTGACATTGACAGTTCCTTTTCCATATGTTTTGTATCATCTATTACTAATCTGTGGTATCATCGCTGTCATATGTCAAAATAAAAGTATTATATTTTTCATGAAAAACATGCCAAAAATAAAGAATTTACAGGTAATTATGACATCAACTAAATGAGAAAAATCGGCTCTTTAATTTGATATAGGTTATGTGCAGTTTTAGACCAAAAATTTATTCCAGGTTTTCATCCCTTTTCACCCCTTTAGAGGTTGAATTTTGAAAAATCCCTTCTTAGTACACCCCTACGTACCAAGGTTTACCTACACTGAAAATTTCAAGTCTCTACGTCCAGCGGTTTAGGCTGTGCGTTGTCCGTCAGTCAGTCAGTCAGTCAGTCAGTCAGTCAGGACAAAGATTCTTATAATATAAGATGACTATGGCCCCTATGCCTGAGTCACCGCTATTCAGTTCTATCAAGAGTTTGCTTGTAATTTTTTTTTACATTGAATTTGTAATTTCCTTAGCTATTGTATATCGAGCTTTCGCGGTATAAAGCGTTCACTCATTTTTTAGTGCATAGTCTACCTGTTTGTGCGCACGCACGAGACGCAGCGTGTGAAGTCGCTTGTCGTCGTACTTGGTTCCGTTGCTCTTTAGCCGAACTTCACTCTTCCCGGCTGCCGCTATCACTTCCAATTCACCTGAACAATGTGATCCCCATTAAAATTGTCCTTCATTATATTCTCCAAACACGATAAAAGTTGAACGAGAAACTCACCAGCAACCATGATCAGTGCTAGATAATGTTTTTCGTCTCCATCATCATCGTCCACCTCATTGTCGCTCATGTTGGAAGGCGCCCGGAATAGCAGAAGTCCATTAGGCTTGTCTGTTTTGAAGGAGAGTCCCAGTGCTGCCTTCCGACGGAATAATGGGGACGGCAGCTCGATGTAACCTTCGCCTTCTAAGATTGCTGACCGGAAAGTCTGGAGACAAAAATGGCATTTGTTTATCTATAAGATGGACTGATGGATACCATGCCTCGTCGGCGTGTCCAGCAGAACAGCCCAGTAATGACGGCTGGATCACTTTTTGTGCGAACACTAGACTGACACTTCCAAATTTGATATGTAGCTAGGTATCTAAAGTTGCCTTACCCTGCCTCCGCACCTGGGTTCGATCCCATGTCGTGTCGGCGTGTCCAACAGATCGTATCCCTCTCTATCCACGGTGAGCGCGCCGAGACAGCCTAGCAGCGGCGGCTGGCGGGCGGGCCCGGCCGGCGGCGCCCCCCCCACCCAGTAGGTGGCGTCGGCCAGGTCGGGCAGGGCGGCGGCCGACTGCACCGGGGGGGAGGGGGAGCCCAGGGTCTCCTCGCCGTTCACGCGCAGGCTGCCTGGGGACAGGGCCGACTCAGAAACTGGTTTTGATAACATTTTGTAGTGTAATATATGCAAATATTTCTTCCGGGTCTGGGTGTTGCGACACCATAACATGGTATCAGAAAATAAGGCGACAATAGTGACACATGGAATACCTGTGAAGGGTTCTAACTATGTATGTAAGTTATGTGTCATTTATTTATTGACATAGGCCCATCAGACAAGGCTAGTAAGTCTATCTCCTCGTTATTTTTGGTGACAACAGTTAAAAAGCCTACAGCTAATGTCAGCAGTAACAGTACCTTTCTCCAGCTTGTTGGTTGCGAAGACCCGTATGGCCTGCACGTGCTTAGGGCGGTTGTCGCAGTGCGCGCCGCCGGCCGCGATGCGCAGGCGCGCGCCGGAGTACTGCACTACGAACTCCACGCGGCACGCGCGCAGAACCACCGACACCGACCGGTTCTGGAACCAACACTCGTGATCATCCGATTTCTAATCCTTTTCACAAAGCAAGAAATTCAACTGGATTCTGAAGTTTAAACTGAAAACTTACATTAGCAACATCCTCAGCTGAAAACAGAAGCGCGTTTTCATCCCTAGTCCTGAAGGTGAAGGCGATGCTGAACTGCCTCCGGTCTGCGGGCCGGAGCCTGGAGCGCCGCAGCTCCGCGTACCCGCGCCCATTGAACCAGACCATAGTGGGCTCGCCGCCGCGGCTGACGCCATACCACCTATGACGAGGGTGAGAACATAGTGATAAAATCAAGATTCCTATTTGAAAAAATACCACGTATCATTGATTTTCCTGTGTTGGGCACGAGATCGTCTCGTCATACCGAGATCAATACTAAGAGAGGAAGATGTTGGTGCAACTTTTTGTAAGTATATACAATGCTATTGTATGACTGCAGAGCTAAAAAGGTGCAAAATTTCCTCTAGACCTCATTTAAATAATTGAGTACAGTAAACAATCTGATTTCTTTATATAACCTACCTCTGAGTACATCCAGTGCACTGTGCTTCCTTCGGCTGCTCATGGAAGTTCCAAAGTCCCACGGTGGTGTCGTCAGCGTACAAGGCGTGCACACAGCCCGGCAGGCCGGCTCCAGAGGGCGCTCCTAACCAGAGTTGCGAGCTGGTCAGGCTGATAGAAGATGGGGCTGAGCTGTTTGAGGCGGTGACGCCGCTGCCGCCAGCCCGCTCTACTTTCAAGTGCACTGTGTTCCATATTCTGCAAGATGGAAGTGAACTTACAGAACCAAAGAGAAAGGTATTGGTGACCTTGGTAGTGAATGACTGACCGAGACGCGAGAGGTTGAACACTATACCTAGATGCTAATAGGCTGATTAGATAGGATAACTGGATAATTATAAAGTGTAAGTTCGATTATAATACAAAATATTGTGAAACAAACATACCTAGTTCATCTAGGCTGACTTAAGCAGAATTTTACAAGTGTGTTTACCTTTCAATTTCAATCCTGTACGAAGTGTGGTCGGCGTCGTCGTGTGTCGGCTGTAAAACTTCTGGGTGGAGAATTATTCCTTCCCCAGCACCCAAATTCCAGGACATTCGTAATCTCTTGTTCTCTACCGATAGTTTCATGTAGCGTTGCTTCTCCTTGTAGAAAAGGAAACACATGGATTTAAATTGAACTTCTTGAATGATATCGATGAAGATCGATAGGCGACTCGTAGAAACTTCCACCATAAATGAACATAATTATAGCAGTTAGGACATTACTTACTTGTGTATCATCCACCAGAGACAACAACGGACCATCTCGCACGGTGTTCTCGAACGAGACAGCGAGCGCGATCCGGCTGACTGCGCCAGACGCGCTCGACACCGAGTATCCTCGAGAACAGCCGGCTGCGCCAAACACTGAGGTCACTGATACTGATATCTGCAACAATAGTTTTAATTACCTACGACTGAGGGGCCAACCGAATGTTATAAACAAGTAGTTCGCCCAAAGACCATTATGGTTTAAGCCTTGTGGTCTATCCTTTTTGGCTTTCCAAAAATAGTGTTGTTTACTTTTTATTGGGACTTAGATCATCTACCAGATGAGTCGACGACATCGAAAGGATAGGGGAAAAATTCTGGGTGTGATTGTCCGAATTCAGATCTAAACGGCATAAAATAGGGGAGCCTTATACCTAGAAGTGGGTAAATATAATGATAATGAAAAGACTTGGGCATTACCAGGTCACTGATCTAATTGAGCAGGTTACGGTTTCAAAAAACAATGTACCTAAATAGAAAGCGACAAATTTCATTGCAGCTTTTGGAGGCTCATCATGCACCAATAGACTTACCGAATCAGCAGCATGCTTGGCCCGCATAACTTTATCTCTCAGCGCCCGCAGCGCTGGACTCAGCGTGGCAGCGGCGGCGTCGTGCTGCCTGGCTCTGGCAGCGGCCGCGGTCGCCAGCGCCTCGGCCGTCTCCGCTCCCCGCACCGTGTTGCCGCGAATCTGCGACACTGATCAATGTGGTCATTTGTTAACATCACCATCTCGACAATAAAGGCAAATGAAGTTTACAAGCCACTATGTAAAAAAAATAATCAGGACGGGACAAAAAATATATAACTCTGTGCATAAACAAAATGATGATTCGCTGTGACCAGAAGGCTAGAAAAGGATTTAGGACTGGACAAATGAAATCTACTAAATATTAAACACAACAGGATTCCCTATGCCTGAAACAGATTTCAAACCGACCGACACATCGCGTTTCATCTGGATAAATGGATTATAAGAACATACACTGATGCTGAGATACATCGAGAGATGGAAGCAATCATAAAGCAATTTTTGTGAAAAAAAAGTGAATTTCGGGGAAACCTACCATGTTCTTGGGCAGCTCCCAAAGCAGTGTCACCGTGTTTTTGAAGCTCGGTTAGTTGTCGTCGCAAGGAATACCTATAAACAAATGAAAAATCAATTGTAGAAAACCTATCTCTGAAAGGTTTGACAGAAAAAATAGAACGGCAGACACTTTGTTCTGGTGATGCTTTTAACCATTTTTCTGCAACACTTATAAAAAAAATCAAGTCTACAACTCTTAACGATTACAATTTGTATGTACAATTCATTAAAATGTTTCAATAATCTTTAGCAACCGATTCTTTGGTTCCCATCTCTACTCAGAGTTTTTGGCAAAATGTCAAATCGGGCCTTTTATTTTAATAACTATAAATAAACCATTAAACAGACCTAAAAATGATACTGCTTCTTTCTCACAGCTTTATAGAACTGTCAAATTAAACTTAGCCATGGACAAATTCCAAACAGAATTTCAGACTCACTTCTCGATGATAACAAGGGCATGAATTTGCCGACAGTCTCACCTAACTCTCCTCCTTAGTTCACTGGCCTCGTCATACAAGGCCCTGGTGGTAGCGTACACTCGGTCTGCCTGTTCGTCCGCGGCCGCCAAGGTCTCAGCCACCCTCGCGACTGGCCTCGCTCCTAACTCTCTCTCCTGCCAGCCCACTCCTCTCAGCACTACGCTGACCAGGTCAGCTCCACGGCGGAGGTGGTCTAGTTGGGTTCTGAGTTCTGTGAAAGATTTGTTGCCATGATTTTTCTATGTAGTTATAAAGAGTCATTATTGTAGCAATATTTTCACAGGACGAAAGATTTTGTGCTCCAATCACCGACCTCTCTTTGCAATGTCATCAATCATATCGAGGATGATTCTACATAAAGTTCCCCAACGATTTATCTGCATAACTGTCATCAACATTAAATTCTTACCAAAGATTTCTGTGCTTAGATGTTTTGACAAAACAAGGCAATAAATAAACGCTCTATAAGCTCTGAAATATTTAGAGCTAATTATTTCTCAAGTTTAGTATGCAGGTAGGTACATACTTTCAGCTTTAGCCAAGACTTCTTCCCCGCGTTTTCTTAGCGCCTCCGAAGCTACCTTCCCCTTGGCCGCGACTCTAGCCATGGGTGAGGGTCCCCTGGCGAGTGCGGCCGCGGCCGCGATGTTCCGTGCGGCCTCGTCCGCCTGTTCTGCAGCCTCGCGCACTCCCGCGGCCACGTTGGCCCACGCTTGCGCTGCTGTCACGCCGAGTGAAGCGGCCGCTCTGGTGCCGGCGAATAATCTAAAAATATTCGAGTTTAAACATCTCGCTGGGTAACCGATTCCTGGGTTAAAGACTAAATTTTCAGCCAGCCTTCTTCGTTCAAACAGTGGATGAAACTAATAGTACCTTTTATACTCTGCAGCTTTGGCAGCCAATTCCGCGACATGCTTCTGGACATTATCCAGGTACTTCTCCCGGTAAGCTGGAGTCAAGTTGTACAGGATGCCTTCCTTCTCCTCCGCAGCCAAGGTGAGGACCTCCAGCTCGGCCGCCAGGGGCGGGAACCGGATGGAGAGCGTTTGGGCGCGGAGTAGGGATGCACCGATCTCGTCGGTCAAGTTGTGTGAAGAGAGAGCTGTGACATCCTGTGGGAATAAATCTAGGTACTTGAAATATGCGGAATCTTAAACCTGAAAGATTTTAACTCGATGAACTGGTTTCCTACGTTTCTGCTAACACGCGCGCATTAGTCCGTTCCGATTTTTTTTCTTTCTATGTGAGGAGTCCGACAGCGAAGGCGTTCATTATAATGACTATAGTCAAGATCCATGAATGAATGAGACTAGAACAGGACCATGTTGAATAGCACAAAGCCTCCCTTTACTTGTTTCTATGCCCAACACTGATGGAGATAGACAGGTGATGATGCAGTAAAAGAGAATAAGTAACAGACTAACCTCCAGTATAAGCCGGCACCGGAGCCCTATATCCCGGACAGCAGCTAATCTCGGCTTGACTCTTCCTTGCAGAGCTGTCACCGCGTCGTCGGCGTTCCACACGGTTTGCGCCAGTTGTGGTAGATCCGCAGCCTTCCGTTCCCACTCGTTCAGAGAAGAGACAAGCTTCTGGAACCGTTGGTATGTGTCCTGGATTCGGTAGTTGTACTCTTGCACTGCTGTTGATTGAACATGTGCCTGAAAAGGCAAAAGTGATTAGGTAATTTTTTTGAGTGTCTTGATGGATTGATTATGAATTTTATTTAAACTTACTGAATCAAAAACATCGTTAGCTCCTGTAACATAATCAGAAACCTTCAGCTCTTTGATTTGCTTCAACAGATGCCTCGCTTCTTTCAACGCTCTATGCGCACTGAGATGTCTCTCCCCTCTTGCGAACTCATCTAACGCTTCCACTTGTTCTCCTAGCTTCCTCCTCTGTTTCAGTACATCTTCTAGAGCACTCATGCTTTCCAAACCCAAGTACTCCGCTTCCTTGTCTCTTCTCAATGCTTCCTCTTTTAGATTATTTGCGTCTGTGAACATTTTATGTTCTATCGTTTCCAAACGGCTGATCAGAGGCTCCAGCTTTCTAGAATGTGCGAGATCGTTCTTCACTTGTCGTAGGTCGTGGTGTAACAAGGAGGTGTTGTGAGCGAATTCTCGAACTGCTGGAAACGGCTTTGGTATCCGGCTGAGCTCGTCTGGGTTGGCTTTCGTTCGGAGATGGGAGGTAAGGTGCTCCACTGAGTCTAGCAGGGTTTGGGTGCAATTATCACAGGCTAAAAAGAAATTTTAGACAAAATATATTAGGTAAGCGCATTTAGGGCAAAAGCTTGCAAGTTGACTCCGTCTGAGTAAAATCGCAAATGAATGACAAATTCTCCCGCGCTACCTGATACCACCTGGTAGTAATTCCAGGTCTTGTGCCATTTTTGTCGTAATTATGAGTCATAATAAGCAAGATTTGATCGGATAATGCCATAGATGTAGCCACTTGCTCAGAGTACCTATATTTGATTCGATTTTCACTGGTTGTAACCAACAACATGAAAGAGGAAGTAGGATGGAGGATGAGGCACTTACGTCTACATCCATCAGCATCCAGGAAGGTCCGGTCTGCAGCGCACATGTCGCATTTATCACCGGCGGCGTGCGCGCGGCACACGCATCTCCCACGCGCGTCGCAACGCGGCGAAACCGCACCGCGCGGGTCGCAGCCGCAGGTCTCGCAGCCGCGACCCAGTCGGAAGTAACCAGCTGCGCACGACTCGCACTCTACACCTGTGTAACCTGGAACTCAAAGAGATGTTATAAAGCTGATGAAGATCAGTAAAGTGGGATTATTAGGAACGAATGAGAGTATTCGATGATACGTTTTAGATTAATCATGGGATATAAAGCGCAGTCTACTTTTACCACATCAATCATTGACACGAAACGTCACATCATTTAGTTCTTTCACAAAGGCACTAGCCTCTTAGCACTAGTGCACGAAAGGAGCCTTTGAGGCGCACTTAAAATCCTTTCGGTGTTCTAGTGGTAGCGGCCCCGCCTTCTGATTCTAAGGTCGTGGGTTCAAATCCAGTCGTGCAGCAATTTCTGTTTGAAAAATTAAGTGCGCTGTACCAGTACTCTCAAATGGTGAAGGAAAACATCCAGAGAAAACCGGCGTGTCGCAGAACCTAAAAAGTTCAAAAACATGTGTGTCAAGTGCACAAAAGGAGCCTTTGAATTTGAACCATTTCACGAAAATTACAGGAATCGCTTAGGATTTGCTATAATCTAAAAACTAATTGCTATAGATGAATAGCCCCACAGATAAAGTGGCCTTTTTAACCCACCAGGTTTGCAAAGGCACTGCAGCCTGCCAGTGGCGGTCATGGCGCAGGCATCTGCGAAGTTGGCAGCGCGCGAGGGACAAGGGCAGGCCTGGCAGCCGCCGGGCGCGTCCGGCGCGCCGTAGTGCCCCGCCGCGCACACGCCGCAGCGCGCCCCGCCGGTGCCGCGGGTGCAGTTCTGGTGGAACACAGGTGGACAATTCCGTAAAACGGAACGTCAAGGAAGTGGTTGCACCGATCATTGATTATACTAACGAGGGAGGATAGTAAAAGGAGGATAATACTAGGGAGTTTATACCTCCTCCAGCAGCTTCGATAGCGTTGTACCAGGATAAAAAGTAGCCTTATTCCAGCACACGTATTATGTATATTCCAAGTTTAATTCAAATCCGTTCAGCCGTTTAGGCGTGATTGAGGCACAAACATACATCGTCATTATAAGAATATCATCGCCATCATCAGCCTATAGACACAGTCAAAGAAAACTAACCATACAGTCTCCAGTAACAGGGTCGCACTGCGTCGCTCGATTGTTGCAGTGACAAGGCTTCGCTTCTCCCTCCATGTGTATCACAATAGTCCCTTGCACTGAGGTCATGTGGACAGACGGCGTGGGCATCCAGAAGCCCACAGCTGGCTCCTGGCATGAGGACGCTGCGTAGCCACGTGGGCAGTTGCATAGTTCAACCCCTAGAGCTGGCGCTGTTCGGCTAAGACCTGGGATTGCTGTATCCAGGGATACGTTGAGGAGTCTGCAAAGATTTATAAAGAAAACATCAGAAATACTCCTATGAACCAGAGTCCTGTAGGGACCACCAGCAAATTCCACTGTAACTTGTGTTTTTTGGCAATAAATATATTTGTATTTGAACCAACTTTCATCAGGAAGTTTCAAAAACGAATTCAGAGGTTCCTTTTCTGGATTTTTCTACTTACAAAGCATGAACGGGATCATCGTACGTCGGTGCTCTGGTAGTAGCCCGCAGCAAGATCCTCTCGACTCTGAGGAGTGCCAGCATGAGAGCCCCCCGTGAAGCTGCATGCTTCCCTCGCACCATCCATAACGACTCATGAAAGCGTACTGAATGGGTTCCATTGACTAGATGAACGTGCTAAAAGAAAAAAAAGCTTTTTAGGCAGTAACTTTGAAGGCATCCCTCATTCTCAGCTCGTATCTACTGATCGCTGCGAGTATAGAACTTCCCAATTTTGTGCCATTATAGATCTCGATTCGGGTAATCTCATCCAGGAAAAAAAGCATTAAAGCGTTGAAAGCCTTACCTCATAATAATCCAGAACAATATCCTTCGAATAGATCCTGACTAGTGGAAACCTTGCCAGCACTTCCCTGGACAGTTCCGTCCCTCCTTCCTCCTCGACTCGAAACCTGAGAGACCCTCCGTATGAGGTGACGCGGTCTCCTAGGAACCTCTTATCGAGCTCCATGTAGACCGGGACCGGTGGCCAGGGCAGGGTAATGGTGGAGTCTGAGGCGTGGGTGTGTATAGCTAGCAATGAGTCTTGGTCCACCTGATAAAGGAAATTAGTTACTTTTAGTGATTGAAATTTTAAGATCATTAAGAAAATATACTAAAAGTATAATGAATATTATTTTGTAACTGGAGTTTCCTGGGGATTTCCCAAGAGGATTTCAACCAGCCAATGGATAGTAGGTATATAGCCAAAATTGGTTTCTTAGCGTATTATGTCGTTTTTAGGTACCTACTTTGTAACTACCCATGTTAAAAAAATAAAAATCACTCACTAGCTACATACATATCTGGGTATCAGATGCTATAAATACAACACGAAAGAAATATTTAGAGAAAATGCAACCATTTCTCTCACCGAGAAAATAGAACGCGCACCTCTCATGTCTCAGCCAGGCACTTATTTTTGAAAACTTTTTGAAAGCTTACATTGGTGATAGCATCAGGTCCAGTGGCTCGCAGTAACGTGATATGCGCAGGCGCGGCCGCATGTAGCGCCGCTCGAGTCAGCGAAGCCTGTGTGCATTTCGACACGCGCCCAAAGCAGAAGCACGCTGTGCAACCGGACGGATTCTCAGCAGTCAGACCGAAGGTACCTTCCAGGCATTCGTCACATCTGTCGCCAACGACGTTTTCCTGGAAGACAAAGTTGGTTCAGCATTAGGATTCATTACATCAAAACGACGAGTACCATGTACTACAACACAGAACTCCAGACTCAGAACAGGAAGAAGTATTTACAAAACCAATATCTATCAGAGTATTTCTCCCTATGCGGGGATGGAACCCGGTTAATGAAGTTACCAGGAAGTTGGTAAATAGGTAGTCGGCTTTCTTGCTTTGTTATTTACATAGTTTTATGAGGAAAGAAACAAAAGACAATCACATTCGGAAAATGTTAGAGTAGGTAAATTGTAAGTTTCCAAGAGTGTCAAGATACCTTGCAAGGACACCGGCCCCACTGATCACAGTTACACGTCGTGCTATTGCAGCCCCTGGTGCCTTCTAAAGTGCAATGGCAGGGCTTGCACCGCGGCCCGTAGTGGCCCGGCGCGCACGAGGTGCAGTCAGGGCTGGCCCATCCGGCCTTGCATTTACACTGCCCGGATCGAGGATCGCAGATATCTGGAAAATGTGGTAGAAAGGTTCTTAACAATGGACGACATTTGTAATGAAATCATATAGAGATGCTTCATCATGATCCATGTCTATATGGCCGATGGGCTGATCATCTGTCACCATGGTTCACTATATCCATCTTTGAATCAGGAATTGTTGCAAGTTTTCTAATGATTACTTGTGGCTCCGCCCACCCCGTTAAGGATACGGGCGTGATAATATATATGTATGTATCTTCATCCTCAGCCTGACTTCACTTATGCCATTGCGAATTTGTCTGTCATCTATCATCATCATCTACCACAATTTTGTCTGTCTATCTCGCTGCAGGACAACTTACATACCTATATCCTCTTCAACATAAAGATTATGGGCTTTTATACACGATATATACAAGAAGTTTATATGCCACGTCTTTCAAAGACAGAACATTAGACTTATGAGACGAAGATCACATACCAGATTGTGCTCCAGGACCGCACGAGCAGGCCTGACAGCCGGTGCCATGCAGCCAGTAGCCGCGGGCGCACTGCCTGCAGTCTGCGCCCAGCGACCCGCCGGGACACACGCATCTGCCGCTGTGACGCGAGCAGACCTTCCCATCCTTACACACTGGACATGCTGCAAAACATTTAGAAGCTTTTACATTATGCTGCAAAAGGAGCAATATCTTCATGGGTTACCGACTGCCCCATCAGTTTCATTGCGTGCTAGTGTTTAAGAGTACAAAATCTATACAAACTTTCAACACCCCATCACACTACATCACAATGTGAACTTTAGAAGAAAAAAATGTTAGAAAGGTTTTTTTTGGGTAGGTTTTGTACAGAAAAAGTATTTATATTGATTGCCAGCCAGTCAATAGTTTTATAGGTCTGCTGTACATCTAAACCATCTTCAGTGTCGTAACTTACGCAGACATCCCGTCGAGCTGAACCCGTAGTAGCCAGTGAGGCACTTGTCGCACTGCGGCCCGCCGACGCCCACCGCGCACGCGCACGCGCCAGAGACCGGGTCGCACGCGGCCGTGCCCGCGCCGCAGTTGCACTTCTTACACCCGCCCCGCTCCAAGCCCCAGTAGCCTTCCTGTGACATACACATACATTGATTTACTACCTAAACACACAAACAATACACGACAATAACAACGGCATCACCATCGACCTCATCTACACTACCAACAGCCTCAACAACATCGTGGATACTGGAACACTGCTGTCAACATCCTAAAGTCCTTCTCCGGTACTTCAAGGAGTTGGGCTGGCTGGGGGAGGGTTAGCAGGGGGATAAAGCATAATACACCCCACCGCGAGACGTCAGTGCATATCTTTGTTTCCTTAACATTAATAAGAAATAGAATTAGACAACAATAACAAAACAATTATTGAAGAACGAGAGAGCAAATAGTGTGATGCTTTTGTGTGCTAAAGAGTCTTGACTCATAGCATATGCCTAGCCACGAGAAGGTACCAGTGACAACCACAAGGTCATCATCAGGGAGAAAAGAAAAAACACAGAATGCATCCAGCCAGCTGCTTCTCTCCCCGAGCATGTCGTACAAGTCGACTAAGGTATAGTATCCTCCAACATGATGGACCTAATTATGGGCGATGGGCTGATCACCTGTTATCATGGTTCACCATATCCATCTCTTGGATCAGGAGTGGCTGCATGCAAGTTTTATTACGATTACTTGTGGCTCTGTCCACCCTCTTAGGGATACGAGCGTGATAGTATGTATGTGTGTGTATGTATGTAGGTACTAATACCTAGCTAAAATAAATATCCAGACAAACTGGTACCATTAAAGAAGTAATAAAATCCTGTCTGTCTGTATCTGCACTTCATTGAATGCGTAGAATCTAATCTGCATAATGTTGGCGTGAGTCATTCACACAAATCGACTTGTAAGTAAATTAGTTCATCGGAATAACCCATCAGCATGTTCAGTTCAATAGACGGCCGTTCGTTTGATGAATGGCTGCAATATTGGCGTGCTGGCGATTGCTCGATAACAGGCAAAGGAACTAAAGTTGAGGCCGCGAGCCAAGCGGAGTTGATTGTATTCGCTCTAAACTGCAATAGGTCAACAAATATTTATTTAAAGGAACAAAAACCCGACTACGTTTTTAGGTAAGGGATAGTATCCTCTCCAACATGATGAGATACAATAAGCAAGTATTCCCAAGGAGGGTTGACGTCAGGCAGGCGGCCGGTCATAAAACACCTTAGCCGAAACTTTTACAGCGTGATCCAAGGATCATGCTGTGCCGACCCCACATAGAGTGGGATAAGGGCAGGAAGATGATGATGCTACATTTGCCATATTCGACTTTTTAGTTTTTTTTGCACGATGAATGATGATGAATTTGTACTACATATATACTTAGTCTAAATCTTAGTTCATTGAAAATGGCTTGATTAATTTAACTCTTTATAATCCCTGATCATAGAACCCTAGATCCTAGAACCCTGATTAGCCCATCGCCCATATAATGGTCAACCATGTTGGAGAGAATACTATTCCTTAGTCGACTTTGACGACATCCTCGAGGAGAAAGGTAGCTTTACAAGCTTTTTATACATACATAACGTGGGCGGAGACCACGAATCTCCATTTGCTACGGTCATCCTGACAGTAGGTACCCACTAGGTACTCTCACTTCATTCACTTCTTCATGAATGCTCGTCGAAACCTTTTATGATCGAGGTTTAATGCTATTTCGTGGCCGCGGCATAACTCGCATTATGCTGGCCTACATCGCAAATCAAAGTGACCGAATGACATATAATTGAATAAACGCCGCGCCGTCATTCCAGCCGTCGTGGTGGCCAATTATTGGCATTACAGCAACGACATAGAGGGATTAAGGGCGTCTGCTGGATCTATGAACAGCTTGATTAGGTACTGCAGATTTAATGCTTCGACCGTTTCTTTTGTAAATTATTGTAATTCATCATAATATTATCACGTCCGAATCCCTAATGAGGTCGGCAGAGCCACAATTACCTAATCATAAAAACTTGCAGCCATTCCTGATTCAAAGATGAATATGGTGAACCATGGTGACAGGTACGACATGCTCGGGGAGAAAAGCAGCTGGACCTTGGATGGTCGTTTATTCGTCCAAGAGTGGACGCATTCTATGTTTTTTCTATACTCCCAGTCCAGTAGAGAAGTTTATTTGTAAATACTTATCCTTACCTATTAAGTAAAAGTAAGTTCGTTTGAGCTAGTGGCCAACTCTTATGACGGAGTTTTTAGTCCGCCTAAAGGCCTCCGTCATGGCTTAACGACTTAAAAGCCGGGATCAACAATTAAACGTGCCCTCCGAAGCACGGAAGCGCTCAGCTCGTAATACCATTTACGGTCACCCGCATAACATTGCTTGACCACAACGATGAATCAAGAACGTCTAAGCAAGCTATGCCACGAGCGCTTCGAGCAAACTAATAGTTGTAAGTTTCTTTGTTTTCGTGTTTCAGATTCAAAATAGCCAAGAATACTTTTTCTATCAGCCATCTGGTTCCCATAGTACAAGCTTTACTTAGTTTGGAGCTAGATGGTGCTGTGTAAAATGTCTACAAATATTTATTTTATCATCACTTTATATTATACTACCTATAGTTCTCTACATTCTTCTAAGTGTTATTCTCGTATTCTCTTCTGTCACCTTTTATGACTCCGAAGCTTTTCCTAACTCCATCCCTGCGAGCCTACCACCAACGAACCTACTACAATATATGTTATAATTTGCTCGATATCCACCGCCACCCATTCCCAATTTATGGGCGGATAATGTCAACATCAACAAAACATTTCTACAAAATGTTATTTCCCTCGTAAACATAGCTGCGTTGTGTTCACTTGTTTTTGGGTTAATACTCCCATTTCCGTCCTCATTGTTGTATACATAATGGCACGATGGAATTTGTAATACATGATTTATGCAAATAGTGTTTGTGAAAGCTGAAAATAATGTGGGTGTAAGGAATTGGCTAAACAATCACCCCATTCCTTATAAACTATTTATAAACATTGTTTAAATTCACCCTGTCACTTGTATCTAACAGAGAAATACACAAATATGTTTAAATATTTTTTTTTAATTAGGTGCTCAAGAACACAATGCAAATGAAACAAATAATTTCAGGCTTCTGTTTTAAAATTATTTACAATCCTTTTTTATCCTGCCTGTTCTAAAATCAAACATTAACTCCGTAGAGTCTGTAGTAACATTTTATTCTATTTTTAAATCTATTATTATATTTGACCCGCCCTGCCAGTTCTAAATTTGAACAATAAAAACTCTTTAGAACGTGACGAAAGAGGTTCCGTTTACATACATACATAACTTTTTTTATTACTTGGTAATTCTCCAAGAGTTTTTTTTGTACAAACCAGACTTTTCCCTCACAGGAATGACAAGCATCCGAATAGGTAATAAGACTCTTTAGAGAGTAAAAAAGAGGTTCCGATTTCCAAGAAAAAGTTCCGAACCCACCTAACTTTGTTTTTTCTCAAGAAAAGAGAATTTTCCGAAGGAGCTTCTTACCTCACAGGTATCACAAGCTCTGCCAATAACATGAAGCCGGCATCTGCACTGCCCTGTTCGGATGTCACACACGTTGCTCTCCGAGCCGATCGTGGAGCAGTTACAGCCTAGAACAAAAATAAACAATATCGTGAGTCACTTAATTTAATATTAACATAGTTCATAGCAACAATAGGTCCAGAGGCTTTTAGGAGAAAGTCCAGGTGATCTAGATACCTATAAAAATCTATTTAGTTTAGATTACTTGATTTAATTTATTATTTGATATTGTCTTTTTATTTGTCAAAGATGCCTTTATATGCCACGTAGGAAAAACAACGGAAAAATTAACGTGAATATTTTTACTTACGTTTGTCTATTTTTAGGTACATATTTAATTAAGCTTTTTCGGTAATATCACCATAATAAAAATAATAAGAAAATAGTTTGTGTGCAACAATATCCAAACTTTCTTAACTTTCTTAGAGTTAAATTACAAAGGAGTTTGCTATCGTCACATTCACATTAGACTTTCTGATCAGGAAGCATTAATTCCAATTACTTGTTTTTGAACGGAGATTTTAAATTTAATTTAGTTAAGCATAAGTATTAATTTATAATATTGCTTTAAAATTGGTAAAAAGTCTGATAGCATTGAAAGCTAAATCTAGACTTGACCGGTAGCTCAAACTAGCCTACAATGTAAGTGGGTACCTGCTATCAGCAGGCTTTTAAGTGAAGATCTCTGCATCCACTTAGCTTAATCATTCGTTTATCGCTTGAATAATCCAATGCGAACGTCGAACGCTAATAAAAGTGATTATTGCTTGTTCATACATTAAACAGGAGATTAAATTAACGAACGACTGCGGATTCGGAGATAATGATGATCGGTGATGGGCAAACCGGGTTGAAGACTTTGTTATTTTAAGTGTGCTTACGAACATCCTAGAAAAGCGCCTACGGCGTTTAATACCTAGGTATCTAGGACTCTTAACAAACTACTACTATTTTCGTATCACTAGCTCTTTCAAACCGGTGCGGAGAAATGAATAAATATATTTGTGGACATTTCACACAGCGCCATCTAGCCCCAAACTAAGCAAAGCTTATACTATGGGCACCAGATGGCTGATAGAATATTTAAATACTTTTTTTGTAAATACCTACTCATAATAATACCCAGCCGGGGGTTTGGCTCTAATATTAGAGATCTCATAACTTTTTTAACAGTGAAAGCATTATGAACTTGTAAGGCTTGGGCAACCAATTTTACATGGAATGTTTTTGGTGAGAAATGATTTTCCAGATGGTCATGAATTTTAGTTACTGACCTGATGACCTGATTACATGATTTATTAGGTAATATATTAAAAGGACCTAAGTGTGTTTTAAACGTTATTGCAATGAAGCAAAGCAGCTGTAGAAAGCTTGGTACTTGGTTACAAAATATGCAAAAACAAATCAAAATGCAAATAAAGCATTTCCATTAAATATTCGATAGTACACGTTGCAGTCATTCGAACCGTATTCAAACAATGGCCCGAAATCAAAACACCGCGTTGCAGGTTTGCCGAGTCCAGGGGTCTTATTCACTATGACCAAACAAAACGTAACGCGGGCAAACGACGTGGCGGCACGTTTATGGAATCACCGTGTTATCGTATTCTTTGACAATTTTGTATTGCAAAAACGCGACGAGGCGCGTTACAAACAAGTTACGAGCTGTCAAGTTTCATTTGGTCATAGAGAATAAGACAGCAGGCTTGTTATGATTTGTCAACTTATTGGGATTCCAACTTTATTTCTATGAAATAAGATTGAAAAGTAAGTAAATACCTAAAATAAAATTGAATTTGAAAAATTATGATAGACAAAGCCCCAAAAAAAATATTATGATCGTCGAGCTTTATGTATAGTTTGGTATGTAATTTAGAGTTACTGGTGATCTTCTGATCAGTAGCTTTCTGATCCTAAGGTCGTGGCTTCAAATTCGTGCACCAAGAAGAACTACGTCTGAATCAAACCTGCATTTCTCACTGTAGGCATTTAAACCAACAACATTATGTATTAGGCATAATCTTTAAATATTGTATCTACCCATCTACTATTTATATAAGTATGCAATTCTCAGCGTAGAAGTGCTGAAGATATAAAATGAATACGATCACTTGCTCCAATTCAAATGTGATAAACCTAATGTTAGCAGTTTGGCAGCACTATGATATTTCGTAACATAACGGAGATATAAGTAATTTGTATGATGATCGAAGCGCATTCCTGTTCTTTATAGTTGAACTGGAATAGCTTCGGCTTTCTAAGAAGCAGTGGACGTCATTATCTTCTTGCCTCTGTAACTCATTATTATAATTCTATTCAAAATAACTTTATTCAGCAAAAATTGTGGGATCATTTGGAATTTACGTTTTATTTAGGTACTCCACGTAACGCGACCAAGCGTGGAAGATACGGACAAGAAACCAGGCTTGGCCATTTTATTGACAAATGATCCCTTTCCAATCATGTTCACAAAACGAGTGGAGCATTATTCAGTATCAAGAATTTTTGTCTTCTATATAATCGGATAATGTGTACTAAGCTTTTTTAACCAATTTTATTTACTGACAAATTTGTCATCTCGCTTAATTACATAAGATTGGCGTCGTGCAACTGATTAGATTTAAAACAGTTCAAATTCAAACTCACCTTATTATTTTTAATAATATTACAATAATCATTTTCATTACGACGAATCCTCTAACCCACGCACAGCCCACTCCCCTCTCCACTCTCCCTGCTCCGATCATCCTGGAGAAGAATTTATATCCTCCGAGCCAAATCCAAAGCTACCTTTTCTCTCAAAACAATTTAAAGCTGCCTAGGTCGCGTTGCGTAAAATTACACATATTTTTAGAGCTTTTGCCCAGGATATATTTACTATGATATGTACTGTTAGCCAAAACTCTTACAGCATGATCCAAGGTTTATGCTGTGCCGACCCCACATAGTGGGATGAGGGCAGGAACTGTGCGTATGAGCTAGTGGCCAACTATATATTTACTGAAATGTTGTGATACCATTAGGAAAGTAGTAGACCTTCTTCTTCTTCTTCGGACCAACTGTCCGGGAAAACCATACATGGCTCTGTTTTTCATTACAACCGTTTTAGGGCGGTTACCTCATTTTGGAAATGCATGTCTGTATCATTCATGTTGTAAAATGATCATAAAATGTTTATGGCTGAGGCTTCTTCAAACATAATGGAACTGCTCAGATAATAGATAGAACATTATTATAATATAAAATTTATCGAACAGAATGTATGATGAATTGAAATAACGTTAATTTTGAATAACAACTTAAAAGTATGAAACGTAGGTGTAGGCACAAAGCGAACAAAATCGAAGGTGTACCTAATCTAGTTTTACCTATGCCTGTATTCTAATATTTTATGCGTAAAATATTGGGTCATTTCTCATTTTCTAGGTAGAGAACAGTAGGCACTTAATATTCTCTAGCTAGATAGTTAATATTAAAGAAATTAAGAAAGTTTTTGAATAGCATTACTACAAAATTAAATTAGACTATGCCCAACGCTACAGCCTAGATAATGACTGCAGTTCTGCTATCTACATCAAGCTCTATCTAATATTTATCTTGTCAGCGCTTGCTTCGGAATGCAGCCATGAATAAAGCCTTAGAATTCTTCGTATGCGATAATTGCCAAGCTATGCGAGCTATGTAAGATATGCGGGCTATGCCTGCAGCGAGAAAGCTTACACTATATTAAAATACCTAGCTGTTCCATTCAGCCGTTAAATTACTTATTAAAGTCATTATATGTTTTTATTGTTTTAAAATTTATTATTATGATTATTTTATTATCGTATTACAAGAAAGTATTTATTTAGAGTGAGTTTAATGGTTTAGGCATGGTACAAAAGTATCACAACTATATGGGGTACAACAAACGATCGAGCAACGCTCAACGCTATAAAAGTCGAGCACTGAAATATATTGAATAGTTTCATCATCATATTGGGCCACACTAACCCAAAGCTGGGTATAGAACACTTCATTAGCGCGCGAACCTAATCCAGTGGATTACTGCTGTTTTCACAATGCCATCAAACCACTTGGCTGGTGGTCTGCTTGTTGATGATTCTCTGACCATTGCGTGGCCACGGCCACGGCCTTTATCCACCAGTCGACTTCTGTAGGCTGTATGATAATTAAATTATACCAAGTGGAAAAATATAAAGTTTCTATTTGGCTTCATTTCAAGGAGATATCCAAGAAGCTAATGGATGTGACCAATGACCAAAGGGCTGGCGCTTACCTCGGACAAAGCATAAGTATAGCTATCCAACGAGGTAACGTCGCCAGCCTTTTGGGGACCTTACCTGTGGTCGGTGATCTGAGCTCTGTTTTCTATCTGTAGGCGAACTTAGATAGAAAACTGAGCTCATTTTTATTTCTTATTATTATACCGTTTACTTTCAGTTTCTACCAACAAATATTAACAGAGGTCTAGACGAAACAATGAAACCCCAAAACGTCCAGCCCAGTTGCCTATGACTCATGAAACGGGTCTAGTCTTAGCCGACCCGTGTTAATTAGGTACCTACTAGCACTATGCTCACTTTCTACTCAGCTCCGAGAGCTTTAGCAATAAACGGGGAATAGCTTTGGGATTCAGTTTAAATCGCTCGATGAATTACTAAAAAAACTAAGGCCTTTTACCATCTATAGTAGATTATTTATACAGCGTAAAGAGGCAACTTTTACCTTCACAAACGGGACGCTGTAGTGCCCGGAACGAATTAAAATAAGGTAATGTTACTTAATAATAATTAAGTAACATTTACACATTGAAAGTGCCAATAATCCCCGATTATTTAAGGTCAATGAAGCAGTTTTATGGTTTTACTTTCGTTCTTCAATCAAAAGAGTGTACGGTTGCCAGTGTTATTCAGACAGAGCACATAATTTCGTAAAAACAACAAATAAGCAAGGAGTTTTAACCTATTGTTCATTAAAAATTGTTTTGTTTTAATTTTTTATTCCCCATGGTGTAAATACCAAGGTAATTTCATGGCTAAAGTAAAGTATTTGTAAAATTCTAAGACGTTATTATATTCTGCTAATAAGGTAACGCGAAAGGTGTGTTGAAAATTTGATGGTGTATTTTCATGGGCTTTTTATCACCATCCATAATAGTCGAGACTATCCAATAATTCGTGTTAATTTAGTCCTGGAAAGACTGTTGTTTAAAGTTCATAAAATAACCAGTAAATAAAGAACGGACTAGGTTGTAATTTTTTTTTTTTTTTTTTTTTTTTAAGAATAAGAATATTTATTTTGCCAAAAAACAAGTTTCATAGTGCCAAACCGTATTCAATTGATACACGAGATTACATTTTTAAAAGTCAATTGTCGGCGAGGCCCAAACTAGGCGTAAATGCCTGTATCTTGGGACTCTGTGAGTAAGAGTTACCAGGTAAGAGGTTCCAAGATGGTCAAAGGGTGAAATTTTACCTAAAGCAAATTTTGACAAAGATTCTAACTAACTAAAAAAAAAAAAATTGATAATAAAGACTAAGAATGTGGAATAACATATAAAAGAAAACAAAAAACAAAAGCTTTAACTTAATGAAATAAAGTAAATGGACATTGGCAAAATGCTTGAGTGAGTGTGTGTGTGAATGAGGGA
The DNA here is from genome assembly GCA_949320045.1 of Scotopteryx bipunctaria. NCBI lineage: Eukaryota > Metazoa > Arthropoda > Insecta > Lepidoptera > Geometridae > Scotopteryx > Scotopteryx bipunctaria. The sequence continues at coordinate 13,057,689 of OX439441.1, forward strand.
GGATGAGTGTGTTACAAATACAAAATATATAAAACAAATTATTGTTTCGTAAAGAATGGCGTAATAAGGAGGCCTGTACCAGATAATGGGTGCAATCGGGCTGATAGTGAGATGATGACGATGATAATGATTGTTCTTTTGTACCCTATCCTGCGTATACTTCTCTATCTATTCTTGTCACTAGCTTTTTCTAATCAGTTTAGAGAAAGGATTAGAAGTACGCCTCAAAGGCTCCTTTCGTGCACTTGACATATATTTTCGAGCTTAGTAGGTTCTACAAAGTGAGAGCACTGGTGGTCTAGTTGGTCGTGACCCCGCCTTCCGATCCTAAGGTCGTGCGTGGGTTCAAATTCGGTCGTGTACCAATGGATTATTCTGTGTAAAAAATGTATGTGCGCTATACCAGTACTCTCAAACGGTGAAGGAAATCATCGTGAGGAAACCCGCGGCTTAGTTGGCTCCGCACGTATTGACCATGTCTTTCCTGTGGACAAGGTCGACTAAGCTGAAAGGATGGAATAGGTGCTGGGCAAACCTACTCCATCTTAATTCGTCCCGGGCACTACAGGGTCCCGTTTGTGAAGGTACAACTTGCCTCCTGATGCTGTATAAATCATCTACTATAGATGGCAAAAGGCCTTTATTATTATTACTAGCGACTCGCCCCGGCTTCGCACGGGGATAGACATAAACCATCGCGGACTTTTTTGTAGACCTATTTAAGGTGTACAATACTGTAGCTGTAGTACATTATTTTGATCTATCTCGTAGGGTTCAGTCAGCGTTTGCAATGTAAGCGCAAAAAAATGTGTTTATTTACGACATCACATTAGAAACCTCTAAAATTATAAGTGTTTCTCTACTATATTATGCATGTATTATACATATAAACCTTCCTCTTTAATCGTTATATCTATTAAAAGAAACCACATCAAAATCCGTTGCGTAATTTTAAAGATCTAAACACACATAGGGACAGACAAATAGCGGGAAGCGACTTTGTTTTATACTATTTAGTGATACGTATGTATGTTTGTTCTACGCTTCTGTCTTAAACAAAAATTAATGAGCTTTCGATCGCCGTACCTGGCTATACTCCACATAGAGCGCACGAGGCTTCGTTTGGAATAGGGCCTCAGATAGAATCTACCCTTTCGTACTAACAACTTTATTCAGCTGTTGCACCGTAAATCAGCCGTTATTTATTTAGTGCTGGCTTACTTTACTAAAGCCCAGGTCTTTACAGTAGTCCTTACAGTCATCATTATTAGAGGAGACTTATAACTGGTCTCTCATGAATGCGTCCAGCTGCTTCTCTCCCCGAGCATGTCGTAAAAGTCGACTAAGGGATGATGGACATGATGGACTCCCCAACATGATGGACCATCTATATGAGCGACGGGCTGATCACTTGTCACCATGGTTAACCATATCCATCTTAGGTCTTTGAATCAGGAGTGGATGAAGTTAGAAGAGGCCTATGCCAAACTAGGGCAAACGCACGAAATGGATGAATTTGAACGTAGTGTTAGATTAAATTAGTAATATCTCCTTTAATTCATGCACCTAACACAATGTTTTCGAACTTTTTTAGGTTCTACGACATGCCGGTTTCCTCACGATGTTTTCTTTCACTGTTTGAGAGCGCTGGTTTATTATATATAGAGAGTATTCGAACAGAAACCAATAGATGTTACTACGCATTTGTTTTAGGTAAGTGATTAACGCAGTAAGGTGTTTCACGGAACATATTCGACCCATTTATCCCAGGTGAGTGAAAGAACGTCAAAATATTTGGTTCGCCGTGCATATTTGAAGTTACAATTTTGGTTGTAAATCAAAATTACTGCTACTTAAAGCCGTCACTGCTATCCTAGAAAACGAGGGCTTAACCGGAATGCAGCTAAATGCCAATAAATAGGACCCAGAGGTAATGTAGAGCTGTACACTTTCCAAGTGTCGACACCAGTGCATTCAATAAAATGATATAGAATTAGATAAACGAGCTAGTTACCATACGAGACCCATGCGACTTTCAAAATGATATAAATAAACAATTAAAATAATAATAATAATATGATAATTCTCTACTGGACTGGGAGTAAAGAAAAAACATAGAATGCATCTAGCTGCTTCTCTCCCCGAGCATGTCGTAAAAGTCGACTAAGGGATAGTGTCCTCCAACATAATGAGATACAATAAGCAAGTATTCCCAAGGAGGGTTGACGTCAGGCAGGCGGCCGGACATAAAACACCTTAGCCAAAACTCTTACAGCATGATTCAAGGATCATGTTGTGCCGACTGCCGACCTCACATGAAGTGGGATAAGGGCAGGAAGATGATGATGACTTGTGATTTATTATAATAAGTAAAAGTAACTGTTAATTTAATTTGTCATTTAATTTCATTTACTAATTAAAAAAAGTAAGTTCGTATGAGCTAGTGGCCAACTCTTGTGACGGAGTTTTTAGGCCGCCTAAAGGCCTCCGTCATAACGACTTAAAAGCCGGGACCGACAATTTAGCGTACCCTCCGAAGCACGGTAGCACTCAGCTCGTAATGCCAATTGCGGTCACACATCCAAATTGTGACCGCACACAACGTTGCTCAACTTCAACGATCAATCAAGAACGTCTTAGCAAGCTACGCCACGAGCACTTCATCAATTTACTAATAATATGCATTGAGTATAAACCATTTGAAAGGAATTATCTAACTAAGTGTGTCAAAATCCGCATCAAAATCAGTTGCGTAGTTTAGAAGAATTAAACATACCAATAGACAGACGGGGTCAGACAAGGAATTTACACTACATAATGTAAGAGTTATGTTTCTTATTCATAATAATGTCCAACTATAGCATAACATCGGTTCTGTTTATACAAGGGCGTGTCGGCACTTAGTGGATTACGCAGAGAAATCTGTTCAAACTGCACTAATCTCAGGTAAAAGCGGACCCGAGATAAAGCCTTGTTAGAAACCCTAGAAGGCTGTGTTTGCTTATCGGAAATGTTGCAGCAAATAAAGTGATTATATCCACAATATTAGTTTTGCAAGCTCTCTCTGAAGAGAATAACTATCGAATGGAACTGGAAGAGATCTATCGAATATTTAGTTTACTTACCTATACCTAATCAGATTATGTAATAGAATAATTTTAGATCTTCCTTTGACCATAATACAAAGAGTTTTTGAAACAACAAAGATAAATTTTGAAATAACTTTTATTCTTAAATCTATTTAATTTATGCCTGTTTATAACGCGAATAAACTTTGAGAGCAGTGGTGGTCTAGTTGGTAGTGACCCCGCCTTCCGATCCTAAGGTCGTGGTTTCAAATCCAGTCGTGTGCCAACGGATTTTTCCGTGCGAAAAATTTATGTGCGCTAACCAGTACTCTCAAACGGTGAAGGAAAACATCGTGAGGAAACCCGCGGCTTAGTTAGCTCCGCACGTATTGACCATGTCTTTCCTGTGGACAAAACCGACTAAGCTGAGAGGATGGAATAGGTGCTCGGTAAGCCTACTTTATCTTAATTCGTCCCGGGCACTACAGCGTCCCGTTTCTGAAGTTAAAAGTTGCCTCCTGACGCTATATAAATCATCTACCTACTATAGATGTTAAAAGGCCTTAGTTTTAAACTTTGAATAGAATAAAAAAACATACTTACTAAGCTTGGCTTGGAACTACATTGCTAACTCCGACTTTATCATTCACTATTTCAATCATTGATTATTATTTTTTTCCATTTATTTTAAATCAGATTCATGGCAAACCTAGGCTTTAGTTTTGTCTAGCCAAGTACCTACTTCTAATCTCGGTATGCAGAAACTTGAGTCGTGACCGTCGGCGCGGGCGGAAATACCCTACACTCACCGACTGCATACTATTTACACTTGAAATTGTAGCTGAATGTACCAGGGTACTTGTGCTAGTGTGAGAGATCATGTGTCAAAATATGGAATTTATTTATTTATTTATTTTATTTATTTATTTATTTAGTTGCACCACACCATTACATGCAATATGACTAAATTAAATTAAAATTAAGTGCCACCTCAATTATAGGTGCAAACCAATGGTAGGATCCTGAATGTCTTCCCCAAATATAGACAAATGCTTCTAAAGCGCTATTAGATGAACAAATTCCGGTGCATTTTGACCTCGTTTGAGACTACAAGCATACCCTTGACAATGTTGATTTGACTTTCAGTACCTCAAAATATAGTGTGGGAAAATTCATGGTAAAGTCATAGGTCACAACTCTTCCATTCGGCGACATGATAAGAACAGCCTTCCTTCATTTAATTCATCATCATCATTATCAGCCTATAGCAGTTCACTGCTGGATATAGGCCTCTCTAATGAGCGCCATCGCGCCCTATCTTTGGATTGGATTCTAACTTCAAATTCAGACACGGCCCAGAACCGGGACGACTGGAAAGGAAGGCAGGCCGTTGCCCTACAATGAGACACTACAGAATCCTAATAACAATAAGAAAAACTATCAGGTAACTCCTGCTCTATAATGTAGGCGCGGCGCACACTTCCTGAGGTTTGTTTAGATTTGCATCGCGTCAGTGCTGAGCGGAACGACGGACGGCGCAGAGCCGCGCGTGATCCGACCATTGGCAGTGCCGATTTGTTTATAATGTACCTTTGTATGAGTAAGTGGCGACTTTGACAGCAAAATTCACGCGATCTAAGGCCGGAACAGATTGCTTAGAGAGAATATGAACTTCGCGATACAAATGCTCATAATTATGTATATTTTGTTTAACCTTATAACCATATCCGTCTTGGAACTTCAAATCAGAAGTGGCTGCAAGTTTTCTTGTGTTTACTTGTGAATATGACCACCCCATTAGGGATACGGGCGTGATAATATGTATGTATGTATGTTGTTTAAGCTTTGTAGGTCAGTGTCTCCGTTCTAATTCTTTCACTAAGCGATCCAACATCATCCAAAAACCAAAGCAAACTTTTCAAAGGAATTTTGCTTTACTTTTTTCTGTGACGAGAAGCTGACGGTCTAATACGACCCAACGGATTCGACTGAGCTATTGGGAGTGGTCAAAATTAACGAGTTAGATTTTTTGAGGATATATTCGGTTGAACACTTCCATTAGCCACATCGCAAAGGATTTAATGGTGCGCACTGGCATAGATTAACGCAAAAACGGCCAGAAAAACTAGCCGGCTCTACTTCAGGCTAATTATGGAACGATGATGTCAACCGCTAGCCATCGGAGAGTACCATTCTAGAATTACTTCCTTAGAAGGTGAGATATTGGAATAGTTTTCAAAGTGGTTAGTAATTTGATAGCTGGAATCATCGCATATTGGTATCTAAAATTTTTTATCAGGCCATTAGGTATTGGTTTCTTTGGTGACTCAGTGATGCGAAATGTCATAGTAGCCATTGACTCATAATGATGGATGTAATAGGTATATCAGAAACCTCAATTTTCCTAAAGAAGTCTTTATTTTTGAGTGCAACTTGTAGGTACAATTCATTGGTCTATAGTTTTAAAGGTACACCTACACACATCATAATTTCTAAGGTGAGGTTGTATGTAGGTACCTTACTATTTATCTATTGTGTAGATGTTGGCATGACCTTTTTAGAAACTGTAATTATAAACTGAGGCAATGACCAACAGCGTCTTACAAATGATTACACTCACACAAGCTAATTTAAATAAACCCCGACCCTTGAACAGAAAACAACAAATCAATCGGACGTGTGAATGAAAGTTTCTTTTCAAATATCAAAATTGTAAATATTCAGCTATTTATCATAATTTTAGTTTTATATGCTTTTTTAAGGGTTTTTTTTCTGTGTTTGTTCATATTTTACTGTTTCTTTAGTTATTTATATTATGTTTGTCCACACATTGAATGCTGTGTTCGCTATTTTTAGAAATTGCGCCGCAACGCTATCTACAGTATACCTACAAGATAATATATACTTTGATTTAATGCATATTTCAAGTTGTGAACCATAAATAAAAAAATCTTTTGTCAAGTAGGAAATGAGTGCCTCAACAGATCTTCATAAACTACTAAGAACCATCTTGATCACATTAGCTTTCAAACAGAAAAAAACCGCATCAAAATCGGTCCAGTTGTTTGGGAGCTACGCCAGACAGATACTCAGATACACCCCTCTTTTTCGTCGGGGGTTAAAAGAAAACATTTCTGATTCTCATAGGGGTATGCTGGGACCACAGATCTCCATTCGCTACAGTCCTGGCGTAAGTACATATTTCTTTCACTTAATTCACTCTCATCACATTCTTCATTCAAACATGATCGTCGAATTTAGTTAACCTACTCTTGTACTGTAATTTTTAGTTTTTACCCTATTACTAAGCTTGCGCTGTCCGTCCGTATCTCAAGGGACGTCCGTATCTCACCGGCTGTATCACATGAACCGTAATGCGAGAAGATACTGAGATGAAATTATAACAGTGTGTATTTTCTATTGCGGCTAAACAACAAATAATAAAAATAAAATGGGGCCTCAAACAAGATGTTTTTCTAAATGTACGATGGTACGGAACCTTTCGTGTGCAAATTTGATTCGCACTTGACCGGTTTTTGTATTTAAAATTCAGTGATCACCGATTTGGTTCAGACTCGTACTACGCCGAGGTCTTTCCCTTCCAACAGTACCATTCACACTCGCCTCATACACCTGTTTCGTCCATACAAATTGCTTGGGTAGGTACGTTATATATACCTATTGCAAATCAAAAAAAGATTCATAATATGTGTGTCGAAGTTTTAATTACATACCAGTTTCCAAGCGATACAATCTCAATTCAATATGAAATTTATGTTTACAAATTGATCAATATCAATTATAAAAGTAGCTAGTGGGTTAAAATTCATTTTGTGTTCACAACTTTTATCATTACTGTTTAAATCAATCGATTTCAAAAGCTTGTTAAATACTGTTTTTTTAAATATGAACCGAGTCGTTACTTCTCTGCTGGACTGGGAGTAAAGAAAAAGCATCTTAAAAGTCGACTAAGGGATAGCATTCTCTCCAACATGACGGACCATCTATGTGGGCTATGGGCTGATCACCTGTCACCATGTTTGACCATAATCCATCTTGCGACTTTGGTGCCAGTTTTCTTATGATTACTCTTATGGCTCTGCCCACCCCATTAGGGATACGGACGTGATAATATGCCCACATAAAGTGAGACAAGGGCAGGGAAACAATAATGCTTAGGTACTAGTATGATGATGCGTCCCTAGTTTCTCAACTTTTGTCAGATCTCCTTGCTTATAATGCTTAGTGTTGGTTATGGAACAGCTAGTATAAGCGGTGGGTATAAAACACAGATTTTAATTATCGTATCCGATTAGCAGCGTTCGCCACCTGCGCCCATAAACTCCGCTCGGGGAGCACTCGGGGCTGGCGTGGGCGCTCCCACGCAGGGTCTAGGTTATCCCGAGATAACTGCAGATAAGCTACCTGACTGCTGCTCTACAAAGTCACACAAGTTTAAGGCTGTATAGGAAGTTTCATTATCATCATCTTCCTGCCCTTATCCCACTCTATCTGGAGTCGGCGGCTGTAAGACAGAGTTTTGCTAAGGTGTTTTATGACTGGCCGCCTGCCTGACGTCAACCCTCCTTGGGAATACTTGCTTATTGTATCATCATGTTGGAGGATACTATCACTTAGTCGACTTTTAACTGTATAGGAAATTTGTTGAACTTATTATCTGATATAGAAAACTCGTTAGCGTGGTATGAACATGTCATGCGAAGGAAAGAATGTCATGTGACGAGAAGAGTGTTAGATATGAATGTGGGTAAAGGTAGGCTAAAAAAAAGATGGATGGACTGGGATGGACTGACTTCTTTCTTACATGAGTAAGAAAGAAGTGAGCGTTGAGATGACTTCTGACAGGGGGAAATGGAAAAGGAATACATGTTGTGCCGACCCCACATAAAGTGGGATAAGGGCAGGGAAGTGATGATGATGATAGTAAATTCCTAGAATGAAAAAAAAATTGAAAAACATATTTTATTTGCAGTAAAAATTAAGTAGCTTATAAATAGTAAGTACCTAGGTGCAATAAGGTTTTTTTACTGAAATCAGGGCCTAATTGTTTATTTATTTTATTTATAAATAAATAATTAAATAACACCCAACAGTCATATACATAGTCCTGACCCCACACTAGGATTCCCTGTGTCGTGGGTATCAGAAACTACGAGTACCATGGTACCACAACACCCAGAAGAAATTTTTACAGGTCATATAAACATTTCTACCGCATTTTATCGAACCCGCGCCTCTTGCGTCTCTGCCGAGCAATCGCCAGCCACGCCACCGAGGCAAAAATATAAAATCTTCACATACTTTCAGATTCGTAACACTAGTGGGAGCAGTAGAGTACTGGCTCTAGTAGCTATTGCACTGACTGTGCTCCGGGGGCGTCAGACGATCTGTCTGGGCCGTGGGTAGAACACGGTCTAGGTTATTTAACTCCAACTACTTGGGGCCTGTTCAGTAATAAAGTGTTTACAACTCATAAACGATTTAGTATGGAAATATTGATTATATTTTGCTTACTAAGCAACCTAAGTAAACGTTGTTGGTTTAAATTAGACTAGTTGGAACGCCCCGCGATTTTGTTCGTGTTGAGTTATTTTATACATACTTCTTTCTTGAAGCGCTCGTGGTGTAGCTTTCTTAGACGTTCTTGATTGAACGTTGAAGTTAAGCAACGGTGTGCGCGGTCACAATTTGGATGGGTGACTGCAAGTGGCATTACGAGCTGAGCGCTTCCGTGCTTCAGAGGGCACGTTAAATTGTCGGTTCCGGCTTTCAAGCCGCTAAGCCATGACGGAGGTTGCGGAAGAGTGCTCAGCTGAGACACAAGAGGCGCGGGTTTGATTCCCGCTACGGATGTATTATAAGTAGGTATTAAAAAAACTATAAGTATTCTATATCTGGTACCCATAGTACAAGCTTAGCTTGTTAGTTTGGGGCTAGATGGCGCTGTGTGAAATGTCCACAAATATGTGTGTTCCAGCACACGTACTATGTATAAGTATTTCAAGTTTCAGCCAAATCCGTTCAGCCGTTACGGCGTGAAACATCGTCACATCCTGACAAACTTTCACATTTACAATATTAGTAGGATTTAATTAACCGAAGCTTCGAATCTTGAAAATGATGAGGCGTTGGCGCCGCCCACAGAGGTCTCGGCAAAACAATAATAACCTAACATGTTGACAAAGGGATAGGTACAGATGGTATCGGCGGTCACCCACCGTTAGCGCCGATAAGCATCTGACAGCCGCTATCTGTCCATTGATGTTGACGATATAGCAATGATTGCTAATGTTATAGTGAATTTACTTATTATAGGTGATTAATAAATTCATCGTAACATTACCGTTTTTAGAGTTCCGTATCCAAAGGGTGCCAACGGGACCCTATTACTAAACCTCTGCTGTCCGTCCATCCATCGTTTTCATAGAACGTGTATCTATATTGCCGATATAACAACAAATAATAAAAATGAAAAAAAATAAAAAGGGCCCCCCATACATGAAACATTTTTTCTGTGCGATGCTACGGAACCCTACGTGTGCGAAATCGACTCGCACTTAACCGGTATTTTATTTTGAATTTTAGAAAGAGTGTTTAGATCCACAGTAGTGACATCCATGGCTGTAACTGATAATAAAAAGAGAAAATGACCCATAAGGTGTCCAACTATCGACTGTAAATAATTCTCCAACTCGTTTTATAAACAAGATTGTAAAGGGATCATTTCCCTATAAAAATGCAAAACGTGGTTTCTCGCCTGTAGGTATGTTCAACGCAAACGTTACAACAAGCCGTAAACTCGAAGTGAATGAATGAATGAATGAATGAATTATTTATTTGTAACATCATCAGCAAAGCAACAAACAAAGTAAAGAAATAATTACAGTAAATTAAACAAAATAAGAGGTAAACAAGTTTGTATGTAGATATAATAAAGATCAATGGTGTATCAACGAAGTATACTTAAGACGTTACTGAATTACCCTAGTACATAAGTTCGTATGAGCTAGTGGCCAACTCTTGTGACGGAGTTTTTAAGGCCTCCCTCATGACTTAACGACTTAAAAGCCGGGACCGACCACTGAACGTGCCGTTCGAAGCACGGAAGCGCTCAGCTCGTAATGCCACTTGCGGTCACCCATCCAAATTATGACCGAGCACAACATTGCTTAACTTCAACGATCAATCAAGAACGTCTAAGCAAGCTACTCCAGCGCTTCATTGTTCTAGTGATTCCAATGAATAAAATACTTTTTTTTTGTTAACCAACGATCCCCATTATCCTCATAGGGATCATGTACGCATTTCGTATAGACCACTCGTCTATGGCCCGATGACGTATCCAAGCGTGTAGTTATAAATAAAAATAA